>CM069135.1:78588861-79188861 GCA_035221665.1 Okamejei kenojei | reverse complement strand
GCTGGTCCCATTGCTCAAAAAAAAGAGTATATCATTCTTCATCTTTTGAAAGTCATACATTTATTAGTTTTCTTATGTTTTCGTGGGTTTCCGTTTCCAAAATATCAACTTCAGTGTGCCACGACTTGAGTATCAGTGCAGAAGAGCGAATGGCATTATGTTGTACAAGCCCTCATAAATATCTTAAAAGTCAAATCCCCCATTTACAGTACAATATAATTTTGTTGTGTCACACTTATAGTATCTTCCTAGCATTTGAAGATTATAACTAACTAATATAGGATTATTTAAAAAAATGTTATGGCTTTTTACTTTTGATGTTTTTAAAATCTCAACCTGTGATTTTGCACGTTGCAGATGACATTTGATTTTAATGTGAAGTGGGTGATACCAAATTAACTACCTACAGCACAATTAATCGTGTTGCACTGGAAATGGAATACAAATCGTCTCTCCTCTGCATCTGACAGGCAAGAAAGTTGGACCATGATTTTAACCACCACCTTGCTGGTTATAAGAGACTGTTCCCAAGCAGCTCCAGCTGTTGTTTTCTGCAGTCAAGACCATACATTTCTTCCATTAGTCATTATTGGATATGGCCAGGTTTTGGGCAGGCAAAATTAATTCTTTATCATTAAGATGAACAAGTCCTACATGTTCCTGGACACACGATGACTGCCATTCAATGTGTGGCTCCTAGCCATAAATCCCACCATTTTCCCTATTATAATTGCTGTAATTGTTTCTGACTTGGCAGTAATTGTGCGAAACATGAGTTTCCTGACATTTTTCTTTTCTGTCTCTCCCTGAAGGGAATGTTTAATCTTTATTGGATTGCTTTTGAAAGGAGGCATGATTAGAATCAGGGACCCACAAACAGGAAAGCTAATAAGTAAAGTGCCCAAGAGATGAACCTGTTAGTCAGCTTTCTGTGGTATCTCCCTGTGACTCCGCAGTGTGCACTTTGTCCTCATGATCGACTTCATTAAATTTTAAAACTTTCCGCTACAGGTGGAATTTTAATCTGTAGGCAGAACTATTAGTCATTCCAACCTGTCAACTTTGCCCTAAACATTGGTTTTAGCTGTGGCATGGAATCAACACACTTCCTTAACAAATCAGAGAGTTTTGCAACTTTGTTGGTGCCACAATGCCTAGGTGAGGTCTGCTATATGATTTTACTTGGTTGTATGCAAAACAAAGCATTTCACTTTAGCTAGGTACATGTGATAATAAAGTATAATTGGATCATTGAATTGTGGGACAAGTTGGACTGGAGAATAGAGCACAGTGGTGTGCCGTTCTTCTATAGCCAATATGTTAATTCAGAGTCTTGATATCCCTTTCAAATAATTGTAAAGGATTCCACAGAGTTTCTTTAGATCATTTGTCTTGGTGGGTGATATTGGAACATTATTGTTTAGATTGGATGTCTGTGACCAGTGATGTGCTGCAGGGATCAGTGCTGGGTTCACTGTTATTAGCAAGTCGATATTTTTTACATGTTCACATGGTTATTAAGTTTCCAATTACATCAAAATTGGTTGTGAGCAAAGCTATCTAAAATGACCACCAAATTCAGACGACAGTCACGAGTCAAGTGTGTTTATTTGTCATATGTACTGGGAACAGAACAATGAAATAGTGTAGAGGAAGTGGGACTCGGAAGTTCAGATGAAGTTTCATTTAGACAAGTGTGAGACCTTGCATTCAAGTAAATTAAACCAGGCCCAGACTCACACAGTATTGTAATCTCACAAGTATTGTCTTTCTGCTGACTGGTTAGCATTCAACAAAAGCTTTTCACAGTACCTCGGTACATGTGATAACACGTGACAGTAAACTAAACTAAACTGAAGTAAGTGGAATTGCTCTGTTGAGTGCTGTAGAACAGAGAGACTTAGGAATCAGGGATGTGATTCTCTGAAGGTGGCAACACAGGTAGAAAGGGTGTTGAAGAAGGCATTTGAAATGCTTACCTTCGTCAGTCAAGGCATTGAATATAATGGCAGTTTGTACATCTTGTTGCCAATGTACAAGTCATTGGTGAATCCACACTTGGAGTATTGCGAGGGTGTCATTAAGCTCGAAAGCGTGCAGAAAAGAATCTGAAGATTGTTCTGGGGACTGGAGACCTCGAGTTATATCGAGAGGCTGGGATATTATTCCTTGGAGTGTAAGAGCCGAGTGCTGACCTTGTAGAGGAATATGCGGTCATAAGGAGCATTGATAAGATGGATGGTTAAAGTCTTTTCCCAGGATCAGGGAGTTTGACTAGAAGGCATTAATGTAAGGTGAGAGGGGACAGATTTAAAAATAACCTGCAGGCCAATCTTTTCCGTGAGTCTATGAAATGATCTGTCAGTGAAATTCTGGGGAGATGAGTATAATTACAATATTTAAAGCACATGTCTATACATGATTAGAAAAGATACAGTGGAATATTGGACAAACAGGCAAAAGGGACTAGTTTGAACAGACATCTTTGTTGTCATGAATATCCTGCCTCCACCATGACTGAATTCCACACAGCCACCACCCCCAAGGGCCTCGTTTTCTGTGCTGTATGACTCTGTGACTCAAAGCAGACTGGTAACCCATTCTGTGTCTTGATCAATTATTTTCTTTGCAGGCTGCAAATTGGCTAGCACTATGTTTTGTAATAAAATTGCGAATAAAGTCTAGATTCTCCATTCCCTGTAAAAGACTATAGGAAGACGAGTAACAATGTGAAACACATCCTAATGAGACTATCTTTCAGGTACATGACATTTGACAGACTTACGTCAACACCAATGTATGGAATCAGTGCGCTCGAATTCCCTGGGAAATGTCTTTGTTTGATGTTTTAAGACATTGCCCAGGCCATTACAGGTATCAACTCCTCACCATCAAAGGAATCTACAGGAGCGGCTGTTTCAAAAGGAGTGATTATCATCAAAGATCTACACCATCCTTGCCATTCTCTCATCTCGCTACCACGATCAGGAAGAAGGCATAGGAGCCTTAAAATTGTGATCGCCAGGATCAGGAACAGCTTTTTCCCAGCAACCATAAGGCTTTTCAATATGGTAAAACAGTAATCAGTGCCTCACCAACTGTGACCAACTATGGACTTTGTTTTGATTGTTCTATAGACTTTAGTTCTACATTCTAGAGCGACTGATTATTAATTTATTATTATTGCATATTTATTTATGTATTTTACATTAATGGACCTGTTAAGCTGCAATAAGTAAGAATGTTATTATCCCGCTGCTAGCACATCATAATCATAATAATCATCATAATCGTAATTTATTAGCCAAGTATGTTTTTGTAACATACGAGGAATTTGGTTTTCCATATCAAAAAAGCAACAAGACACACAACTACATAAAAATAGACATAAACATCCACCACAGCGGCTCCTCCACATTCCCCACTGTGATGGAAGGCAATAAAGTCTTATCTTCTTTCCTTCGGGGAAGTCAATCCATCCGCAGCCGGCGTTCGAGCTCCCTCATCGAGGCGGTCTAAACACCCGCATCGGGGCGGTGGAAAACTCCTACGGCTTGGTACCCGTAATTGGTCCCTAGCCAGGGACCGCAAGTTCCATGATGTTAAAGTCCGCAGATCCTGCAGGCTGGAGCACCAAAGGCCGACCCCTGGCAAAGGGATTGCCCGCTCCGAGATGTTGAAGTCCGCAGGCTCCGCGGTTTTGGAGCTCTAGAAATTCCAAACAAGAGGCCGCCAACTCCATGATGTTAGGCCGCAGCGTGGACGGAAATACGACACGGAAAAAGTTGTATCTCTGTCAAGGAAAGAGATAAGAACAATTTGCCCCAACCCTCCCTATCCCCCCCCCCCCCCCCCCCCACCCCCCCCCTCCACAAATACAAATACATATATTTTACAACAAACTAAAAAAGCAAAGAAGGGAAAGACGAAGACAGACCGTTGGCGAGGCAACCATCGTGCGGCGCCCCTGGTGTGACAATTAAACACTCTTGACTCTTTTGTTAAATATTTTTATTAGACGTAAGTACATATTAATAAAATATACTTCTCACATACATTCGTAATATTATTAATATTAACAATTATGTCTTATGTATTTCTATACATTTTTTTTGCAGGTAAGAAAAGATAGAGAAAAATAAAGTAAGAGTAGGAAATCAAAAATAAAGAAATGAGTGGAGTATTAAAAAAGTTATCCATCATTGGAGATATATCCATGATTTGTTATATGTGATTCTTCATCTATTCCATTATTCAGGCTTCAGTCAGGCTCTCGTACCGAGCCATTTTGACCCTTTAGATATTCAATAAATGGAGACCATATTCCCATGAAAAGATCCAACTTGTCCAGTAGGACAAGCCTTAATCTTTCCAGATGAAGTGTCTCCGACATTCCTGTAATCCACATTTTGATTGTGGGGGATGTAGGACCTTTCCAGAATTTCAATATTATTTTTTTCCCAATTATTAAACTGTAATCAATAAAAATTCTTTGATTCGTTGTTATTAATTGATCTGTTTCTGATATTCCCAGTATTATTAAATTTGAGTCAGGGATCAGATTCATATTAACAACATTCGAAATTATCTTAAATATTTCTGTCCAAAATTTAGTAATTTTTACACAATTTGTAAATGAGTGCGTTAAGTTAGCTTCTAAGTGCTGACATTTATCACATATGGCAGATACATTTGAAAAAATACTATGTAGTTTGGATTTTGAATAATGTAGTCTATATAATATTTTAAATTGTATAAGAGAGTGTCTTGCATTTAACGAGCAGCGGTGTATATGTTGTAAACTTTCATCCCATACTTCAGGTCTAATGATTTGACCTAATTCGTTTTCCCATGATTGCCTATATATTTCTCTCATTGGGACATCATTTTCCAATAAAATATTATAAATATATGATATCAATTTTTCTGTTTTCGGGTGTTTATTTAGACATTCATCTAAAATTTCTGTCTTTCTATTTCTAATTTCCTGTGTGTTTGCTTTTACATAGTCTCTAATTTGTAAATATCTAAAGTAATCTTTTGAATGTAATCCATAAATTTGTTGTAATTCTTGAAATGAAAGGAAAGATTTTTCCCTGTAGAGATCGCCCATCTTATTTATTCCATAGATTTTCCATTGTAAAAAACCTTTGTCCATCATTGAGGGTTTAAATGTAACGTTATTTACAATGGTAAGGGTTAGTGGTATACATTCCAATTTTAATGTTTTATTTATTTGTTTCCAGATAAGTGTTCCACTTTCTATTATAGGGTTTTCACTATAGGTTTTCTTACCTAGTTTAATATTGGCGAATAAAATCGAACTAATTTCAAAAGGCGAACAATCTTCTTTTTCCATTTTTAACCAGATTGGTTGTTTATCTGTCTCTACTAACCAAAAATTCATATTTTTAATATTAACTGTCCAGTAATAAAACATAAAGTTTGGTAGTGCTAGACCTCCATTTATTTTTGATTTACATAAATATTTTTTATTTATTCTATGGCTCTTATAATCCCAGATAAAGTTGGTGACTATAGAATCCACCTTCTTAAAGAAATTGTTAGGAAGATATATCGGAATCAATTGGAAAAGATATAGTAATTGCGGAAGAAAAATCCTTTTTATTGCATTAATTCTACCTAGCATTGAGATAGGTAGTGTTTTCCAATATAAAATGTTCTTATTTAATTTATTCAATAAGAGTGGAAAATTAGATTTAAATAAAGAATCGAATCTTTTTGTTACATAAATTCCCACAGCGGCTCCTCCACATTCCCCACTGTGATGGAAGGCAATAAAGTCTTATCTTCTTTCCTTCGGGGAAGTCGAACCATCCGCAGCTGGCGTTCGAGCTCCCTCATCGAGGCGGTCTAAACATCCGCATCGGGGCGGTGGAAAACTCCTGCGGCTTGGTACCCGTAATCGGTCCCTAGCCAGGGACCGCAAGTTCCATGATATTAAAGTCCGCAGATCCTGCAGGCTGGAGCACCAAAGGCCGACCCCTGGCAAAGGGATTGCCCGCTCCGAGATGTTGACGTCCGCAGGCGCCGTGGTTTTGGAGCTCTAGAAATCCCAAACAAGAGGCCGCCAACTCCACGATGTTAGGCCGCAGCGTGGACGGAAATACGACACGGAAAAAGTTGCATCTCTGTCAAGGAAAGAGATAAGAACAATTTGCCCCAACGCTCCCTATCCCCCCCCCCCCCCTCACCCCCGCCCCCCCTCCACAAATACAAATACATACATTTTACAACAAACTAAAAAAACAAAGAAGGGAAAGACGAAGACAGACCGTTGGTGAGGCAACCATCGTGCGGCACCCCTGGTGTGACAATTAAACACTCTTGACTCTTGAATATAATAAGGTGGTTTCACCAGGTAAATGCATGTATCATATAATTTACATTGCCTTTATGACCAGACTTTTAGGTGTTAAGAGAATTAATTGTCACTTGATTTACTGTTTACAAGGTGGGCTGTATGAACACTAGTGGAGAGTGGGTGTAGGTAGGATTTTGAATGGGACATTTGTAATTTTCAGACATCAATTAAAGCAGAGGTATTTTCATGTGAGATTCCTCCCTGGTACATTCTGAGCTCAGGGCTCTGCCGATTGACAAGACGGTTATTAACCCAGGCAGAACTTTGTAGGTGGAAGTAAAGCTGCTGGCATGGTGGGTGGCAAGAAGTGGCTAAATTGAAAAACATATTTGTTCCTCCTAGTTTGGAAGCATTATTATAAAGGCATCGACCTTCTCCCTCAAACTTTTTTTTTACTTTAGATAACTTTCTATTGTACTGTCTCTTGCAAATGCAGAAATACATAGGTCTGGGTTGAGTTCTATATTTTGTTTTACTTCCCACCCAATATTAAGCTGCCCATAATCCTTCAGTTCCTCTATTCTGCTTTAGATAAATAAATCTATGGGCCTGTGGATTTCCCCCAGGGACTTTCCTTCCACATCCTAAAGATGTGCGTGTTGTTAGATTTAGTTTAGTTTAGATACAGCATGGAAACAGGCCCTTTGGCCCACCGAGTCCGTGCTGATCAATGATCACCCATATTCTGGAGTAGGAAGGAACTGCAGATGTTGGTGTACACCAAAGATAGACACAAAACGTTGGAGAGAAGGAATGGGTGGCATTTTGGGTCATGACCCTTCTTCAGACCCATATTCTGGTTCTGTGTTATTCCAGTTTCACATACTATACACTAGGGGTAATTTTTAGAAGCCAATTCACCTACAAACCTGCATGTCCTTTCGAATACGGGAAGAAATTAGAGCACTGCTAAAAATACACATGATCACAGCGAGAATGTACAAACTCCATACAAACAAAACTGGTGGTCAAGATCGAACCAGAGTCTCTGGCGCTATAAGGCTGCAATTCTTATTTTGGCATCATGTTTGGTATGGACATTGTGGGCAGCTTAAGCCCTTTTTGCTCCCAACAAGTGATTCTGAGGCTGACTCCTCCATAATATTCCTTCCACTGGAGCATCTCAATCAGTTGCAATGGCAAGTTATTGAAGAAGTGTCCTATCTGAGGAGAAACAGAACCATGACATCTCTCCTGCTTGCTGATATAATTCTCACTCGTATTCAATATGCCTGTACTCAATGAATAACTCAAGTGTTCAGGTCAGTCCTGGTTTCCTTATGAGATGGAAGTATTCTGAAGTGATCTCATATAAATGCAATAATTCCACTGAACCTGTGAAGATGTATAGCAAGCACAAATCAAGTTGAAAATGACACAAAGTGCTGGAGTAACTCAACAGGCCAGGCACCATTTCTGGAGAACTTGGATGGTGACATATCAGGCCTGGACCTATCTTCAGAAGGAGCCTCAACACAAAATGTCACCTATCCATGTTCTCCAGATTTGCTGCTTGACCTGCAGAGTTACTCCAGCACTTTGTCTTTTTCTTATAAACCTATATCTGCAGATTCTTGTGTCTCCATAAATTAGGGTGATAACGATTTGCTGTTGCAAACTCTGAAAAGAATGCTTGCATGTGTGAAGGTAAAACTTATCTGTCTTATCACTATCCATGGTTTTTACAAAATATAACATCTAAGTACCATGCTGACTAACAGTTTTTCAGATATCACGTTGCAAATATATTGCAAGGAAAATCAGCAGTGCATTTAAGTTACTGTTCATTGATGTTTGGTTGCTAGGAGACATTAAGATTGTTGAAGTGTTAATTAGCTACTGTATGAAATTCATTGTCAGAGGAACAAATTTACACAATACCAATCTGTGATATTTTTAGTTTCTAAATAATAACGTACAAATACAGATACTATTAAGGTAGAAAATCTGAAAAAATGTCAGGTAACTCGTGGAGAAATGGAGTCACCATTTCAGGTTTGTGACCTTTATCTGATGATGGTTATTGATCTGATTGTTGGCTTTATCTTTTTTCTACGGTATCTGCCCGATTCACTGAATGTTTCGAGCACTTTCGGCTTTTATTTTAGATTTCAAGCACCTGCTGTATAATGCTTTCACAACATGAGTATTAATCATCTCCGTTTGTACTACCACCAGTTGAATTTCTCATGTGATAGAATTTCTGAAATAGATTTCAAAATATTATCTTATTTGTTGTGGAACTAATTCTCCTATGATCAATAGACTCCTTGAAGTAGTTTCCATTTAAATTTTGTGCTGATATGATGTGCAAATATGGATTCGTGAATTTAATCGGATAAACCTTATCAATGAGTATAGAAGTTGGGAGTCCGTGTTGCAGTTATATAAGACGTTGGTGAGGCTGCATTTAGAGTATTGTGTACTGTTCTGGGCACCATGTTATAGGAAAGATGATTTACTTTACTTTCTACACCCAACATACAATCCCACTAAAATCAAAGAGCTCACGGACCCTGCACCAGATGTACATTGTCCATGGGTGCATGGCCAGATCTCATAATGTAAGTTCAGAAGCTCGTCAGACTCCCGCAGTTGTAATTCATGTGGACTTCCAGTTAGAGAATTACCTGTGGAGTTTACGTAGTAACTTTGTGGCTTCCAATATTGTACAAGAAATAAAGTTTTAATTGATTTAGAGTTAATGTGTTTTTTAAATTAACCATTTTTCAACATTTTGGACTTTAAAGATACAGTGCGGAAATAGGCCCTTCGGCCCACCAAGTCCGCGCTACCCAGCGATCACCCCATACACTAACACTATCCCATATAATGGACAAGTTACAATTTTACTAAAGCCAATTAACCTACAAACCTGTATGTCTTTGGAGTGTGTGTGGAAACTGGAGCACTCTGAGAAATCCCATGTGGTGATAGGAGAATGTAGACACTCTATACAGACAGCATCTGTAGTCAGGATTGATCCCAGGTCTCAGGCACCGGAAGGCATCAACTCTACTGCTGCGCCTCTTTACCACCCCAACATTTATTTATTTTTTAAATCATTACATTTCTTGTCAACCATTTTCAAATGTCTCTAATCACTGGAGTCATTTAAGAAACAATAAAAGCACCTTTGACAGGACAAACCACCAGAAGATCTAAGAAGGGTCTCGACCCGAAACGTCACATTTCCATTTCTCCAGAGTTGCTGCCTGACCTGCTGAGTTACTCCAGCATTTTATGTCGAACATCAGTGTAAACCAGCATCTGTAGTTCCTTCCTACACACCTTGTCGGTCTTCAGAAGGTCATCTGTGGTGGTCTGTTTATGGCCTAGAAGTTGCCTGTGTCCTAATGCGCCTGACTGAGGGATTGGGAAAGCCATACCAGCGGGTTCTTAAACAACATGGAACTGCAAATATTTAGTTCAGCCACAATGCTAGTGTGGATGGCAATCAGAATGAGTGTGATCCAGCCCACTAATGGGAGAGTTGAAGATTCTTCCACTAATTAAGATACAGGGATTTAGAGGCATTCCTGAGTTGCTTGGGGAATATGATGAAATTTGTTTTCCAGCTGTGCTGGAAGCTCTCCAAGCATGGACATAGATTTCAGCTGTAGGAGTGTGGTCATTGGGACTTTGGGAGAGTGAAAAATGCAATTCAATTAGCTCATTATTGTAGCAGTTCTGCTCAGCACTGTGTCAAAACATGGTGACATAGCAACAACATTACTGAGCTCGTATGCAGAGAACTGAAAAATTTGGTTCTATTTAAAAACAGAAAACAAGTCCTTGTGCAGGTAAATATGGTCCACAGCCACTCAGACGGGGTCAAGGAAAGAGTGTACAGGTCGCGGACCCGTCTCCACCAATCTTTCCACCATTAGGTGACCTGGACAGGTTGAGTGAGTGGGCAGATACGTGGCAGATGCAGTATAATATAGATACATGTGAGGTTATCCAGTCTGGTGGCAAAAACAAGGGGGCAGATTATTGTCTCAATGGGGTTAGGTTAGGTAAGGGGGAGGTGCACGAGACCTGGGCATCCTTGTACACCAGTCACTGAAAGTTGGCATGCAGGTACAGCAGGCAGTGAAGAAAACAAATGTTGGCTTTCATAACAAGAGGATTTCAATATAGGAGTAAAGAGGTTCTTCTGCAGTTGTATAGGGCTCTAGTGAGACCACATCTGGAATATTGTGTACAGTCTCCTAATTTGAGGAAGGACATCCTTGTGATTGAGGCAGTGCAGCGTAGGTTCACGCGATTGATCCCTGGGATGGCGGGACTGTCATATGGGGAAAGATTGAAAAGACTAGGCTTGTATTCACTGGAGTTTAGAAGGATGGGGGGGGGATCTTATAGAAACATATAAAATTATAAAAGGACCGGACAAGCTAGATGCAGGAAAAATGTTCCCAATGTTGGGCGAGTCCAGAACCAGGGGCCACAGTCTTAGAATAAAGGGGAGGTCATTTAAGGCTGAGGTGAGAAAAAATGTTTTCACCAGAGTGTTGTGAGTTTGTGGAATTCCCTGCCACAGAGGGCAGTGAAGGCCAAGTCACCTGATGGGTTTAAGAGCAAGTTAGATAGAGCTCTAGGGGCTAGTGGAATCAAGGGATATGGGGAGAAGGCAGGCACGGGTTATTAATTGGGGACAATCAGCCATGATCACAATGAATAGTGGTGCAGGCTCGAAGGGCCGAATGGCCTCCTCCTGCACCTATTTTCTATGTTTCTATGTTACGCACAAGAAGCACAAGAAACACAAGAAGCGCCATATGCCATTGTTTGCAGATGCCGAGAAGTGTGTTCAGATCTGGTTGAACAATTTCTAATCTTGCGATGAGGACTCGATAAGAAGCCAGTCAGACTGGGAAGTTAATGATGGGAAATTGGGAAATTGTGTAATTGTAACAATGCTAAATAAGAATTGTAGGTCATTCTTCACAGACACTAAAAACATCCCACTAATAACAGATAATCAAGGGATTACGGGAAGGGAAGATATTAGCACAATTGCTCATAATTAAGAAAATATAAGGTGGTTGGGTAATTAACTGCTGTACAATTTTCCCAGTGTAAGTGAATGGAAGGAGAATCAGCAAGGAATTGATGAGTAGTAAAGAAAGCAACCTCAATGCTAGCATTTATTTTGAGAGAGAATGTAATGCTGACCAACACATTTGGAATATTGCGAGCATATCTGAGGAGGGATGTACTGGCTCTGGAGAGGGTCTAGAGGTTTACAAGAATGATCCCAGGAATGAGTAGGCTAACATATGTACTCGCTGGAATTTAGAAGATTGAGGGGGGACCTCATTGAAATGTACAGAATAGTGAAAGGCTTGGATATAGTGGATGTGGAGAGAATGTTTCTACCTGGGGGAGAGTCTAGGACTAGAAGTCATAGCCTCAGAATTAAAGGACGTTATTTTAGGAAGTAGATGAGGAGGAATTTATTTAGTTAGAGGGTGATGAATCAATGAATTATTTGCCACAGAAGGCTGTGGAGGCCAGGTTAGTGGATATATTTAAGGCAGAGATAGATAGATTCTTGATTCGTACAGATGTCAGAGGTTATGGGGAGTAGGCAGGAGAATGGGATTATGAGGGAGAGATAGATCAGCCATTATTGAATGGTGGAGTAGACTTGATGAGCCAAATGGCCTAATTCTGCTTATACCACTTATGACCTTATGATGATCTTATGAAGTGAGGAAAACAGGCTACTAGGAATATAAGAACATGAATGGCATTCATGAGATTGCTTTCAAAGCCAGCATGGATTCAATGGGCTTTCCATGCTGCAAGTAAATGTGAAATAAGTCCCCTGAACCTGATGTCCTGCAGCCTGCATTCAGAAAAGTGGCAGATGGGGTAATGCATTCTTTGATTGTATTCTCTAAATATTTTCAAGATTCCGGAGATCCCAGAGGACAAGAAAACTGAAAGTGTAATGACAAGATTCAAGAAAGGAGGGAACCTGAAAGCCAGCAGTAACCCCAATGTCTATTGTTGGAAAATGCTCGTCCATAATCAAGATGATAACAGACAGGGCGTTTGAAAATCATAAGATCATCAAGCAGAATCAACATAATTCTGTGAAAGATAAATTGTATTTGGCAATAGCTCTTGCAATAGCGTTAGTGTACTTTGATATAACTGCCCAGGTGTATGAAGGGCAACCTGTAGTTCTGGTCACTTTAGATTTCTAAGAAGCGATTGATGAGATGTCACTTAAAAGATTACTGCACATCGTGAGATTGCGTGACTTTGTGAGTAATATGTTACCATAGATAACTGGACTGGAGTCCTAACGGAAAATGGGGAATCTGTTTAAAATGAATAATTTTCAACTGGTAATGAGTAACTGGTAGGGTTCATAGTATCATAGAATTATGTAGCATGGAAATAAGCCCTTTGGCCCAACATGCCCTGCCAATAGGCATCAATAGGCAGCATGGTGGCGCAGCGGTATAGAGTTGTTGCCTTGCAGCACTACGGGTGCTGTCTGTAAGGAGTTTGTACATTCTCCCTGTGACTGCGTGGGTTTTCTCCGAGATCTTCGGTTTTCTCCCACACTCCAAAGACATACAGGTTGTCAGTTAATTGGCTTGGTGTATGTGTAAATTGCCCCTAGTATGTGTAGGATAGTGTTATTGTGCGCTTGTAGGCACGGACTTGGTGGGCCAAAGGGCCTGTTTTCCGCTCTGTATCTCTAAAACAAAAACAAGATGCCTATCTATAACAAATCTGCAAAACGGACATATGCAGATGAAGCAATGGGCCAAAATGGTTGGCAGGTGGAATCTAATGTTGAAAATGTGAAGTTATTCAATTTGTGGAAAAATAATATTTGAAAAAAAATTATCATTTAAATATCGTGAAAGCAGAACATTTTGGAGAGGGATCAGGGAAATTAATCCATGGATTGTCGATTGAAGGCATGAAAAGTAATTAAGAATAATAATGGTACATTGGGCTTTATTTTGAGGTGTATGGAGTAAAAGAGTAGGGAGGTTTTGTGGTGACTTTACAGGATGTACAGTTTTTAACTCTATTTTCGATGCACTTTCATTTGAGAAAAAAAGTTCACAAAGATCTTTCCAAGACAGTCAGGATTCAAATATAAAGAAAGGTTTATTAGGTTACTAAGTTCATTTGGATGGATAAACCATGATTTTATTGCATGCCGAACTAGAAATTCAAGGAACTGACCAATCTACCCATGCTCCTGTTTCTTTTGCTCTTCTCTAGGCATGTAACCAAAACGCATCATTGCAACAAAAGCATTTAAATGGGTTAATTAAATATATAAATCTGGACTGAAGTGCTGATATCAGTAATGGTGACCATTAAACTATTTAACCAATCTCCTTTGGGAAATGTTATTTGCTGTCCATACTCAGCCCAAGCTAAATATAATTATTGAACCACAACAAGATGCCTCTTAACTGCCAGCACATCACTCAATGTAAAAAGTAGTAAGTGAAAATCTAGTTCAGTAAACAAATTCATTTGTAAAGAAAGTCCTTGTGGTCTGGATTTCTCTTCACTTGAAGAAAGATTATAACTGCTCTAAACTCATATATTAGTTAAAGTATTTTTATAAGATCATTCCTGAGATATTTTTAGCTCATATTTCGGCAAACTGTCCTTGCATTTTGACACTTTAATCCTAATGTCATTCAAGTAACTACACAAAATACCACTCCCCGACTTTATATGTCCTTTCACGTGTTCAGTGACCAAAACCGATTGCAGACAACCTAATAGAATTTGACCAATAGCATTATGTTTCAATCTAATCCTCTTGTATTCAATTGAAATTTGGTTTCCTTTCTTGTCGCTGTCAGTTTCTGGGGAAGTTTCATGAGGAATTATTAAGTGGTTTGAACTCCCATGTATATTACAAGGTAGTGATTTCAATAGAATCATTTGTATTCTCAGATTATAAAATCAAAGCAAAAGATCAATTAGATTGAAGATCTTAATCTTCACTTTATAATCAACAACACCAAGGTATTAAACTTCTTAAATACCTTGGTGTTGTTGATTATAAAGTGCAGAGATAAAATAATGAAGACAAACGAAACAATAACTAACACATTGAAAATATACTTTAATCTAAACATGAGATTTAATTTTCCAGAACTCCAAATACAAAAGTGCAAATATTCATAGAGAATGGGTAAAATAAAATCTGATTCTGTTTTTGGTGCTGTTATGAAAGCAAAATTTGCAAAGGCAGATGACTTAACTTGCATGTGGGGAAAGGGTCGTGAGGTGGAGACATAAATTTGCTGTGTTCCTGGTCTGTTAAGCCTGATATTAATGGTTCCTTCAGTCTCCCTGTTCCTTTATAACATTGGTGTAGTTTCCACTTGCTTCACTGCCACAACAACGCACGTAATCACTATTTATTTCCTCTGTGCTCCCACACAAAATCCCACAGCGCCTCTGCACACTACATCTGTATGTTGACAAAGAACATATGTTAATGTCTTCACCAGCACTGAATACATTCTTTGCCAGTACCAGCAATGACCTGTTGAATTATTAGCTGTGAAACAGACAATATTTAGTTAATTAAAAAATTGCTCAAAGATAATGATTTGATGATAATTTCAATACTACTTTATGTTTTTGCAACAGATTCACCCAATACCTCAACTTCTCCATCCTCAATTACCATAGCACCCTTCTAACCAATTGTCTTGCAGGCTGAATGAAAGCAGAAAATAGCACAAACAATATTAGATGACGTTCAATACTGAAGCGATAAGAAATATGTCAACCAGCACAATCATTCCCTCCTTTCCAGCATAACAGAACTCGATAACAAGAATACATTAGGTTTTAATTTCACCTCAAAAAGATTACATGAAAAGCTATTCTCTCAAAGAAGTAGTTGTGTGAAAATTGCAAGGTATCATTTTAAATGAAATGCAGCCATGTGAGTAGAATATTATTTAAAGTGGAGTAAACAGAAGTAGAATGTAATTGAAATGGATGTTTATGAGCTGGGAAGATAGTATTTGTGATCTCCAGGATCCATTTTGGACCCCGTTATTCTCTTGATAATTTTAAATAACATGAACTTGAATCTAGGGAACTCGGTTTAAAATCCACAATCAGCACAAAACTGTGGTTAACTTGGAAAAGAGGTGTAAGCTGCTTCACAAAGGGAATTGCTACATTGGATTTTGTCCTTAATTGGTGTGCTGGAACATTGCGGCATTTAGGGCTAACACCCATTTTATTTCCCTGAAGCAAACACTATTTGAATGGTGTCTATCCACAAATGTGCAGGATGCAACTACATTCAATCTAATCCATTTGCCAATATCTTACCAAGAAGCAATCACAAAAGGGTGTCAGCCCTTCAAGGCACATTCCTCATGGTAGCCAAGTAGCAGCAACAGGCACACGTCTGCTGTGGAGGAGAAGGAGGCCTTAGGGGTGAGGAGAACTCTTAGGTTTACATAATGGAATAGTGCAGTACTGATGTAGTTAGACACCAGTAAGATGGTCCTGTCCAGTAGCAAAGCTCAGAATAGTTGTCCAGAAACTTACTATTCAAACAATCTAAATAATAAAAGAGATGCCTATGCTTGTCTTTTACAGATGGGTGACTGTACATTCAATAAAGTGAGACACTCATAAATTCCTTATCTATGAAAATCTGTCAGTGTGAACTGCACATAACTGAAAATAGTTGCAGTGAGCCATTTCGGTAATTGGACACATTAATTTATTGATGTCTTTTAATCAATGCATGCGAACATGAAAAAGCAGCATGTGGGAAATTAATAAGCGTCATCTGGCTCTCCTGAGTGATTATTTGTGCACCATGTTGTTACTAAACATTGGCGTGTTGCAAAGGTTACATGGTTTGCTCTGCTGTACAGGTCCACATGCTCCTTTAAAAAATTGTCCAATAGGGAATCCCTCAAATCACGTGTGGTCACTGCTGGAAGATGAGGAGGAGAAGGCTGTGGAGGCCAAGTCAATGGATATTTTTAAGGCAGACAAAGATAGATTCTTATTAGTACTAGTGTCAGGGGTTATGGGGAGAAGACAGGAGAATGGGGTTGAGAGGTAAAGATAGATCAGCTATGATTGAATGGTGTAGACTTGATGGGAGAATGGCCTAATTCTACTCTTCTCATATGAACTTATCAGTTTATGATAAGTTATTTCTTATGCCATTCTTATACAGTTAAATACTGACTGCAAAAACGGCTGGGTTAACTTGATGCTCCAGCTTTTAGTGAATGAATGTGTGTCAGTGATTCTCAACTCTGGAGACCGTTTCGGAAGAACCCACAACACCAGATGAAAACTCTCCAGGAGTAGCCTTTTCTTTGAAGACTTTGCAGAGTTTCTAACCCTCACTGAGTGGTCAACCATGGCTATATTCTCTCACTTTAGTTTCCCGACATGTGTACTAAGGTACAGTGAAGAGCTTTTGTTCCGTGCTAACCAGGCAGCAGAAAGAGAAAGTCACTTCCAGGTGTACTGTTCTATGTTATATATTGGTCTATAAGTCCAGATGGTCCCTTTAAATTAGTAGCAAAGGCACCTTATACGCTATTAGACCTACTGAAATTGTTCCATGATGGCTGTCGATGCACTGTTTACATTGACAGGGGATGGAAAAAGACTTGCCTGAACGGTGATGTCATTGATTCCAACAAAGGAAAAACAGCAAACACATTTACATGTTTTGTATCTGGAAATCCCTTATCGAATTTCTCATGGAATGCCAATTCACCTGGAAATGATAAGTAGCACAATCTACTCCAGGTTAAATCATTTATTTTTATTATAGTTTTCACATTGAAAGCAGGCGCTATGCAATCAAGTGTTCATGCTAAGATTATTCCACATGACTGGAAGTGAGTCAGTGGAGCTCTTCCATTTTAGTCTATTTCAATCAGCGTTCCCTATTTGGGAGTAACTTTGATTTACACAGAGTAACTCAGCAGGTCAGGCAGCATCTCATGAGAATGTGCATAGGTGATGTTTTGGATCAGGACCTGTCATTGTTTCCCAGAAATCAGACTGAAGAAGGGGACCGACCTTAAAGGCCACCTGTCCATGTTCTCCAGAGGTTCTCCCTGATCATAAGGTCATAAGGGCATATGGAATAGGAGTAGAATTCGGTAATTCGGCCCATCAAGTCTAGACTGCCATTCAATCATGGCTGATCTATCTCTCCCTCCTAACCCTATTCTCCTGCCTTCTCCGCATAAGATGGCAGACTGCAGGAGTGGGGCGCCGTTGTGTATGGCTGCTCTGCCTGCAGTCCGTCCCTTCACCCTATTTGTTGTAGGTCTTCTTTTATGTGGTGGGTGGGGGGCGGGGAAGGGGGAAACTTTATTTCTGCGGTTTTCCTCCGAATCGCATCTTCGTCCTCTCCATGCGGCCTATCATTGGACTGGAGCAGCGTTTCTTGTCGGGACCAGCCAGGACTACAGCTTTGGCGGCAGCACAACACTGGGACACCATCTTGGAGTGGGCGATGCCTTACCGGGTCGCCATGCGGTAAGCTCCGGAATGCTGTGACCGCCGACTCCCAACATCGCGGAGCTGTGGCTGAGGGCGTCAAGCCGTGGGCAGCGCTGGATTTAATACACCGCGGAGCCTGGGATCCGAGAACGCCAGAGTCGGAGCTCCAACCAGCGCGGCCTGAGGACTTCGGGTGCCACGGTCTCCGGGGAGGGAGCGGCCGCTCCAGACATTTCCATGCCGCTGAGGACTTTTCACCCGACGCCGGTGTTCTATCTACCAGGCAGGTGGGCCTATAACATTGGCCTATAACATCCGACCCTCGCTGCGGAGGCCTCAAATAGGCCCCGACCTCGAGTGGTCTAGGAGGAGGACTGGACTTTTTGGTGCCTTCCCTCACAGTTGAAGTGTTGATTCTGCTGTGGGGGGATGTTCATGTTGAATCCTATGGTGTATTATGTCTTTTTTCTTCTTTTTTATTTTATATGGATGTACGGTAATCTAATTTTTTTCTCTGTAAAGCACTTTGGCTTCAACATGATTTGATTTAAAAGTGCTATATAAATAAAAATTACTTACTGTAACCTCTGACACCTGTACTGTCAGTGTCACCTGTCAGTATCTGCTGAGTTACTCCAGCACTTTATGTAATTTGGCCGTTTTTCAGTCTGGATTGGCCATCTTGGACTCCCCTTCCCATTCTATATCAACCTTACTGTACATGGCCTTCTCCACTGGCAGGGTGAGGCCAAACACAAACTGGAAGAATGTTGCCTCAAATTTGGAGACACAAGGAACAGCAGATGGCAGAACCTTGTGTGGAACACCAAACTCAGTGGGTCGGGTAGCATCTCTGGAGAACATGGATAGGTGATGTTTTGGGCCTATCGGTCTGAAGAAGGGTTCTGACTCAAGATGTAGACTATACATTTTCTCCAAAGATGCTGCCTGTTCTTTTTGCAATTGCATCGTTTCATAACAGCTAAAAATACATGTGTACATGTTGCATAGTTACAGAAAGTTGTTTCGGTGGAGAAATAGGGAAATGTCATATATACACCACCGATAAATGCAAGAGGAAGGAAGATGATCTGTGCATGGTTTAGATATAAACAGAAACTGAATAGTAACCAAACTGACTCAAGGCGCCTTACGGTCACGTGGAACAAACTTGCACCCTCAGCTGGTTATGAATATAGGAATTACTGGCCTGCTGGCCGCTTTGTCATGGTTTCTGGCAAACTGCAAGACACACCTGTTATATTGGCCAGTATTTACGGTCCCTACTGGGATGACAGCTCATTTGTAACCACATTATTTACATCTCTCCCAAACATTGAAAATCACCACATCATTGTGGGTGGAGATTTTAATCTGGTCCAAGACCCTATACTGGACAGATCTTCGAACAAAGCCTCTACTTTAACTAAATCAGGTAGGACTTTGCACACTTTTGCCAAACAATCACTCTGCGACTTCCCTCGATCTCCACTTTCGTAAACGAACTAACCCCTTTAAACAGTGGAGGTTCAACTCCTCATTACTAGCAGAGGCTCACTACAAGCAATTCTTGCACTCCCAAATCATGTTATATTTTGAGCTGAATGACTCGCCGGACATAGAAAGCCTATATTAGGGGCCAACTTATCTCTTTTGTCTCCAACCTGAAAAGAGCCGAGACGTCCCAAATGACAGACCTGTTACGAAAAATAAAGGACATTGATGACAAATATGCATCTGACCCAGACCCTAATTTTTATAAAGAACGCCTTAGGTTACAAACAGACTTTGACCTCACCTCTACTAATAAAGCCAAGCTACGACTGCTTAAATCTAGGCAACACTTTTTTGAATCTGGGGATAAAGCTGAGAAGTTTCTGGCCTATCAGGCCAGAACCGAGGCGACTTCACGGCTAATTCCAGCCATTAGATCTAGCTTAGGGGAGATCCACACTGATCCTCTTAGAATTAATGAAGCATTTACTAAATTCTACGCTGAATTATATGCTTCCGATTGTCCTCCCACTGCAGATGACATACTCCGTAGTATGACGTTTCCCCGAATTGACGATTAAGCCACGAGAGACTTGGGTGGTCCCATAACTGTTGCTGAGGTCCAAGCAGCCATCACATCATTGCAAAGCGGAAAGTCGCCCGGCCCTGATGGCTTCACTGTAGAATATTACAAAGCTTTCCCTGCTCGCCTCGCACCTGTCCTGAGAGATATGTACAATGATGCGTTTCTACATCGTCGCCTACCGCCCACCTTGTCGTGGGCTATTATTTCCCTAATTCTTAAAAATGAGAAAGATCCCCTGCTTTGTAGTAGCTACAGACCAATTTCACTGCTGAATGTGGACCTCAAAATCCTCTCTAAAGTCCTTGCGCTCAGTCTTCAACAAGTGATGCCCTCTATCATCTCGTTAGATCAAACAGGGTTCATGCCAGGCCGACAGTCCTCCCACAATACTAGGCGTCTCCTTAACATCATCCATTCAGCAAGTAGTGAGACCCCGGAGATAGTGGTCTCCCTCGATGCCGAAAAAGCTTTCGACAGGGTCGAGTGGAGGTACCTATATGAGGCGATGGACAGGTTTGGCCTCGGCAATAGTTTCATTCTTTGGGTCAGTTTGTTATACTCGTCCCCGGTGGCCTCAGCACAAACAAACGACACACTGTCGCCCCACTTCCCCCTTCAGAGAGGTACCAGGCAGGGTTGCCCAGTATCACCACTCCTGTTTGCTGTTGCGATAGAACCCTTGGCGGTTTGGTTACGCTCAGAGAACGGCTTTAAAGGTATTACAAGGTTTGACACAACTCATAAAGTCTCATTGTATGCGGATGACCTGCTTCTGTACATCTCGAATCCAGTCAGCTCTATCCCTGTGATTACGAATATTTTAGAACGGTTCGGTGTGTACTCTGGTTATAAACTTAACTACCAAAAAAGTGAGCTGTTACCGATTAACTCATTGGCTAAGCAGCTCCCTCGCTCTTTAACCTCGTTTAAATGGGCAGAGGACGGGTTTCGCTACCTCGGCATTTTTATCACAACACCTATATCTGATATGTTCCGCACAAATTTCCTGCCTCTGGTTGAGAAAGCTGATAGAGACTTTGACCACTGGTCAGTTTTACCATTATCCCTCGCGGCCCGGATAAATCTGGTCAAGATGGTCGTCCTACCCAACTTCCTGTATCTTTTCCAGCACGTCCCTATACTTATCACTAAATCTTTTTTTGATAAATTAGAAAGGAGAATATCTAAATTTTTATGGGGTAGCAAACCGGCTAGAATTCGAAAGACGATACTACAGTCTCCTAAGAGAGACGGCGGTTTGGCACTTCCTGACTTTAGGCGATACTATTGGGCAGCTAACTTGCAAAAAATCCTATATTGGATGAATGATGATTGCGACCACCTACTGACCTGGGTACACATGGAAAAGGCGAGTTCAGGCCTCTCGTTGCGGTCTGTTCTATGCTCCAAACTCCCCATCTCTACACCATCTGTGGGTGCAGGCCCAATTGCTTCCCTCTCGCTCAAGATATGGAGTCAACTCAGGAAAAACTTTGGTTTACAAGGCCCTTCCATCTTGACCCCACTGCTTAAAACTCACATCTTTAAACCTTCAAGTACAGACTCCGCATTCAAAACCTGGCATTGTAATGGTATCAGTAGTATCAAAAACCTATACAAGGATGGCATTTTTTCGTCCTTTGCAGAGCTTTCGTCCAACTACAGCCTCCCAAACTCCCACCTTTTCCGTTTCTTCCAGATTAGGGATTTTGTGAAGAAGACATTCCCTCACTTCCCAAATCGCCCCCCTGAAACCCTGACCGATTCCATCCTAGCTCTAGATCCCAACTGGAAGAAATGCATCCCTTTTTTGTATAACTTGTTAGGGTCGGTAATATTGAATCCTCATACCTCATTAAAAGCTGCATGGGAGGGCGAGCTGAATATGAAACTAACAGACCAGTAATGGGACTCTGCCTTGGATTTGATCCATTCTTCCTCCATATGTGCCCGTCATGGCCTAATCCAATGCAAAGTCCTTCACAAAGTCCACTACACAAATGCAAGATTATCTAGAATATACCCCGCTGTCAAGGACACCTGCAACAGATGTAATCAATCCCCTGCCAACCATAGCCATATGTTTTGGTCTTGCCCTAAGCTGGCAGCCTTTTGGAGGAGTGCTTTCGATGTGATAAGCAGAGCCTATGGCCAGACTATTCCTCCAAACCCACTGTCAGCTATTTTTGGTACTCCTCCCAACACCAACCTCTCTGTTGCGTTGAAGCGGGTCCTGGCTTTTACAACCTTGTTAGCCTGGAGACTGATCTTGCTTAACTGGAGGCTTATCTGTCCCCCGACACATGCCCGCTGGTTCAAGGAGCTGCTTTACAATTTAAAGCTTGAAAAACTTAGGTTTTCTCTCAAAGGCTCTACCAAGACCTTCCTGGATACATGGAACCCTTTCCTGGAACTTGTTAACTCTCTCAACTTGATTCCGGACTCGGAAGAGGACTGAGTGCCTTCTATCACTGCTCTCTTATTGCAGCTGTCCTCCCCTCAACCCCCCCACCCCCACCCACACCTTTTTTTTTGTTTTTTTTGGGGGGGGTTTTGTGTACATTTTGTTTTGTTTATCTTATCGTATTTGTGTGGATGTGTACGTATGTGAGTGTTGTTTGTCCCATTTGGTTCCAACCTGAGTTGTGTGGATTGAGGGGGGGGTAAGGGTAAGGGCTTTGAAGGTCACTTCCATACTGTTGCACAATTATATCCTGACTATCACTGTCTGTTATCATTGTATGTATGCAAATTGCTGTGAAATTCAAATAAAAAGATTTAAATGAATATAGGAATTACCTTTTGTGATATTGGCAGATTCTCTTACATTATATTGCAAAATCTTACTGTCAATCTTAATAAAATTGTTACGGAAATACATAAGAACAATTCATCACATTTTATTTTTACTTAAATCCAAGTTTAAGAGAGTTAGAAATATGTTTTTATGATCTGTTACGCATTCCATATAATTTGCAGATCATATTATAATCATTAACAATAAATAAAACACTATTTCCTGTAAAGTGCAGTTTTTTGCTTTTTTAGTTTAGAGATACAGCGTGGAAACGGGTCCTCTCTGACCTGTGATCCCCACACATTAACATTACCCTACACACACTAGTTACAATTTACATTTATACCAAGCCAATTAACTTACTAACCTGAACATCTTTGGATTGTGGGAGGAAACCGAAGATCTCAGAGAAAACCCACGCGGTCACGGGAAGAACTTACAAACTCCGTACAGACAGCACCCGTAGTTGGGATTGAACCAGGGTCTCTGGTGCTGTAAATGCTGTAAAGGGGCTGTCCCACTGCGGCGACCTAATCTGCGAGTTCAGAAGAGTGTCTTCGACCTTCAAGCTCGAGAGCACTCGCCTGGAAAACCTCGAACTGGATCGACCGTCAGCGATGAAACCGCGAGCCAGATCGACCGACTGCACACACACACACACACACACACACACACACACACACACACACACACACACACACACACACACACACACACACACACACACACACACACACACACACACACACACACACACACATTGCAAAGGTGGGGGCCAGGGAAAGCGGGGGAGCACTGTCTGAAATTCACACCCGCGATGAAGAGGAAGGTAAAAGACGGCTGCACAGTGTATGGTAGGTCCTTTAGAGAGCGTGGGGGGGGGGAGAAGGAGAGAGGGGGAGAGAAAGGGGAGAGAAGGGGGGGAGAAAAGGGGGGAAGAAAAGGGGGGGAAGAAGGGGAGGAGAGGGGGGGGAGATACTTTTAAGTGGCGGGCATTTTACCTACCGGTCAGTTTTCCTTGGTCCTGAAAACTCCAATGAGTCAATTAAAATGCCCGGTCAGCGAAGGAAATTGCCTACCTCAGCACTTGACTGCCTATAACTAAATAGCGACCACACTCCACTGCACTACGAGTCCGGCTGACTTGAACTAATCCCTTTACTGCTATCCAAATGTCCATTATTACCTCTTTAATAATTGACTCCAGCATTTTCCCACCACTGAAGTCAGGCTAACTGGTCTGTAATTCCCCGTTTTCTCTCTCGCTCCTTTCTTGAAAAGTGGGATAACATTAGCTATCCTCCAATCCACAGGAACTGAATCTATTGAACATTGGAAAATGATCACCAATGCGTCCACTATTTCTAGAGCCACTTCCCTGAGGACCTGGGATGCAGACCATTAGGCCCAGGGGATTCATCATCCTTCAGTCCCATTAGCCAACCCAATCCTATTTCTTGCCAAATGAGAATTTCTTTCAGTTCCTCTACCCCCTTAGATCCTCTGTCCTCCAGTACTTCTGGCAGATTATTTGTGTCTTCCTTAGTGAAGACAGACCCGAAGAACCTGTCCACCTCTTCTGCCATTTCCTTGTTCCCCAAAATAATTTCACTCTTGTCTGCCTTCAAGGGACCCACATTTCACTTTGCTATTCTTTTTCCCTTAACATATCTAAATAAGCTTTTACTGTCCTTCTTTATATTCCTGACCAGCTTCCCCTTATACTTCATCTTTTCAGCCCGTATTACCTGTTTTGTTTCCTTCTGTTGTCCTATGAAAGTTTCCCAACCCTCTGGTTTCCGGCAACTCTTTGCTGTGTTATACATCTTTTCTTTTAGTTTTATTCTATCCCTAACTTCTCTTGCCAGCCACAGTTGCCTCCTACTCCCCTTAGAATCTTTCTTCCTTTTTGGAATGAAATGATCCTGCATCTTCCGGATTATGCCCAGAAATTTCTGCCATTGCTCTTCCACTGTCATTCCTGCTAGTAGGATCCCTTTCCAGTCTACCTTGGCCAGTACCTCCCTCATGCCTTCATAGTCCCCTCTGTTTAATTGCATCACTGACAATTCCGATTTAACCTTCTCCTTCTCGGCTTGTACTCGCTGGAATTTAGAAGATTGAGGGGTGATCTCATATAGACTTAAAAAATTCTTAAGGGGTTGGACAGGCTAGATGCAGGAAGATTGTTCCCGATGTTGGGGAAGTCCAGGACAAGGGGTCACAGTTTAAGGATAAGGGGGAAGTCTTTTAGGACCGAGATGAGAAAATCGTTTTTCACACAGAGAGTGGTGAATCTGTGGAATTCTCTGCCACAGAAGGTAGTTGAGGCCAGTTCGTTGGCCATATTTAAGAGGGAGTTGGATGTGGCCCTTGTGGCTGAAGGGATCAGAGGGTATGGAGAGAAGGCAGGTACAGGATACTGAGTTGGATGATCAGCCATGATCATATTGAATGGCGGTGCAGGCTCGAAGGGCCGAATGGCCTGCTCCTGCACCTAATTTCTATGTTTCTATGTTTCTATGTTTCTCAAATTGCAGATTAAAACAAATCATATTATGATCACTACCTCCAAGCGGTTCCTTAACCCCTAGTTCTCATATCAAATCTGGTTCATTGGACAACACTAAATCCAGAATTGTCTTTTCTCTGGTCGGCCCCATTACAAGCTGCTCTTAGAATCCATCTCGGAGGCACTCTACAAACTCTCTTTCTTTGGGTCCTGTACCAACCTGATTTTCCCAGTCTACCTGCATATTGAAATCCCCCATCACTGTGGCATTACCTTTGTTACATGCCAGATTTAACTCCTGCTGCAACTTACACCCTATATCCGGGCTACTATTTGGGGGTCTGTAGATAACACCAATTGGTGTCTTCTTGCCTTTGCAATTCCTCAACTTAATCCACAGTGACTCTACCTCGTCAGTCCATATGTCTTCCCTCGCAAGGGTCTGAATTCCATCCCTCACGAACAGAGCTACCCGTCCTCCTCTGCCCACCTGCCTGTCCTTTCTATAAGATGTATAACCCTGAATATTAAGTATGCATGTCCGATCCTCCTGCAGCCACGTCTCAGTAATCCCCACAATGTCATATCTACTAAAGTCTAACTGAGCCTCAAGCTCATCTACTTTGCTTCTCAAGGGCCTGTCCCACTGTACGAGGTAATTCAAGAGCTCTCCCAATTTAAAAAAAAAAATCAAACTCGCGGTAAGTATGTAGAATGTACATAGCGGGTACGTCAGTGCCCGGGACATCTCTTAGTGACTCATTACGCTAATGGCAGGTACTCGGGAAATGCGGTAAACTCGTGAAGACTCATGAAGATTTTTCAACATGTTCAAAAATGTCCACGAGAGCCCCGAGTACCTACGAGCGGCTATTACCGTAACTCTCTGAGTTCGAATCAAGGGAAACTCGGGAGAACTCTTGAATTACCTCATACAGTGGGACAGTCCCTTTATACTTCACGCATTCATATACAATATTTTTAATTCCTTCTGCATCTCACCTTTCACATCGATCCCTATTACACTTGGCCATACTCTCCTATCCCTTTGTGAGCTTTCTTTCCCGTTAATTCTGGGGTCATTAACTATCCGTTTACTCCCTTTCCCTTTAACTCCATCCTTGACTATCCCATTTGACGCCCCCCCCCCCCCCCCCCCCCCTTATATAATGAAGCTATAATCTATGGCTGACCGGCTGCTTGCTAGTTTTGTGAACTTTGTATCTTAAATGCTCAGTTATGATGTTAACATCATAAGAGAGCATGCAAACTTAATATGTCACTGCTATTAGAATAACTCAATGTGGCAAAGCAATAAAATGATAATATTTTTCATGAGTGCTCACAGAATAAACACGAACAAAACTTGCATTCAATATAATAAAGACGCCCCAATGTGATTTATTAGATTTTAATCACACAAAATGCGAAATGGAAAACAATATCCAAACAGGTCGAAAGCCTTGTCAAAGTGGTAGGTATTAAAGTGTGACTTACATTGGAGAAGAGAAGAATGGAGATTAGAATGAGAACTCTCAAAGTTACTGTGAATAATATAAGCATTCATAGAGTCATTGAATCTTACAGTGTTGAAGCAGGCCCCTCGGTCCAACTTGCCCACACCAGTCATCTTCACTAGTCCCACCTTCCTACATTTGACCCATATCCCTCTAAAACTGTCCAATCCATGTACCTGTCAAAATGTTTCATAAACGTCGCGATATTACCCGCCTCAACTACCTCCTCTGGTAGCTCGTTCCATACACCCACCACCTGTTGTGCGAAAAAGTTACCCCTTAGATTCATTTTAAATCTATCCACCCCTCATCTTAAACATATGTTCCCTGGTTCTCGATTCCCCTACTCTGGACAAGAGACTCTGTGTATCTACCTGATCTATTCCTCTCATAATTTACTACACCTCTATAAGATCACCCCTCATCCTCTTGCGCTCCAAGGAATAGTGTCCTAGCCTGCGCAGGCCCCCGAGTTCTGGCAATATCCTTATAAATCTTCTCTGCACCTTTTCCAGCTTGGCAACATCTTTCCTTTAACCTGGTCCAAAACTGAACATAATACTTTTGGTTTAAGATTAGACCATACAACCCATTGAACCTACCGTATGGCTCAATTAGATGATATCTGACCCGATCTTGATATCAAACTGCAATTACCTGCCTGAATCTGAATCATTAGATTAAAAACCAATCTGTCTCAATGCTGGGTAGATAAAAAATGCTGGAGAAACTCAGCGGATGAGGCAGCATCAATGGAGCGAAGGAATAGGTGACGTTTCGGGTCAATGCTGAATCTGTCTCGATACTTATTCAATTATTTAGCTTGTAACTCTGTAGAGTGGAGAATTCCAAAGATTCACAACAATGTCTGAAAATAAAGTTCCCCTCAACTTAAATGATTTTAAGATTCGTCATAGGAGAAAATATCTTCAACGTTTCAATCCTATTAAAGGCCCTGTCCCACGATGTGAGTTTACCCAAGAGCTCTCCTGAGTGAAAAAAAAATCAAACTCATGGTAAGGACGTAGAATGTACGTAGCGGGTACGACGGAGCTCGTGGATGTCTCGTAGCGGCTCGTAATGCTAACGGCGGGTACTCGGGAAACACGGAAACTTGTGAAGTTTTTTCAACAGTGTGAAAAATTTCCAAGAGTAAAAAAATACTCGTGATGAAGTACCACGAGTTTGATTTTTTTTAAACTCGGGAGAGCTCTTGGGTAAATTCGCATTGTGGGACAGTGGCATTAGTCTCCTCAGAATTGCTAACTTTCAATAAGATCCTCTCCAATTTTCCAAATCCCAATGGACATAGTAATGCTTCATAACATGTCCTTTATCTCAGGAATCAACCTAGTGAAACATTCAGTCAGAAGAAGGGTTCGGGCCCGAAACGTTGCCTATTTCCTTCGCTCCATAGATGCTGCTGCACCCGTTGAGTTTCTCCAGGACTTTTGTCTACCTAGTGAAACTTTAAAGACCTGTCTCAAATGAAAGTGAATACTTCCTTAAATAAAGAAATGTAAATCAAATGCAGAACTCTCAGTATGATCCTATGCTGCATTGGAGCACAGCTACTTTACTTTAGCAATTCATTTCCTTTGCACCAATGGCTGTTATTCCATTTGCTTTCCTTCATATTTGCTATATTAGTGTGTTGACTTCCTGTGTTTATCATATGATGAGACCTCAACTACCTTAATGCGTGCAGTCACTCTTTACTTAAACTTTAAAAGACACAAAGTGCTGAAATAACACAACAATAATAACATAACATAACATTACAGCTGTATTTCCTCAGAGCTTGTCTCATGCAGCTACAACGGTATCCATCAATGGCCATATGTACTACTTGATTCTGGCAGTTCAGAAAGTTTTATAAGTGAACATGTTGTGTCTCGACTAAATCTAACTATAATTCCTTCAAATAGAGAAATCTCGATGGGTGACAACTCTCAATACTCAAATTATTGGATCTTGTATTGTGACTTTATTCTGAACAAAACTAGTTGTAAATCTGTATGTCTTGGTATTTTGAAAAAAAATTGTGTAGCGATATAATTCTTGGTCAGGATTTTCAGAAACAGCACAGATCACTTCAAATAATGTATGAAGGAACTATGCATGATCCTGTATTGTCAAAGCCACCAGTATTGTGTGTTTTTTTTCTGCTGCTTCAGTTGAATGTCCTTCATTATTCACTCATTTATCCTCTAAGTGCAAGCCAAATCAAGACATTTTAGTAAAGATGACAAAAAGTTTAGTAACACAGAAGAAACTAATCTTTTATGAGAAGGTATCATAGAACCCAGCTCTTCCCCTTGGAGGGCACAAGTTGTCGTGGTTAAGGACCCCTTGGAGAGACATAGAAAGAGACTCTGTATTGATTACTCTCAAACTATAAACCAGTTCACGGAGCTTGATGCTTGTCCATTACCTCATATAGAAGGGATTATCAATACATTAGCTAAGTATAAGATATTCTCTACTTTGGATCTAAAAAGTGCTTACTACCAAATTCCTTTGAAAAAATCAGAAAAGAAATACACTACGCTTGAAGCAAATGGGAAATTATACCACTACTGCAGAGTTCCTTTTGGTGTCACTGATGGTGTGGCTGTTTTTCAGAGAGAGATAGAAAAACTTGTTGAACAGGAATACCTTAAAGATACTTTTCCTTATCTTGATAATATAACTATTGCAGGAATCTTGGATCTTGTAAACTTTATTGTCATTCAGACCTTTCGGTCTGAACGAAATTTTGTTGCCTTGCAGTCATACATATAATAAAATAACAAAACGCACAATAAACACAAATTTAACATCCACCACAGTGAGTTCACCAGGCACCTCTTCACTGTGATGGAAGGCAACAATCTTAAGTCTTCATCTCTTCCCTTCTTGTTCTTCCTCTGCGCTGAGGAGATCCAGGCCTCCGATGTTATGACCCCACCGGGTGATGGTAAGTAAGTCCCGCGGCTCAACCGTGCTCCGTGAACGTGCCGGTTCAACTCCACGGCCCGGGGCGTTCGGAGCTGCCGCCCTCCAGTCCAGCAGACGAAGCTGTTGCCGCGGGAGCTCCGGAAAAACAGGCCGCCACCGGGTAAGGCCACCGGAAGAGTGGAATGCCGCCACAGCCCCGAGTCAGGCCGCCAGAACGGCGGAACACTGCCTCAGCCCCAGGTCTGGCCGCCGGAACGCCGGAACCCGCCACAGCCCCGAAGTCGGCCAGCCTCGAGGTCGGTCGCAATTAGAGGCCGCCAGCTCCGCCATTAGGCTTCAGCGCAGACGGAGATGGAGACGGGGGGTATGACAAGAAAAGTCGCATCTCCCCGAAGGAAGAGACTAAAACACGTTTCTCCCCCCCCTCCCCCACACATACACAACCTAATAACTCAAATTAACAAGCTAAAATGGGACAAGAAAACAACAAAAAAATGAAAAAACAGACGGACTGCAGGTGAGCCGCAGCTGCCAAGGCAGCGCCGCCACTCCAAAGACCAAGCTGACAATGTCGAAAATGTACAATGGTTTTTAGAAGTTGTACATTCTAAAAATCTAACATTAAATGAGAATAAGTCAATAACATCAGTGTCATCAATTAATATTCTTGATTATTGGGTTGGAAATGATATAATCAAGCCTGATCCAGAAAGACTACGCCCACTCCAAGACTTGTTCCAGCCACATTAAACTCTCTACGAAGGGTTCTTGGTATGTTTGCATATTATGCTAAATGGATACCAAATTATTCTGACAAATCTCAACCTTTGATTAGAACAAAATCTTTCCCATTGACTCTACAGAAATTGGTGCCTTTACTTCTTTAATGAAACAATTAGAATCTGTGACATTACACACCATTGATGAGGATCTCCCCTTTGTTGTTGAATGTGATGCCTCTGATTTCAGCAGTATCAGCAACATTAAATCAAGGAAGATGACCAGTGGCTTTCATGTCTCGTGCTCTCCAAGGTAGTGAATTGCACTACCCAACCATCGAAAAGAAAGCTAGAGTAATTATTGAAGCAGTGGGAAAATGGAGTCATTTCCTTGCTCGCCAGCACATTACTTTGATAACAGATTAGCGTTCAGTAGCTTTTATGCTAGATAATCGGAAACGAATGAAGATTAAAAACAGTAACATTCATGAATGGAGGATTTAATTATCTGCATATAGCTATTCAATTGAATACCGCCCTGGTAAGGATAATGTTGCTTCGGATACATTAACTCGAGCATTTTGTGCCTCTGTTCATTCTTCTGCAATCACTGATCTTCACAATGGGCTGTGTCATCCTGGAGTCACTCGTATGTTACGCTATGGTCATTCCAAAAACGTACCTTTCTCTACAGAAGATGTGAAGATGACATGTGCTTCATGTAGAATCTGTGCTGAATTAAAAGCAAGGTTCTTCTGTCCTGAAGAAGGAAGATTGATCAAAGCTATTCGACCTATCAAACGTTTGAGTATTGACTTCAAAGGGCCTTTACCATCCTCCTCTCAAAATGTTTATATACTTACCATAGTTGCTGAATATTCGAGGTTTCCATTTGCCGTTCCTTGTCCAAATATGTCAGCTGCTATGGTTATCATATGTTTAGATCAACTGTTTTAATTCTATGGATTTCCAAGTTACATACATTCTGATTGGGGCACCTCATTCATGTCAAAAGATTCAAAAGACTACCTTTCGAATAGAGGAATTGCAACAAGTAAAACAACACCATATCATCCTATTGGAAATGGTCAGGTTGAGAGGTATAACGGAATCGTTTGGAAAGCAGTGAAACTGACTTTAACGTCAAATTACATACCAGATTAGCAATGGGAATGTGTTCTACCAGATGCATTGCACTCCATCAGATCTCTACTGTCAATTGCTACCAATACTACTCCACATGAGCGGTTCTTTAACTTCAAACAACGTTCTTCTAGTGGTACTTTTCTGCCATCGTGGTTGACTAGCCCTGTGTTGCTTCATCGGTATGTCTGATCAAATAAGAATGAGCCCTATGTTGATGAAGTTGAACTGACTGATGTTAACCCTTCTTATGCAACTATCAAGTATCAGGATGGATGTCAGTCAACTGTCTCACTTTGTGACCTTACACCATGCCCGTCTTCTCCATCAGCTCCATCACTCCTTGATAGTATTAATCGAGAACTTCCTTCAACACTCCCATCATCCCCCATGAAAACTTCTAAAAGTAATTCTAAAATTGAAAATGCAAATAACAATATGAGTGAAGTTGATGACCAAGCAATATATAACCATATAACCATATAACCATATAACAATTACAGCACGGAAACAGGCCCTCTCGGCCCTTCCAGTCCGTGCCGACCATTTGTTTTCCCCTAGTCCCATCTACCTGCACTCAGACCAAACCCCTCCATTCCCTTCACGTCCATATACCTATCCACTTTACTCTTAAATGTTAAAATCGATCCTGCCTCCACCACTTCTGCTGGAAGCTGATTCCACACAGCCACCACCCTCTGAGTAAAGAAGTTCCCCCTCACGTTACCCCGAAACCTCTGTCCCTTAATTCTCATGTCATGCCCTCTTGTTTGAATCTTCCCTACCCTCAATGGGAAAAACGTATCTACGTCAACTCTGTCTATCCCTTTCATCATTTTAAAGACCTCAATCAAGTCCCCCCTTAACCTTCTGCGCTCCAAAGAATAAAGACCTAACTTGTTCAACCTTTCTCTGTAACATAGTTGCTGGAACCCTAGGCAACTTTCTAGTAAATCTCCTCTGTAACTCTCTCTATTTTGTTGACATCCTTCCTATAACTAGGCGACCAAAATTGTACACCATACTCCAGAATTGGTCTTACCAATGCCTTGTACAATTTTAACATTACTTCCCTACTCCTATATTCAATGCTCTGATTTATAAAGGCCAGCACACCAAAGGCTTTCTTTACCACCCTATCTACATGCGATTCTACCTTCAGGGAACTATGCACAGTTATTCCTAGATCCCTCTGTTCCACAGCATTCCTCAATTCCCTACCATTTACCATGTACGTCCTATTTTGATTTGTCCTGCCAAGATGTAGCACTTCACACTTAACAGCATTAAACTCCATCTGCTCCAACACCACCTATCTTAGTATCATCTGCATACTTACTTATCCAATTTTCCACCCCATCATCCAGATCATTGATGTACATGACAACCAACAGTGGACCCAACACAGATCCCTGAGGCACCCCACTGGTCACCGGCTTCCAACCTGACAAACAGCCATCCACCATTACTCTCTGACATCTCCCATTCAGCCACTGTTGAATCCATCTTACTACTCCGCCATTAACACCCAAAGATTGAACCTTCTTAACCAACCTTCCATGGGGAACCTTGTCAAAGGCCTTACTGAAAATCCTTATAGACAAACATCCACTGCTTTACCCTCATCAATTTCCCTAGTTACCGCTTCAAAAAATTCAAGAAGGTTTTGTCAAACATGACCTTCCAGGCACAAATCCATGTTGACTGTTCCTGATCAGACCCTGTTTATCCAGATGCTTATATATATTATCTCTAAGTATCCTTTCCATTAATTTGCCCACCACTGACGTCAAACTAATAGGTCTATAATTGCTAGGTTTATTCTTTGAACCCTTTTTAAACAATGGAAACAACATGCGCAGTACGCCAATCCTCCGGCACTATTCCGGTTTCTAATGACATTTTGATATATTTCTGTCATAGCTCTGCTAATTTCTACACTAACTTCCCTCAATGTCCTAGGGAAATATCCTGTCAGGACCAGGAGACTTATCCACTTTTATATTTTCAAAAGTGTCAGTACTTCCTCCTCTTTGAATCTCATAGTTTCCATAGCTACTCTACTTTTTCCCCTTACCTCACTCAATATCCTTCTCTTGGTGAATACCGAAGAAAAGAAATTGTTCAATATCCCCCCATCTCTTTTGCTCTGGCAGATAGCTGTCCATTCTGGGTTCTCTAATGGTCCAATTTTTATCCCTCGTTGTCCTTTTGCTATTAAATAGCTGTAGAAACCTTTGGGTTTACTTTCACCTTTCTTGCCAAAGCAACCTCATATCTTCTTTTAGCCTTCCTAATTTCTTTCTTAAGATTCTTTTTACATTCTTTATACTCCCTCTAGCACCTCATTTACTCCATGCCTTGAACCTAAAATTATTGTAATATCTCTCTTTTTTTCGAAACAAGTGTCCAATTTCCCGTGAAAACCATAGGGCTCTTTCCAATTTTTACTATTTCCTTTCAACCTAACAGGGACATAAAGATTTTGTTACTCTTACAATTTTCCCCTTTAAATGTCCTCCATTTCTCTTCTACATCCCTTCCATGAAACAAAGTGTCCCAATTCACTCCTTTAAAATCCTTACGCATTCCCCTCAGAAGTTAGCCTTTCTCCAATCAAAAATCTCCACCCATAGGTCCAGTTCTGACTCTCTCCATAATTATATTGAAACTAATGGTATTGTGATCACTGGAAGTGCTCACCAACATACCTCCGTCACCTGACCTGCCTCATTTCCTAACAGGAGGTCCAGCACTGCCCCTTCTCTGGTCGATACCTTTATGTACTGCTGCAAAAAACTATCCTGACACACACATTTTACAAACTCCAAACCATCCAGCCCCATTTACAGAATGTGTTTCTCAGTCTATTTTTGGAAAATTGAAATCCCTCCCACAATCACTACCTTGTGCTTACTACTAATATCTGCTATCTCCTTACATATTTGCTCTTCCAATTCACGCTCCCCATTTGGCGGTCTATAATACACCCCTAAAAGTGTTGCTACACCGTTCCCACTTCTCAGTTCCACCCAAATAGCCTCCCTAGACGAGCCCTCTAATCTATCCTGCCAAAGCACTGCTGTAATATCTTCTCTGACAAGCATGCAACACCTCCCCTCTGGTCCCTCCAATTCTATCACACCTGAAGCAACGAAATCCTGGAATATTTAGTTTCCAATCACAGCCGTCCTGCAACCATGTTTCACTGATTGCCACAACATCATATTTCCAGGTGTCAATCCAGGCTCTAAGTTCGTCCACCTTACTTACAATGCTCCTAGCATTAAAATATACACATTTTAGAAACCCACCATCCCTTATTCTCTGTCTATTATCTTTTTCGTCTTCTCGCCTACATTTTGGATCCGAGTGCTTCCCTTCTCTGCCTCTTGCCCGCACACCCTGACCCCTAGCCCCCTCTACCCAAGTCCCTCCCCCCAGCCTTTCTAGTTTAAAGTCTCCCCAGTAGCCTTTGCAAAATCTCCCTGCCAGGATATTGGTCCCCCTCGGGCTCAAGTGCAACCCGTACTTTGTGTACAGATCATGCCTTCCCCAAAATAGGTCCCAGTGATCAAGAAACTTGAATCCCTGCCCACTGCACCAGTCCCTCAGCCACGCATTTATCCTCCACCTCATTTCATTCCTACTCTCACTGTCACGGGGCACAGGCAGTAATCCTGAAATCGTTACCCTTTTGGTCCTTCTCCTTAACTTTCCCCCCAACTCCCTAAATTCTCCCTTCAGGACCTCATCACTTTTTCTGCCTATGTCATTGGTACCTATGTGTACCACAACATCAGGCTCCTCTCCCTCCCTTTTGCCACCAGCTACTGAAACACCATTATCTCCTGATGCTCCAGTGCTGTGATGGTCATCAAAACATACTAAACCTCTTGACCGTCTCAACTTATAAATAGGAGGGGAGAATGAAGTGTGCGCATGTGCGGGGTCTCAGGCCGGCGAGGCCTGCGGATTCAGCGAAAATTTCCAGGCGTTTTGAAGATGTGTATTACTGAAATTAGTTGTTTAAACTTTAAATAAAGTTTAAGTAAATTAGAATTTTTCATTTGCCTCACAACAGGCAATGTGATAATAATCCATTTATCACAACTTTCTGTTTTCTGTTAGTTATCCAATCCTCTTATCTAAGATATTATATTATCTTGAAAGTCAAAAACTTAGTTAATGTAATATTTTAAAGGCCACCTTATCAAATATCTTTTGGAAATCCAAATATTCTTGATCACCAGGTTGCCCTTCATCTACCTAACTAGTTACATTAAATAATTGTTGTCAAGTACTAGTTCTCTTTATCACATTAAGTTGACTCTGTTCAATTGTATAATGGCCTTTGGAATGCCCTGCTATGACTTCCCTAAAATAAATTCAAACATTTTCTCAATGATATATGTTGAACTAACAGACCCGCTTCCCGCATTTTGACTTCTTGTGCCAAAATTTGATCCATGTTGTTTATATACCTGCTGCCAGTGTTAACGATGAAAGTCTTTAGCAACCACCCTTAATCATATGGAGATAAAGATAAAAGTTAGGTTACTCAGAAGTAAAAGTTCCCTCCTACACACCAAGTAAATAATCATGTCTATTGTGGAGTATTGGGAAGTTTCACAATTGCCATTATTGCATTTTTGTCTAGCGACGCAGTGTTTGGTTTTACCCGTTTAAGCCCCAAATGATCATCAAAGCAGTTGAATTCTCTGGAAGTGTCAAATGTGGAAATCACCGCTGAAATGACTCATTGCTCATTTTTGGGGAAGTGTGTTGAGTCAAAAGTAATATGATTCAGTTGTAATAAAACAGAAAGGAATGACTGCTGATAAAGGAAACAGAGAACAAAATGCTTCAGCTTTAGTGAACCAGCTGACAGGGAGAACCCTTGCCAGAAATATGAGCTTGACCCGATGACTGCTGAAATGTTCCATTTCAGAGACTTCAACGCCACAGATGGTTCTCTTTAATTTTATTCAACTACGTTAACCTTCTTTTTTTGATTACAGTGCATTTTCCACATTAGCACACAGCTTCGAAATAACTTATTGACTATTGTTCCATTTAATCACTGCAGATTTATAAATGTTTTGCTGATTTAACAGTGGTGGATTTTTAACAGATTAAAATACTAGTTATTTTTGTGTGGAGTTTGGGACAATTACTGCACTTAGCAGAAGTAAATTAATAAAAATGTTTCCCCGGTGGTCTGCTATTATCTCTGGATAGCCCACCCCGATTACTCCATTATAGGTTTGCATTGTTGATTAACCCCTCAAGAAATACAAAAGTATTTGAGTTTAGTTTCTTGTCATGTGTGCCGAGGTACAGTGTAAAGCTTTTGTTGAGTGCTAACCAGTCAGCGGGAAAACAATTCATGGTTACAATCGAGATATCCACAGCATACAGATATATGATAAAGGGATAACATGAATAATGTTCAAGATAAGATAAAATGCAGTAAAGTCAGATCAAAGATAGTCCTAGGGTCTCCCATGAGGTAGATATTAGCTCAGGATTGCTCCTGGGCAACTATCTACCTTGCTGGAGACACTTGGACTATCTTTGACATTCCAGTAAATGACTTCACCATTGACTCTCAGAACTGCAGGCTGAAAGGAAATCAATGCCCACAGGATGATCAGGTCAGGTACACACTCTGTATTGGATATGCAGACAAGTGCTTACAAGGCCAACAATATAAGTACACTCTCTGCTGAATGACCAGGCAGATATTTACTTTGCCAGTGTAGGCTACACGCATATTATTTTACACCCAGTGATAGTGTTCATATTCCAAGAATGAGTATACATTTTCAACTAGATTATGTGATTGCATTAAGCGACTAAGGACCAATATCCGTCCCCAAAAGTGCCAAGAGAACTAAGTTCTCAAGTAAGACTGCAACAGCGTAAGGAAATGGGGAAAGATGAGGCTACAAAAAGAAGATGAAAGGTGTAAATTAGATGTATTACATTTAGGGAACCATTGCCAAAACAAAAGCCATTGAGAATAATAACAGCTGATTTGGAGAAGTGGAAGCAAGCATGGAAAGTTTCAGCGATAAAACATATCAAAGGATGAGGAGGGATGATGTGATGTGAATGGGACATAATCACAAGGATTGCACTGGGGTAGCACAATAAACTTCATGGGTCATTTATAAAGTGCCAGAGAGCATAACCTATGCATTTATCTAAGGTGGATTGCACCTGAGAATATAGCAGGAGAGTAGAAGATTCAGAGTATAAAATATGGGGTGCAAAGTAGGGAAGAAGGCTGCCTGACCGAATAATAATATTGATTTTAGAACTGGCAGTCAAGTATAGTTAAGTATAGTTAAATACAGCCAATTCTATTAATCAAAGAACACAGCTACTCAACACGACAGGTGAATGATTTGAAACTGCTGCTAAGTATCATTATGCTTTATGCCTGTCGAACTGACATAGAGTCAAACGTCTAATGCAAATGCAAGCACAGCATAAATGCTTTTTCTCTTCAACATAAATGCACGTCAAAACCTGACATTAAAGTCAAACGATTGGAAGTGTCTTATTACTACAAATCAGAATCCACCAGAAACTTGCAAAGATATAGCCAAGCTTTCAATTTTAATAAGGATAAAACTGGGGCAGCCCCATTAATGTTGCTCTTATTTCAGCCAATATCCCACAGTTATGCCAGGAAAATAACAGCATACGTACCCTCCAGAAAATCCTCTGGGCACTTTGTTTTCCCTAAATGTAGAGGTAAATCATCTCTCCAGCTGCTGTAGCATATACTGTCAATTGTGAAATATCGGCCCACTAAATATTCTATCCACATGATAAAGTAGTGTTTTAGACCAGAATTAGTATGCACATTCACATGAAGTAATTCTTACTGTGCGATGGAACACCTTCAAGTGACTATTGCACATCTCTCTGAATTTCCCACATGTTCCCTGCTGAACTGAAGTGAATTAATGGCTGTGGAACAGAACACAGATGCATATTTCACTACTAAATGGGAACAGAGGTTTTCTAAAATGATCCAGTGGTGAAGATTTATTTATAATCACTGTCCAATACTTTTAGATAACTGTATGAAAGTGAGAAAGGAAAATGCAAAGGATCCATATTGGCAGCTTTTTTATTTTCCAATTGGCAATATTCACATTTTCATCGACAGCCCTGAATGATGGAGATTCTGTCTCCACAACCTCCCAAGCAGTGACAACTGCTCTCCTGCTGGCAGGGCTCCTTGAAATGCTGAAGCTTCACAACTGCAAAATTGTCAACATGGGCTCCTTGCCTGGCCTGGCTTCATAGCTTAATATTACCGAGCTCCAGAACTTTTATTATTCCTAAAAACAAATTGAGTCTCCCCTCTTGAATACTGCTGTGCCTCTTCCAACTGCCGCAGCATTGTTGGACATTCCCCAAGACATCAAGTGTACTTTGCAGAGTGAGGCCCAGTCCAAGCCATGATCAAACTGTGCTCTAAAGGGGTTCCATAAGACCCATTTGTCAAGAGCTAATCGTACAACATTTGATTAGTGAACAGAGTTTATTGTGCTGGCAAATATTTCCCATTGAAATAGAGGCTAGTTATCAAAGTTATCAACATTATAAAAGCCATATATAGGATACACAGTTCAAATATTTGTCCCAATGTGAAAATGTCTAAGACCAGAGGGGGTAGCTTGAAGGTGAGAAGGGGAAGTTTGAAGTGGATGTGCGGGGCAGGTTTTGTTACTCCAAGAGGGGTAGGTGCCTGGAACCTGTTGGCATGGATGGTGGTGGAAGCAGATTGAAAGTGGTGCCTAAGGGGGTTTAGATAGTCACATGGATATGCAATAAATGGAAGGATACGGATCACATGCAGGCAGAGATTAGTTTAAGTTGGCATTATGTTTGGAACAGACATGTTTGGCTGAAGGGTCTCTTCTGTGCTGTATTGATCTTTGTACTATTTGCACTGATTGCCAGTGGGAGTGTACGGACACCTTTCTCTGATTGACTAAAAGCAAAGTGTTGAAATAATTAAGATCTGCTTTGACCTGAATGCATTTTCAAATTGGATTTTGGTCAATTTTTCAATTATTTTGTAAGGAGCTGATTTTGCTCCAGCCCTAGAGGAACATGGTCTGAAATGTCGCCAATCCATGTCCTCCAGAGATGATGCCTGACCTCCTGAGTTACTCCAGCACTTTGTGCTTTTTTGTCAACCAGCATCTGCGGTTCAAATCTGAAGAGGGGTTTCGACCCGAAATATCACCCATTTCTTCTATCCAGAGATGTTGCCAGTCCTGTTGAGTTACTCAAGCATTTTGTGTATATCTGCAGTTGCTTGTGTCTCTAAATACATCCATGCTGTAACACATCAAAAATAGTTGAAATCCATTTATTTTGGCACTTGACACATGATAATGTTCTTCCTGGGAAGGTTCAATTGCAACCAACCAGTTGCATCTGAAAAATGGACACAAAGCCAATCAAAATGTAGAAACAAATGCTGGCCATACCATTACCTCCCATGCTTTGCCTACCTCTCCCTCCTACAGCTTACTTTTCCCTAGATCATCAGTCTAAAGAAGGGTCTTGACCCGAAACTTCACCTGTCTATGTTCCCGAGTGATACTGCCTGACCAGCTGAGTTACTTTAGCACTATGTGTCCAACCGCAGAGTCCTTTAGTTTAAAAGGTAAAAACAAGATACTGAAGAAACTGGAATTCAATACAATGCCTCTTCTTACAATTACTTATGAAAAAAAAATCTGTGATACAAGAAGCACAAATGAAATAGGTTAGGAAGACATGTCAGTATTTGTACATTGTGATTCTTTTGCAAATTTATGAAAGTTCACAGCTCTCTCTAACTGGGGAGAACAATCAGAGTGACGTTACTACGTATAGTGCAAGGCTTGGACAGAGTGGATGTGGAGGGGATAAATTTCCCCAAATTACTTCTGCAAGTTTTGCTACTTTCAAAGTTAAGCAGACTAGTTTTTTTTTAAAACAATGTTACATCATTTGCTATTTCCCAATTATTGTCTGGAAGACAGGGAATTATAGACCAGTTAGCCTGACATCGGTGGTGGGGAAGATGCTGGAGTCAATTATAAAAGATGAAATAATTATAATTATAATAATTATAAAAGATGAAAATAGTTGGATAGCAGTAGCAGGATCGGTCAGAGTCAGCATGGGTTTACGCAGGGGAAATCATGCTTGACTAATGTTCTGGAATTTTTTCAGGATGTAACTAATAAAATGGACAAGGGAGAGCCAGTGGATGTAGTGTACCGGGACTTTCAGAAAGCATTTGACAAGGTCCCATAGGAGATTAGTGGACAAAATTAGGGCACATGGTATTGGGGGTAGAGTGCTGACATGGATAAAAAATTGGTTGGCAGACAGGAAACAAAGAGAAGGAATTAACTTGCCCGTTTCACAATGGCAGGCAGTGACTAGTGGGGTACCGCAATGCTCAGTGCTGTGACCGCTGCTATTTACAACATACTTTAATGATTTAGATGAAGGGATTAAAAGTAACATTATCAAATTTGCAGATGACACAAAACTGGGTGGCAGTGAAAATGTGAGGAGGATGCTATGAGGATGCAGGGTGACTTGGACAGGTTGGATGAGTGGGCAGATGCATGGCAGATGCAGTTTAATGTGGATACGTGTGAGGTCATCCACTTTGGTGGGCAGACATTTTGGAAAGGCCCTGTATCCCCAACAATTAAAATGTGGAATACAGAAATGGACGGAGACACTTCATGGAGAGATTGAGAACTTGTCCTTATGACAGGTTAATCTTTCAAGGAGATATGGTCTCCCTATATTAAATATCTACAGGGTAAGGGACATGTTACTCACTTATCTCTGTTTGGATATTATGATGTCTTAATCTTGTAATTATATAAAACTATGTACTTTCAATTATACAATAACTATGAAATATAAAATTACAATTCCACTAGGAATATCTATGGCCGGTATATATCTCCTGTTTCTACAATAAAAAAATATTAAAAAAAAAAAAAAAAAAAAAAAAAAAAAAGGTAAAAAAAAAAAAAAAAAAGGATGGCAGATTATTATCTGAATGGTATCAAGTTGGGAAAAGGGGATGTACAACGAGATCTAGGGGCCCTGGTCCATCAGTCACTGAAAGTAAGCATGCAGGTACAGCAGGCAGTGAAGAAATCTAATGGCATGTTGGCCTTCATAACAACAGGAGTTGAGTATAGGAGCAAAGAGGTCCTTTTGCAGTTGTACAGGGCCTAGTGAGACCACATCTGGAGAATTGTGTGCAGTTTTGGTCTCCATATTTGAGGAATGACTTTCTTGCTATTAAGGGAGTGCAGCGTAGGTTCAAGAGGTTAATTTCCGGGATGGTGGGACTGTCATATGTTGATAGAATGGAGTAGCTGGCTTTACACTCTGGAATTTAGGATGAGAGGGGATCTTATTGAAACATATAAGATTATTAAGGGTTTGGACAAAGTAGATGCAGGAAACATGTTCCCGATGTTGGGGGAGTCCAGAACCAGGGGCCACAGTTTACGAATAAGGGGTAAGCAATTTAGAACTGGGATGAAGAAAAACTTTTTCACACAGTGGGTTGTGAATCTGTGGAATTCATCTGCCTCGGAAGGCAGTGGAGGCCAATTCTCTGGATGCTTTCAAGAGAGAGTTGGGTAGAGCTCTTAAAGATAGCGGAGTCAGAGGAATGGGGAAAAGGCAGGAACAGGGTACTGATTGTGGATGATCAACGATGATCACAATGAATGGCGGAGCTGGCTCAAAGGGCCAAATGGCCTACTCCTGCACCTATTGTCTATTGTCTATTATGGCTAATAATTGTGGAATTCCTATCCACCATTCTTTCAGCAATCTTAGACACATTCCATTTGAGCTTATTTCCTTTACACACTTTACGATACGATATGATAGAACATTATTTATTCCAGGAAGGAAATTGATCTGCCAACCATAATAAACAACACAAAAAACACAAACTACATGAAAGAAAGGAAGGACGATTAGAAGTTAGAAGGATGAGATTAGAAGGACGATGGGGAACCTCATTGAAACCTACCATGTAGAGAAAGGCCTAGATCAGTGGGTGTGGAGAGGATGTTTCCACTAATGGGAGAGTCTAGAACCAGAGGCCATTGCCTCAGAATTTGTTCCTTTAGGAAGGAGATGAGAAGGAATTTCTTTAGTCAGAGGGTGGTGAATCTATGGAATTCTTTGCCGTAGAAGGCTGTGGAGGCCAAGTCAATGAATATTTTTAAAGCAGAGATAAATACAGTAAATTCTTAATTAGTACAGGTGTCAGGGGTTATGGGGAAAAGGCAGAAGAATGGGTTTAGGAGGGAGAGATTGATCAGCCCTGATTGAATTGCGGAGTAGACTTGATGGAGCGAATGGCCTAATTCTGCTCCTATCACTCATGACCTCATGACCATTTCATTCAAATTCAATTACAGACTGAAGTTGCTTCAGATTCCTTCACCTTTAAAATGTATTGCAAAGAATGCAATGTGTGGTCACACAAGCTTGTAAATTCCCAACCATGTTCAATCTCTCATCTGGCAAATGAGAAGTGACAAAAAGAGGGCTTCACTTGACAGACTATAAAGGAAGCAGTTGGGTAGCAGCATGCATTCCTGTTGCAGGCTGTCATTCACACTTACAAGCAACCTCTTTGGTGCAAGTGTAATTGATGATAATTACCCAGTACTCAACAAAGTATTTTTTGCAGTTTGAAGTGGTCAGCTAAATTGTGGATGTGAATCGCATAATAATTTTGAGATGGAAACTAGTTTTATTCATACACGAGAAAGCTGGCATTCCCTGGCTTTTGGTGCAGGTGGAAAATGAAGCAACTACTCTGATTTGCTTTGCGATTCGTCTGAAAGTGGTACTAGAGACCATGCAAGCATTTGAATTAAGTTTCAACCTCGTCTGAATCAATTGGTAGTGAAACTGGTTACAATATCAAGAGATTATTTGCACTCTAGTTATATAAACAAAATCATGTTGTTCTTTGCTAAGTTACATATTATGAACTTTGCCATGATATGGATGCAATATGTGCCTTTGATTCTCTCAGTGTTACACAATGTTCCAAACTGCTTCATATGCCAGGACCACAAGTGTTATTCTTTGGCACTGGCTTCACCAGAGTTACCATGGGTTTATATTTTACTCCTCTTCTCTCTTCATCTGGCACTCTTTTGTCTCTTTTTAATCTTGAGTCTTTGTCTACTCATGTGCTAATCAAATTCCCTTCACCTGTATCCACCTATCAATTGCGTAGAAGGGAACTGCAGATGCTGGATGGAGTCTGAAGAAGGGTCCCGATCCGAAACGTCACCCATACTTTTTCTCCAGAGATGCTGTCTGACCCGCTGTCTTATTCCAACACTTCATGTCTATCCACCTATTAATTTCCAGGCTTTATCCCCCCCCACACCTCTTTTCATACTTTCTAGTACAATCAGTCTGAAGAAAGCTCCTGACCTGGAATGGTGTTTATCCATTCATTCCTTGGATGCTTTCTGACCCGCTGAGTTACTCCAACACTTTATGCTTTAACAGGGTCAAGTTAGGAGCTCAATTCATTTGTGTAGTTAGGCTGACACAAATCACCCCTCCAGATGTATCCTGTGCACTACCAGGCCCATTTTGGTTTTCCTAACCCCATAGAGTCATAGAGCCATACAGCGTGGAAACAGGCTCTTCGGCCCAACTTGCCCACACAGACCAACATGTCCTATCTACACTAGTCCCACCTGCCTGCATTTGGCTCATATCCCTGGAAACCTGTCCTATCCATTTAGGACCAATCCCCAACTCCGATCCCATTCATGTTAACTCCTGATGAAGAATATCACTTTGGGGAAAGGTTAGTTTCAAAATTTGGAGCACATAAGGGAGAGATGGAAAGGTGAACTTGACCCCACAGACCTGACCTACAAGAGCTATTGTAGAGATTCTTACATCACGCACCAATGAATGTAGTAGAGAAATGTGTCCCATTTGTAGGTTGTGGTAAAATTTTCAACCCTATTTCTCTCCTTGCCTAGCAGTTGTTTTCAGTGACAAAATTGGAAATCTGTCTCTGATCAGTCCATTGCGGAACTCCTGGAAATAAAAAAGAACTGACATAATTGCAAATGCTAAAGAATTGAGGTTAGAGTAATAGCTTCAATTGTATTGCTGAAAGCCATAAAACCAATAGACCATTACCATGTTTCCAAGTTTAATTCTCTGATTCTGGATGCCTAACTAAGAAAATGAGTATGCACAGAGGCACAAGAAACTACAGATGCTGGAATTTTGAGCAAAACACAAGGTACTGGAAGACCTTTCTTAGCAGGTCAGGCAACATCTGTGGAGGGAATGGACAGAAGATGTTTTGGGACAAGACCCTTCCACAGGAAAACATAAGGAAAATGTATGCCATGATACTTTTATGAATGGATGTATGAACATTTGGGTTCATGCATTTGAGAGGAATCATTCCATAATATAAAATAAATCTTATTCCTATATACAGTGGCTTGCAAAAGTATTCATACCCCTTGAACTTTTCCACATTTTGTCACGTTACAAACACAAACGTAAATGTATTTTATTGGGATTTAATGTGATAGACCAACACAAAGTGCCGCATAATTGTGAAGTGGAAGGAAAATTATACATGATTTTCAAATTTTTTTACAAATAAAAAACTGAAAAGTGTGGCGTGCAAAAGTACTCAGCCCCCTTTACTCTGATACCCCTAAATAAAATCCAGTGCAACCAATTGCCTTTAGAAGTTACCTAATTAGTAAATCAAGTCCACTTGTGTGTAATCTCATCTCAGTATCAATACAGCTGTTCTGTGAAGGCCTCAGAGGTTTGTTAGAGAATATTAGTGAACAAACAGCATCATGAAGCCCAAGGAACACACCAGACAGGTCAGGGATAAAGTTGTGGAGAAGTTTAAAGCTGGGTTAGGTTATAAAAAAAATATCCCAAGCTTTTGAACATCTGTATCACGGAAGCACTGTTCAATCCATCATCCGAAAATGGAAAGAGTATGGCACAACTGCAAACCTACCAAGACATGGCCGTCCACCTAAACTGACAGGCCGGGCAAGGAGATCATTGATTAGAGAAGCAGCCAAGAGGCCCATGGTAACTCTGGAGGAGCTGCAGAGACCCACAGCTCAGGTGGGAGAATCTGTCCATAGGACAACTATTAGTCGTGCACTCCATAAATCGGGCCTTTATGCAAGAGTGGCAAGAAGAAAGCCATTGTTGAAACAAAGTCATACGGAGTTCCGTTTGCAGTTTGCCATAAGCCATGTGGGGAACACAGCAAACATGTGGAGGAAGGTGCTCTGGTCTGATGAGACCAAAATTGAAGTTTTTGGCCTAAATGCAAAATGCTATGTGTGGCGGAAACTAACACATCACCCTGAACACACCATCCCCACTGTGAAACATGTTGGTGGCAGCATCATGCTGTGGGGATGCTTTTTTTTCAGCAGGGACAGGGAAGCTGATCAGAGTTGATGGGAAGATGGATGGAGCCAAATACAGGGCAATCTTGGAAGAAAACCTGTTAGTCTGCAAAAGGCTTGAGACTGGGGTGGAGGTTCAACTTCCAGCAGGCCAATGACCCTAAACATACAGCCAGAGCTACAATGGAATGGTTTAGATCAAAGCATATTTATGTGTGAGAATGGCCCAGTCAAAGTCCAGACCTAAATCCAATTGAGAATCTCTGGTAAGACTTGAAAATTGCTGTTCATAGATGCTCTCCGTCCAATCTGACTGAGCTTGAGCTATTTTACAAAGAAGAATGGGCAAAAATTTCAGTCTCTAGATGTGCAAAGCTGGTAGAGACATACCGCAAAAGACTTGCAGCTGTAATTGCAGTAAAAGGTTGTTCTACAAAGTATTGACTCAGGGGGGCTGAATACCTTTGCACGCCACACTTTTCAGTTTTTTATTTGTAATAAAATTTGGAAACCATGTATAATTTTCCTTCCACTTCACAATTATGCACCACTTTGTGTTGGTCTATCACATAAAATCCCAATAAAATACATTTTCATTTGTGGTTGTAACATGACAAAATGTGGAAAAGTTCAAGGGGTATGAATACTTTTGCAAGCCAATGTAACGAGTCGGAGAATCGTTGAATCTTACAGCAATGATTCAAGATGAATTGTATGTACCATAGAGCATGTGAATCAAATTACTTGCTTTTCTGTTCTAAGTACTATATTTTTAAAGCAATTATTTTCACACTTGCTTTTCCTCCAAGAGATCTGAATAACCTTTCCTTTTCAAGTATTTGTTTAATTCCCCCTGGACCTCTGCTTTGTTTGTATATAATGCTCATTAGGGTGAGAATGATGGCATTTGTCTAGGTGATAATAGCTATATAATTCAAGCCAAGAACACTTAACTAAAGGCATATTTATGGGCAGTGTTGTTGTGCAGGGCAGCATAGTGTCACAGTTAGTAAAGCTGCTGCCTCACAGCTCCAGTGACCTGAGTTTGATCTTGATCACTGGTACTCTCTGTGAGGATTGGCAGGTTAATTGGCTGCTGTAAATTACCCGTATTGTGAAGGTGAGTGATGGAATTTGTAAAAACAAGGAACTGCAGATGCTGGTTTACAAAATAAACAGAAAATGCTGGAGTAATTCAGCGGATCAGGCAGCATCTCCAGAGTCGCAGCCAAGAACTGAGGAAAGGCACCCTGTTGCGGTAGTGAGTCGGGGTCGGAACATGGTCGAAGAGCAGGAGAGCAGCAAGACTCACAGAGGAGGAGCAGTGAGAGAGTCTCACAGTCTGAAGAAGGGTTTCAGCCCGAAACATTGCCTATTTCCTTTGCGCCATAGATGCTGTTGCACCCCCTGAGTTTCTCCAGCATTTTTGTGTACCTTCGATTTTCCAGCATCTGCAGTTGCTTCTTATACAGAGAGTTTCACAGAATGCTTATTGGAGAGGGGAGGAGAATTTCTTAACCCATGAGGAGATTTCACTGTGAAGCACTAAAATGGTGACACACAAAAAACACAAAGTGCTGGAGTAATTTGATGGGTCAGGCAGCATATGTGGATGGAATTTTTAGATGGGGAGAGAGAGTGATATAAGTTGAATTGAGAGGTGGGTTGATGGGAAAATGGGAAAAAAGGTTGCAGGGAAAATGAATGGGGAAATTGTATTACAATTGTATTGTATTGTATTGACTTGCTTATCCAAAATGGTCTCCTTTCACAAGGAAATATAATGTATATCATTTATCGGCCAAAAGTGCTGGGTCAGGGAGACTATTGCAAAGGTTCAAGCCCTCCTGTGGAATCAGGATGGCTTCCTAAAGGGACCACCATATTTTAGAGGCTCAATAATTATGAAGCTGTCCATAAATGGGGTCCTAGAGCAATATAGCACAAAAACAGCCCCTTTGGCTTACTTTACTCATGCTGACCAATCAAAGCTCATCCCATTTGCCTGGATTTGGCCCATATCCCTCTAAACCTTTCCTATCTAAGTACCTGTCCAGGTGTTGTTTAAATTCTGCTATAGCACTTGCCTCAACTACCCCCTCGGACAGCTCGTTTCATATACCCACCACCTTCTGAGTGGATATGTTGGTTTAAAAGGTTTACATCAAATCTTGCCTCTTTCACCTTAAACAAAAGTCCTCTTGGTTTCGATTCCTGTACCCTGACAAAAGGCTCTGTGCATTCACTCTACCTATTCCCCGCATGATTTATACACCTTGAAAAGATCTCCCCTAAACCTCCTGTGCTCCAAGGAATAAAGTCCTAGCCTGACAACCTCTCCTTGTAGCTCAGGCCTTCAAGTCCTGGGAACAACCTTGTATATCTTCTCTGTACTCTGGTATGAAACAAAGATTTTACTTCGGAGTCACTTGAGTGACTACGTGAAGAACCTCATCCAGCCGCAGGTGATTCATTATGTCAGATGCATTGGTGCAGTCGGCAGGTTGGAGCAGCAGAGCTCCTCCAAGCGGTAAGTTTAAAACACAAGGTAAGTTTCAAACTTTTTCTTGCGCCTACTTTCTGTTTTAGCGGTAGGATGTAGACCGTTAAAATGATGCAGAAAGTGAAGAAAGTGTCGGCGAGGTGATCCGCAAGGAAAAGGTTCGATGACCGTGATAATGTGGTTAGCGGATGCCCGCCTAGGTCACCAAGTCCGTCGCCAGCAATGGAGCTAGCGACACCGGACCAGCTGCCTGTGAGCAGCGTAGCCACGCCGGTAGGGCGTAAGGCTACTTCAAAATCAAATAGGCCCATTGACCCAGAGTCGGGCCTGGAGGTTTTACCCTCACAAGGAGAGACCATTTTCTCACGGCTCTCCCACGTCACGGTCTTATTACAAAAGATGTTCGACAGGGACGCACTCTGTGAGGAGGAGTGGTGCCCATGCCAGGCTAGTGGAGAGCCTGTGCTAGCAGCGCCTGTAATAGGGCTGCAAGAATGCCCATCTTTTGAAGAGAAGGGTATACTGGCGCAGCAGTTCACTGACACCGAATCAGTGGCTGGGGAGAGTCACAAGGGAGTGGAACTTGAAGTCATTCTGAATACAGCGGAGAAATTTGAGAGCCGTTAGGGGAAGAATTGGCAGCAGCCATCCAATATATGCTCTCTCATCAGCTGCAAGAATTGGCTATGGACAAGGCGGCTAAAACAAATGAAGCCCCAATTAATTGTGGTTTGCTAAAAGTACCGATGATAAACCATCTCATATGGACACAGTTGGGGGTGTCAGCAAGATCCCAAGAACTAAAGTTTAAAAAAGTATTGAAATTGATTTCAGCAGGGCTTACGCCATTTGCTATTACTGTAGATAAGGGGCATATGTCAGAAGCTCACCAGGATGCACTGGGACTTCTGTGTAGTGCATATTTTGAAATTAACAACATAAGAAGAAGTGCTATACGCCCAATCATAAATCCTAACCTGGCATCATTTTGTAAGTCGCCCAGCGTACAACCGCCTAACCTTTTGTTTGGCGGGGATCTCATCAAGCGAGTTAAAGAACTTCCTGAGGACGCAAGAACTATGGGCCTCATCAAGCCGAGTGGCAAACTAGGAAAAAGGGTTTTTCCTTACCGGTGGAGTACCATTACCGACGCCGGGGAAGGGACCAGCCACTCAGCTTCACAAACTCGGAGCTGGCAGCCTGCCACAGGCATGAGGGGAAGGATGACTTTCCCTACAATGGGCTGGGGGCAACAAGGGCAGCCAGGACATATGCAGGTGAGAAATTTTGCTCCTAAGGAATATAAATCAAGTGAAATACATGTTCAAATAGGGGGCAGATTACATTTGTTTCTCAAACAATGCAGGAGATAACATCAGATTCATTTATACTGAACAGTATAGAGGGGGTTAAAATTGAATTTTACCCTACTGTGTGTCCACCTAATCAGCATGTTCCAAGTCGGAAACTTATATTTTCAGAAGAAGAGAATGCACATACAAGCATAACTTAACACATTACACAAAAAAGGGGTTATTGAGAAGTCAGTTCATCAAAACCATCAGTTTGTGTCAAGTATTTTTCCTAGGCCTAAAAAGACTGGGGGATGTAGAATCATTCTGGACCTTATGAGCTTGAACTCCTTTGTTCATTATAGGCATTTCAAAATGGAAACTTTTTCTACAGCTAAACACCTGGTTTCCAAAGGGTGTTATATGGCCAGCATTGATTTAAAGGATGCATATTACTCAGTGTCTATTCATTGAGATGGCAGGAGGTATTTGAAATTTACCTGGATGAGTCAGTTGTGACAATTCAATGCATTAACTTCAGCTCCTAGATTATTTACCAAATTGTTGAAACCTGTTCTAGGATTACTCCGAGCTCAGGGGCATGTGGTAATGGCCTATTTAGACAATATTTTAATTGTCGGGAAGACTCGGACTGCAGCTGAATCATCTGTTTCAATTGTTAAACTCGCTTTTGAAAATGTAGGGTTCGTCATTCATCCAGATAAATCCAAATTATCACCAGTTCAAATCATTAATTATTTGGGCTTTACCATTAATTTGGATCACATGTTAGTGACCTTGCCCAGGGACAAATGACAGCAGTTAATTGAGGATTGTGTTAACCTCCTTAGTGAGCTACGACCTTCAATTAGACAAGTAGTCAGTTTAATTGATAAATTGGTGGCTGCTTTTCCAGCTGTGCAGTTTGGACCGCTGCATTATCAATAATTACAACGAGCAAAAGAAGGGCATTGAGGACACATGCAGGTCATTTTGATAGGCCTATGCAATTGTCAGCAGAGGCAATTTCAGAAATTCAATGGTGGATCATTAATGTCTCAAAAAGTTCCAGGGAAGTTTTGGTTGAACCACCTCCCATAATATTACAGATGGATGTTAGTGCGCTGGGTTGGGGTGCTACAGATATGTCTTCCAGTTGTGGAGGCAGATGGAATACTGATGAGACATCCGTTCTTCAATTAAGAGGGACCAATTATTTAGAGCTATTGTTGGAAACCTGGTATGGGCTTAAAGCTTATTGCTCTGCCAGGAGTGACGCATCTGCAAGTTCAGATTAACAACACTACAGCAGTGGAATATGCAAACCACATGGGTGGAGTCAAGTCACAGCCTTGTGATAGACTGGCTAATCAGATCTGGGGCTGGTGCATTGACAAACACATCTGGCTTTCAGCTATGTATTTACCAGGTAGATTCAACACAGTAGCTGACACTAGGTCACGCCAATTCAATGATAACATAGAGTGGATGTTAAATCAGGACATATTTAATCAAGTGGTTGCTCAATATGGAATGCCAGATATTGACTTGTTTGCATCTAGACTAAACCATCAGTTGCTCAGATATGTTTCATGGGAACCAGATCCTGGTGCAGCAGCTGTGGATGCATTCTCGCTGCAGTGGGGTGGAATGTGTGTATATGCATTTCCTCCATTCTGTCTCATCAGTCGATGCCTGCAAAAAAATCAAGCAGGACTCCGCTTCAGGAGTATTGATAGTGCCAGATTAGCCTACTCAGCCATGGTTCCCTCTCGTGTTGCAGATGGCTAGCCAGCCTCATCTGATTATTCCCAAACATAAAAATCTACTGGTGAACCCAGTAACTGGTGATCAACATCCTTTACATGATCGTAATGATCTATTAATTTGCAGATTTTAAGGAGTCCATACCTGGGTAGAGGACTGTCTGATCGTACCGTGGATGTTCTCACATCGGCCTGCAGGGATAGTACTCAGAAGTAGTACATCACCTCGATAAGGAAGTGGGAGGTATTCTGTCTACAGCAGAATATCTCATATCAGACTGCAGGCATCCCAGATGTACTGGAGTTCTTGTCCACTCTGATCAAAAATTAAGTTATAGTGCGATTAATACAGCCAGAAGTGCTCTGTCTTCTTATTTACCCATGAGTTCAGAGTTGCATTCAGTAGGGACACATCCGTTAGTCTCTCAATTTATGGAGTTTTTAATTATGATCCTCCTAAACCCAGGTATTCCGGTATTTGGAATGTGAGCGAAGTCCTTATGCTTCTTCGCCAGTGGACTCCTGTTGCAAGCCTTTCTCTAGCCAAACTAACCATGAAGGTGGTCATGCTTATGGCGTTGGTATCAGCAGAACGTGTGCAAACATTGCTAGGCAGAATGCAGGTATCGGCAGATGCCATTACTTTTTATGTCTATGAACTGCTCAAACATAGTAGAATAGGCATGACAGGATGTAAGATTGTTTTTTCAGCATACCCAACAGATGCTCGCCTGTGTGTAGTATCATATTTGTCTCATTACATTGAGGCTACCAGAGGAACAGAGTCTGCATTATTTGTTAACCACAAAAAACACACACAGTAAGGTGTCGGTGCAAACAATTTCAAGGTGGCTGAAGTAGGTTCTGGGAAGTGCTGGGATTGATACTGATAAATTCAAATCTCATTCCACCAGGGCGGCATCAACTTCCGCAGCAAGGGCAATGGACGTGCCTATAGACTATATCCTCGCGGCCGCAGGATGGTCCAGTGAGCTGACCTTCCAGAAATTCTATCATAAGCCGAATACAAGGCTGGGCGTGTTTGCTGAATCTGTTTTGAGTTCTGTTATAGTTTCTCCTGAGATGGAGGGGTTGTTATTGTTTATTTTGTAAATAAACCATTAATTCATTTAACAATGTTATGATTGATGCATTATTGATTATTTAACGATTTGAGTCAATCAATGCAGTGTGAACGACGGATTTGGGTCTGCGGCATGAAATCACAGAGCTTTGAAATCTTCACGTAGTCACTCACGTGACTCCGAAGTAAAATAGTAAGATTAAATGAGAACTTACCAGTTTGAAGTTTGATCTTTATTTTATGAGGAGTTACGATGAGGGATTACGGGCCCTCCACTCCCAACCATCATAAATATCATCTGGTAGTTCTAGTCTCTGTTAACGTACTATTATACTTCAGTCATTGTTACCTGTGATTTCACTCCGCTGCTTTGAAGATTGACGCACCTGCGGCTGGACGGGGTTCTTCACGTAATCCCTCATCGTAACTCCTCATAAAATAAAGATCAAACTTCAAACTGGTAAGTTCTCATTTAGTCTTACTATTCTGTCTTCCCATTGTACTGGTAGTTTCCTAAGCATGTTAATGCAAAAGGTTTGCTTCTCTGAGGACATCAAAGCAAACAAATTAGAACTGAAGCATTGGATGACAATCTCCTCATACTTAGGTCAGTGCATAGTTTCACTTTTAGATTATCATGTTTAGAAACTTTTTATTTATGACCATGCAACTTTGCTCTTGAAAGTTAAGTAACTGGATTGCATTTCACTTGGCATTTCTTGAGGGTCAACATGGGACTGGGCTATGGATCTGGATGGGTTATGGGAATGTGTAGAAAGGACCTGCAGATGCTGGTTCACGCAGAAGATCGATACTAAGAGGTTGGTGTAACTGAGTGGGAGTTACCCTAGCTTTGTGTGTCCATCTCCTGAGTTGTAGGAATATAGTTTTGTTTTAAGATGGATTAATTACTAGAGTACTAATATTGAAGTATAGAGGGAGATTACCCAAATCTGGAAGGGAATTGCAAGAAAAGGATTTAAAATGAAGGTAAATTGGATATTGTAAAGAGCTGGAAGCCTGTGAATGTATGGAACAAGAAGTTGCAGATGGTGGTTTACACAAAAGGACACAAAGAGCCTGAAGAAGGGACCAGACCCAAAAAGTTACCCAACCATGTTCTCCAGAAATGCTGCCTGACCCCCTGAGTTACTCCAGCACCTTGTGTCCTTTTGCCTATGAGTATGGATAGGTGAAAGTGGAGCAGAACTAAGCAAGTCAGCAGAGGACAGACTGAGACAGGTGCATGCAGGACTTAATAGAGTAGGTGGGTGGCTCCTTAAATTGAATATTGAACCTCTAGACACCTGTGTTCTCAATGGGAGGAACAAGTAATCTTCCTAAAATGTTATATCTAGAAGTACAGGATACTTTATACACCTCAGACCATTGAAAGTAAGATCATTTTAGATGCATCAGGATTGTATTTTAAGGCATGATTTAGGAAATACAAATCACATTTAACTAATCTACTGGAGCTTTATGAAGATGTGGAGTGTTTAACAGATCAGCAAGAACCAAGGAAGTGGTTGATTTGCCCTTTCAGAGGACTTTTGTTAAAGTTTCACATGAGAGATTGGTGAATAAGTTTTAATTGGGAGTAATATATTGACGTAGATTGATAAATGGGGATTATCAGTCATCGGCAAAGAGCAGGGAAACAGATAAAAGAGGGTATGGTAGATTTCCCAGTGTTAAGGTAATTAAGGGATCTGGAATAGCGCTGGAAATAGACATTTAGGTAGAAGATCAAGATTATTTTGATAAATGGTAGTACAGGCTCAAGGGGCCAAATGCTACTCAAGCTCTGATTTCATATGTTTTTAATTAAACCACAATATAATTGGTCAGAAAACATTCCCTTGTCAAATAAGCTTTTATGCAATGATTTGTAATTAAGGATGACATAACCAATTACAAAGGAAAATAATTAGACAGGAAAATACTTAGACGATCTTTAAGGGGGAAGAAAATTAATGAACACTCATGCAAATGTTTCTATTATGCATGTAAGACATTGAAGGCAGAATATGTCCTAATTAGATATGAGCAAGATTACTTGATTGATGTTTTAATAACAGGAAAAATGAATTTTAAACTTGACGTACAGGTTTTGGATTTTTAAGTGAAGTTCATATTTTTAGCAAGAATGCTTCAGACAGATTTTTTTTGGAAAGCCCGGTGGTGTTTGAAATTAAATGCATGATCATATTGGGTCTTTAAAAGCTGGAGGATATTTTAAATCAAAACTGAATATTTTGGAAAACTCGAAGATCAGACAGCTTCTGTCGAATGGGAAACTTAAGATGTCTGAACAAGGACCCTCTGTCAGAATTGCGAAGCAGAGACAATAAGTTAAATTTACGTTGCAGAGAGGGTGGGGATGGGATGGAGATAACCAAGGGAATATCTCTGACAGGGTGAGGCTGGGGTTACCATCAGGATAAGCCCTTATGAAGCAATCTGGTTAACAAATTATTGAGGACAATTAGAGCAGTGGAGCACAAACAAAGTAACATGTGGTAGCTGTGAAATGCAGGTCAGTGTAGAAAATCCCCAGCATTTTTTACATTGACGTTTGTTTATGGTAATCACTTGAGGCTCTGGTTTCACTTCTGAGATGTTAGAAGTATATTTTGGTATAGCAGTTTGTTTTCTTGAATGTTAAAAATAGTCAAAGCATAATTGCCTGACTATTGAATAGAAACATGCTTGGTTACCATGCAAAATAAAAGACAGTCACACTAATACTGAGATGCCTTATGGTCTCCAATCACCTGGTTTTTACTTGGCCATTTGAAGGTACTTGGAAAGATTAGACCCAATAAATCATTTAACAGCTCAGAAGGAAAGTACAGACAAAACCATATGGATTGTGGAGACTCTAAAGCAAAACACAGTGCTGGAGAAATTTGAATGGATTTTGGGTTTAGACTCTTCTTCAGATAAGAATTTTTGACATATTTTTGAACCACCTGATGTATTGCATTTTCTACTGTTATATTGTTGTTTGATACAATTTTATTGCTAAGCATTTCTGTTAGTTTGAAGATGCAGGAGGTGTGGAATAAAAAATCTCGAGCCAAAAAAGCAAAGTGCTGGAAGAACTCAGCAGGTAATGCAGCATCAGTGGAAGCAAAGGGTTGGTCGACATTTTGGCCTGTGACCCTGTAACAGGGCAAAGAGTGGAGAGGAAAGATAGCCAGTGTACAGAAGGAAGAGGGAGGGGTAGCCAGATAGGTTCATTACAAGGACTGTTGCATGTTGCCAGCAGAGTTTTAAGTGTAGTCAGGCTCCATGTGAGCAACCACGCCCTGTCCAAGACCGCAAGAAATTACAGAGAGTCACAAACCATTGTCCCCATTTATGCTTCATGCTGCCTTAAGAACACAGCATCTGTCTAGATTGGGAATGCATCTTAGCTCCTCTAATTAATCTTTTGCCACCTGATGCTTGAGGTAGCTGAGGAAAACTCCTCCTGGCCATTTTTCATGTTCGTAAGCTCATAAGTTATAGGAGCAGAATTAGGCCATTTGGCCCATCAAGTCTACTCTGCCATTCAATCAGGCTGATCTATCTTTCCCTCTTAACCCCATTCTTCTGCCTTCTCCTCATAACACCTGATACCCACATTTTTGCTTTTGTTATGTGACATCCTGTTTGGAACGGATGGAATTTTGTGCCAAATGAGGGTTGCACATAATCTGGAATGCACTATTGGATCTTGACCTGTTTATAACACATTTTGATATTGCCGTATTCAATTGACAACTGGGTTTCATTAGTATCAATTATCTGGCAGTACACAGCATTAAGGGGCTGTCCCACCGCGGCGACCTAATTGGCAAGTTTAGAAGAGTTTGCCCTCGACTCATACTCGCAGCATGGTCGACACGAGGTCCTAGGTGGTCTTTGTAACTCTCCTTCATGCTCGAGAGTAGTCCCCGCGTACTCGAGGCCTCAGCTTGGTCGTGGCGTATTTTTCAACATGCTGAAAAATGTCCGCGAGTAAACATAGGCCCCATGGAAAAAAATTGATATTTTTTTAACTCGTAGGATTATTCGAAGTAGGTCGTAGTAGGTCGGCATGTTATTTGGAGGTAATCGAGGGTAGTCGAAGGTAATCTAAGGGAGTCAAGGTAGTCGTAGATAGTCTTCAACATAGTCGAAGGGAGGTCGAAGAGAGGTCAAAGGAGGTTGTCTTCACTCTCCACTATTCGGTGTCCAATTTTCGCGAAGCTAGTCGAAGCTAGTCTTCAACATAGTCGAAGGAGGTCGAAGAAGGTCTTCAACATGACACTTTTTCAAACTCTCCTAAACTCTTCTGAACTCACCAATTAGGCCGCCGCAGTGGGGCAGCCTCTTTACCATATGCTAACAGAATCACTCTCTGCTCCGATATTAGCAAAGTGCTATATTGCTTTCTTCTGATGGAGTAAAGTATATTCTTCATAAAGAATCTTTGTCCATACTTGGATCGATTCTCTTCTGAAATCATATTCGGCCCAGTCCAGTTCTGGTGCTGGGTTCAAATTCTTAATTTGCTGTTTTATCACAGATACATACGTCTACCCCACTGGCAAAAAAAAGTACACTGTTTCTGATTCTAAACAGGAGACCTAACATACAGCAGATGCTGGAATCTGAAGCTGCAAACAATCTGCAGGAGGAACTCAATGGGTCGAGCGGCAACTGTGGATGGAGAACAAACTGTTTATGTTTCTGCAGGGTTTTGACCCGAAACATCGACAATTCCTTTCCCACAGCAGTTTATTTGTTGCTTTTGATTCTGAGCATTTGGGCTTGGAAAGTTGGATTGTCACAAGAGGCCCAGGTGCAGAGGCCTGGCGACACCTGATTGTGATGGTATTGTTTAAGACAAGAACAAAGCTCATTAGAAATATAAAGTGTAGGAGGGAACTGCAGATGCTGGTTTATACCACAGATAAACACAAAAAGCTGGAGTAACTAAGCAGGACAGGCAGCATCTCTGGAAGGAATGGGTGATGTTTCTGGTCAAGTCTCTTCTTCTGAGAGTCAGGGGAGAGGGAAACATAGAGATATGGAAGGGGAAGCTGTGAAAACACAGATCAAAGGGGATGATGATCAAGGAAAATGTAGAATGGTTCATGTAGAAAGGATGAATACTTTTGTTTCAGCATGGTGATGATGGTTGATTCCTTTGGTAAAGAAATGTCCTAAAAGAGAATGAGGTCTGATAGTATCACAAGTTTGGCAATCTGTCCTGGTAAATTGTGTATTATAATTAATGTTATTTTGTTCTGCTATGTTGAGAATGGAAACTTTATGAAAATTGGGTATTTAACGTGTTTCTAAGCTAACGGGAAAATATAAAAGGAGAAGTAGCAATGATTCACCACTCATATCAAAACTATGAAAGGGAAGAAAGCTGGCTAGCCCTAGCGTTTTCCTCTAAAGGAAAATTCCAATGTGGTGCAGAATAGAAACAGAAAATGCTGGATGTAAATGGAAAGTCTGTAAGCATCTAGTGGAGAGACTAACAGTGCAGCTGGAGAACAAGAAATTATTCAGCCCTAAACAGACACTGAAGTGATAATGCACAGGAGACCTGTGGCTACCTGTCCTGCCAGATGCAATCTTCTAATGCTCCTTATGAAGCAGATCAAGACACACACAATGTATTGATTTCCGAATAACTATATGTAAAGTGTGTGCTATCAAACTAAAGCAAAGGACCTGCAAAACTACTTCTGCCATTTTTCACATCAAGGTGCCAGATCTCAAATGGGACCTGACCACCTAAACAAACTACTGGTGGAAGTGTTTTCAGAGTTTGATGATCATATGATGGTCTACTATTGATCCTCACTAATTTATAAGTAGGAACATCAGTATTCTGGTGAATGAGATGAAAAGTGCAGTGATGTCCACTGAACCAGGAGCATGCCCATCATGAAATGAAGCAATGCACAAAGAGGTATTCATACAAAGCTGTATCAGGAACAAGATTCTGCAGATAGACAGTAACTCAGTAGTACAGCCAGCATCTCTGGAGAGAAGGAATGGGTGACGTTTTGGGTCGATCCAAGCATCCGGAGGAAACCCGCACAGTCACAGGGAGAACATGCAAACTCACAACAAAACCAGAGATCAGGATCGAACTTGGGTCTCTGGCGCTGTGAGGCAGCAGCTCTAGCAGCTACACTGCTGTTCTGCCCAAAGTAGGCATCTCATTTCTGCCAGTCAACAACTTTAAATTAACATTTTCTCTATTTTCCAATTCTGATGATTGGTCTTTTTTTCTGAACCAACAGTTCTATTTCTTTTTCAACATATGCTGCCTAATCCGCTAAGTGTTTCCAGCACTTTCAACCTTTTCTGATTTTATTTCAGAATTCCAGCAACTGCACTTTCTTGGCTTTCAATTGCAGGGAATGGATACCTGGCTCAGTGGACAAAAACAGAGGCAATTTCAGATCCATCATCTAGCTAGGCTGGCGAGCCATATGTTGGTTGTCATGAACCTGGCCTCCATGGAGTCTGTACCACATGCAGAAGCTGCCTGTTCAAATCTTTAGACATCTCTATTGCAATGTTATTCCATGGACACATCTCTATTCCATGGACATATCCACCAAGATCCCCTCTTACTAATGTCGACCGCTCACTGATTCCATATTCCTTATCGCTGTAGAATTGCAAGAGATCCCAGTTAGCCAGCCCTATGTCCCTGCTAAGCAGGCTTCGAGCTTTAGATGCCACCAAGTACCAGCTTGTCACTGGCAACTCATGGAAATCAGAAATTAGTCTCAATAGCCTGATATTTGAAACGAACAACCGGGAACTGTTACTATGGGGATACCATTGACCAGAAAATTAACTGTTGATGCAAGAGTAGGTCAAAGACTAGGAATGCTGTCCTCCTAGCTCCTGTCCGCCATTCACAAGCCTCAAGTTTAGTTTAGTTTAGAGATACAGTGTGGAAACTGGCCCTTCGGACCACCGAATCCACATCGAAAAGCGATCACCTGTACACTAGTTCTATCCTACACACCAGCCACAATTTACAAGCCAATGAATCTACTAACCTGCATGTCTTTGGAATGTGGGAGGAAACCAGAGCACCTGGAGGAAAGCCACGCAGTCACATGGAGAATCTACAAACTCCGTACAGACAGCACCCCTGGTCAGGATCAAATCTGGATCTGTGATGCTGTAAGGCAGCAACTCTACTGATGCACCACTCTACTGATGCCCGAAGTCAGGAGTGTGATGGAATACTCTCTACCTACCTGGATGAATGCAGTTTCAACTAACATACATGACATAACAGCCAACTTACTAGGCATCCTATCCACTACCATTCATTCAATCCAACACCCATGCACAGTAGCAGCTGTCTGTGCCAAGTATGGGACATACTGCAGCAACTTACAGAGACTCCTTAGGTTGTGATTTTTCCTAACCCATGACCTCTACCATCTAGAAGCACAATGACAGCAAAAGCATAGGAACAATGCCTGGAACAACATCTCCAAGCCACACGCCATTCTGACTTGAAATATATCACCAATCCTTCTCCATCACTCGATCAAAGTGCTGGAACTTCCTCCCCAACAGCACTTTGGGTGCACCTAAACCTCTGGGGCTGAAGCAGTTCAAGTAAACAGATTGATACCACATTCTCAAGGGCAATTAAGGATGAGAAATCGCACACTGGCTTAGCCCGCATCTCTTGAATGAATTTAAAAAAGTGATTTAAAATGTTATCATTGGAAGGCCAGTACAACAGCTCCTTAGTGGGAAAAACAAAACACTAATTATATGCCAGAGAACAACAGATTAATGAGGCCTGTGGTAGGAATGGCTACATGAAAAAGCAAATGTACATAGAGTTGGGTATGATCATGAGGTGATTTTGTCTCCATCCTTTATGATGATACCAGCATAGATGCAGCCAGAAGCTGGGCTTTTGTCTGTTTTCTTCATTGCTGTGAGAAGATGCGTTGTTCCTTAACTGTGCACTTCTTTCTTAGTGGGAAATATGAACAAGGTTACAATGTGATGTTCTATCTCCATATTGTCATGACTCCATAAGTGGTTGAAGAATGCAATGGTCTTGACATAGAAGCTTTTTGTACCCTGGTGGTAACATTTGCTTTGTGGAGTCAGGTCATTGATTGTACAGTAGTTTGCATGTGAGGTAACATTGCCTGTGCTTCCAGTCCAGTCTAAAAAAAGGACACAAAGCGTTGGTGCCAATATCTCTGGAGAACATGGATAGGTGATGTGTAAGAAGGAACTGCAGAAGCTGGTTTAAACCGAAGATAGACACAAAAAGCTGGAGTAACTCAGCGGGACAAGCAGCATACCTGGAGAGAAGGAATGGGTGACGTTTCGTGTCAAGACTCTTCTTCAGACAAAGTCACAGGAATGGGAAATTAGAGACATAGACGAGGATGTAGAGAGATATAGACCAATGAATGAAAGATATGCAAAAAGGTTATGATGACAAAGGAAACAGGCCATTGTTAGCTTGGGTGAGAGTTTATTTTAGTTGCGTTTAGAGACACTTCATGGGAACAGACCCTTCGGCCCACCGAGTCTGTGGCGACCAGCAATCACTCATACACTAGTTCTATCCTACACTAGCGACAATTATACAGAAGGCAATTAACCTACAAATCCACACGTCATTGGGATGTTGCAGGAAACTGGAGCACCCAAAGAAAACCTGCACAGTCACAGGGCGAATGTACAAACCGCACAGACAGCACCCATAGTCAGGATTGAACCTGAGCTTCTGTCAGGATTGAACCCGGGTCAGGACTTTTCTACATTGTACTGCTGCATATTTGGCCCTGGAGATCTCAGGCAAAATGATATAATAATAATAATAATAATAATAATAATAATAATAATAATAATAATAATAATAATAATAATAATAATAAATACTTTATTGATCCCCTCAGGGAAATTCAGGTGTCCAGAAGCCCCCAACCAACAAACCCACACATTCAAAATGAACGTAGACAGAAAAAACATAAAATACAATGTGGACACTACCTGAGAGCAATAAATACTTAAAAAAAAAACAATAATTAACAATTAGAAATTTAAAAAATGCATCCCCCTACAGCATAGCGGTCCAAATTATAAAATCTAACGGCTGCAGGGGTGAAGGACCTCCTGAACCGCTCCGTTCTAAAGGGCAGGGAGAGGAGCCAGTTGTTGTTCCGAGTGCTCTTTTGACTCTCCATGGAGGGGATGCCCGGGGTTTTTCAGGATGACCTGCACCTTGCGCCTCATACGCCTCTCAAGCACATCCACCACATAGTCCACTCTCCCCCCCCCCCCCCCAGCACTGAGCTAGCTCACTTAACCAGTTTGTCCAGCTTCTTGTTGTTTTTTGCACTAATGCTGTTACCCCAGCAGACAACAGTGTAGAAAATAACACTTGCAACCGCAGTGTTGTGAAACAGGTGCAGCGTATCATTACGCACGTTGAAGGATTTGAGCCTTCTGAGGAAAAAGAGTCTGCTCTGGCCTTTTTTATAGAGGGTGTCAGAGTTGACAGATCAGTCCAGTTTGTAATCCAGGTGCACTCCAAGGTATTTATATGTCTGCACCACCTCAATGTCAGCCCCAGCAGCGTTGACCGGCTGAAGGGGGAGCTTGGACCTGCCAAAGTTAACCACCAACTCTTTAGTCTTAGTTGTGTTTAGGATGAGACAGTTCTCTTTACTCCAGGCACAGAAGGCACTGGTCAAGTTCCTGTATTCCTCCTCCTGCCCATTCCTTACACATGCCACAATTGCTGTGTCATCGGTTATAGGCTGTCTCAGTACACAGGGTTTGTAAGAAGGCCTTAGATAAACGAGGTTGTGATCTGATTTGCCAAGCGGTGGAAAGGCTAAGACACTATAGGCCTCCTTGACATTGACAATGCACAAGTCCAGAGTCTTAATGTGCCTTGTGGGACAGTCAACATCATGTGAGAAGCCTGAAAAGTGGGGGCTGATGTTCACATGATTGAAGTCCCCTGATATGGCAATGAGTATGTCCGGGCGTCATGTTGGACAATGTGAAAGCTGTTTGTCCATGAATGGTCCTAAACACATAAATATGATTCTGTTTCATCAAGAAGCCTTTAAATATTTGAGAACAGACATGTGTGCACTGGGTTCTGTGACGGCAGTGGGTTCTGTGATAAATAGTGAAAGGCCTGGATAGAGTGAATATGGAGAGGATGTTTCGATTAGTCTAGCGCCAGAGACCATAGCCTCAGAATAAAAGGAGGAGGAATTTCTAAAAGTCAGAGGAAGGTGAATCTGTGGAACTCATTGCCATAGAAGGCTGTGGGGGCCGTCAATGGAGATTTTTAAGGAGGAGATTGACTGATTCTTGATTGGTAAGGATGTCAGGGATTATGGGGGGAAGGCAGGAGAATGGGGTTGAGAGGGAAAGATTGATCAGCCATGATTGAATGGCAGAGTAAACTTGTTAGATTGAATAGCCTAATTCTGCTCCGAGAACTAATGTAATGAGCTGCTGGTGTTATGTACCCAGCAAGAATTCTGAAGTCTTCACAAATATGTCAATACCATGAAATACAATCATCCAGCAGCTAAGCATTGCTCGGTACAATAAAACTATGAGCCAGCAGTTCTTCATAACTTTTTCTGATCTCTGGATTCATATTCAAATTGATTCATGAATTTGAAATAGTAACTTGAAACATATACAGAGGAGATTTACTAGAATGTTGCCAGGGTTCCAGCAACTATGTTACAGAGAAAGGTTGAACAAGTTAGGTCTTTATTCTTTGGAGCGCAGAAGGTTAAGGGGGGACTTGATTGAGGTCTTTAAAATGATGAAAGGGATAGACAGAGTTGACGTGGATAAGCTTTTCCCATTGAGGGTAGGGAAGATTCAAATAAGAGGGCATGACATGAGAATTAACGGACAGAAGTTTAGGGGTAACGAGAGGGGGAACTTCTTTACTCAGAGGGTGGTGGCTGTGTGGAATGAGCTTCCAGCAGAGGTGGTGGAGGCAGGATCGATTTTAACATTTAAAAGTAAAGTGGATAGGTATATGGACGTGAAGGGAATGGAGGGGTATGGTCTGAGTGCAGGTAGATGGGACTAGGGGAAAACAAATGGTCGGCACGGACTGGAAGGGCCGAGAGGGCCTGTCTCCGTGCTGTAATTGTTATATGGTTATATAACCTAAATGATCTCATATCCTGGCAACCAGTTGTGTGTAAACATTAAAAGATTTATTTCTTCTTTACATCTACATTTTTGGGGGAGAATACTGTCCAAGTTAATCACCTTTTCCAAAAACATCTTCTCAGTGATTTTCTTATTAAAAAATTGAAAGCCCTTTCCACCCCCACCCTTTCAAACCATTACCATTCTTTTTTTACCTCTCAAGATAGACATAAAATGCTGGAGTAACTATGCAGGTCAGGCAGCATCACTAGAGAAAACGGATGGGTGACATTTGGGACCCTTCTTCAGACTCAAACATTCTTCTCCAAACGATACCTCTCAAAAAATTGCTATGGTTGAGCTTTGCATGTTACGTCTGAGAAAGAATGTTGGCTCCTATGAGTGGGAAGATGATGTTCATTCAGGTGAAAGACAGGTAGCTGAAGATGAGTCCATATTTGTCTTACTTTCGAACATGTACCAATTGTAATATTTATAATTGACTTTAAATTGCACAAAACCTTCTTTCTAGTAAAGGATGAATCAGATGATTCGCATAAGATGTGTATTTTCTTGTACAGTACCTACATGCAGCAATTTGCATAATTCCCTCTGTAAATTACTCCCAGTGTGTAGGGAGTGGATGAGAAAATTGAATAACTTAGAACAAATGTGTGAACGGGTGAATAATGGGCCGAAGTACCTGTTTCTATGCTGTATCTTTCAATCAATCTTTCAATCAATTGACAGCACTAATAAAATGCAAAGGTGGAAACTGGTTGCTAAAGATTTCTTCCTTCCAATGGTCTTGGCGGGTAATTTGCAAGATTTAATAACGTGCCAAAGTCTCCTTCAAAACTAAACAAACAATGTTCCTTAATTTAAATTTCTGAGAAAACACGTTCTCAATTAACTCTTTTCATTGGAATTACTCCTGAATAGATGAAGATTTTATTATTGAACATGTTGCTTTATATCAAAGTCACGTGAGTGACTACGTGAAGAGCCCGCCAGCCCGCATACGTGTCAATACGGCGACGCATGGCGCGAGAATCGGAGCAGTTTGAAACTGCTCCGCCAGGTAAGGGGAATTTTTTTTTTCAGGAACGGGCCGTGCTCCGAAAATTGGGGCAGTGGGCCCGGAGAAGCTGGCACAGCTTGTGCAGTTGCTGCCCTGGAGGCTCTGTCGCGAGCTGGTGGGATAACCGGCACGGCCGGGACAGCGAATGCCGTGGAAGCTCAGCAGGAGCTGACGGCCATAAATGTCGGCCAGGAGCTGACAGCGAACGCCGTGGCAGTATGGGGCTCCACTGGAGCAGGCGGCTGTATGGAGCATCTGACGGACAATGCCTGTACAGATTGGAGCTCCGAAAGGGAGTCAGCCAGAGGCCTGAGGAGGCAACAGCTTGTTCAGGGTTGCTTTCTATTTCCTCCCCTAAGAAACTCCATTGAGGCTCCAGAAGGGAGCAAAGACTCGGAGTCACTAGCAGGCGCAACCTGTCTAGTGAGTAAAATAAATCAATAGATAAACAAACATACAAATAAATAAAGGGAAAAATAAATGGATGAAAAAATAAATAAAATGGAAAAAAGGGAATGTGCTCCTCGCTCAGGAGACATTCACAGGCTGTGTCAGTCCAATGCCTGTGGGAGCAACACCTGGTTCAGGGTTGCGTTATAATATCTCCCGCTCAGAAAAAGGGAAGCAATACCTGGCTCAGGGTTGCGTTATATTATTTACTGCTCAGAAGCAGGGAGTGTTGGAGATTCTTACTTACGTGACTCCAACTATGTGGATATCGATAAGGAAATCAAATCCCTGAATTAATGGGGAGATATGCTTCATTTTTAATCATATGAAGGAGCTACCGGCTCTTGTCACATATTTGCCATCCCTTTGGGGATAGGAGATTCACCGGAGGAAGATCTGCTAAAAATATCCGGGAAATATGCCAGTCCAGATAACTGCCAGACTTTTGGATGTTCCATACGTCAATTTCATCAGTTAGGATATCCCAGTGATGATATGTAGGCAAAGAATTATGTCAGCAAGTCCAAAACCGCTCTGGAGTCATTATGGCCATTTGCAAGTCAGTAGATGGGTCTCAACTCTCGGAAGTGCAGAAAGCTGCATTATCTCTTCTCTGCAATACACAGTTGGGGCTATTGCCTTCATAAAATGCTATAAGGCATGAGATAAATCCCAAAATGGCTCATTTTTACTGGGCCAGTAACGTGCAGCCTGCATAGTATCTCTTCAGAGTGGACTTATGTAACAAGTTGAAGACTTGCAGGGGGAATTTAAGGTGGCTGCGGGGGTGGAGTACCTCCTATGTGGGTAAAGCTCCAGTATTCCGACGGGTTTTCACCTTGTATTCAAGGAGCAGGAAGCGCCGTTCAAGCTCCGGTGAAAAGCAGTTGGCCTCGCAAGAACAGCTTGTTGAACCAGGCTCGCAGTAATGGTAGGCGAGACCTGTCCACTGAGCCCCGCTGAGGCTGCGTAGGAGCAGCTGGCCAAAGGAATAGCCTGTCGATTCCAGACTGGGAGAAACTGGCAGTCAGCACAGTCAGCTCCAGCAAAGGCTTCAGAAAAGGCAGAAGGCCACAGGAGTAGCCTGTCGAGGCAGGCTCGGAGTTATGGCAGGCGTGGCCTGTTCAGTGAGCTCCGCTAAGGCTCCAAAGGAGCAGAAGGGGTCGAAGGAGCAGCCTATCAAACCAGCCTGGGAATAACTGGTAGTGTGACCTACACAGTAAAGCTCCAGCAAGACTGTAAAGAGGCAGTAGGCCGAAGACGTAGTCTATCCCAGTGGGCTCAGAAATGTTGGCAGGCGTGCCTTGCACAGCAATATCTCTTTTGAGCTTTGGAAATGAGCTGTTTGGTAAGCGTGGGGCTGAAGATGTGGTCAGATTGGGTCTGCAATTGGAACTTTGCTGAAGCTCCAACAAGCAGGTTGACTTAAGTTTAAAGACACTGGCAGGTAAGGTCTCTTTATTAACCTCCATAAACTCTGAAATGGAGCAGTCTGTCGCCCCGGGTTTGGATTTATTGGCAGCTTGGGCTGTCTAGTACCTTTCACTGTCTCTGGAGTAGATCAGGTTGATGCAGAGGCATTGGCAGGGTGCCTTGCATAGCAACCTCTGTAAGTTCCAAGTAGGACCAGCTTGGCTACCCTGGTTCAGGGTAAAGCATGTTAGAACTGGCTGGCCATATGGAACATATTGACCAGGGAAGAACTGCCTCAACATCTGTGATTGAGGTTATCATGCTGCTCAGTAGAGTGAGGTAGCTTGAGGTTTCCCTCAACACATACTTAATTCTTTCAGCTCAGTTAGTAGAGTTGCCAGTTCATTGGAAAGATCTTTGCCATCCTCTCTGGGATAGGTAGCTACCAGCAGAAAACCGGTCTGGCATGTAGCATTTTTAATCTGAGCTGCAGGTGCAAGTTGTGAATAAAAGATATATATATAATAATCTGTAGGCTCTCAATACCAGTATTCCTGATTGAGTGGCTGGTCGAAGAGTGTGTTGTGCACACTGGCGACTGAGACAAGTGGTTTCAGTCAGAGGACTGCAAAGCAATTCCTGGTTCAGGGTTGCATTATGCTATTTTTCCACTCTGAGGAAAAAGGCTGAGGATTCGTGGTGACTCTGAACGTTAAGAGTTGACAGAGAACTCATATTCCCATATCAAGTGGATGTTGTGTTTCAGCTCCAGTCATAAGGATCTGATTATATGTTATGAGCGAAATAAAGAAATAAATAAATAAATAAATAAATAAATCGATAAATGCATCTTCCGTGGCAAGAAAAGCCAAAAAATTTCTGTCCATACGGTCTTTAGAGGAAATAATGGTTCCAAGTGGGGACGTCTCACAAAGGATGAGTAGTCTGCCCAAGAACAAAAGGGGTATATTTCTGATATTTTTCAAGGTTGCAGAAAAGTGGAACATGCCAAATCAGGTTAGGATTTGGCTAGTCTGATCATGTGTTTGGTTACCCAGTTTAAGATGGATAATTGTCTTTCAGCAATTTTGCTGATTCAGAGGATTAGGGCCTCAATCGATCTTGAAGATGCATACTTTGCCATATCTACACATGAGAGGCACAGATATATCTGCTGTTTTGATAACAAAGCCAGTGGTGGAAAGTTTAGGCTCTACCTCGGGGTTGTCTTCAGGCCTAGGCTATTTACAAAGATTCTAAAGCCAATGCTGCCGTGCTCAGATCAAAAGGACATTGTGTTATGGAGTTTATAGATGACATGCAAAATTTGTAGCTGATAAGACTCAGGGGTTTTATCAGTAGATGCCTCTTATGATAGTAAGGATGAGGCAACATGAAATTTAATAGTGCCAATTTTGCCTACTCATTCAAGGTGTCCATGGTAAAAGCGGCTGAAAGAAGCTCCTATTTACACGAAGTCACGAGTGATGGCTAGTTCAGCCTATTTCTCGGGCAGCAAGCTCTGCACGATTGTATGGGAAGTTTGTGAACAAGACATGTGAGCTACTTTTAAATGGAGGTAGCAGAGGTTTGTGTTTCAGTTTGGGCTTAGAGAAGCGATTATGTTATAGCACAATTGACACTGCTTGTGCTGCTTTGTCATTCTCTATAGTACCATAAGTGGGACAATAAATGATTGGTTATTCACCCGCTGTTGACTAAGGTTATGCAAGCTGTCTTTTATATGACCTCTCTAAAAGCCTAGATTCATAGTAGTGTGGAACGTATATCAGTAAATTATTATGCAGATATCCATCTACTGTATTCCTAATGGGAGCAGTATCTTTTAAGTTGATTATGCTTTTAGCAACTGATTTCAGCACAAAGAACACAGTCTTTACTCAATCTCTGGCTCGGTCTCTGGGTCATAACTGACATGAGGGTAGCTTGTTATGGGAATGATCTCTTAAAGCAAAACGGGCATGGTTGCGTACAATTTGGAGTTGACAGCATACCCACCAGATCGGAGATTGGGGGTGTTATTATGTATACAGGTACATTGAGCTTGCTAGTGCCTATGAGATGAAGGATAGTTTCTTCATTGTTATTTAATAGTTTTCTCAAGAGATTGCTGGTGGCTCATTAGCAGTCAATAGAATGGATATTCCCATTTGATCATCTTCTTGCAACAGCAGGAGGCTTACATAGTGCGCCTTCAGAAGTTATAAAATTTGGTTGAATATGCCTGGATGATTGCAGATAGAATTCTGAACAGTGTTGCATGAGTTATTGGCTAACTCAAAGCCAATTGAGACTGTGGTCCGATTAAGAGTAATGGCCATGTATGCAAGTTAGCATCATGTTGTTATTAACCTATGTCTTTTCTACCATTTATGGTTTATCTGGTTAAGTGTTTCACACACAGATTGGGGTACTGCATGAAACCACAGAGCTTTGAAGGCTTCACGTGACTTCGCTATAAAATAGAAAGATTAAACAAAAACTTACCGTTTGAAGTTTGACCTTTATTTTATGAGAAATTGAAGTGTGGGATTACGCGCCCTGCACTCCCAACCCAGATTCTCACAAAGATTGTTCGGTAACTCAATGGTTATTAATCTTTCTATAGTTTAAGTTTGTGCAAGTGGTCTGTGGTTCATACAGTTGCTCTAAAGATTGACGCACATGCGAGCTGGCGGGCTCTTCACGTAATCCCTCACTTCAACTTCTCATAAAATAAAGATCAAACTTCAAACGGTAAGTTTTCGTTTAATCTTTCTATGTTGTATTATATTTTGATATTTGTATGACATTCAAAATATTTTTTGGTCAATTATTATTCATTAATCAATAAGTTAATTTTACCATTTGAGCAGTTTTAAGTCATTTGTGTAGTTTGCAGTTGCTGAAGGAAGCACAAATTATTATGGGCACGTTGCTATTCTATGTATGAATTCTAGCAAGCTTCAAGATTGGTTACAGAATGTTTTACTTTTGGTTTACAAGGTCCTGGAAGGGCAGTTATTTGTTGTGGCAGGTTTTAAATAAAATCAGAGCACATCATGAAAGCAGTGATCCATATAATTCAATATAGTTTCCATGTGACTGTAACTTGTTTTGGTTTACGTGACATAAGCCAGGGCATGTGACTGATGATTGGACTATTGTCAATTAAAAATAGTTTTGTATTCTTGCATGAGAAGAAATGATATTTTCAAAGTACAGATCCATTTATATAATAAAGTTTTTGTCGATACAGACTGTGATTAATCAACTATTAACTGATTTTCCGAAGAACTATGTTTATTTTTGTTCTTTGTTCTGCCAGCATTAGATTGGGTGTGAAAGTCAGACTTTGTTTGCTCTTGTGCTTTTATTTGTGCCTACATTTTCTGTTAGTTGTCATGGCTCTTTTCGTGTTTTGCACAGCATTAATACCGCTGAGAGTTAGTACATAAGGATATGGACTTGGTAGGTTGTAAAACAATGACTGTTATTCCAGATATCTGACGCATATCTGCAGGTTTTTAAAGACATTTTATTTGCATTTTGTATTGTTTAATATGTACTAAACTTAAAAATTACTTCTGTGTGGCATGTTTAGCAATATCATGCCACATAATATTTATTCTGTTTAAAATTGATCCAGATTGTCCATCTTGCTTTAGACTGTGCCTGACAATCATGTGCAATAGATTCTAAATAAAAGGCATCTAATTTATAAAATATATTTATTACAAAGGTTTATGTCATTTTGTTGTACCACACATTATCTTGTTGCAATGTATAAATGTTATAATTACTTCAACAATATTTAACTATCTCAGATGGTTTAAAGTTGATTATGGAAATGAGTGATTTGACAATTTTCAATACATTATTCTTTTATTAGTGGTTTAATTGCCTCATGATAATTGTGAATCATTAGCACAAATTACAGAATGTGAATAAGCAGGGAATGTTCCCGTAATTTTATCTTTTTCTTTTACCTCCCAATTATTATTTGCAGATTGTAAAATCTAGTCCAGAAAAAAAACTCCTGAAAATGTGGGCCTGAACTGACCGTTTTGCAATAAAGCCAATCAGTTTTGATATATATTTGCAGGCATACTTAATGGAATTTGCAACATTAAATTCCATGTCCAGCATTGTAACAGTAACATGTACAATTAACGTGGAACTGTAAATGCTGGTTTAAACTGAAGATAGACACAAAAAGCTGGAGTAACTCAGCGGGACAGGCAGCATCTCTGGAGAGAAGGAATGTGTGACGTTTCGGGTCAAGACCCTTCTTCAGTCTGAAGAAGACTGTAACTGTAATCATTGTTTCTTCAGTGTTTTTGTAACCTTTCATGTCCAAATTGATATTATTTTAATACTTGTGCAATATCAAAAGTTTTATTAAGAACAATGTTTACATGGAGTATTAAAACAAAACTATGACAAATCGCAGAAAATAACTTCAGTCTCCCGATTTAACAGAGTAACACAGTTGATTCATCACCTCAAAAATAAATGGTAGTGTAAAAGCTGCATATCTCACAAAACATCCGATCTGATCTACATGACTGTACAGTTTACAAAGTAATAAACTACATTTTAGGTTTGGTCCACTATCTACAAATGCTTATCTAAATGAGGACTGAGTACAATCCGTGCAAAAGTGATCTAAGAGATGGAGCATCAAATAGGATTAAGCTCTTCTTAATCGATATACTGATTGCGAATCGAATCTTGTTAAATTGGTATTACGGCTGGAATTTGCTAAAGTGCAATAAAACACTAAGGGGGAGATCTTCTCTGTGCAACTGGTATTGAAATTGTGATGATTTATAAAGATCTTAGTTATAAGTTTATTACAATTAGCATAGAAATAAACATTCAACCAAAACATTGTTGGTTGGATAGCTCGAAGGAACCCGAAAGGAAATCTAAATTGTTTCAGTTTGATTCAATAATGATTATGTTGTCACATCGTGGAGTAAAAATTGGAACTATGGGAAATAATCTTCTAAGAGGGAAAGATGTGTTAATTTGCCTGCTGAATCTGGAAAGGGATTTTAAATTCTGTATTGTCTAAAAACTGATGCAGATGGAGAATGATAGATTCATAAGTTCATAAATTATAGGAATTAGAATTAGGCCGATTGGCCCATCTTCTACTCTGCCATTCAATCATGGCTGATCGATCTTTCCCTCTCAACCCCATTGTGCTGCCTTCTCCCCACAATCCCTGACACCTTACTAATCAAGAATCTGTCAATCTCCTCCTTAAAAATATCCTTTGAGGGCCACTGCGGCGACGAATTTCACAGATTCACCACCATCTAACTAAATAAATTCGTCTTCATCTCCTACCTAAAGGTACATCCTTTTATTCTGAGAATTCTTATACTTCTTCTTTCGTGGCGTGCAGAGCCGAATGTTGTTGGACAACTTGTTCTATTTGATCTTCCGTTTGTGCACGTCGAGTTGATTGCATTAGTCTAAATAGGGCGGACCACGTGAAGGCTGCAATCTTCCACCCTATTCTGAGGCTATGGCCACTGGTCGTAGACTTTCCCATTAGTTGAAACATCGTCTGCACATCCATTCTACCACGCATTTCACTATTCAGTAAATTTAATTGAGGTGGCCATTCATCCTTCTAAATTCCAGCAAGTACAGAGCTAAGTGCTGTCAAACACTGATCATATGTTAACCAAATCATTTCTGGGATCATTCTTGTAAACTTCCTCTGGACTCTCTCCAAAACCAACACATTCTTCATCAGATATGGGGCCCAAAACTGCTCCAAACTCCAAATATTCCAAATGCGATCTGACCAGCGCTTTATAGAATCTCAGCATTATTGTTTTGCTGTTTTTATATTCTAATCCCTGTTTTTATATTCTAATCCTCTTGAAATAAATGCTAGCATTGCATTTGGATTGTTAAAAATGAGAGGAGTCATTCCCAAAAGTTACACTCAAAATGAATAGTCCATAAAATTGGTGTAACTGAACTCATGGAGCATAAGCTTCCTCACAAAATGGGCATGAGCTGCATTTCAACATTGAAATAAAGACTGGATTGACTGGATGTCATTTCCTAATATCCCTGTGTGCAGAAAGGACTGCAATATTTTAAAATATGAATATAAAATGTCAGATCTGTAACATGATCCAACTTCTTCACTAGAAATCTTAACCCATGATGATTTTTCAACCAAAGCCTTTTGTAGTGCACACCAATAATAAATTCAGATGGCTTAAAAGGGTCCTATCCTCTGCATGCTTACATACAAGTTTATAATGTAAAGGGCCTGTCCCACTTTCACGACCTAATTCACGACCTTTTTTACTCGTGGACATTTTTCATCATGCTAGAAAAACGCCCCGACCTACTTGATGCCACGAGTACCCACGACCAGCATCATGGCCTGCTACGACCTACCTACGACCTCCTACGACCCCCTACGACCTCGTGAGACCATGCTGCGAGTATGAGTCAAGTGCAAACTCGGCAGAGGTTGTGAATTAGGTCGTGAAAGTGGGACAGGCCCTTAAGACAGTTATATAAATGCAAGCAGTCTGGCTCCAGTGATGCATGAAGCTTAGAAGGCGATGGGAATTGCATGAAATTATAGCTAGACAGTGTAATCTCCCTTTTTTTTAATACGGCAGGCTCTACACAGCCAATACCACATATCCCATCTGCATGAATAAGTTTGCCATTTTAGTCTACCCATTTGACTCAATTTTCCCTGTTATTTGGTCTTCAGTGTTTTAGTTCTTTTGGTCAGTTTTAAAAATATATGATGACAAACTAAATACATACAATAGGCATAGTGTTCAACTTTAAATTAAAATGCATAAAGTCTCTCTAAATTGGGTTGTTCCAAGGAGAGACCACATATATTAATGTCCTGTATTCTTTTCAAAAGAAAACAAAAACTGCTTTTAGATAACATTGTGAACTGGATCCATTACCTTCAAATCAAAGTCTTAAGGGGCTGTCCCATTGTGGCGACCTAATTCGCGAGTTCAGAAGAGTTTGCCCTCGACTCATACTCGCAGCATGGTTGACACGAGGTCTTAAGAGGTCTCTTTCATACTTGAGAGTAGTCCTCGCATAGCTGAGGCCTCAGCTAGGTTGCGGCATATTTTTCAACATGCTGAAAAATACCCGAGCAAAAAAAGGTCCCCATGGAAAAATATCGACATTTTTTTAGTCATAGGTCTAGTCGAAGCCGGTCATAATAGGTTGTGATGCTAGTCGTAGGTAGTCGGAGGTGGTCGAAGATAGTCAAAGGTAATAGCTCCGGGTGAAAAAAAGTTCAGTAGAAAAATGATAATTTAAACAGCAGAACGTCACCTCTTTCACTCCAAGACATGTTCATTCATAGCTGGAGAGTTTTTTTGGAGAGGAGACTTGTGTTTTAGAGATGGCACCAAAAAGGCTGCAGCGCAGGGGGAGGGAAAAACCCTAAAAAAAAAAAAAATGGCCATGCAGGTGTTGCCCACCCAGGAGGAGGAGTGGCAGGAGGTGATGCCACAGGAGGTGATAGTGCAGGAGGAGGTAGCCCTGCATGAGAGACCCCTGGAGGAGGAGACCAGGATGGTAGTATATGTCCCCACCACCACCCCATCCTTCACTGCGTCATTTGAAGGCAGAAAAGCAGCCCTTTCTCCTGTGTCTGACACAGCATCAGAGGCAGATGCCCCATTGGTGGTGAGGGAGGTTATGCCCTACTCCTTCACCAGGCAGCAGGAAGGGGACCTTGAGGAATGGTTCCAGCAGAATGCCATCCTGTACGAAAAGGAAAATGAGGGGTACAGTGACAGGGACAAGAGTGGCATGCTTGCCATCCAATGCCCCATATGTGTGCTGTTCCATCTTTTGTCAAAGCCCAGCGCCACTCTCTTCCAGTCATCTGGTGTCCGTCACATCATCTCCATTCACCCAATGAGATCTCTTCTTGTGCTTCCTCTTCACCCTTGCTCTTCCGTTTCTACCTTTCTTAAAAGGCTACTGAAGAAAAAGGGCTACTGCAAACAGCAGTAGTATTTTTACTAACATTCTCTAAACTAGTTCCTTCCTTGCTTGCATGGTTCAGAATGATTTTAAAAAAAAAACCTGGGAGGCATTTTTTTTGTGAGAAAAAATGCAGACATGACATCATTTTATCAGGTAATCGTTTGAGCTGTAGACACTCGTCACTGGTCGTTGTTGGTTTTCCATGTGGTCCTCTGAGGTGGAAGGGGGTCGTGCTCATTCAAGGACCAATTTGCCGGAGACCATCCTCGAGTAAAACGTACATGCTCGAAGCCAGTAATCAACTTAATCAAAGGAGTTCGAAGGAGGTCTTCTTCAGTCGAAGGAGGTCTTCAACATGGTCGTAGGAGGTCATACACATAGTCGAGGAAGGTTGTAGGAGGTCATAGGTCACCGCGACCTTGATTTTTTTTTAGTCGCTTAAGGTCGCCAAAGGTTGCGGTGGAGGTCTCCCAAGTGTGACAGGCCCTCCCGTTGATGAGCTATTTTTAACAGGTCCAATATAATGCAAAAGAGGATCCAATGAATTAATGGTTATGGGACTAAATATTAAGATTAAACGAGAACTTACCAGTTTGAAGTTTGATCTTTATTTTATGAGGAGTCGAGTTGAGGGACTACGTGAATAGAAGCCCGTACAGCCGTTGGTGCGTCAATCTTCAAAGCAGCGGAATGAATTCACAGCTAACAATGACCGAAGTATAACGGTAAGATGATAAAACTAGAACTACCAGATGAGATCTATGAGGGTGGGAGCGGAGGGCACGTAGTCCCTCAACTCGACTCCTCATAAAATAAAGATCAAACTTCAAACTGGTAAGTTCTCATTTAATCTTACTATTTTACTTCGGAGTCACGTGAGTGACTACGTGAAGACTTCAAAGCACTGTGAATTCACGCCGCAGACTCAAATCCGACGTTCACACTGCCTGGATTGACTCAAAAGTCGTTAACAATCAATCATGCATCAGTAATACATTTGTTAAATGAAATAACAGTTTATTTACAAACAAATCATAACAAACCCCCTCTAACTCAGGGAAAAATGTAACAGTACTGACACCAGAATCAGCAAACACCCCGAGCCTTGAAATTGGCTTGTGATAAAACCTCTGAAAAGTTAGCTCACTGGACCATCCTGCGGCCGCAAGGACCTTGAAATCGTTTGCAACCGGCACCTTACTGTGTGGTTTTTTTGTGACTAATAAACAAAGCCAACTCTGTTCCTCTCAGAGGTTTAGTAATCTCAATGTAACGAGATAAATGTGAGACTATACAGAAGCGATCATCTGCGGGGTATGCTGAAAACACAATCTTACATCCTGTCATGCCTCTTTTATTATGTTTTAAGCAAATCATAGACATAAAATATAATGGCATCAGCCGACACATGCATTCTATCTAGCCGTAGCTTTTGCAATGTTTGTACACGTTGGGCTGAAACCAACACCATAAGCATGACCACCTTCATAGTTAATTTGGCTATAGATAGGCTTGTAACCAGAGCCCACTGGCGAAGAACCACAAGAACCTCACTCACATTCCAAATCCCGGCATACCTGGGTTTAGGAGGATTAGAATTGAAAACTCCCTTCATGAATCGTGAACTAACGGATGTGTCCCTACTGTATGCAATTCTGCATTCATAGGTAAATAAGAAGACAGAGCACTTCTGGCTGAATTAATCGCACTGTAACTTAATTTTTTGGTCAAAATAAAGAGTTGACAAACTCCAATACATCCGTGATCCCTGCAGTGTGATATACAATATCCTGCTGTAGGCAGAATTGCTCCCACTTCCTATATAGGTTATATATTGCTGCTGTGTACTATCCCTGCAGGCCAACGTGAGAACATCCACCATCCGATGAGACAGTCCTCTCCCCAGGTATGGCCTCCTTAAAATCTGCAAATTTTAATGCAAATTAACAGATCAATACGATCCTATAAAGGATGTTGATCCCCAGTGACTGGATTTACCAGTAGATTTTTATTCTTGGGCATAAGCATGTAAGGCTCCCTAGCCAGTTGTAATACAACGGGAAACCATGCTCGTGTAGGCCAATCTGGCACTACCAATACCCCTGAAGTGGAGTCCTCCTTGATCTTTTGCAAACATCTGCTGATGAGACAGAATGAAGGAAATACATACACAAACATTCCTCCCCCAATGCAGTGAAAATGCATCCACTGCTACTGCCCCAGGATCTGGTTACCATGAAACATATCTAGGTAACTGATGATTTAATCGAGATGCAAACAAGTCAATATCTGGCAATGCATACTGATCAATCATTTGGTTAAATACATCCTGATTTAACATCCATTCAATGTTGTCATTAAACTGACGTGACCTTTTCCTGGCAAATAAAGTGCTGAAAGCCAGATATTTTGATCAATACACCAGCTCCAAATCTGGTTAGCCAGTCTATCACAAGACTGTGACTTAACTCCACCCATGTGGTTTACATATGCCACTGCTGTGGTGTTCTCAATCTGACCTGCACATGCAGATCCCTCCTTGTAGAACAATAAGCTTTGAGCCCATACCAGGTGCCCAACAACTCTAAATAATTAATCCCTCTTAATTGAGGAAGCGATGTCTCATCCACATTCCATCTGCATCCACAACTAGAAGACATATCTGTTGCACCCCAACCCAGTGCACTTACATCAGTCTGTAATATCAGTGATGGTGATTCCACCAAACCTTCCTTAAATTTTTTTAAACATGTACTATCCACCATTGTATGTCAGCAATCGCCCCAGCTGACAACTGCATAGGCCTATCAAAAAATGGCCCCTTTGTATTCTCAGTGCCTGTTCCTTTGATGGTTGTAATTGTTGAAAATGCAGAGGTGGAAAGGCTGCAACAACTTCCCAATAAAACTGGCTACTTGTCTAATCGAAGGCCGTTGTTCTCCAACGAGATTAACACAGTCCTCAATTAACTGATTCAATTTATCCCTGGGCAAAGTTACCAACATGTGATTGGAATTAATGGGAAATCCCAGATAATCAATAATTTGGACTGGTGATAATTTAGATTTATCTGGGTGAATAACAAATCCCATTTGTTCAAAAGTGATTTTAACAACTGAAACTGATGATTGGGTTTCAGCATGAGTCTTTCCAACAATCAGAATATCATCTAAATAGGCCATTACCACATGCCCCTGAGCTCTAAATAATGCTAACACAGGTTTTACCAATTTAGTAAATAACCTAGGAGCTGAAGTTAATCCATTCGGCAATGTCCTGAATTGCCACAGCTCAGTCATCCAAATAAATTTCAAATATCTTCTATCATCACCATGAATAGACACTGCGTAATACGCATTCTTTAAATCAATGGTTCCCCGTGGTAAAGGTCTCCATTTTGAAATGCTTATAACAAACAAATTTGTTCAATAAATCCAGAATAATTGTACATCCCCCAGTCTTTTTAGATCTGGGAAATATACTTGACAGAAATTGTTGACTTTGATAGACAGAAGACTCAATTACCCCTTCTTATGTAACGACTGAATCTCTGCTTGAATAATCACATTTTCCTCATCTGAAAAATAGGTTTATGACTAGGAAAATGTTGATTAGGTAGACTGTCCTTATAGTAAAATCCAATTTTTCACCCCTTCAATACACTAAGTATGAACAAATCTGATGTCAACTGCTGCCATTGTTTGAGAACAATTTTCAACTTCCCCAATTTGAACAGGAACATCAGTTAATTCATCGTCTGTCAATGTTATATTCCTTACCAGCATCTTTCCTTGCGGCCTTGTTGTCCTCGACTTCTTGTAGAGAACCTTTTTTTGCCTTGCTTCCAGCTGGCTTAATGAGGGCCATGGTTATAACAACCTCATAATAGTCTTTGACCCTTTTTGCAAGGTTACCACCAAACAACAGATTTCGTGGTGGTACACTGGTCGGTTTGCACAACTCGCCAAATTCGGGTTAGCACTGGCCTAATAGCGGCCCTCCCGATATTATTAATTTCAAAATGCATTACAAAGGAGTCCCAGTTCATCCTGGTGTGCTTCAACCATATCATTTGTATCAATAACTTACACCACAGCTGTAATACCTGCTGACAACAGTTTAAGCACTTTTTAAAAACTTCATCTCCTGGGCCCTAGCAGGCAAACCCATCTATGCAAATTTGGTGATTAACCACCGGTACCTTCAGGAGATCACAATTAACAGGAGCCTTATAGTTCTTGGCTACTTCATCCCATAGCTAGCTCCTGTAACTGATGGGAGAGCATATACTGAATGGCTTCAGCCAATTCAACATCAATCGCCTTTCCTGCCTCTACACTCAGCAAACTTCCCAGCAATGTTCGGAATTACCTCCAACCGAACACCTTTACTGCTCTCCCCCAGCATAGAAACAGTGTCAGCAAACTGCCCTGATAGAACATCCTCCTCACAGGCAGGATAGTTCTGCAGCCCTGCAACAGGTGCTGCTAGCACAAACTCTCCATCAGCCTGGCTTGGGCACCACTCCTCCTCACGGAGCTGGAACATCCTCCTCACAGGCAGGATAGTTCTGCAGCCCTGAAACAGGTGCTGCTAGCACAAGCTCTTCATCAGCCTGGCTTGGGCACCACTCCTCCCCACAGAGCTGGTCCCTGTCGAGCATTCTTTTGAAATAGAATCTCGACGTGGGAGAGCCGTGAGCAAACGGACTCTCCTATGGAGGGTATAACCTCCAGGCCCGACTCATTTACGGGCCACAGAGACTTGCCAGTGGCCTTCCACCCTACTGACAAGCCTCCACTGCCCCCCCGGCAGTGGTCCGCAACCACTGGCTGTGTAGCCAGCACCGGACCAGGTGTACCAGACGGGCCTCCATTCTCAACACTCTCCTGCCACTTTTCCTTTCTACCCCCGGAGCGCCTCGCCGACACCTTCTTCCCTTTCTGCAACTTTCTCTACCCAAACCGTCGCAGAAATTGAATATGCGGTAAAATTTAAAAAAAACTTTACCTCTTAAACTTAACGAAGAACTGCAAATGCTGGAGAATCGAGGGTGAAGTATGAAGAAGGGTCTCGACCCGCAACGTCGCCCATCTCCTTCGCTCCTTAGATGCTGCTGCACCTGCCGAATTCTCCAGCTCTTCGAATAACCCGCGGTTTACACTTACCGCTCGGAGGAGCGCTGCTGCTCCAACCGCCCGACTGCACCAGCATCTGACGTCATGACGCACCAACGGCTGTACGGGCTTCTATTCACGTAGTCACTCACGTGACTCCGAAGTAAAATCAGTAACCTCTATGTCAGTTCACATTCCATTAGGTTGTGCCAATGTATTTAAACAAATCTGGAAATCATTTCAAACTGGAAAACAAAAGGTACAAACCTACCTTTTAAAATCAACTGATTCGCTACTTTTAATTGATGGAAACTGTGGATCATATTTGGCATTGTCTAGTAGTGACTCTGCTCCCTTTCCATGTTGTTAACTGCTCTGATTTTTGTCGTGGAATTCTGGTCTCAGCATTTGTGACAGTATTTGTGACTGTGCCTTTTATTGGTGGTTCTCAGATCATTTATTATTATACATCAACTGTCCTCAATGTGTTGTACCTTGCTTTCCATGCAACCAGCTAGAGTCATTGAGACATATGGCACTGAAACAGGCTCTCTGGCCCAAGTATTCCATGATGACCAAGATGACGGGCAAATCGTGGGAACCAGCAGGGTCGATACCCCCGGCATGGAAGTGGCCATGGAAGCGGTAGGATCCCAGTTGAGCTCCCAGGTGTTGAATCTGGCTGTGCTCATGTCTTCAGAATGCATTCAGTGCAGAGGTGATGGATGAGAATAGGAACAGGAATCCTGGAAGGTCAGTTTTTCCGGTCATGTTCATTGGTTTCAAGTGCAACCATCGTGTGAAAGGGTGGTGACGAGTCCGATAGATTGAAGGAGATGGGGCCTGAGTATTTGTAGTACATGCCATTGTTGGCTCAGGACAAAATCATGTTCATCTAGATTATTTTGCTTTCCACTTGAAATCCCAGTCAACAGGAAAATAATGTTAAAAATGCATTTGTTGGAAGTCTGAACCCCCCCCCCCACGAGAAAATACTGGAAACAGTTAACAGGAAAGTGGTAGCTACTGAAAGTGAAAAAAAAATCAGTTTAACTTTCCTGGTTGGGGTTAGTTTCATGTTAAGTTCCCATCACCAGAACTCGAAACATTAACCTTGTCTCTCTTTCCACAGATGCTGCCTGATCTGCTAAGATTAAAAATAGAATGATTGTCAAAATGAAACCTCACATTCTCATCAAAATATTTAAGTGACAAACTATTTTCAGATTTGATGCCTGATTGTAACCCCACAAACTAATGGAGTGGTTAATGCATTACCTTTTTACCTAAATGCACACATCCATTCTTTGGTTCAGTGAAAGGGCAGGGTTGTTTAATACCACGTAGAAACAAAAAACTTTAGATGCTGCTTAATACACAAAAGGGCACAAATTGCTGGAGTAACTCAGTGGGTTCGGCAGCATCTCTAGAGAACATATTTCGGGTCGAGACCCTTCTTCAGACCAACGTTGTCTTCAGACCATAGACTTCTTTGGCCTGAAGAAGGGTCTCAACCCAAAACATCATCTATCCATGTTCTCCAGGGATGCTGCCTGATCTGCTGAGTTACTCCAGCATTTTGCGTCCTTTTGCTTAATATTACTCTGAGCAAACACAAGAGCCTAACTGGAATCTTTCTGGCCTGTCAATATGACTAGTACAGATCACGAGAAATTAAGCTGAAGTCCTCTTTCTATCTCTAACTCCTCGTTTTTTTTATCCTTCCCACAATACAGATGTGATTATTTCAATTAGTAATGTTTAACCTTGTTCGCACCAGGTCATTAGATGCAATATTTACTGACTTATTCATCAAGCAGATACATTTTTAATATCCATAATAGAACTAATAGGAGTTGGTTTCAATCCCTGTAGTTAGTCGGCACTCTTGATATTAGCAGTGGGATTGGAGTGGTGAAAGGTAGGGTCGATACGTCATCAGGGTCATCAGGTGGGCACTCTTCTTCTTTGATGTTTCATTGATAAGCCCACAACATCTCCAGAGGGCTCAACGTTGTCCCAGGTACACCCCCCTCAATTCCATACCCTCCTGTCTTCATCTTGCAGCCCAATTGTTGTCTTTCCTTTTAATCCAAAGCTAATTGCTGCTTTTTTCTGCTGAATTTGACAATGACAATTGCTTGTTGAAGGGAGCGAACCCTCACCCACATTATCTTCAATAGACTGGTTGTAGATGTAGCAACAAATCCCCTGCATTCCACTACTAAAGGGAACATCTTGGTCCTCCAGCTATTTTGGGCAGCTTCAGTTGCCAGTTCAGAGCACTTGGTCTTTTTCCTCTCATAAGCTTCTTCAACACCATCTTCTCATGGAACTGTCAATTCCACAACATATGCCAACTTGGCTGTTGTGGACCACAGGACCATGTCTGGCCAGAGTGTTATAGTCACAATGTCTTGGAGAAACACACGTTTTTATTCCAGGTCCATGTCCATTTTCCAATCTGGAGCAGGCTGCAGAATGATTCCATCCTTTGATGTTATCTGGTGCTCTGGAGGTTGGCCTGCTGATACAAATGTTGTGAAGTGGATATTTCCTGCTGATGTTTGTGGGGAAACATTTGTGGTCGTTCACCTCTGTTCCAGGATTGATGCCAGCTGTCTGAGAAATTGGTTATGCTGCCAAGCGTAATGCCCTTGGGCGAGGCTCGTAGAGCATCATCTTAAAATGTGCCTTAGTGATGCAGGTGCCTGGCAAAGGGAGCAAGCGGGGTCTTCTCCGAACCACTGCTTCAGGTTCTGGGGTGAGGTGTATAATGTCATAAGTGGCTCTGATGAGAAAACTTAGCCGAGATCCCTCCATATGCCAGATGTCATGCCAGCTGAGTTTCCTCTTGTCCAGGCTCTTCCAGTTAGTCCATTGGCCCTGCTTGGTCATTGAAATGGCCTTGGCGTGTCGCTCTGCCTCCTCCTGTCTTCTCACCTCCTTCACCACAAGCCGTTTCTTCTGCACTGATGTTGCCGTGCCATTGAGGAGCTTTTGGGATGAGCCCGAGCCTGGCTCTCCTGTGTTGGACTTGGCCAACCATATAACTGAAATGAAGAGCAGATTTAGCACTCTGAACGGCTTCAGATGGGATCCACCTCCTCCCATTGCCACACCGGGGGCCACTGTTCGAATAACAGTGTCTTCAGATTCATTGAGGGTCATGACCAACCTTGCTTTAGTGCACTTGAACTCTTCCACAAGACCTGCAATAGGTAATTCCAATTTGCCACTCCCGTACAGTACGACAGGATTTGAGCATCGTAGAAGTCCAAGCCACTGTTTCACATGTGTGCTGATCATTCTTTCCAGCTTTCCCACTTTGTTGATGGGGATTTCATAGTTAAATCTTGGTAGTATGCCAAACTGGAAGCACGACAGCTTGTGTTTTCCTGGTAGCAAGGTCTTGTTGATGCGAGCTATGTGCATGATGGTATCCTTTTTAAGTTGTTCAAACTGCTTGGTGTCTTTGAGTTTTGCATCATACCATCGGCCCAAGCTCATCACTGGCATTTCTGAAACAGTTGGAACAGGTATTCCGTCAATATGATTTATTTGATCCTTGACTTGATCTTTGACAATGGAGATGCTTCTGCACTTGCTGGGTTTAAACTTCGTCCTTGCCCATGTGATGTTTTGATGAAGTTTTTCCAGAAGTCTCTTGGTGCAGGGGAAAATTGTCGTTAGTGTTGTTATATCGTCCATATAGGCTCGTATAGGTGGTAACCGCTGACCACACTGTATCCGTTTTCCTCCCGCAACCCATTTTGATGCTCTGACCATCTGAAGCCAGTGACCAGTGGGGTGCCTCAAGGATCTGTGTTGGGTCCACTGTTGTTTGTCCACTGATGTTTGTCCACTGATGATGGGGTGGAAAATTGGATAAGTAAGTATGCAGATGATACTAAGATAGGTGGTGTTGTGGATAATGAATTAGATTTTCAAAGTCTACAGAGAGATTTGGGCCATATGGAAAAGTGGGCTGAAAGATGGCAGATGGAGTTTAATGCTGATAAGTGTGAAGTGCTACATCTTGGCAGGACAAATCAAAATAGGATGTACATGGTAAATGGTAGGGAATTGAGGAATGTTGTGGAACAGAGAGATCTAGGAATAACTGTGCATAGTTCCCTGAAGGTGGAATCGCATGTAGATGGGGTGGTAAAGAAAGCCTTTGGTGTGCTGGCCTTTATAAATCAGAGCATTGAATATAGGAGCAGGGAAGTAATGTTAAAATTGTACAAGGCATTGGTGAGACCAATTCTGGAGTATGATTTTGGTCGCCTAATTATAGGAAGGATGTCAACAAAATAGAGAGAGTACAGAGGAGATTTACTAGAATGTTGCCTGGGATCCAGCAACTATGTTACAGAGAAAGATTGAACAAGTTAGGTCTTTATTCTTTGGAGCGCAGAAGGTTAAGGGGGGACTTGATTGAGGTCTTTAAAATGATGAAAGGGATAGACAGAGTTGACGTGGATAAGCTTTTCCCATTAAGGGTAGGGAAGATTCAAACAAGAGGGCATGACATGCGAATTAAGGGACGGAAGTTTAGGGGTAACGTGAGGGGGAACTTCTTTACTCAGAGGGTGGTGGCTGTGTGGAATGAGCTTCCAGCAGAAGTGGTGGAGGCAGGATCGATTTTAACATTTAAAAGTAAAGTGGATAGGTATATGGACGTGAAGGGAATGGAGGGGTATGATCTGAGTGCAGGTAGATGGGACTAGGGGAAAACAAATGGTCGGCACGGACTGGAAGGGCCGAGAGGGCCTGTTTCCGTGCTGTAATTGTTATATGGTTATATGGTTATAATGAGCTCCATTGCCATAGTGCAGGTCAATGGGGAGAAGGTGCACCCCGCCATGATGCCCACTTCTTCTTCTTGCTTATGGCGTGCACAGCCTAAAGTTGTAGGACAACTTGTTCTACTTGATCTTATTTGATTGTGCATGCCAGGTTGATTTCATTCGTCGAAACAGGGCGGACCACGTGAAGGTTGCAATCTCTCACCCCATACCCACTTCCAGTGGTTGCCAGGCTGTGGTAAAGTCTAATGTTGTGAGACAAAATTGCAGAATCTGGAAGTAGTTTTTTACCAGATTTGTACGCACCTGAAATAATTCAAAAGCAGTCCACAGTGGCGAATGAGGAACTGAGGAATTAGGGTCTCCTCCATACCCCGCAACACTGCCCTCTCTCCCCATTCCCCCACTCGCAAACAGGGCAGAGTCCCCCTGGTCCTCACCTTTCACCCCTTCAGCCGGCAAATACAACACATAGTCCTCCGCCAGTTTCGCCACCTCCAACGTGACCCCTCCACCCGCCACATCTTCCCATCTCGCCCCCTGTCTGCCTTCCGCAAAGACCGCTCCCTCCGCAACTCCCTTATCAATTCTTCCCTCCCCTCCTGCTCTACCACTTCCCCGGGCACTTTTCCTTGCAACCACAAGAAATGCAACACTTGTCCCTTCACCTCCCCCGTCCACACCTTTCAGGGACCCAAGCAGTCCTTCCAGGTCCGACAGAGGTTCACCTGCACCTCCTCCAACCTCATCTACTGCATCCGCTGCTCCAGATGCCAGATGATCTATATCGGTGAGACCAAGCAGAGGCTTGGCGATCGTTTCGCCGAACACCTCCGCTCGGTCCGCAAAAACCAACCCGACCTCCCGGTGGCTCAGCACTTCAACTCTCCCTCCCATTCCGTATCCGACCTCTCGGTCCTGGGCCTCCTCCACGGCCAGAGTGAGCAACACCGCAAGTTGGAGGAACAGCACCTCATATTCCGCTTGGGGAGTCTGCATCCTCTGGGCTTGAACATTGAATTTTCTCAATTCTGTTAACCCTTGCTGTCTCCTCCCCTTCCCACCTCTCCCTCAGCCCTCGGGCCCTGGCATTCCCTCTATCTCTATCTCCCTCCCCCACCCTAGTCGCACTAGCTTCCCATTTTTCACACCCACAAACAGCTTACAATGGCTTGTTCCCTTTATCATCGATACTTTTTTGCATATCTTTCATTCATTGTTCTTTATCTCTCCACATCACCGTCTATATCTCTCGTTTCCCTGATCCCTGACCAGTCTGAAGAAGGGTCTCAACCCGAAACGTCGCCTATCTCCTTCGCTCCTTAGATGCTGCTGCACCCGCTGAGTTTCTCCAGCTTTTTGTGTAACCCTCGATTCTCCAGCATCTGCAGTTTCTTCTTTAACACTGATCCATAGGCGTTGGTCAGGTCAAGGAACAAGACATGCAGATTCTTTTGTTCTTTCTTAGCATTCTGGATTTAATGCCATATGACGCTGGTATGTTCAAGGCATCCAGAGAAGCCTGCTATGCCAGCCTTTTGGATTGACGTATCAATGAAATAGTTTTGTTTCAGATACTTTGTATGTCTTTTTGCCAACACACTGAAAATGATCTTGCCTTCTATATTAAGAAGGTTTATTTGCCGAAACTGTTAGAAGGTGGACATTTTTTTTCTTTTGGGATCAGCACTCCCCCCACTCTTTGGGGATGACATGTTTTTCCCACACAACCCTCATGTTCCTCCAGAAGAAATTTCAGAACATGCGGGGCATTCTTGTAGACACAATACAGAACACGATTACGGCCTGGCACAGAGGCCGATCTTGCCTTCTTCACTACTTCTTTCACCTCACTCTGCTTGGGAGGCCTGATGTTAAATTGATGTTGTGGGGGTGAGATTGGTGGGATGTCAGCGGGGACAAGTATCGGTTCATCTTTTAGCTCATCAGTGTGGATGATTCTTCAACCTCTTTTTTTGATGCATTCAGGGTTCCGCTTTTCTCTTTTGTGAAAATGCCTTTCACAAACTTAAAGGGATCTTTGTAGAAATCTGTTCTTGCTTTTTCCTTCTTTTTGTGTCGTTTCCTTAAATTCTCCGCTCTGCGGAGCTTCGAGAGCCTCTGTTTTTGGTCCTCTTGATTCCCTTTTGAAGGCATAGAATTGAAGACATGAATAAATATTTAGAATTTCCCTTGTGGCTATACACTGTTCATAGAAGACATTATTTTTTTCAGTGGTCAGCATTTTTATACCTGCATATAAATGTTAGGTAAACAATCAATAATTACACTTTAGCCCTCACAGAACTTGTAGGCATTGCAGGCATTTTTTGCTTCAAAATTTTTCAAACATTCCACCTGTCACTTAGCTTTAGCATTTTGCCATGTAGACGCGGAGTTCTGGCACACATCAATGGAAACATTGAAGTCTATTTCATTTTGCTCGGTCATCGGGGGCCAGATTGGAAACAAAGCATGAAGCTAAGCAGGGTGTCCCGTCTGATTTTTGTATTACTGAAATTTCTCCAAGCTATGAACAAAAACAGAACAATGCAGAGATGAGGGATCTAGCTTTCAATATCAGTCTGCAGCAGATGGTTGATAGTTTTTTTTTTAATAGGAACAGGTATTAGGCCACTGAGCTCTTTCAATACCAAGGCTAATCTGTGAATTAACTACATTAACGTCATTTTTTTTTGTTGCTGTTTGTTGTCTTATTTCCACATGCCCTAATAAAATGGGTTAACAAAAATCCATCATTCCCAGATTGAACATTAACACACCCAATATGCGAATTGTGGAAGAATTCCAAATTTATAACATTCCTTGTGAAAGTGTTCATAAGCTCACACCTCAAAGGTCAGTTTGTAGACTATGGTCTAAGATTCTCCAATCAATAACAGCAGTTTCCCTTCATCTATTTTATTACTTTCCATTGATTTAGAAAATTTTAATTTACTACCCTTGAGCTCTCAAAATTCTAGAGAATCCTTTTAGACTTTAGACTTTAGAGATACAGCGAGGAAACAGTCCCATCAGCCCACCGAGTCCACACAGACCAGCGATTATTCCGCTATCACCATCCTACACACTAGAGACAATTTACAATTATTACCGAAGCCAATTAACCTACAAACCTGTGTGTCTTTGGAGTGTGAGAGGAAACCGGAGCACCCGAATAAAATCCACGCGGTCATAGGGAGAACAGACAGCATCCGTGGTCAGAATCAAACCTGGGTCTCTGGTGCTGTAAGGCAGCAACTCTACTGCTGAGCCGCTGTGCCACCCCACTGCGTCACTGTGCCGCCCTAACATTAGTTGATCCCCCATCTGCATTTCCTTGTATCTTATTTAGTTTCCTTTTTTTCAACACATAATTTAATTCTTGTGCATCCAGGAAGCATAAGAAGGAATATGGCTAAGTTCCTAGACTACCGTCCCTTTAGGGCGACATAACTTTAAGGTGAGGGGAGCTAAAAGAGAGTTGCAGGCCAAATCTTTTACACAGACTGTGATGGGTGCCTGGAACATACTGCTAAGGGTGGTGGTTGAGGCAGATACGATAGAGGCATTTAAGAAACCTTTAGATAGATATATGCAAGGAATGGAGGGATATGGATCATGTGCAGGCAGAGGAGATTAGTATAATTGCCATCATATTTGGCATGAACATTGTGTGCTGTAAGGCCTGTTCCTGTACTGTTCCATGTTTTATGTCAACAGCCTCAGAAATGGAAACCATCCATCCTTGCTTCATACAGCCTGGATGTCATTCACTCATAATTTCAGAAGGCTGCAACGCATTAAATCAGATCCTCAATGGATATTCACTGCCTAGCTTTTTGTTATTTAGACACTGTTTTATTCTTTTTTTTAGATTCTGATTTGATGACTGAGAATCATTTTGGTGCAGTTTTATCCATTAGCTTTATCTACTGATATTGGCTTGTAAGCTCACTTCAACCCAGATTGAAGAAATGGAATGAAATCGGGAAAAGGAATGGGTCACTTGTTAATACACACTTGCATCATGGTAGTGATGTATTGAAGACACGTGTCTTTGTTAATACACAATTTTCAGTAAGTAACTTAGTGGCACAACTTCTATTGCACAAGTTTATTAGCATAATTATGTCACCCCTACATTAGCCCTGTCAAAAACAAAAAAAAACATCATCCCTGCCAAATATCTCTCTTTCATCCAATGGTGGTCAAGAGTTGACTGGATGTTTGCCATTATTTGCACTGTGCAGAGTTAGATTGATGTGGTTGACCTGGCAGATGTGTGATTTATAATCAACACATGATTTTTGGACTGGAAGGCAAACAAAGGAACTATTAAAACTTTTGAACCATACAAGTAATCTCAATATTGCCCTTTTACATTTCATTTCTAAATTTCTAACATTTTGTAAGATTTTTTTTCCCCTTACTGTTTGAAGAAGGTAATTTCAGGAATTTCAACTGATCTTATGGTGTGAATGGAAGTGTTCCATTATTCATTCTCCTGTACCTGTTCTGGATGACTGGGAAGCATCTATACTCCATACTGCCTCCTAGAGATGGTATAGGGAATGGATGTCATTTGAGGCATTGTATTGGTTTATTGTTATTGTGTATACCGAGATACAGTGAAAAGTTTGTGTTAGCATTCTATTTAATAAATCAGATAATAATATACATGAAGGCATGACAGGAGGGTTGGCTCTAGCTGATTGGGAAAATATAACAAATAGAAATAACGCTGAAAAAAGATTATTCCTTTTAAAGAGCAAAAACCTAAAGGGCCTGCCCCGCTTGGACAATCTAATCCACAAGTTTAGAAGACTCTAGACGAGTTGAAAAAAATGTCAAGGTCGTGTTGATTCGCCGAAGTAAAAGACCTCCTACGACCTACGACTATGTCTACGACTTCCTAGGACTATGTCTATGACCTCCTACGACTGTCTAAGACCTATGACTATGTCTACGACCTCCCTCGACCCCCCTCGACCTCAGTCTTCCACACCTAAGACCAACTATGACTAGCTACGAGTGGGAAATGGTCACATGATAAAATTATGTCATGTTTGCATTTTTTTCACAGGCCAGTTACCGACCTACGACTACCCATGACTATCTACGACTACCTACAACTACCATCACGACCTACTACGACCTACTTACGACTACCTACGAGTAAAAAGTGTCAATTGTTTCCATGCTGATCTTTTTTTTACTCGTGGACATTTTTTATCAGGCTGGAAAAAATGCCGCGACCTACTTGAGGCCACGAGTACGCGGAGACCACTCACGAGCATGAGGAAGAGTTATGAAGACCTCCTCAACCTTGTGGCGACCATGCTGCGAGTATGAGTCAAGGGCAAACTCGGCAGTGGTCGCCAATTAGGTCGTGAAAGAGGGACAGGGGCTTAACAAGTAAAATAATTAATCTGTTACAGACAAATAAAATAGTAAGATTAAATGAGAACTTACCAGTTTGAAGTTTGATCTTTATTTTATGAGGGATTACGTGAAGAAGTCCCGCCAGGCGCATGCGCGTCATACTTCAAAGCAGTGGCGTGAAAACACAGAAACTATAATCTAAGTGATATAGTAAGACTCAGAAGACTATAACTACCAGATGATCTTTGTGATTATGAGGGCCGGGTGCAGAGGGCACGTAATCCCTCATTGTAACCTCATAAAATAAAAATCAAACTTTAAACTGGTAAGCTCATTTAATCTTACTATTTTACTTCGAAGTCACGTGAGTGACTATGTGAAGATTTCAAAGCTCAGTGATTTCATGCCGTAGATCCATTCCATACGACACACTGCTTCAGTTGACACAGTAGTGAATAAATAATGTATTGGACACTGCTTTGAATTATCCAATAAACATTTTTAATAATAACAAACAAAACAGTAATAACCCCTCTGTCCCAGGGGGAAATTACAAATGAAATGTATAAAGAAAAGAAATCAAACAAAACCCAAAACAGCATGCCCAAAACCTTGCACTGTCAGGACAGGTTTATCATAAAATTTGGAGAAGGTCGCCTCCTTAGACCACCCTGCGGCACCGAGGATTTAGTTACCTCGATATATTGACTCAGGTGCTTGACTACACCTAACGTTTGGTCAACGGGGTATGCTTTAAAGCTTACTTTGGTTCCGGCCATTCCTGGCCCGCTTTGTTTGATTAAATCATACACATAAAAGTAATGTTACCTGCAGAAGAGTACATGCTATCTACTCGTAGCTTTTGCAATGTTTGAACTCGTTGCGCTGATACTAGCGCCATGAGCTTAACCACTTTAAGTGTTAACTTCTGAAAAGACAGTGACGTAATTGGAGCCAATTGCCGAAGCAATGTGAGAACTAGTGTTCTCCCGGGCGGGAGAAATTATATCTCAAGCGGGAGAGCGGGAGATTTTGCGAAAATGCCCTTTCAGCGGGCGATCTCCCGCCGAAAGCGGGAGAGTTGGAGTCACTGGTATCTCCCGACGCGATCTGCGAGCACTAACCGCGGGCCCGTGCATTAAGCTCCTAATACGGACAGATTTTTCCCCAACTTTTTTCAAAGTCATTTTTAACCTTTTCAATTTTTTTGTCCATCTCCTTTGACATTTTGTTAATCATATCTGTGAATTCTTTGTTCAAATCTTCCGATAATTTCTTGATCTTGTTATTAATATTTAAATTTGTTTCCTGCTGGAATTCTTTCAATTGATTGTTCATCTGGTTCATCAGGCTGTTCATCTGGTTTATTTCTTCCCTTAAACCAGCAATCTGTTGTTAAATAAAAGTTTTCAATTCCTCACCTTCCGTTTTTTTTCCCTGTTCTTTTGGATACATCTTCCTGGGAGGAGGTCCTACTCGAGTCCGAGGCTTCAGTTTGGCCTTCTGCCTGTCTCTGCCGGGTTGATCGACTTTTCCCTTTTTCGGTAGGGCTGCGTGTTGTTAACATAATTAGTCGCGCGCCTGATGACGTCACTCACAACAATCGGTGCAGAAACGGCAGGCAGCAAGCAGCAGGCAGCAGGTAGTTCCGTTAATCCCCCGTTTTTCTCGTTTTTTTTTCGTGGAGCTGGCTGGCGTTATCCTCTAGCCCTCCATAGCGCCACCGGAAGTCTCATCCCATCCGAAGAAGAGGCTTATAAAGTCACTTAGATAAAGAGGACCAAGAGATTGACAATGGAAGGTACAAACACGACAAGCATAAAAAGGGCCAGTGAGAGTCATCTCCAAGTATCTGAAAAGAAATATGTAGGAAGGAACTGCGGATGCTGATTTAAAATGACTCAAAATGCTGGAATGTTCAAAATATGGGACAGGCAGCATCTCTGGAGAAAAGGAATGGGTGATGTTTTGGGTCGAGACCCTTCTAAACTGAGACTTTAAACCAGGTGTCGGCAACATTGTTCTGCATAGGGGTCGTGAAGCATGTCTGTGAGCGAAGGGCGGGCCACATCTGTCACGTATACACATGGATCCCGCCTCGGATGGCAGGCATCAAATCACGTGTTCATAGAAGGTAGACAAAAATGCCGGAGAAACTCAGTGGGTGAGGCAGCCTCATGCAATCCTTGCATGTCTCACCCGCTGAGTTTCTCCTGTATTTTTGTCTACCTTCGATTTTTCTAGCTTCTGTAGTTCTTTCTTAAAAGCGTTCACAGAAGGTGTGCTGTCATGCCGGCGACTTTGCGCAAGATGAGGTACAGCCAGAGCTCGGGGCGTTGCTGCTTGGGGCGCTCGGCCGCTGCTCTGGGCGGCTAGCCCCTGCACTCGGCCGCTGATCGGAGCACTCGGCCGCCACTTGGGACACCCAGCTGCTGCTCAGGGCACCCGGCTGCTGCTCGGGGTGCTCGGCTGGCCGGATGATTCTGGGGAAAAAAGTCTGCCTGCAGACCGTATTATTTTGGGTTACGGGTAGCATTCGGCCCGGGGCCATAGTTGCCCCTGTTTTAAACTGAGCAATGAGGAAATGACAGAGGATGAGTGAGAATAAGGAATTGGAGGAACTAAAATATGATTAAAAAAATGATGAGACTGAAAACTGATAAATCCCAGAAACCAATGCTTTGAAAGAGGTGGCTTTAATAAAAGTGAATGCACTAATAGGTTCCAAAGTTCTATGTATTCTGGAATTGTTCCTGTGGTTTGGAGACCAGACAAACATGAACTTTCTATTTAAGAAAGGAGGGAGAGAACGCAAAAAACTACAGAATATTATCTTAATATTAATGGTAGAGAAAATTTCCACAATGAACACCTTGCAAAGAATAACAACATTATGCAGAGTCAACATGCATTTATGAAAGAAATATCATGTTTTTGCTGGAATTCTTTGTGGGTATGGGATGGAGAATAGATTTAATAGGAATCCGAGTGGCAACTTTAACACGCTCAGAGTGTGGTGAGTATATGGAACAATTTACCAGAAGACGTGGCAGAAACAATAACAACATTCAAAAGACATTTTGACAAGTACATGGATAGGAAACATTTAAAGGGATATGGGCCAAATTCAGATAAATCGGACTAGCTTAGATGAGGTGACTTGTCCTGACACCATGTTACTAAATTCTCCATCTCATCATTGTACTCCATCTCATCATTGTTCGTGAATCGGCCCTCAACAGTGGTGTCATCTGCAAACTTGTAGATGGAGTTAGAGCCACATTTAGGTGCACAGTCATGAGTATATTGGGAGTATATTAGGTTATTAGTATATTAGAAAGAAAGCAAACAGTGGTACAAACAGGACATTCCCGAGTTGACAGGCTGTGAGAAATGGGATACTGCAGGATTGGTACTTGGGTCTCAGCTCTTCACGGTCTTTATCAATGATTTGGCTGATGGGCAAATGGCACTTTTGTAAATTTGCTAATGCTATTAAACAGGGTGGGATTGCGTATATGGAGGAGGAGGATGATAAGAGACTTAAAAGGGTACAGATACGCCGAGTGAATGGACAAGAACAAGGCAATAGAACACAATGTGGAAAAATACGATGTTACCCACTTTGGTGTGAAGGGAGAAAAGCAGACTATCTTTTACATGGTGAGGGATTGGGTAGTGTTGATGTTTAAAAGTGTGCTTCGTCATAAGTTGTTAAAGGTCTACAATTGAAGCAATTAAGAGGGCAAATGGTATGCTATTTTTTATTATGAGAAAAAAAGTCCAGGGGTATTATTACAATCGTATAGGAATTTGGTGAGTTTATACCAAGACCTAATAAATTATGCCTAATAAATTATTTTGCCTAATAAACCTAACATTCTCTCAGACGCCTGGAACGTATTTGTGGACCAGTGAGTGAGCACTTGGCCTGCAGTTTCCCATCAGTGATATCTGACATACTATGACCCCATTCAATTAACATTTATTTATTTTACCTCATCTTATTAATTAGATTCAGATGTATTATTGTTACATGTAACGAGATACAATGAACAGCTTTTGTTTGCATACTAGCCAATCAAATCAGATTATACTAAACACATGAATATAATCAAGCCAAACATAAGTGCACCAGGTAAATCGAAGGGAAAATATCAGAGAGCTGAATATAATTTCTAAGCATTGTAGCATAAGAGTTCCAAGAAAAAAATAAGTTAAATGTCCACTATGACATAGGTTGGAAAATTGGGACTGTATCAATGCTTATAGATGGTTTGTTCAGAATAGAGGGGAAGAAGCTATTCTTGAGTTTAGCGCTACATGTTTTCAAGCTTTTGTAACTGATGTTATTATTTTAATGTAAATCTTAAAATGTCAATTGTTTCACTCCTTTGGAGCAGTTTCTAATTGGTTTTAACCATTTAATAACTGTTCAAAGCCTTTGACAGCAAGGCATGTCAAAGTCTGTCAGGGCTTTGCAGGTTGTGGTCTCACCAGTACACTGCTGGAAGACCACATGCTTTGTTCTCTAGGGGCTCTTCACAGGAATGAGTAGTTTAACATATGATGAGCGTTTGGCAGCACTGGGCCTGTACTCGCTGGAGTTTAGAAGAATGAGGGGTGACTCATTGAAATGTAGAGAATAGTGAAAGGCTTGGCTAGAGTGGATGTGGAGAATATGTTTCCACTAGTTGTAAAGTCTAGGACTAGCAGTCATTACCTCAGAATTAAAGGACGTTCTTTTAGGAAGGAGATGAGGAGGAATTTATTTTGTCAGAGGGTGGTGAATCTGTGGAATTATTTGCCATAGAAGGCTGTGGAGGCCAACTCAGTGGATATATGTAGGGCAGAGATAGATAAATTATTGATTCAGTATGGGTGTCAGAGGTTATGGGGAGAAGGCAGGAGAATCGGTTAGGAGGGAGAGATAGATCAGCCATGGTTGAATGGCAGATTACACATGATGGGCCGAATGGCCTAATTCTGATCCTATCACATGATCTTATGTTCTTTACGAATGTGCAGGTCAGCAAGATTGACTCACCATATCTGAGGGAGTAAGTTTAGGTGGGGAGGCAGCAAGTTTGGATAACAGTTTAGGTTCCATAAAATCCTCCTTGATTTTGACTACTTTTCTCTCTCTCCAATTGTATTTTGTGAAGTGACATCCGAAGATTTTTCGCCTTCTATAATGTGTTGTTGCTGCTAATGTTGATCATCAGTTGTTTGCATATGAATTATTCCTCAGACCATACATGAAATTTGACAAAAAATCTCAAAAACTCCAGACCTCAACTCCCACTTAAGCTATTTTTTAGGCGACCACAGGCAACTAGGCTGTCGCCACATGGTTGCCAGGGTGTCGCCTGTATGGTCGTGAGTAGTCTCCTCAGTCGCCCAAAGCGTTGTAGCGTCTTTCTGGTCGCCGCTGGATTTTAAACATGTTGAAACATTTTCGGAGACAGTCGGCGACAGTGGGTTTGACGCCAATGAGTGTAGCTTGACTTTTCTTGACGTAGGTGCTGTCGTAGTTGTTGGCAGTTTAACATAGGTTTTCACCAGGTTAATGTAGGTTGTCGCCGGTGCTGACTTCGGATTTTTGTTGTTGTTAAAGTAATGATTCTATTTCAAATTTGATGTCGAAGGGGGGGGGGGGGGGGTCCAGTCGCCAACTATGAAAGTCGCCACAGTCGCCTAAAATAACCTAAGTGGGACAGGCCCATTAGTATTTATATATAATATAAATAACAATTGCATATCATATTTATCATTCACTGTATGTATTCACTAAACGTAATTCACTATACGTAGTTATAGATCACATTATTGCCCATCTACACAAAATCAACAATCACGTAACAAAAATTACTTCTTTTTTGAATAAAATAGTGAATTTAGGCAAGTCTCAATGTAAATATGATTGTTGTGACTGACTGGAGTTAAAAGTTAACAGGAAAATGGCTCCAGCTATTTATTTAGAGCCTAGAACCCAGACATTTCAGACTTAGAATGCTTGAATGCGTGATATGTGAGGCACTTCTCTATATTTCCATAAACTATAAAACAGCTGTGAAACTATTCAAGTCATACTTGGTTATTATGTCACACGACCTAAGCATTTTTGTCAAGTAATGCTTAGTAACCTGTGATAGTTCTCATGAGCAAGTATATACTGGTAATCATCGTACATCACTGACGATATAATAAACTACATTAACTTGTGTGATCATTAGTAAATAAAACCTTATGGGGATCTGGGGTTTACGCAGAACAAATTCACCCAAAATGAATGTCCTCATGCTAATTTCAAAACATGTATTTATTTAATTATGTTTTCCTTCAGTTGTAGAATGTGTGTGGGAATATGTTCATTTTTATTTATTTGGTATAGATGTAAAATACAATTTACAATTACATTTATATGTGGAATAAGAATATTTCTCTCATGTAGGAAACAAAGAGCATGAATAGAGATTGTGGAGCCTCTGCAATCATGTCCAACCTCAAAGAAGGAAATAATTTCAGAAGGACCTCCCAGCTGGTTGTCATAGAGAAGGTCTTCACAAGAGTTTTCTTCAACTACCTTCCCCAGTAGTGGAAGAATTGCTGACTGAAATCCATTGTGGGTTTTGTCCAATAAGGGGCACAATGGATTTAATGTTCACACACAAAGAAACTAAAAAAAGATATGGAGCCAGCCAGCAACGATAACTATCTTTGGATATGTTTTAAACTTCACAGAAACATTCAATTACTTTCCTCATCACAGGGATCATGGAGGATCTTTCTAAAATGTGTCTGGCCATGGACAATTTGCCATTTTGCAGCTGCTGTTGGGAATGATCCTAATAAATGGCTCCACCACACACCAAACCGCAGAATGAGGTCAAGCAATGTGGTTTCATTGCATCAACCTGCTTCCAGATCTTTCTCACCAATATTGCAGCTCACCTCAAACACTTGAGTGGAATAATCTACAGAATTGATGGAATACTGTTCAACCTTCATTATCTCCACCCCAGCCCTACTCTATTATTGATGTCATGCAGAGCTGCTTCCATTTTGTGTACACTTGGAGGACTAGGTCTAATTTACCCAAAAGCAAAATACCACAGTTTCTAGAAATCTAAAATAAAAACAGAGAATACACAGCAGAAGACGCTAAGTGCTGGAGTACCTCGGTGGTTTATGCATGAAGAAGTCAAGGCTTTAGACTTTACTTTACAGATACAGCACAGAAACCGGCCCTTCAGTCCACTGAGTCCTTACTGACCAGCGATCACCCCATCCACTAACGCAATCCTACCCACTGGGGAATTTTTTTTTTCAGTTTTACCGAAGCTAATTAACTTACAAACCTGTATGTCTTTGGGGTAGTCAGGATTGAAACTGGGCCTCTGGCAGTGTAAGACAGCAACTCTACTGCTGTGCCATTGTGTCACCTTCATTAGAGCTGTTCTGTCATTAGAGCTTGGGAAAGGTAACAATGAAACAAGAGTTAAATTATTTCCCACACACTAACACTATCCTACACACATTAAGGACAATTTTACAATTTTACCAAGCCAATTAGCCTACAAACTTGGGGTACACAAAATGCTCGAGAAACTCAGCGGGTGCAGCAGCATCTATGGAGCGAAGGAGATAGGCAATGTTTCGGGCCGAAACCCTTCTTCAGACTGATGGGGGGTGCGGGGAGGCGGGAGGAAGAAAGGAAAAAGGAGGCGCCCGAGGGCTGAGGGAGAGGTAGGAAGGGGAGGAGACGGCAAGGGTTAACAGAATTGAGAGAATTCAATGTTCATGCCAAGAGGATGCAGACTCCCCAAGCGGAATATGAGGTTCTGTTCCTCCAATTTGTGGTGGTGCTCACTCTGGCCGTGGAGGAGACCCAGGACAGAGAGGTCGGATATGGAATGGGAGGGGGAGTTGAAGTGCTGAGCCACCGGGAGGTCAAGTTAGTTATTGCGGACCGAACTGAGGTGTTCGGCGAAATGATCGCCAAGCGATCGATTGGTCTCACCTATATAGATCAGTTGATATCTAAAACAGCGGATGCAACCTGTACGTCTTTGGAGTGTAGGAGGAAACTAGAGCGCCTGGAGAAAACCCAAACAGGTCACGGGGAGAACATAAAAACTCCATACAGACAGCACCCATAGTTACGATCGAACCTAGGTCTCTGGCACTGGAAGGCAGCAACTCTACCACTGCACCACAGTGTTGAATGTTAAATTCAACACTAATTCAACGCTAATGTTGAATCCTTAATGCTGAATTATACCTCACTGGCAAGATGAGCTGCTCTTCTCTGAACTTACATTGTGTTTCATTGGGACACTGTAGGATGCAAAGATGGAGACTTGAGCATGCAACTGAGTTGGAGAATCCTAATTATCCCATCTAGCTCCCTGATCAAGCACCACCCACCCCATTTCAGACCCTGTATAGGCACTTCATTCACTTCAGAGCCCACAGAACTAGAGTGAAAGGAAGACATCCTAAACCCGAGGGAGTCTCTAAAAAGGAGAGATGCCTGGTGTTTGTGTAAATAGCTCGTTCTAGGCTCCGCCCAGTCTAGTTTCTGTCAATAAAATACTGAATCAAGGACTTATGCAACTAAACTTTATTTTGAAAAACGGAACAACAGTTCCCCCCTACTATACCTAACCACCGCGGGTTTGATCCTTGTATCTGCTTGGCCAAGCCCTTCTCGCCTCGTGCAAGCAGAGATACTCCACTCAGTCCCAAGCGTTCTTCCAGAAGATCGACATCGGACCTCGTGGGAACTACCTTTTATAGGTCCCTGAGCCTTGAGCGGCCGAACCACATGGGGATGATCTCTTTATAAACCAATTAAACATATTAATAATAACAGTATATAATTGGCAGTTCCCTAACCCAATAATACAATCTTGAATACATTGTATTTGAAAGAAACATCTAGAAGGAAGCAAACAAGAATAAACATTGATGCATGTGCCCTGGGATTCAAACAGTTTCTCCAAGGCTCAACAGTTCGACCAATCATCAATTAACAGGATGACCATCTTGCAACATTATTTATATTATTTACAATGCCCTTGCAGCGATCCAATCGAAATGATGCATTTAAGGTTTGTTTGCAAAACTGCTATACATTTTATTAATTTAGGAGAAACAAGGAAAACACCTGGATCCCTCACCATCCTGCATACCAGTCTGAGCCTCGACTGGCTGGCGCCATCCAAAGCCTATAAATTTCAGCTGACAAGGGTTAGGCAATTAAGTCAAGTGCAGGGATCCTCCATTTTATGTAGCAATGTTACAAAATTTTGAGATTTAAAAAATCAAGTCTGCAATTTATCCCATCAGATAAAGCATAAAAATAAGTTTAATTTGACACCCAATTCACTTTCATATTTTCAGATTAAAACAGTTATGGCCATTTTCATACTCAGAAATTAGCATCTTGTTCCCTATTGTTTTTCCATTGATTTAACACAAAAGCTGTGATCGAGGACAGTCAAAAGCCCATAACTTTCTTAAAAATCAAGAGAACTGAATGAAATTTTCAGTTTTTATAGATTAAAGGATTCTGAAACAAATATAAAACATCTTACTTGGATGACCTAAAATTAAAGCATATAATTAGTTAATTACCTAATTGTAGCTAATTACCAAATTAACCGTTGTGACGGAAAGAGTAATAAACACCCAGGTTGCCTTGAAAATTCAAAAATGTGAACTTCTCAAGATCAGAACTTTAATATTGTTGTATTATATGCTGTAAGTATGTAACAGATAGGTAAATAAATTACTATTTCTAGCAATAGGCCAAGTCTTTATGGAGAAGGTCAGTTGCTAGCTGGTGCATTGGCATATCACAATCAGTAGCATCATCATACTCCTCAGATTGTAACCAATAAGCAACCTGTACCTTGTTTTTCCTCAACTTTTCAATTTTGGCATTGTAAACTGCAAGTTTTTGCTCTTCAAACCACGCATGACATGCCATTCTGCCCACTACTTTCTCATTAAGAATGTCCTGTAGATTCCATTTCTTAAGAAAAGGATATTTTTTTTTAATAGCCTAAGTATCCAAATAACAAACTAATCCCATTCACACAATAATTCACAATATAACATGATTTTTAAATCTCACTGCATTAATTTATATGCCAGATGGAAGGAATTTAATGTTTAATTCCCATAAATTAATCCAGAAACATCACTCAAAAATATAACCAAAATTATTGTTTTTTGCACAATACATGTGACTCAAACTGTTGTGAATATTTAGTTTAAAAATAATGATCATGAAGAGAGAATAACACAAAATAAAGACAATTTAGATGGCTTATGACATGATTGTCCAAAAAAATGGCCATTTTAATCATCTTGCTTCTGGAACGCGATCGATTAGAGCGTTGAATTAGCGGTGAATTTGAACCCCAGATCAGCGGGAAAGACACTGGTGGTTCGTATGGGGCCCAAATAACATTTTTGCAACGTAAAATTAGATTAAAGCCATCCCAAGAAGCAAGATTATATGTAAAATACACGGCTTACCCTTTGTTTTGTCCCGTTCTTGCGATCCGTCACGTTGTAGGCGTTGAGGGCCTTAGAAGTCGCTTTTTATTTTAATCTAATTATTAAATTGTCTAGATTAAAAAAAAAAACGGTAACGGAATCCCGATCGATTTTTCTTCAGCAGCTAGCAGCCCTAGGAAATCCACCTCCGACAGGCAGTACAAAACTGGATTTTAATCCCGGCCACCTCCCCCAAAGGCGCGGAAGTCGCGCACATGGCCAGTGGCAGAACTGCAGCGCCGCTGAAGGTAAGTTTTGTAACATCGCTATTTTATGGTGTCTTTAATTTAGCCAGTATTAACATTTGTACCACATATAACCATATAACATATAATAATTACAGCACGGAAACAGACCCTCTCGGCCCTTCCAGTCCGTGCCGAACATTTATTTTCCCCTAGTCCCATCTACCTGCACTCAGACCATACCCCTCCATTCCCTTCCCGTCCATATACCTATCCACTTTACTTTTAAATGTTAAAATCGATCCTGCCTCCACCACTTCTGCTGGAAGCTCATTCCACACAGCCACCACTCTGAGTAAAGAAGCTCCCCCTCACGTTACCCCTAAACTTCTGTCCCTTAATTCTCATGTCATGCCCTCTTGTTTGAATCTTCCCTACTCTCAATGGGAAAAGCTTATCCACGTCAACTCTGTCTATTCCTTTCATCATTTTACAGACCTCAATCATCCCCCCTTAACCTTCTGCACTCCAAAGAATAAAGACCTAACTTGTTCAACCTTTCTCTGTAACTTAGTTGCTGGAACCCAGGCAACATTCTAGTAAATCTCCTCTGTACTCTCTCTATTTTGTTGACATACTTCCTATAATTAGGTGACCAAAATTGTACACCATACTCCAGAATTGGTCTCACCAATGCCTTGTACAATTTTAACATTACTTCCCTACTCCTATATTCAATGCTCTGATTTATAAAGGAAAGCACACCAAAAGCTTTCTTTACCACCCTATCTACATGCGCTTCCACCTTCAGGGAACTATGCACAGTTATGCCTAGATCCCTCTGTTCCACAGCATTCCTCAATTCCCTACCATTTACCACGTACATCCTATTTTGATTTGTCCTGCCAAGAGGTAGCACCACACACTTATCAGCATTAAACTCCATCTGCCATCTTTCAGCCCACTCTTCCAAATGGCCCAAATCTCTCTGTAGACTTTGAAAATCTATTTCATTATCCACAACCCCACCTATCTTAGTATCATCTGCATACTTATTGAATTTTCCACCCCATCATCCAGATCATTGATGTACATGACAAACAACAGTGGACCCAATGCAGATCCCCGAGGAACCCCACTGATCACCGGCTTCCAACCTGACAAACAGCCATCCACCATTACTCTCTGACATCTCCCATTCAGCCACTGTTGAATCCATCTTGCTACTCCGCCATTAACACTCAAAGATTGAACCTTCATAACCAACCTTCCATGGGGAACCTTGTCAAAGGCCTTACTGAAATCCATATAGACAACATCCACTGCTTTAACCTCATCAATTTCCCTGGTAACCTCTTCAAAAAATTCAAGAAGGTTTGTCAAACATGACCTTCCAGGCACAAATCCATGTTTATCCAGATGCTTATATATATTATGTCTAAGTATCCTTTCCATTAATTTGCCTACCACTGACGTCAAACTAACAGGTCTATAATTGCTAGGTTTATTCTTTGAACCCTTTTTTAACAATGGAACAACATGCGCAGTACTCCAATCCTCCGGCACTATTCCCGTTTCTAATGACATTTGAAATATTTCTGTCATAGCCCCTGCTATTTCTACACTAACTCCCCTCAATGTCCTAGGGAATATCCTGACAGGACCTGGAGACTTATCCACTTTTATATTTTTGAAAAGTGTCAGTACTTCCTCCTCTTTGAATCTCATAGTTTCCATAGCTACTCTACTTTTTTCCCTTACCTCACAGAGTTCAATATCCTTCTGAATACTTGGTGAATACCGAAGAAAATAAATAGTTCAATATCTACGCCATCTCTTTTGGCTCCGCAGATAGCTATCCATTCTGGCTCTCTAATGGTCCAATTGTATCCCTCGTTATCCTTTTGCTATTAATATAGCTGTAGAAACCCTTTGGATTTACTTTCACCTTTCTTGCCAAAGCAACCTCATATCTTCTTTTAGCTTTTTTAATTTCTTTCTTAAGATTCTTTTTACACTCTTTATACTCATCTAGCACCTCATTTACTCCATGCCTCCTATAATTATTGTAGATATCTCTCTTTTTTCGAAACATGTGTCCAATTTCCCTTGAAAACCATGGCTCTTTCCAATTTTTACTATTTCCTTTCAACCGAACAGGGACATAAAGATTCTGTACTCTTACAATTTCCCCTTTAAATGTCCTCCATTTCTCTTCTACATCCATCCCATAAAACAAAATATCCCAATTCACTCCTTTTAACTCCTTACGCATTCCCTCAAAGTTAGCCTTTCTCCAATCAAAAATCTCAACCCTAGGTCCAGTTCTGACTCTCTCCATAATTATATTGAAACTAATGGTATTGTGATCACTGGTCCCGAAGTGCTCACCAACGCATACCTCCGTCACTTGACCTGCCTCATTTCCTAACAGGTGGTGCAGCACTGCCCCTTCTCTGGTCGATACCTCTATGTGCTGCTGCAAAAAACTATCCTGCAAACATTTTACAAACTCCAAACCATCCAGCCTATTTACAGAGTGTGTTTCCCAGTCGATTTTTGGAAAATTGAAATCTCCCACAATCACTACCTTGTGCTTACTACTAATATCTGCTATCTCCTTACATATTTGCTTTTCCAATTCTCGCTCCCCATTTGGCGGTCTATAATACACCCCTAAAAGTGTTGCTACACCGTTCCCACTTCTCAATTCCACCCAAATAGCCTCTGCTAGACGAGCCCTCTAATCTATCCTGCCAAAGCACTGCTGTAATATCTTCTCTGACAAGCAATGCAACACCACTTCTGGTCCCTCGAATTTTATCACACCTGAAGCAACGAAATCCTGGAATATTTAGTTTCCAATCACAGCCCTCCTGCAACCATGTTTCACTGATTGCCACAACGACATATTTCCAGGTGTCAATCCAGGCTCTAAGTTCATCCACCTTTCTTACAATGCTCCTAGCATTAAAATGTACACATTTTAGAAACCCACCCTCCCTTATTCTCTATTATCATTTTCCTCTTTCTCGCCTACATTTTGGGTCCGAGTGCTTCCCTTCTCTGCTTCTTGCCCCACACCCTGTCCCCTAGCCCCCTCTACCCGAGTTCCCCCCCCCCCCCCCCCCCCCCCCACATAATTGCAGCAGGAACAGCAGAGTGCATTATTTATTTGTATCTGTGAACTGATGAGTTCTGATTGAGAACAGTTACATTTACATGTGTTTGCATTTGCACCTATTCGAAGGCCGCGCTCTGAACCATTGTATGAATGGATACGAAAGGATATATGCTTTTGATAGCTTTATTTTTGATTAATTCACAACACCAAACCTGCCCTTTTTTTCTGCGAGGATCTCGAAAAGAAAAACATACTATTCCTCTTGACACATTAAAAAGGAACATGTCTAATAGTTTCCTCTCTTTTAAAATTAGCTGGGCAGAATGCAATATTTATAGACACAAGGAACTGCACATGCTGGAATCTTGTGTAGAACACGAACTGGGGAGAAGGCAAGAGAATGGGGTTGATAGGGAAGGATAGATCAGCGATGATTAAATGGCAGAGTAGACTGAATGGGCCAAATGGCCTAATTCTGCTCCTAGAACTTATGAACTAACAAACATCTCAGTGGGCTAGGCAGTATCTCTGGAGGACATGGATTGGCGAAGTTTTGGTTTGGGACCCTTCTTCAGATGTATGTTTCTGGCACATATGGTATGAAGAAGGTTCCCACTTGAATCATCGCCTTTGAAAAAACACAGTGCATTCATATTTTGCAATTAAAATTTAAATAGCACACAAGTGTTAGTAAGCTATTATTTGCTATTATTGAGCAGCAGTTCAAAAATATCTGCATTACTTAAAATGTATTAAAATTTGTAAGAGAAAATGGGTGACTGCGTCAACATAAGGCGTTTCCTATTCATGTGCTGTCACGTTACACCCAGTGAAAAGTATCATGACAAAAACCATCTTTTGTTTAAAGCCAACATTCAAAATATTTAGTGAGCTTATATTGAGTAAAAGATCCCCCCCGAGGATCGCTCTCGTTATCAGTCATGATCTTAAGAGCACATATGTTTTCATATTGTCAGGACTTGAGAGATTATTTCGTTATAGTGCATGAGTGTGATGGAATACATACCATTACTTGGACATTTCTCTGGCAGGAACTGGAATAAAGACAGGGTGACAATTTAATGAGTATTTTTCTGACTGTATATTCATAACAAAGATATCACTGGCCAAGTATGTAATTTTGTAAATTTGATACATGCACATATGGTTTTCCAGTCAGTTAATCTAACCATTTACACTAGGATTTGCTGGCAGTTGACTTTATGCTGGTGATGCAAAAAAAATCATAACATTAATTATATTCAATATAATACTTTTAAATTAAATTGAATATATATGACATTTATTAAAATTGCAAAGGTTTGCCAGATTGAGTCATGGAAACAGAACTTTGGTCCCTCATGTTCATAATGACCTGTCCATACTCTTCCCTGTGTAATACGTAGCATTTGGCCAATACTTTTTATATGTTTTGGCAATTCAAATTCTTCGATCTCTATAGTTCTAGATATTTCCCAAATGTTGTGAGACTTTCTACCATGACCATAGTCCAGATTCCACCCTCTGTGTGAAAACATTCCTCCCCAGATCCCCTCCAGACCTCTACCCATTACCCATTACCCATAACCTATGCACTGGGCGACACAGTAGCACAACAGTAGAGTTGCTGCCTCACAACGCCAGAGTCTTGGGTTTGATCTTGACTACGGGTGCTGCCTGAACGCAGTTTGTACGTTCTCCTTGTGACCGCGTGGGTGTTCTCCGGGTCCTCCCACATTCCAAAGGCGTGCAAGTGTGTCAGTTAATTGACTTCTGTAAATTGGCCCCAAAGCATAGGATAGACCTAGTGTACACGTGATTGCTGGTCGGCATGGACTCGATGGGCTGAAGGGCCTATTTCTATGCTGTATCTCTAAAGTAAACTATGCTCTCTCGTTCTCAACAATTCAGCTATGCCTCTCATAATTTTCAATGGCTCAATCAGGTCCTGAGAAAGATAGTTTTGATGTATGAGGAAAGATGATGTGGACTATTGCAGATGCTGGTTTATAAAAAAGAAGAAAATGCTGGAGTAACTCAATGGGTCAAGCAGTATCTCTGGAGAACATGGAAAGCTGACCTGAAATATCACCAAATGTTCTCCAGAGATGCTGCTTGTCCTGCTGAGTTGCTGCAACTTGCATCCAATCTTGCACTCTCTTGAGTTTAGCAGAATGAAAAGTGATTTCATTGAATGTAAAAAGTTCTTAAAGGAGCAGGAAACAAACTGCTGGAGGAACTCAATTGGTCAGACAGCATATGTGAGGCAAAGGGACTGTCAATGTTTCAGGTTGAAACATTTCTTGTGTCCCTGACGTTCTTATAGGGCTTGGTAGGGCAATATAGTGTTGATGTTTCCGTTGGCTAGGGTGATGGAACAAGGAAACTCAGCTCCAGCACATGGGTCTGAACTTTCACAAATGATAGAATGAAAAATACCCAGAGGAATTCAGTACCCAAGAGGGCATTGGAGAGTCGGTCACTGAGTACAGTATATTCAAGGCAATATCCAAGAGTATAAAATAAACAGTATTTTATATATTGAGGAAAAGTGGTTATACATTGTCAGTGCAGGAAAGCAAGTAAAATATCAGCGAGGATTTTATTGACTGGTAGTGCAGGAAAAGGAGTCCCCATCACCTACTCATTCTAATAAAACAAACAATTTAAAATATATTCACCAAATGTAACGTCTCATGTCAATTAACAGTGAAATAATACAAGAAACTCACATTTCAACAGCATGGTTACTACCAGTAAAACCTGCATAAATTGACCAATTTATAGTCAATGACAATATAATGTTGGCTAGTTTCTCAATTGCTGTGGTTCATTCGCTGAACATCTCACAGTGATGTTCGAAGTTCCTGCAATAGTAACGAAGGAATATCAAAATACTTTCAAGTTAAACTAATCTCTCTGGCTTGGAGAAAGCTTGGAGTTTTGGTGTTCACACATATCTGCTACATTTGCTAAAGAAAGATTGCTGGTTTGTGAAATGTGGTGGCAGTGCATATGTGAGCAGTACACATTGTATGCATGGTGCACAGGCATTGAAGGGAATGAACATTTCAGCTGGCAGAAGGGGCTTTGATTGAATGAATTATTTTGCCCGAGACTGTACTCTGTATGGGAAATGGAGAAAATTCCATTATGCTCTATATGGGTACCTTGTAGACGTTGGAAAGACTTTGTGGAATTATCACTGAATATCTTACTTCTGATAATTTGTGGTAATTTTCTTTTTTGACTGATTATGACATTTTTGGGCTCTGATACCTGCACCAATTGTCAGATGTAAGTGGTATGACTCCAAGCCACCAAAGGGGTTTCTCCCTCATTCCCAATTACTTCAATACAGGTAGAGTACTTTGATGCCATACACAGACGTGTTGTTTGACATATTTGACATTTATCTTGATTGTTAGCAAGTAGTCCATAATTGCAATAAAGTTGGAATGTGTCGTCCACTGAAAGCTAAACTCGGCAATGGCGAGTGGTTTATGTAAGTGCAAAGTAGGAGCACCATTGAAAATATTTCAAACTCAGTTAAATTCGAAATGTTTAAAGAAATAAAAGACAAAGAAGGGAGGTATATCATAGCAAAGGGCAAAGTTGATAATAATATCCTGACACTGGTGAATATCTATGCTGCCCCCAGATAGTGATAAACATTTTTTCAAATCCCTATTTGATATTATTGCAATGGAAGCAGAAGGAATTTGTATATGTGGGGGAGGGGGGATCTGAATGTTGTACTGAATCATAGGCTTGATACGACAAGTAAAAAGAAGAATAAGAACCAGTTAACAAAACTACTAAACACTACCTGTGAAGAATTTGGTTTTCTTGATGTCTGGCAGAATTTTCACCCTCCAGAAAGAGACTGTACACATTACTCAATACCGCACTCAGTTTATTCCAGAATAGACTATTTCTTAATGCAGAAAGAAGACTGTTATAGGGTAATGGATTGCAGAATTGGTGTGGCAGATGTATCAGACCATAATGCCATATACTTAACAATTCAAATGGACAGTAGAAGGAAAAACACAGTGTGGCGATTAAATGTTGGAATACTGAATGATAAAACAACTGTTAATGATATTAAATTGGAAATCAATACTTATCTAGAGGAGAAAGTTAATGGGGAGGTGGACCCATCCATACTATGGGACTCATTGAAGGCTGTAATACGAGGTAGGTTAATAGCGAGGGCATCACACATTAAACAGGCCAGAATGAAAACATATAATAAGTTGATAACAGACCTGAAGGATGTAGAACAGAAGTACAAAAATAATAAGGACCAGAGAACTTATAAGCAAATAGAAGATTTTAGAGGACAAATGGATGGAATATTGGGTCAAGAGGTGGAGAAAAAAGCAAGATTTGTAAAACAGGCACATTATGAGCTTGGCCCTAAATCCACTAAAATACTTGCCCGAAGGCTACGCAAACAACAGGCTGACAACACCATACACAAAATTAAGGACCCCTGTACACAGAATTTGAAGAGTGATCCAAAAGAAATAGAATATATCTTCCAGGAATATTATAAAGAATTATATACACAAACATCTACAGTACATGGGGAATCAATGAGGACTTTTTAAGTACAATAGATCTGCCCTGTATTGGAGAGACACAAAATAAAATAATCACAGCAGAAATATCACTGGAGGAGATAGAGAAGACGAAATCTAAACAAGGCCCCAGGCAGCGACGATTTTCCTATAGAATGGTATAAAATATTTTGGAATGAGCTGAACCCACTTCTTCTGAGAACCTTTAACTGGATTATCAAAGAAGGCAAGACACCCCCGTCATGGAAAGAGGCAATTATAACATTAATCCCCAAAGAAAACAAAGACAAGGAAAATTGTATAAACTACAGACCGATATCAATTCTAAATGTGGACTATAAATTATATTCTTCAATTATCTCCAAACGATTTGAAAAGTTCATGCCAGATTTAATTGATGAAGACCAGAATGGTTTTATAATAGGCAGACAAACACAGGACAGTATTACAAGAACCCTACATATAATACACAAGATTCAAAAGGAAAGTACGCGTGCTGTCCTGATAAGTCTAGACGCGGAAAGGGCTTTTGATAGGGTTAATTGGGAATTCTTATATCAAACACTAGAAAGATTTGGCTTTACCGAAGAGTCAATTCAAGTTATTAAAGCAATTTACCAGCAACCTACCGCAAGAGTAAAGGTGAATGGGTCCTTAACTGAGAGATTTGTGTTAGGAAGAGGAACGAGACTGGGATGTTGTCTTAGCCCTACCCTGTTTGCTATATATATTCAACCATAGGGAACTGAGGGGAGTAACTATAAGAGACAGAGAACATAAAATTGGCCTTTTCGCAGATGATGTATCTCACGGAAGTAAACACCTCCTTTCCAAGGATGATGGGGATCATAGATAAATTTAATTTTTATGCAGGATATAAAGTGAATATTTCAAAAACTCAAATCCTCCTATTTAATTGTCCTCCAGAAGAAATCAAACAAAAGTATAATATTAAAAGAGATTCAAAATCAATCAAATACCTAGGGGTACATATAACAAAAAATATATCAATGTTGTATGGGGCCAATTATAATCACATCAACCAAAACATAAGAAAGGATATAGAAAGATGGTCCACCTGCCCAATGGATTTTAGTAGTAAGATAAATGTGGTGAAAATGAATATTTTGCCAAGGCTATTGTACTTGTTTCAATCTCTGCCAATAGAGGTACCATTAAAACAATTCACGGAATGGGATAAATTAATATCTAGATTTATTTGTGGAGGAAAGAAGGCCAGAATTTGATACACTACACTTCAGTTGCCAAAGGACAAAGGTGGAATGGCACTTCCAAATTTTAGGATATATTTCTATGCAGCCCAATTTCGACCATTAATTAATTGGTGTGAGGACAGCTATATAGCTAGGTGGAAAGAGATTGAGACATATATCCCTGACTTCCACATCCAAACACTTTTGGGAGAAAAAGCGCTTCCTGGACATATCAGGAGTATAATCGATCCAATAACGATATTTACTTTAGAAACCTGGTTCACTCTTACCAGACAACTTAAACTGAATAAACGTCAAAATGTTTTAAGATGGATAGCTTTGGATAATGAATTTAAACCAGGGATGTATGACTCAACATTTAAAGAGTGGATGAAGAAAGGAATGACTGCATTTTGTACTGATATTGAAAATGGAGACCTAAGAGGTTTTCAAGATTTGAAGGATAGATTTGCACTTCGGAACCAAGACTTGTTTAGATACCTCCAACTGATAGATTATTACAACAAAAAGGTAAAAATGGAGGCACTAGAAGAAAAGAATCCAGTGATAGAAGTGATAGTTAGTGCGTATCATCAAAAAACATTAAGGATTATTTCTAAACTTTATCATAGTTTAATGGAATGTCAAGCTGAAACTGCATTTTAAGTTTAAGTGGGAAAAGGAATTGAACATTACAATCTCAGAAGAAGAATGGCATCATGTGTGTGTAACACTACAGACATCCACCAATTCACAAAATTGGAGAGCATTTAATTGGAAAAATTTGATTTGTTTTTTTTATTACGCCTAACATAAAAAGCAAGCAAATTCTAAGGCAGCAAACATGCTGGAGGCAATGTGGACAAACAGACGCAAACCATGCACATATCTTCTGGAGTTGCCCAAAAATAGAACCATTTTGGGACAGAGTGAATTCAGAATTAACGGAGGTATTAGGATATATAGTCTGCAGGAAGTGTTCCATTTTATACCTGGGTAATATAACTACAGTGGTGCTGAAGAAAGACCATTACTTGGTTAAAATCATACTCACAGCTGGCAGAAAGGCCATTACAAGAAACTGGCTCGCAGCGGACACACACAGACTTAGACAATGGTTAGACATAGTACAGGAAATATTTGTCATGGAGAAAATGGCATATTCTCTAAGAGTAAAAGAAGACGAGTTTAACAGAAAATGGGAAAAAAGGATTAGGTATAGAAATAAAGACATCAACACTGTATAATTTTATAGACAATAATGCAAGTTATTGGAAAATCTTTTAATATGAAAATAGTTCTGTATACTGCATCATTAATTGTAAACTGAAACCCCCCCCCCCCCCCCGCTACACTGTTGTACGTTTCATTGTGATGTTGTATGTTTCGTTGTTATATTTGTGTTTTATTTGTGTATACATAAAAGCAATAAAAACTAAAGTAAAAAAAAAAAGAAAATATTTACAATGAAACTGTACATAGACTGAGTTGTAATAGTTCGATTGGATTTTTCTAGCTTTTTACATTTACCTGGCAGTTTTTCATTATCTACTTGAGACCAAGTTTGTGGTTGTGCTGAATCAGTCGCAATCAATTCTGAAGTACATCATCAACACAATAGCAGAACGTCAATGGGTTCCTTGGCATCTATGTGTAGTTAACCATTTCCCGGTTTCATGTGCAGTCCTGGTTGAGATTTGCTTCTGTGATGGTGGAGGAGGAGGCCAGACTGGTTTATCAACTGGCTGAAGAAAAAAAACATTATGTTTCCTTACACTTAACTTCAAAGCTGCATTATTGCCACTGAAGCACTCAGTGACGATATGGAAGGCTTAGCCAAAGTGGAAGCTTAATTTTATTTTGCTTAATAATTTGCTGTTCACTTATTGCTACATATTTCCAGGGGTAGGTGCCATGGTTAGAATGCAGCTCATGTATAAAAATACTAATTTTCAATATTTATTGTCAAGAGCCAAGAGCGTTTAGTTGTCAAATTTATCAGGAACAAGGCCATGAAATTCTTACTCACTGCAGCTTTACAGGTACATTAACGCTGATGCACGCAAAACAACAAATAAATATACCATACACAAAAATACAATAAATTATCAGTTGCATACAGTAATCAGACCATAATAACTGAAAAAAAAACTTTTTTTCACTGTTATTGATCATCTGAACTGTGTGGCCAAAAGTAAAACACATCACTTTGAAGATGGGCACAGCAAAAAAAAAATTGCAATAAAATGGAAAATATTGGAATGATTCAGGCAATTGCCATGTAAGGAGAAGCAGAGTTAATGTTTCAAGTCGAAGACCATTCATCGGGATTCAATTTAAATCTGAAACGTTAACTTTCTTTCTCTCTCCATAGATACACCCTGACATGCCCCAGCAGTGTTTATATTTCAGATTTAGCATCTGCAGTTTTTTTTTTGGGGGGGGGGGGGGGGGGGGTGGGCTTTTCAATTAGTTCACTTTACAACCACTTTTCTTCCAAATGATGGGAACTGATGTTTTAACACATGTTACTTTAAGATAACTGTGACACTTTAGATGTGTATTAATTCATTGGTTCTATGCACTGTTGACAGCACAGGCACTTGCTGCCTCTTGACTGAGGAGGCTGTTCAGAATGTGGAGCCTCTTAGTTCAGGATATCGTGAAGCCAATGGGGTTCTTTGCAAGTGATGTGTACGAAGGAACTGCAGATGCTGGTTTAAACCAAAAATAGACACAAAATGATGGAGTAACTCAGCGGGACAGGCAGCATTTCTAGAGAGAAGGAATGGATGACGTTTCGGGTCAAGACCCTTCTTCAATCTGAGGGTCCCTTTCCTTCTCTCCAGTGATACTGCCTGTCTGCTGAGTTCAGCATTTTGTAATTGATGCTTGCTTTGATTAATTAATTGAATTTAAATTCCCCAATTGCCATGGTCAGATTCAAATCCATTACTCCAGAAGGTAATCATGGTCCAGACATCTACATTCCTAGTAAGTTAACCGCTGAGCCACAACATATTATCTACCTGCATTATGTGTGCATGACTCTGCTTAAAATGAACCTTCTGAGATCCGTGAAGGTTAAATCCTCTGCTGTCATAGGGTCATGCAATGGGCCATGTGCAGAAACAGGCCCTTCAGCCCACCTGCCCACAGCCCATCCCCCCCTTAGCCTTTCCTATCCATGCATCTGACCAAATGTATTTTAATTGTAGTATTTGCCTCAACTACCTCCTCTGGAAGCTTATTCCATATACCCACCACCATCTGTGTGAAAGGTTGCTCCTCAGATTCTTATAAATTATTTTACCTATCACCTTAAACCCGTGTCCTCTGGTTCTTGATTCCCCTTCTCTAGGCAAAAGCTTCTGTGCATTTGCCTATCTATTATCCTCATAGTTGTATTCACCCCTTGCAGATCACATCTCGGCCTCCTGTGCTCCAGGGAATAAAACCATAGCCTGCCCAATCTCTCCCAATAACTCAGGCCCTCAAGTCTTGACAACATCCTTGTAAATCTGTTCTGCACTCTTTCCATCTTAATTACACACAGCTTAATTACATCTGCAGTTCCTTCCTACATGTAAATAACACCCTTCCAATAGCCTGTAGATGGGAATGGAGGCAGCCGAATGCGCTCGGGAGGCAGTGGAGACTTTGGCCGGTCCCTGTGTTGACGGAGCCCTGCTGCCGGAGCCTATATCGATGGAGCACGCGGCCAGACTCTGGGTTGGTGCCATGGTTGCGTCAGGACTGGTCCCGGCGGCGGTCATCAAGAAAGTCGGTGCAGTGATCGACGAGGTCAGTGTGGTGGTCATCGAGGTTGGCGGTTGTTGTTGACGGTCAAAGAGGAGACCGAGAGCATTTTGCTCCGAGGAGACCGAGAGCCCGCCTGAACCAACCTGATCTCCCGGTTGCTGGACAATTTAATTCTCCTTCCCATTCCTACAAGACATTTCTGTCCTCAGTCTCCTCCATTGTCAGAGTGAGACTAAATCAAATTGGAGGAACAGCATCTCATATTCCGTTTGGGCAGCTTCCAATCCAGTGGTATGAATATTGATTTCTCTCACTTCAGATAGCCCTGGCATTCCCTCTCTCTCTATCCCTCCCCACCCAAGTTGCACTAGCTTCTCATTTTCACCCTACGAACAGCTTACAATGGCCAGTTTCCTTTATCATTGTTACTTTTTTGCATATCTTTCATTCATTGTTCTTTATCTCTCCAAATCACCATCTATATCTCTCGTTTCCCTTATCCCTAACAATTCTAAAGAAGGGTGTTGACCTGAAATGTCACCCATCTGTCCCGCTGAGTTTTTCGGCTTAACCAGCATCTGCATTTTCTTCTTACACATAGATGTTAATAGCCTCTTTTCACTGCTACTTCAGCATTTGCATGGAGGGTCTCATCCTTATTTGCCTCTTGCCTGCTCCTCCCTGCTCTCCCCTGAGGTTTACCATGAAATAGGCGATCTATTTTTTGCTTTCCATGTTGCCCATCAAGGATGCCAGCACTGAAGTATGGTCTCGACCTGAAATGTCACCTGACCATATTCTCCAAAGATGCTGCCCAATTTGCTGAGTTACTACAGCACTGTGTGCTTTCACTAATGCTTCCAACACTAAAAAGGCTTTTCTTTTAAGAGCTGAAAGATTATTTTAATCAAACCTACTGTAGCTAGCTTGCACTGTTGCTAGATGGTAATCACAGTCTCTTAATTTTACTTCGGAGCCACGTGAGTGATTCCGTGAAGAAGACCCGCCAGGCCGCATGCGCACCAGTACGTCAGCCGCATTGGCGCAAGCACCAGACTGGCAGGACAGAGCTCCTGCCGGTGGTAAATTAAACCTAAAAGGTAAGTTCATTTTTTTACTTACCAGGGGTTTTCAGGCAGGAGCCTCTTTTCACATTGGTTTTCCTGCCAGTTTCCCAGCCCGACGATTGTGCCGGTTATGGAATGTGGGGAAACCCCATTCCGACCACAAAAGCGGATTACCGGCAAATTGATCGGGTTGCAAGATAAGGAGCCGCTAACAGTGCAATCAGCGGCTCCCAGCCTGCGGGGATGCCGTTAAAAGGGCAAGAAATTCAAGCAGAGTCTCTGACAGTACAGTTAGCGGCTCCCAGCTTGTGGGGATGCCGTAAAACGGCAAGAAATTTAAGCAGAGTCGCTGACAGTGGGGTCAGCGGCTTCCAGCCTGTGGAGATGCCATTGTTTTTACCCTTCACAGGTAAAGCTGTACACTGAAAATCTTGATTTAGTGAGCTCACACTGTATAGCATGTGCCTATGGGACAGGCCGTGCCAGCAGCGACTGACAGGGCTGCATCGTATGTAAAATGTGCGGGCCTATGGGACAGGCCGCGCCTGACAGGACTGCTTCATGTATGAAAATGCCGGCCTACGGGAGGGCTGTGCCAGCAGCGCCTGATACAGGGCTGTTTCATTTGTGACATTACCAGCCTACGGGAGAGCCGTGTCAGCAGTGTCTGATGCAGGGCTGCTTCATGTCAAAAAGTGCTGGCCTTTACGAAAGGCGCCGCCAGCAACGCCTGGGACAGGGTTGCTCAAGTTTACATATATCTGCTCGCCCATGGAGTCAGGAGATGATTCTCCACCGGGGCTGGATAACAAGGCCCACGGAGTTGGGGGATGAATTCCTCACAAGGGCTGGATAGTGCATTTGGAACGACTATCCCAAAAACAGCAACAGTTGCATACAGTGCTACAGAGGTCTCCCTCTCGGAGGCAGAGACCAAAACGGGTTAGTATCCTGCTGACACTGAGTCTCAGGGTATGGCCGTGGGGCATAACCCAAGGGATGAAGGGCACGTGTCAGAGGTATCTTTTCGTGACAAACTAAGTTGCCATCCCAGCAGAATATTCTATTGGGTTAAGGCCAATGGGTTCATATCAGTATTGGTATCCTGCGGCCTACGGCAGCGCCTGTTAGGGTTGCCTACGAATCACCCTCTCTGAGAAGGGAAGAGCAAAAGGTCAAGATATAACTGACTCCAGGCTCTAAAGAAGTCAATAGAACATACTTAAGCACATATGTGTCGGCACTGAACAACGCCAACGGGGGGATGTGAGAGCCAGCCGCTGAATCTGTTATTCAGGTAGGTCTATTCTACAGGGGAAGAAAGCCTGGCAGACGAATCAATTACGCCAACGGCGGGCAAAAGTCATTGTTCAGAACGCACCCCAGGCGCTCATCGGCAGTAGCGGTTCACTGGAGCTGGGGGCAGCATGATAGCTCAGACATTCCATGCACCTTTCCAATCATACTCAACAAAATGGGTTAGCACTTCCAAAATTGGGTAGTGTACCATTCACAAGTTGTAATATTTACATTTGTTTTGTACAACACACAAAGGGTAAAAATATTTGGTGGAGGCACAGTCGGAGCATTCCAAGCCCGTTTGGATTATGACCAGGGTTTGGAAATTGGGGAAAAGTTCTCATGCAAACCACCTATGCAATAAGGCGGGAGTGGCATGTTATTATGAAGAATGGAGAGTGTCGGGCATATGAACTTTCTGAATATGAAAACTTAGTTTCCTGACTACAACAGATTCATAGGGTCAGAGATCCATGCTATACAAATCCCATTACAGAGGTTATCAAAGACAATATAACTGTACTATAACAGTAAAGCTTTGGTGTATGGGATAAACTGCTTGTTGGTCATTGGGATTTACCTTTAATTATTATTAGCCTTGACTCCGCCTTGTGGCAAGAGATTGGAGTCATAGCAATCTGTTACAAAATGGAGTTTTTTTCATCAAGAGTAATTGGCAATATAGCAGCTGTGTCAGCCGAACAAATCAAGGAACTGATATTGTGTAATAGCAATTAGACCATTGTTAACAACCTTATGCTATTGTCAGCTGAAGCTACCTCAGCCACAATGTTGATGTAACAGTATTCAGCATTGCTGAACATGACAATAACTCATTGAACTTGAACTTGAAACTCGCTACAGGAGTGTAGCCGGTCAAATTCAGTTATTACAAACTGATGCTTAGGACTCTAAGATGAGAAGTTCCAATTACCATCACTTACTTGGAGGTATGGGAGATTGCATGAGTTACCAATTCTTTCAATTGTTGGTATCAACTAAATATATACACTAAATGCACCCATGGGTAAGGAGCTATTGAGCAAATTTACATATTCTACATGCTCAGCTCAGCCAGGCAGTAATGCCCAACTGTCTTAAGAGTGCTACCATCATTCCTGTCCCGAAGAAACCAAACCCAGCCTGCCATAATGACTTTCGACCAGTGGCTCTAACACCCATAGTAATGAAGTGTTTTGAGCGACAGGTTATGCAGCATATCAAAAATAGCCTACCTGCCGACCTAGACCCACTGCAGTTCGCCTACAGAGCCAACCGATCCACAGAGGATGCAGTCTCAACAACACTGAACCTCGTACTGCCACACCTTGATCGGAAAAATACTTATGCCAGGATCCTCTTCATAGACTTCAGCTCTGCTTTTAACACAATCATTCCGCAGCAGCTGGTGGAGAAGTTGGAGTTATTGGGGGTTGATGCTGGCACATGTAACTGGGTTCTGAACTTTCTATCACAACAGCAGCAGACAGTCAGGGTGGGCAGTAGGACATCAAAAACCATAGCCGTGAGCACTGGCATGCCCCAAGGCTGTGTCCTAAGCCCCCTGCTGTTTAGTCTGCTTACACACGACTGTATTGCTAGACTCAACAACAACTTCATCAACAAGTTCGCTGATGACACAACAGTGGTGGGTCTCATCAGTGACGATGATTTGTCGGCATACAGGATGGAGGTGGAGCTGCTCACAGGATGGTGCAAATCCCACAACCTCATTCTCAATGTGGGAAAAACGAAGGAGATGGTGGTTGACTTCAGGATGGCGGGAAAACAACGCCATACACCTCTGCACATCGATGGAGCTGATGTGGAAAGGGTCAGCAGTGTGAAGTTCCTACGACTCCACCTGTCAGATGACCTGACGTCCACGACCAACACCACAGCACTGGTGAAGAGAGCCCAGCAGCGACTACACCCTCTCCGAAGACCACGGAAAGCAGATCTCCCCACTGCACACCTACAAACTTTTTATAGGGGGACAATCGAGAGCACATTAACCTACGGCATCACCTCCTGGTTCGGGAGCTGCAAGCGTACGAACGGCACCAACTGGACAGGATTGTGAAGTCAGCCAGCAGGATTATTGGTGCTCCACTCCCTTTATTGCTGGACATATACAGGAAGAGATGTATTAGCAGAGCCATCTCCATCATCAAAGACCCCTACCACCCATCGCATCACATATTCTCCATCCTGCCATCTGGGAAGAGGTACAGAAGCATCAGCTGAAAAACCAGCAGGATGCTCCTCAGCTTCTTCCCGCAGGCAATTAGACTGATAAACGGACTTTGCCCCCTGCCAAAGTATTGTGCACCAAACACCAACCTGGACACACTGAAGCAGAGCCATTGTCGTGCCATTGCCGATCGGAAGTCGTGACATATGTACTTTTATTCTCTATTTCTATTACTGAATGGACACTGGTTGAGAAACGCTTTTTCGTTTTCCTCTGCATATGCAAATACTCGGAAAATGATAATAAAGATATACAATACAATACAATACAATACAAATTCAAGTTGCTACTCTACGATGGTGACATACATTAGTCACATGGTAATTAAGTAAACGTATCCTGTAATTAATCTCCTTTGCCACTGGTGTATCATCCAAATGAGTTCATATCGATGATAACACAGAATAGTGCTGGATCTCAAAGTATGATGAAAGTATGGTTTCGACATGTTGGGGCATGTTTATTCACTGATTGCAAAAATATGTGGCACAACAGTGGGTAGAAATACATTCTCACTTCAATATTAGGAACGGTCTTTTATGTCTTCCTCATTTTTGCCTCATTAGCCGGGTCTTAAAACAGTCAGCAAGACCTCGCTTGGGTTCATACTGTCGGACTGGCCAAGCGTCCATGTTGCCTGCTTCATCAGGCATTATGGCACAACGGTATACGGTTATTCCAAAAACCAAGAACTTGCTGTTTCAAACTGTGGTTCAGGAGACCAGCCTTTGCACAGTAAAACAATTATTGACTTACACATTTTGAATGGATTGACTTGTGCCTCAGGTTGTCACATCAAGCCATGAAGGTGCTCACTGCAGTGTGCAGGGATAGCACCCAATAAAGCAGTACATTTCTATTGAGGGGATCAGAAATGTTTTTTGTTAAGTGTTAATGTTACATTTAATACGGTACAGATTACTGAGTTTTCCAGTTCATTTTAAATGGTATTTGACATTAATTCAGTTATAGAGACACTACAGCTGCAACATAAGGGAACTACACTGTCAGGTTCAACCCGGATATTGAGTTGTTAAAAGATCTTGACACAACTTCTCCTACTACAAGATTATGCAGTTGGTTATTGTAAATGTGTGAACATTACTTCACCAAGGGGTTCCATCTACATCCTTAGTTATGACACTTATATCAGCACAACTACAGCAAACATTGCAAACGCTGTGGCTAGATAAGATGGAATTGGCTGCAGGTGCCATTACATTTTACATTCTGGTCTACACAAGCAGAGTAGACTAGGGATGGCAGGATTTAAGATCATTTTGGATACCCCATGGTCTCACGTCTATGTTATCAAGGCCACCAAAATCCTAAGAAGTATGGAATCAGCATTGTTTATTAGTAAACAAACAACTACACAAAGGTAGGTCGCAGACTATTTCAAGGTGGCTGCAGCAGGTTCTGGGTTACACAGGTATTAACACTGACGATTGTATATCTCATTCCACCAGGTGAGCATCAATGTCAGCGTATCATTTAGATAGTATGTTTACATCTCTTTCCACTAGGGCAGCAGCTACGTCGGCGGCCAAGGTGAGGGACGTGCCCGTCGACCATATTTTGGCGGCCGCCGGATGGGCAAATGAGCTGATGTTTCAGAATTTCTATCATCGGCTGATTGCCGATCCAGGGCTGTTTGCCAATGCTATTTTAAGTTCTGTTTAAAGTGCCCTGGGATAGAGGGGTACTGTTGTTTGTTTATATTTTTTAAATAAACTTTATTACTGCATTAAATGTCCAGAAACTAGGGGCGCTGGACTGCCAGCAGCCCCTGCCTGCAGCCCGTTTGTCTTTCCATCTTTTTTTTATTTTAGTCCATTAAAAGTGTGTTTTGGGGGGAATCTTTAACTTTTATATGTTGGGGAGGGGGGCAGGGTAAGGGGGAAACTAACTCCCAGTCGCTTCCTGGCGGGGACGCGACTATTTCTCCAAGTCGCGTCCTCGCCCCCCACCTTGCGGCCTACCACCTGGATCCGAGCGGCCTTTCCTGCCGGCGACCGGGAATCGGACCAGAGTTACGACAGCGGTGGCGGCGCTGGAGTCACCACGGAGCGGGCGATACCTACCTGGGTCACCGTTGGAGCTCAGGAGCATTGGGCCACTGCTCCAACATCGTGGAGCTCTGGTTTAGAGAGCTCCCAACGCGGGCGGCGCTGACCGTCATCGTGTAGTCCTGGGGCCGTTTGCTGAGGACCTCCAGCGTTGCATCTCCACCCGGCGCGGCCAGCGGACTTTGGGAGCCATGGACTCCGGTAGAAGGGGGCCGACTCGAGGTCCAGACCGCTGAGGACGTCCTCCAGCCCCGATGTCGGACTTACATCACCCCGGGGAGCGGGCCTGAACATCGGGCCGCCAGAGACCCCAGTTAAATCCTGACCCGGGTGCTGTTAGTATGGAATTTGTACTTTGTGACCACGTGGGTTTTCTCTGGGTGCTCCATTTTCCTCCCACACTCCAAAGATGTGCAGGTTAATTGGCTTTTGTAAAAAAAAAAAAAAAATTGTCTCTAGATTATCCCCAGTGTGTAGGATAGTGCTAGTGCACAAGGTGATCATTGGACTCGGTGGGCTGAAGGACTTGTTTCCGCCTGTATCTTCAGAGTTTAAAGTCTGAACTCATTCTGCATTAATCCTTCAGGGAAAAAAATCCCAATTAAATAGATTGTCCATATTGTAGGCCACAACTTAAGGGGGGAAATAAAGTAGAGCAGTTGGAGGAACTCAATGGGTCAAGCAGCATCTGTGGAGGGAAATGGTTAGTTGATGTTTCAGGTTGAGATGCTGCTTTATCAGCTAAGTTCCTCTGCCTGTTCTTTGTTATACAACAGATTCCAGCATCTGCAGTCTCTCATGCCTTATTTTCCCAGCTTATGGAATAGCAGGGAACATCCAGATGTTTCATGAACATCCAGGTAACCAATATTGCACTTTTTATAGATGACATCCTAGCATTTATAGAAACAATTACATTTTCAATTTAGATTTTAATATTGCATTGGGTGCAATATACATGATGCACTCTGGACACGAAGGTTCCCACCTGCTTCAAAAGGGCATCAATAATACCGGTGCCCAAGAAGAGCAAGGTGACATGCTTCAACGACTATCGACCAGTGGCACTAACGCATCTGGTGATGAAGTGCTTTGAGAGGTTGATCATGTCGAAAATCAACTCCTACCTCGACAAAAACCTGGACCCACTGTAGTTCGCTTACCACCACAACAGGTCAATGGTGGATGCGATCTCGCTGGCCCTCCACACCGCTCTGGACCACTTGGACAACAAAGACGCATATGTCAGGCTGTTATTCATCGATTACAGCTCGGCATTTAACACAATCATCCCCTCCAAGCTGCTTACCAAACTCGCAGAACTGGGTCTCTGCGCATCCCTCTGCAATTGGATCCTCGACTTCCTCTTTCACAGGCCACAGTCTGTTCGTATTGGTGGTAATGTGTTAGACTCGATAACAATCAGCACGGGAGCACCTCAAGACTGCGTGCTCAGCCCCCTGCTGTACTCACTCTATACTTATGACAGTGTAGCCGGTCATAGTACGAACTCCATCATCAAGTTCGCTGACGGTGGGACGTATCACTGATGGGGATGAGTCAGAGTACAGAAGAGAGATCGAGCGACTGTCCGTATGGTGCCAGCACAATAACTTAGCTCTCAACACCAGCAAAACCAAGGAACTGATTGTGGACTTTGGAAGGAGTAGGATGGGGACCCACAGTCCTGTTTATATCAACAGGTCGATGGTTGAATGGGACAAGAGCTTTAAATTCCTGGGCGTGCACATCTCTGAAGATCTTTCCTGGTCCGAGAACACAGATGCAATTATTAAGAAAGCTTATCAGCGCCTCTACTTCCTGAAAAGATTACGGAGAGTTGGTCTGTCAAGGAGGACTCTCTCTAACATCTACAGGTGCACAGTAGGGAGCATGCTGACCGGTTACATCGTGGCTTGGTTTGGCAACTTGAGCACCCTGGAGAGGAAAAGACTACAAAAAGTAGTAAACACTGCCCAGTCCATCATCGGCTCTGACTTTTCTTCCATCGAGTGGATCTATCACAGTCGCTGCCTCAAAAAGGCTGGCAGCATCATCAAGGACCCACACCATCCTGGCCACACACTCATCTCCCTGCTACCTTCGGGTAGAAGGTACAGGAGCCTGAGGACTGCAACGACCAGGTTCAGGAATAGCTACTTCCCCACAGCCATCAGGCTATTAAACTTGGCTCGGACAAAACTCTGAACATTAATACCCCTTTATCTGTTATTTGCACTTTATCAATTTATTCATTTGTGTGTGTATTTACGTATATAATGGTATTTGGACACACTGATCTGTTTTGTTGTCAATGCCTGCTATGTTCTATGTCTGAAGAAGGGTCTCGTCCGAAACGTCGCCTATCTCCTTCGCTCCTTCGATGCTGCTGCACCCGCTGAGTTTCTCCAGCTTTTTGTGTAACCCTGCTATGTTCTGTTGTGCTAAGCAAAGAAAGACTTTCATTGTCCTGTCAGGGACACATGATAATAAACTCTTTTGACTTGACTTTGACTTTGAATGTTCAGAACATTAAAAGCCAGTTATACATGAAATTAATCAGAATGAAAGCACATTTTGGTAGCTCATTTATGAAACTAAAAGCACAATTAAAAAATAATCTTGTGAGTCCCATTTGCTTAGAACTTGGATCAGGGGAATCACAAAGAGTAATTACTAAATTGGCACCGCCTCACTTTAAGAAATTGCTGGCATATTTATCTTCCCACCTAGAAGTGATAAATCACAGGCTGATTTGGAGGTGAGGGGAAAAGGAGGGGTAAGGAAAGGAGTGGAGAAGGCCGAAAAGGCACACTGTTCTCATCATCCTATATACCTACTTTATAAGTGGCCTCAACCCACTATTAGGTATGGGTTGTTGCATCTTACAACGAGGTGCACAGTGCATAAATGCTGGAATCTGACCTGTGCTGCTGGTGAAGTAAAGGGTCAGTGAATACAAATGAAAATTCAGGAATCAGCGATTTCAAAAAATAATGTCCCAGCGGAGCATTTGCAGCTTAGTGTCTTGTTTTGCTGTGACTGAAAAGCAAAGGTCGAGGGTTGCAAATCTTTGGCCTGAATTCTATTGGAAAGGTAATGAATGTTCTGCATGTTGCTGTTGACATCATGTGAGAGAGAGTGTGAAATGACAGCCACACCATACTGAATCACTCCTTGATGCTCCTGGTGCAATTCCTGATAGTCTGGACTTCAAGAGGAGTTAGATATAAATACTTCAAACATTGCTACGTGATTTTTATGCAAGGTTTATGCATGAAAATCCACGAAAATAGGTCCAACCTACAGACAAACCTTAAACATTAACCAATGAACTGAATTCAGTTTGAAGTTTTGAAATTAAGTGAAAAATTATTTTTAAAATAAAGTGACATTGTTCATTTAATTATTGATGGCACAATATAAGTTATCCTGAGTATAGGTTCCAAGTATAACTTGTTTCTTGTTGATTTTCAATAAATTAGCTTTTCACTGTACCTCGGTGCACGTGACAATAAACTAAACTGAACTGAACTGAAATGATTTATTTTGAATTAGTTAAGTTTTCTACTCAGTCACAATGTGCTTTGGGTGTTTTTCCAACAGATTCCACAACTCCCTAGGGAAAGTTCCTTACTTGTGGTTCAGATTCAGATTCAGATTCAGATTCCTTTATTGTCATTCAGACCTTTCGGTCTGAACGAAATTTGTTACCTTGCAGTCATAACATGTAATAAATTAAAACAAAACACACAATAAACACATATTTAACATCCACCACAGTGAGTTCACCAGGCACCTCCTCACTGTGGTGGAAGGCAAAAGTCTTAAAGTCTTTGTCTTTTTCCCCTACTTGTTCCCCCTCTGTACTGAGGCAATCCAGGCCCTCGATGTCATCGTCCACTAGGCCCGCGGCCGAGCCTCCGAAGCCAGGCCGTCACCGCCGCCGCCGCCAGAACGCCGGAACACCACCACAGCTCCCAATCAGGATCGACCACGGGAACGCTGGAGCGCCGGAGCTCTGAAGCCGGGCCGCCGCCGGAGCACCGCTGGAGAGCCGCTGGAGCGCCGAAGCCCCGAAGCCGGGCCGCCGCTGGAGCACCGCCGGAGAGCCGCTGGAGAGCCGCTGGAGAGCCGAAGCCCCGAAGCCGGGCCGCCGCTGGAGCAACTGCTGGAGCGCCGCTGGAGAGCCGAGCCCCGAAGCCGGGCCGCCGCTGAAGCACCGCCGGAGAGCCGCTGGAGAGCCGAGCCCCGAAGCCGGGCCGCCGCTGGAGCAACTGCTGGAGCGCCGAAGCCCCGAAGCCGGGCCGCCGCTGGAACACCGCTGGAGAGCCGCTGGAGCGCCGAAGCCGGGCCGCTGCTGGAGCACCGCTGGAGCAACTGCTGGAGCGCCGAAGCCCCGAAGCCGGGCCGTTGCCGCCGCTGGAACACTGGAGCTCCGAACGCTCGCCACAGCTCCGAGGCCGCCAGCTCCGCCATTAGGCCTCAGCACAGATGGAGACGGTGACGGGGGACACGACAAGAAAAAGTCTCATCCCCCCGAAGGGAGAGACTAAAACCTTGTTTCTCCCACCCCCCCCCCCCCCTCCCCCCCCCCCACACACACAAACACAGCCTAATAAACCAAAATTCTAACTAAAACAGACACAAAAAGACGAAAAAAACCAGAAAAAAACAGATGGACTGCAGGTGAGCCGCAGCTGCCACGCAGCGCCGCCACTTTCAAATAGTAACTATGTATTTATAAGAAAGGATAATTTGATAAGCTTTATTTAAGTAAATATCTTTAACAACTCTTCTATTCATCAGCTTAACTAGTTATTACAAATTCAAATTTTAAAAGTTTACTAGAATAAGTGGGACCCGTTGGGTCCCATGTTCACATGGGAGGGCTGGTCCCCAGATGCAATATTCCACCCCTCCACCAATTCCAATATTGGTGGCCAGTGGGCGGGGGGGGGGCGCTTTCTGGAGTGCTGGTGTGGGTTCTTGGTGGCAGCTCAGTCCCCCAAGCCTGATGTGCTGGCAACTCACTCACGGCTGGTGGGCTGGCAATTGACTCATGGCTATTCCTTGAAATTCCATTTCAAGCAGGGTGTAAGGCCACTGAATTCAAATTCATTTCCCTACCATTTCAAGCAGGGTGCAAGGCCTCCAAATTCAAGTGCAGTTTCTTACCACTTCGAGCAGGGTGCAAGGCCACCAAATTCAAGTGCAGTTTCCTACCACTTCAAGCAGGGTGCAAGGCCACCAAGTTCAAGTGCAGTTTCATACCACTTTCAGCAGGGTGCAAGGCCACCGAATTCAAGTGCCGTTTCCAACCACTTCAAGCAGCGTACAAGGCCACCAAATTCAAGTGCAGTTTCATACCATTTCAAGCAGGGTGAAACCACCAGAAAACCACCAGAAAATCACACAAAACACTAAACTCACAGTTCAGTAGACATTCAGTGTGTCCAGTTGATTCACAGCTCAGACAGAGTCGTGACCGTTCCCTCCCCCATCATGCAGAAACTGAGCCACACCCACACTTCCGGGTTTTATAACACCTCCACCCCCTCCCACCGGAAAAGGTGTGGCCTTGATGGCGTGATTGACAGGAGAGAGATTCCCAACATTTTTTAAACACTAATAACACCTTTCTTGTTCATTGATGGGAAGAATCCTCTGCACCTGTTGAGCGGAGGGGGACTGAGTAAGATGGCCAAAAATCAGCCGTAAGTGCTAGTGTTTTATCTAAAATCAAAATACAGTGCAAACAGGAAGTTAGCCAAAGCACCCAAGCAACCATTTGCAGTGTTGCCTTTTCACTTCAAGCCAAAGCACCCGAGCCACCATTTGCAGTAGTGCCTTTTCACTTCAAGGCAAAGCACCCGAGCCACTTTTTACAGTGCTGCCTTTTCACTTCAAGCCAAAGCACACAGGCCACCATTTGCAGTAGTGCCTTTTCACTTCAAGCCAAAGCACCCAAGCCATCATTTGCAGTAGTGCCTTTTAACTTCAACCCAAACCCCCAAACAAACATTTGCAGGCAGTGCCTTTTTACTTCAACCCAAACCCCCAAACAAACATTTGCAGGCAGTGCCTTTTTACTTCAAACCAACCATATTTTCATTTTCAAACCACATTAAGGGCACTCACAGTTGAGTAGACATGTGTTCAGTGCTATTCAGAGCTCGGAGAGACTTAGTGAGGCACACCACTGGCTTCCACCATCTTGCAGAGACTGAATGAGGCACACCACTTCCTGGTTTTATAGTCCCTCCCCCTCCCTCCAGCAGAGAATGGGGATTTTTTTAAAAACTAATATCTCTCTGATTTTTCATAGATGGGAAAAATCCTCTGGTCCAGGAAGGCGGAGGGGGGCTCTGAGCGAGGTGGCCAAAAATGACGGCCGTAGGTGGCGGTGTTCTCTCGGAAATCACAGCACAGCGAGCCAAAAGCGGTCAAGATCAGAGTTTTAGTAATATAGATTTGTTGACCAAATGCTTTCCCAGTATTTATCCAAAACTGGATGCTTTTACTTTTACTTATTGATAACATTTTCATTAAACACAGTAATTTCTTATCACAAAATGACCAAAGCAATGTTTATCAGTTGATTACTACAAATTGTGGAACTTTAAAGAGTTTTAAAAATGGATGCATATTTTAAAATTGTTTAACAAAGACATGAAGAACATACTTTGTTCTAAGTGGGCGCCTGAAAAAGCAACTGAAATGTCTGATGGATTGCTGGTTTCAATATTCAGTACCTTTACCCTAACCAACAAAAATGTTTGTTTGGGGGTTTGGGTTGAAGTAAAAAGGCACTGCCTGCAAATGTTTGTTTGGGGGTTTGGGTTGAAGTTAAAAGGCACTACTGCAAATGATGGCTTGGGTGCTTTGGCTTGAAGTGAAAAGGCACTACTGCAAATGGTGGCCTGGGTGCTTTGGCTTGAAGTGAAAAGGCAGCACTGTAAAAAGTGGCTCGGGTGCTTTGCCTTGAAGTGAAAAGGCACTACTGCAAATGGTGGCTCGGGTGCTTTGGCTTGAAGTGAAAAGGCAACACTGCAAATGGTTGCTTGGGTGCTTTGGCTAACTTCCTGTTTGCACTGTATTTTGATTTTAGATAAAACACTAGCACTTACGGCTGATTTTTGGCCATCTTACTCAGTCCCCCTCCGCTCAACAGGTGCAGAGGATTCTTCCCATCAATGAACAAGAAAGGTGTTATTAGTGTTTAAAAAATGTTGAGAATCTCTCTCCTGTCAATCACGCCATCAAGGCCACACCTTTTCCGGTGGGAGGGGGTGGAGGTGTTATAAAACCCGGAAGTGTGGGTGTGGCTCAGTCTCTGCATGATGGGGGAGGGAACGGTCACGACTCTGTCTGAGCTGTGAATCAACTGGACACACTGAATGTCTACTGAACTGTGAGTTTAGTGTTTTGTGTGGTTTTCTGGTGGTTTTCTGGTGGTTTCACCCTGCTTGAAATGGTATGAAACTGCACTTGAATTTGGTGGCCTCGTACGCTGCTTGAAGTGGTTGGAAACGGCACTTGAATTCGGTGGCCTTGCACCCTGCTGAAAGTGGTATGAAACTGCACTTGAACTTGGTGGCCTTGCACCCTGCTTGAAGTGGTAGGAAACTGCACTTGAATTTGGTGGCCTTGCACCCTGCTCGAAGTGGTAAGAAACTGCACTTGAATTTGGAGGCCTTGCACCCTGCTTGAAATGGTAGGGAAATGAATTTGAATTCAGTGGCCTTACACCCTGCTTGAAATGGAATTTCAAGGAATAGCCATGAGTCAATTGCCAGCCCACCAGCCGTGAGTGAGTTGCCAGCACATCAGGCTTGGGGGACTGAGCTGCCACCCCAAGAACCCACACCAGCACTCCAGAAAGCGCCCCCCCCCCCGCCCACTGGCCACCAATATTGGAATTGGTGGAGAGGTGGAATATTGCATCTGGGGACCAGCCCTCCCATGTGAACATGGGACCCAACGGGTCCCACTTATTCTAGTAAACTTTTAAAATTTGAATTTGTAATAACTAGTTAAGCTGATGAATAGAAGAGTTGTTAAAGATATTTACTTAAATAAAGCTTATCAAAATTATCCTTTCTTATAAATACATAGTTACTATTTGTTTGTCAAGCATATTTTCACTTGTTTGTTTTTAAAAATGTTCTTATGCAATTAAAATTAGAATAATTGAGTCTTTTTTTTCACTTTCTATTCTACTTGTTCAAGTACCATTCCTACCACCACAAAATACTCTAAAATTGATGTGTTTTTTAAACAGCTTATTTACAAATTTGTACCGGCAAACTCCATCAATAGTAATGATTTTTCCTTCCATTCTGTCCTGGAGCTCATAGTTACATTTCTGTCATTTATTCAGTTACTTGCTGAATCAATTCACATTTGATGAATCATTTGATCATAAAGAGGCAATAGGCTCAGGTTTAATATTGATCTTTCTTGATATATCAATCATACTTTTAAAATGGACAGAAATCAGAGTAGGGCCACTGTTAAATTTTGTCATGTTGATTGACCCTTGTGCCCATGAAAGTTATCTCAAATCCTTTTAACTGATGACAGACAATGTAGAAACACCAGTAGGTCACCTAGCCCCTCAAGCTTATTCCATTATTCAATATAATCAAAACCTGTTGAGATGTTTTGTTAGTACTATTTTAGGTTCAAATTAAAACTGACAATTGAACTATCATCAATTCCCATTTGTGAAAAAGCTCCAAACGTTTTCTATTCCTTTTGACTTAGAAGTTACTCCTAATTTCATTCTTAATGCTAGGTCTAGGTTATGTCCAGACATTTCCTGTGCAGAAATCTTGAGAGGCTCTTCAAATTCCCAGGAGTAAATATCACCTACACCTTCTCTTGGACCACCCATATTAAAGCAATGGCCAAGAGAGCACACCAATGCATCTACTTCCTTAGAAGGTATAAGAAGATTGGCATGTCCCCAACAACTCTCACCAACTTAAAACAGATGTGCCGTAGAAAGCTTTTTATCGGGATACATCACAGCATGGTTTGAGAACAGCTCCATCCAAGATTTTGCAGAGAATTATGGATGCAGCCCAGACCATCATACAAACCAACCTCCCTTCCATTCATTCCATTTATACATCACGCTGCCTTAGCAAGGCAAGCAGCATAATCAAGGACGTCACACCTGGCCACTTCTTCTTCCCTCTCCCATCGGGCAAAAGGTTTTAAAGTGTAAAAACGCATACCTTCTGGTGCAGAATACAAGGATGGCTGGGGAAAGAATATGTACCCTTAAAAATCATCATGGCTGTCTTTGTGTACAACCACAAGAGGTGGGGATATATTAAATTAATACTTCTCATTAGTTTTTACTTAGAAAACGTTGATGAAAGCTAAGGGAATGAGACATAAGACCTGGTTTTAAGGTGCATTCAGGAGGATAAATCATTTGGGAAGGTGGACCAAAGAATGGTAAATTGACTCTGACAGGGTCAGAGTCTCAGAATACAACTAGTTAATTTGCTTTCTTATAAATAAATCTCCATAGCTTTTTGGATAGAATTTTGCTTCATCTCATTGCATTCTGAAAACATTACAACTAAGTTCAGCAGATGCTCTGCAGAAGTAAGGTATTCCAAAAAAATAATAATCTGGAAGCTTTCAACATTAATTGCTGCAGCTGGATTTTTTTCCTTTTGTCATTTTGCCATGTACACTTGGACCTGCTCAGATCACCAGATTTCTTAAATTCCTACCCATTATCCTCAGAAGGATTCCAAAGAACAAGTGGAAAACTCTCTTTATTGGCATTCCATAGGAGCAGCAGCATGGGATGATGTAAAATAACTTTTGACAGTAAGAGCTGTTACAGCAATAGACATCAATGAAATCTTCTTTTCTCTGTATTAGATATACTTCCCCACCACCTCCACATCATATTAACTATGGTGAATCATGGAATAAATCTGAAGAAGGGCCTCAACCCAAAAATCCAGTCATTCCAAGGCCACGTTTTAAAGGTATTCAGGAAACAACAAGCTCTTCTGAAGTACAGTTGTAAGTTTGTAGGTAAATACAACAGCCAGATATGCCTAAGGAATGAATACCTGGATCATTTTTTAGGAGTTGGCTGTAGAGAGAAGAATATTGGTTTAGACAAAAGCAGATAGAAATGTTGCTATTTTTTCCAATTTGCAAATGGATCAATACTTATATACCAGCTAGTAATAACTTTATTATTTTTAAAAATTAAATGTTGGTTATGTTTCTCTCTTCCTAATGGCCTGAAATGATGGTAATGATACTCCTTGGATACTTTCAGTCTTTTTTATCACTGGCTTGATGCAACTTAGTAGCTTATCAGTTCAAAGTCAAGTGTCATGGCATGTAGTTCAAAATAGGTATGCAAAGAAAGTTTATGTTACATGAAGCCAATTCTAATATTTCTGTATTTTAAACAAAATCCATTCTCTCAAACTGCTATCATAGGTTTTGAAGAGATCGGTTATTGGTCCACCCTTCTTGCTTCCCACTGAAAACAAACATAACTACACCTTCTGCAGTTCTGTTTTTCCACTAAAAAGTGTAGTTACCTACTCCAGTTATTTGACTGTTTTTTCTGCCACTAGATTACATTAAATCTCCAAATTCAGAATCGGCCATTGTTCGTACTGGGAATACCTAGATTTGAGAAATGTCCACTCCAGTGTGCAGGAGTTGGAACAAAGATAGCAAGTGTTGGAGTCACCCAGCAGATCAAGCAGCATCTGTGGAAATAGAAACAGAGTTACTGTTCTAGGTAGAAAATCCTCCATCAGAACTAGGAAAGCAAGATCGTTTTAAGTTGCTGAGAGGTTGGGAGAATGAAGGATAGGTCAAGGGAAATATCCCAAAGTGAGCAAAGTAGGTTTCCAGGTGTTATAATGTAGCTGAAGATATGCAGTTGAATGGTTAAAGAATAGAAAGAAACTTCAGATGCTGGTTAAAAATGAAGATGGACACAGAAAGCCAGAATAACTCAATGGGTCAGGCAGCATCTCGGGAGAACAAGAATAGGTGACATTTTGAGTTGAGATCCTTCTTCAGACTGAGAGTCAGGGAAAGGGGAAAGGAGAGATATAGAAGGGACATAGGACAAATGAATGAAATATATGCAAAAAGCAACAATGATCAAGGAATGATAGAGCCCACAATGATCCAATGGTGCAATTAGTATGACGATTAGGGTGGTGTTGGGACGGATGCAAGGTTTACTTGAAGTTAGAGAAATCAATATTCATACCATTGGGTTGTAAGCTACCCAAGCAAAATATGAAGTGCTCTTCCTCCATTTTGATTTTGGTTAATGAGATTAATGAGGCCGATAGACCACAAGTGTATAAAAATGGGAATTAAAATTATTTTCAAAACTATTTTGTGGAACCAAAGATACAAGGGTCCTTCTGCAGGGATCAATAATGTATTTAACCCCCCACATTCAATTCCCCACCTCCAGATTTCCCCTTCTGATCATGGGTTGTATTCCACCCACTTCTAAATGTTAGAACATTGTGCTCTTCCAGTTGCTGCTGTGTGCTCTCAAAGATCCATAACCATAGCCTCCTGCAGATGGTATCACATAATCTGCAATTTTGGCAATTCAGGCAGAGTATAGTAACAAAAGATTGTCTGCCATTAAGATTGGAAGATGTTTCAAAAATGTTTTCGGACAAATCTCCACCCTCCGTGCTACCCATTCCCCTCGTTATTTTGATATAACATTATTTCAGATTTATGACTATTGATCGAAACTGGATATGTGGCTGATGAACAGTTTACACAGATATTACAAGAAAGAAAGGGCACAAGATGCTTATGTAACACAAATAATGATACCGTGATGCAAAAGGAGGTGATTGGAGAAATTAAAGTGGTGTAAAACAGGGTATGTGTGGATGCCAGATCTGCAGAGGGTGAGGAGTACATTATATGCATCAACTTATGTACGGTAAATGTTTCAATTCAGGTAAATAATCAATGAAATACAACTTTAAAAATTTCATTCACATTTTTGTTTTGTAGAAGGGTTTAATAGTATCTACAGATATTAGCAAATGCTCTTTCAATTGTTAATGAAACATGCCATCACTAGGCCACAAATTAAAAACTATATATTTTTTATTGTTGGATCAGTTTAGTGGTTCCTTGAAATGATTTAGTTATATTTATGGCATGATGGTAGATATCATCATAACATAAGACATATTACTATTATCCACACATGTATATGTTTCAGAGAAGAAACCGATAAGAAGGAAAATGTTTTAAAATTAAACTATCTTTGTGACTGATATTACAAATCCCCGGTCTCCAATATTTCACAAATTCTAAATGCACACCACACAAACCTTTTAAGATAAATGGTTACTCTTGACATAATGCTTCAGACAAATTTGGTTGTCTCAGATCCTGAACTTGATTTATGATATGGCTCTAATTCCTGAACTGTATCAAGAAAGCTCACTGATCAAGCAATTACTTAAAACTGTATTGTTCCATAAATTTGATTACATCCTTTGAGAGATCGATTAAAACATCTCATCCCTCTGCTAAGTGAGGCATTTTAATGCAGCTATAAATTAAGTATCCACCGTAGATCTGAGGTCTCATCCTGCAGCTTTATGTCATCCCAAGTGATATTATTTTTTTAATGCTGTCTTCAGCTTTTACGATTCAATGACAAGAAATATTGCTGCCTCCTAAACCTATAAATCAAAATACTTAATGTAACCTTGACATTAGACAGAAAAATGATGATAGATTTCTAATGAGATGTGACAAAGTTCAATTTAACTCACAAGGTAAGCTGCAATCAGGGATAATGCGCTCTCAATAAAATCCATGGGGACAATTCTTACACATTCAGGAAGGAAGGCAATTGTATTTCCACACTGACAATAGACACAAAATGCTGGAATAACTCAGTGGGACAGGTAGCATCTCTGGATAGAAGGAATGGGTTACGTTTTGAGTCAAGTCTGAAGATGGGTCTCATTCTGAAACGTTACCCATTCCTTCTATCCAGAGATGCTGCCTGTCCCGCTGAGTTACCCCAGCATTTTGTGTCTATCGTCAGTATAAATCAGCATCAGCAGTTCCTTCCAACACAATGTATTTCCACACTACTGGTGGAGATAAAACAGCTTCTCAATAACATTAACGTTTTCTCACTTTATTACATGTTCAGAAATTCATATTTAAACATGATATTGCTTTTTGGAGTAATGTAATTATGCATCATTACAGTAGAAAAATGCTCGCAAATTAAGAAAAAGGTAAGAATAGCCTAACCTCAAAATATTGCAAATTAGTTCTGCTATACAAGGAAATCTTTCATTCCAGTACCCGCTCAACCGCAGTGAATCCTGTATGACTCTATGACGCTATACCTTGGAGCCATGGAGTCAAACAGCACGGAAGTAGGATCTTTAACCTGTTACGTTCATGCCGACTATCAAGTAGTCATTTGCACTCATCCCTTTTGTCAGCGCTTGGCCTGTAACCTTCCATGCTATGGCAATATAGTGCTCATCTAGATACTTACTAAATGTGTGAGTCTGTACATTGACCCTGAACCCACATGGCCTCAGGATGAATGCACAAGCCCTACAGAGACAGCACCAGAAGCTACGATTGACCATGGGTTTCTGGAATTGTGAGGCAACTGCTCTACCAGCTGCTCTGCTGTGTGCCTGACAGAGTGTGGGGTCTGGAATTGAGCACAGTACTCCTGTTGTGGCCTAATCATTGTTTGTTATTTTATAAATTATATTGCTATAATATAACTTCTATGCTCTTATATTCTGTCTCAGGTAACAAAGGCAGTCAGCCAGTATGTCTTCTTCATCAGTATGTTTACCTATATTACAATTTTCAAGGATCATTTGACTTGTCCACCAAGGTCTTTCTGTTCCTTAATATTCTGTAAGATTCTACCATTCATTGTGTAAGTCATATCCTTATTTATCTTCCCAAACAGAATCACCTCACATTTATTAAAGTCAAAGTCAAAAGTCAAAGTCAAATGTATTTGTCACATGCACCCGAAGGTGCAGTGAAATGAATTTGCCAGCAGCAATACACTTAAAAAAAGAACACACAATACACAATAGAATTTAACACAAACATCCACCACAGCATTCTTCACTGTGGTGGAAGGCCAGCCAGTCTTCCTCCTTTGTTCACCCGTGATTGGGGCCAATACCCCTCCGTAGTTGCCTCTATGGACGGCCCGAAGTTCATGCTCTCTCATTGGGATGATCTCAACTCCGACGTCGGGACGGTCGAACACACTCCGCGGCTTGGAGTACCCGAATCGGCACTTTCCTACTGGATACCGCGGCTTCAGGATGCTACAGGCCGCAGGCTCTTCTCCGGCGATCCCCGGCAAGGGATCCCAGGCTCCGGATGGTAAGTTCACGCCATACCTGCGGCTAGAAGCTCTGCAGAACACAGCCCCATGATGCCAAGTCACCAGGCCAGTGATCGGAGCACTCCTCTCTGGCGATCTCCGGCAAGGGTTCGCCCACCCCGCGATGGAAAAAGTCCACGCTGTGTCTGCTGCTGATGCTCCAGGAAAGGCCACTCCAATCCAAGCTGTTAGGCCGCGAAAGGGGAGGCAGAGAAGCAACATGGAAAAAGTCGCCTCTCTGTCGAGGGTGACTGAAGAACAGTTCCCCCGCCCCCCCCCCCCCCCCCCCCCCCCCCACCACCATCCTCACACAATACACACCGAGAAACACCCAAAACCAACATTGAGACAAAAGAAAACAAAACCTAAAAAGTTAAAATAACAGACACGCTGCTGGCAGGGCAGCTGACTCGCAGCGCCCCCAACTGACCTTAAGATAAAATTTCATCTGCAATTGCTCTCACCTCTGATCAATTCCATCTGTGAGCCTATAACTATCCTCCTAACAACAAGCTATCAATCTTTGTATGCACTGCAAACTGACAATTCCCAATTCTTACATTCATATCTAAATTGTTAACGTATGTAACAAACAGTAAGAGTCCCACAACAGGTTTCTGAGCACAAATAGAAAAATGTTGCCACTCTTCATCAAACTAATTTTGGATCCAGTTTGCCAACGTGCTGGTTCCCATGAGTCCAAGACTAGTCTCTCTTGTGGGAATTTCTCAAAAGCCTTATTGATGCCCATACTCTGTTCTTGGAAAGACATCCAAGCAGGGATCATGTTGGCTGGTTTGGCTTATGGATGTGCTCATGAAGCATTTCATATTTACATGACCTTCCAGCTGGTTTGGGTGGTACTATGCTTGAACTGCTTCATCTTGTTCATCCAGTGCTCACTATCGTATATTGTTTCTTGGTTAATCACTGCCACAATTTAAAATAAATCTGGTCTTTTATTATAAATCCTTCTATGGACTTGCCACTTCTACCTCTATAATCTTCTCCAGCCTAATGACCATCAGCAATATCAGTGGTCTTGCAGCATCTTGTACCTTAGATTTTATTCCTTTCAGTTGGCAGTCATGTCTTAAGTCACTCAGGTCCAAATTCCATACTTCCATCTGTAAAATCATTATTTCTTTTCATGACTAAGTCATTTCTTAAAATCTGCTGCAGTAATTAAGTTCTCAACCAGTTTCTTGGGCTATGAGGTGTGCATTTACAAAGCTCTTGTCAAACACACTGGGAGGATCCACTTTTTACTGTAATAAGAGAACATGTTCTGACTGGGCAAATCCTTGACTGTTGAGAAAGGGATCTGAAGGTCACAACACATGGTGCACACAATGTTAGCATGTAGATATGACAAGTTATTAGGGCATTTTAATGCAGCTATGAAGAGCAGTGGTGAGCATACCCCTGGAGCACTGCATGCAATTTTGGTCTTCACACTTAACAATGGTTCTGCTGCTTGCATTGGAAGCAACATAGAAACATAGAAACAGAAAAATCGGTGCAGGAGTAGGCCATTCAGCCCTTCGAGCTAGCACTGCCATTCAATATTATCATGGCTGATCATCTAAAATCAATACCCCATTCCTACTTTATCCCCATATCCCTTGATTCCTTTAGCCCTAAGAGCTAAATCTCCCTTGAAAACATCCAGTGAATTGGCCTTGCTGCCTCCTGTGGCAGAGAATTCCACAGATTCACAACTCTGGGTGAAGAAGTTTTTCCTCATCTCAGTCCTAAATGGCCTACCCCTTATTCTTAAACTGAAACACCTGGTTCTGGACTCCCCCAACATCGGGAACATTTTTCCTGCATCTAGCCCGTCCAATCCTTTAAGAATTGTATATGTTTCTATAAGATCCCCTCTCATCCTCAATTCCAGTGAATACAAGCCCAGTCGACCCATTCTTTCTTCATATGTCAGTCCCACCATCCTGGGAATTAACCTGGTGAACCTACTCGGCTCTCCCTCAATAGCGATAATGTCCTTCCTCAAATTAAATTGCACATAATACTCCAGGTGTAGTCTCACCAGGACCCTGTACAACTGCAGAAGGACTTCCTTGGTCCTAAACTCAAATCCTCTCACAATGAATACCAACATGCCAGCTTTCTTCACTGCCTGCTGTACCTGAATGCTTACTTTCAGTGGCTGATGTACAAGCACACCCAAATCTTGTTGCATGTCCCCTTTTCCTAATCTGACACCATTCAGATAATAATCTGCCTTCCTGTTATTGCCATCAAAGTGGATAACCTCACATTTATCCACATTATACCATCTGCCATGCATCTGCCCACTCACCAACCTATCCAAGTCACTCTGCAGCCTCATAGCATCCTCATCGCAGCTCATACTGCCACCCAGCTTTGCGTCATCCGCAAACTTGGAGATGTCATATTTAATTCCCTCATCTCAATCATTAATATATATTGTAAACAACTGGGGTCCCAGCACCAACCCTTGCTGCACCCCACTAGTCACTAGAAGGGCTTTACTCAGTTGATCCTTGGGATGAAGGGATTGATATGTGAAGAAATGTTGATGAGGTTGGGACTATAATCATTGGAATATAGAAACAAGAGAGATTATTTTTATGAAGCATTTAATATTCTGTCAGGGATTGCTGGTCATAGAGTCATAGAACCTTACAGCTTGGACACAGGCTTTTTGGCCCAACTTGCCCACACCGGCTAATATGCCCCATCTACACTAGTCCAACCTGCCTGCGTTTGGCCCTTATTCCTCTAATCATGTCCTAGCCATATACCTGTCAAATGTTTCTTAAACATTGCGATAGTACCTGCATCAACCACCTTCTTTGGCAGCTTGTTCCATACACCCACCACCCCTTTTTAAAAATAATACCAAAAGCTAGAGCGAAATCTAAGAGGTTATGTTGACCAATAGGAGTATCTGGAAATAGAAGAGATAGTTTTGGCATAAGAGGTCTCCCCATTTCAGATGGAGATGAGGAACAATGTCTTCTTTCATAGGGTCAGGAATATTTTTAATCCATATCCTTGGAGAGCTGTGGAGTAGAAATCATTGGATACATTGAAGATGGAGGCTGGCATATTTTTCAAATGCAAGTGTCTCAAGGGATAAGGGAAGAGAGTATGAAAGTGGTATTGAGGACAAAATTGGATCAGTCATGCCAGCCAAACATGGAACAATCTTTGTTGTTCCCAATTCTCAACTCTCAAACTATAACACTATGTTTCAGCTCTTGCAAAACTTATCAGGTTTCAGGCTCCAACTTTTCAGGAAGTAGTTCCCAATTCCCCAGTTGAAGAAACTTTTCCTCAACTCCCCTCTCATCTATATAACTAAAAGTCTCATCTTGACCACTTCCTATCTGTGCTGTATATTGATTTTAGAAAAAACACTGCCATATATCGCTATGAAATTTGGCCATCTTACTCACAGTCCTCATCTACTGAGGCAGCCCCAAAGATGTTTCTGATCGATGAAAAATAAAAAAAGTTATGAGTGTTTAAATAATCTTGAGATCAGCTGATTGGTCCTCTTGCCTGTCAATCACCACGATGTAGGTAACGCTCCTTCCGTGGGGTGGGGGGGGGGGGGGCAGGACTATAAAACCCCAGATGCCTGGACGTGAGTCAGTCACTCTGGAAGATCGCGAGGAAGAGTCCACAACTGTGATTCTAAGCTATGAATCAACTGAACTGCAAGTCTGCAATGTACTTGCAATAATTGTTAGCCGTTAATGACAATGCAATGAGTTGTTTGGCAATTTGGTGGCCTGCATTCTGCTTGAAATGCTATGAAATTGAATTTGGTGGCCTGCACTCTGCTTGAAATAATACAAAATTGAATTTGGTGGCCTGCACTCGGTTTGAAATGCTACTAAACTGAATTTGGTGGCCTGTACTCTGCATGAAATGCTACAAAGCTGAATTTGGTGGCCTGCACTCTGCTTGAAATGTTACAAAACTGAATTTGGTGGCCTGCACTCCGCTTGAATTGCTACAAAACTGAATTTGGTGGCCTGCACTCTGCTTGAAGTGTTACAAAACTGAATATGGTGGCCTGCACTCTGTTTGAAATGCTAGCAAATTGAATTTGGTGGCCTGTACTCTGCTTGAAATGGAATTTCAAGGAATAGCCGTGAGTGAATTGCCAGCCCACCAGCCCTGAGTGACTGATCTGTCAGCCCACCATCCCCGAGTGACTAAGCTGCCAGCCCACCAGCCCTGAGTGACTGATCTGTCAGCCCACCATCCCCGAGTGACTGAGCTGCCAGCCCACCAGCCCTGAGTGACTGAGCTGTCAGCCCACCAGGCCTGTATGACTGAGCTGCCAGCCCAATAATCCATTCGGCCCACATTGTCCATGCTAGCCCTCTGGAAACCAGTCCCTTCAGCCCACAACAATCATACTAGTGCTCCATAAAGCCCCCCCCCCCCCCCCGATGGCCACCAACATTGGAATTGGTGGAGAGGTGGAATATTGCATTGGGGGACCAGCCCTCCCATGTGGTCCCACTTGGTTTAGTTCTTCTTGTAATTACCTTAAATCCATGTCCCAGTTTCGTGGCCTTTCTGATCAATGAAAATAGCTTTCTTGTTCAATTGGCCTGGGCCTCGTCATTTCATAATTAAATCTACATTGAGCATCTTTTTGTTCCAAATGAAACATCTTGATTATCAGAAATCTCTCCCCCATAGAGCCAAACTTCTCCATCTTTGGCAATGTTATCATGTATTTTGTTTCCATCCTATGTTGACCAGAGCTGTACACAATATCCTAGGTGTGGTCTAACTTGTGTTATATCTCCTTGAGAATAATCTCTGTCCTCTGACAGGTGAGTATTTAACATCCAAAATCACTGCACACATGGAAATAAAATAGTAAATACTGGAGATAGTCAGCAGGGATTGTGGAGAGAGAAGCAGTAAGTTTTTAGGTTGAAGAACTTTCACCAGTATCCTGGATTCTCATTAACTGCTTCATATATCCTTAAAGGATATGAGGATGTGTACTTCAAGACCCTGTATGCTCCTGGCCTTCAAGACAGAGATCAAGTTTGGTTAAACCCTGGATCCCTCAGGATCATTGTGAGACAAATCTGAAATTTTCAACTTCTATGCACAGTCCAGATAAAACACCAAGTTATGGTCCATGTAGGCTTTTGGGAATGCTTAATAAAAGTGCATAATTTGTCCATTTATAAAACAAGTATTAAATGCACTGAGCACAGGAGGAGAACCATTCTCTTCTTGACTATAAAGGCACCCAGCATAGGAGATAAAGACCCAAACAAAATGCAACGCAAAGCAAGAGGTCATCACCAGTATCTAATAAAAAGCAAAATGAATCCCTGACTGCTCCTTTGGGAACCATTCAACTAAGGACTTCTAACTTCCCTTTTTGGAAGAGGGACATTACAAGCATTAATCACGATATCGGAGAGATGACAGGAATCAGTGGAAAACATAAGAAGAAACATAAAACGGACAGAAATATACATACGTATTATTATATATCCATTCAAAATACGCAGATGCTAATTCTGCTCACGCATCAGTAATTTATTTTAATTATTAGGGGCTACCTTGTGAAGTCAATAGAGGTCATTAAAATACTCCCAACCCTGAATAGCTATCTGTTGAGTCATAAAATTGGCACTTATTATCAAGGTGCTTGCTTGTTCTCTTTCTAAAGGAATGTCTCCCTGGATACCACAGGCGTTTTATGCTTTTATCTTTATCAGCATTATGCCTGTCGTGAAAAGCATAGGACGTAGATCATTATCAAGTTTTCAGTTCAGCGCTCCTCCTTTGATAAAAATCGAAAAAAAGGTTGCAAAAGTTAGCAGACCATACAGCTCATGAGATGATATAAATAGATTTAATATTTCAGGTCAATGCCTTTTCAGCAGAACATTATCCTTCAATGGTAATTTCCAAAGATGTTCGTGAAATACTGATTATTTTCTCATTTTATTTCAAATTTCCAGCATCTGCAGAATTTTGCCATTGTGTATCTCCTTCTATTGTTCTGAAATGTTCAAGTTCATCTCTGGTCAACTCTCGTACTCTTTTCTGTTATCTGTTCTCTTAGGTTGCAGTAGATCTTAACATGTCATCCTGTCTCCAAACAGCCTCCCTGAACTCTGGAACTCAAACAGGATCACCTCACAGCAGGTGGAACATTTAAGTAAGACAGTCAAGAAGCAAGTGTTTGCTGTATGAACTGAATATGAACCTCAACAATGAAAGATAGACACAAAATACTGGCGTAGTTCAGCGGTACAGGCGCTGGAGAGAAGGAATGGATGAAGTTTTGGGTCGAGACCCTTCTTCAGACTTGACCTGAAATGTCACCTACTCCTTCTCTCCAGAGATGCTATCTGACCTGCTGTGTTGCTCCAGCATTTTCTATCTGTCTTCGGTGTAAACCAGCATCTGCAGTTCCTCCCAGAGCAATGAAAGTCTGACTTTCTGTAGCTAAACAGCACTTCAGACAACAACAACAGACAAATATAGAATAAATTAATCAGTTGCTCTCCAGTAAACCAAACCATGATAGTGCAAAAAACAAAGTTATTAGAGCAGCTGTGTAGTGGCAAATAAGTTCTTGGGGAGCATGCTGAGCGATGGCATTAATCCTAATCATTTAATGAGATAAATTAACTCATCTCCATTACTTTACAACACAAGCTGAACTTAATGAATGTAACCTTCAATAATGGTATAGTTATATAACTGCCAATACTTGTTGGCTTAATGTGATGCATCAGTCAATCAGATAACAAAAAGTATGTTGATTTAAATAATGGATAATCAGTTCTCAGATGGGATTGGAAATGTTGGCTTTTGGCAAACCTTGTGCAGCTCTCTCACTGGAATCATTTCTGATTTATCAGCTGATTTTACAAGCTTTATCCTCACAGCTCCAGGGAGACGGGTTATTTTATGTCCTAGTCAGCCTACATTTTATAATTAGAATGATCCTCATCAACAAAACACCAAACAGAAAATGCACTGACCTATTTACTCCCGACATGCTGCCTATGAAGCTAATATAAATGTTTTTCAAAGTCATAATTTTAGAGAACAAAATAGCTGAGCTTCGCTGTATGTTGAATCTCGCGATGAGGTTAGGTTCCTCTTTTTATTATGATATATAATTCAGTCATTTTGCAAAGAAGTTGATGTAAATGCAAATTGTTAGAGATATCTCCAAGCTTTACAGATATTGATGCACCTGGCAGCTAATTCAGTTCTGACAATTAACAACAATAACTAGATTTAGGCAAACTATAGTGTTCAAAACACTGTTTGATTCACTGGAACCATGGTTACAAATAATTTTAATATGAACACATCAAACTATACAAAATATTTAAAGGATACATTTTCCTCTACATCTCAATCCCAATATTAAAAATAAATGTATTTTCATTTTTTAGATCCCTTTGTTGTATTTCCATTTTCCATCCAGCATTAACATTATTGCTCCAAATTATACACTAATATTTCATAAATAAAAAATTGATATCATAACCACGCTCCTATTTATCTGTTATTATTAATAAAGTCTATGTAACCCTTTATAATATCTCATACGTTTCCTGGGGTTTCAGCTGTCTGATAATTTATTTTGAAATATGATTTGTCTCATCACATAAACATCAAATATGTCTGAAGAAGGGTCTCGACCTGAAACATCATCTATTCCTTCTCTCCAGAGATGCTGCCTGTCCCGCTGAGTTCGTCCTGAATTTGTGTCTACGTTCGGTTTAAACCAGCATCAGCAGTTCCTTCCAACACAGGTATCAAATGGGATTGCGATGGGATTTTGAAATATTTTGCAAACTCCAATGCAACTGTAATGCAAGAGTGCTGCCGTAGAATATATGGATACATTTTATATTGTATTTTTTTATAGATATGGTCAAATTCTAATTCACTGCTGAACCAGTCCCTAACATGTTAACGTAGAATACCTCTGTTAACAAGGTCTGATGCAAAGACAACTGGTATAAGTAATTGTAGTTCCCTCCAATTCAAACACACAAGTGTGAAACAATCACTGAACCATTGTGCTAATGCCCCGAGCCCAATGTGCAGAATTAATTAATGCAGCCACAATTAAAACAAATATATTTTCTGCTCAAGCTTCAATTTTCTATGAATTTTCTCTCATTCAGCAGAGATGTGCACAAGTGAATAACAGAAATGGAGCAACCAACAAAATATATTTGCGGAAGCAATAAGCTCCCAACTAGCAGTGTGTGCTACAACAATCCATTAATAGTCATATTACATGTTACGTTTGGTTTTCAAAGTACATTAGCTCCCTTATGCAGGACAAATCTGAAAAAGAGGAAATATCAAAAGTGCCAAAGATGCAAAAATTAATTTGGAAATATTTAGGATCAAGTAAATATTTAATTACAATATAATTCTTTGTGATGGCAACTGAGTTTGAAATGAAAATATTTTTTAAATCTGCCATGGCTGACACAACGGCAGCCAAGCCTTGCTGGAAACAATAGATAATTGTAAGATTAAATGAGAACTTACCAGTTTGAAGTTTGATCGTTATTTTATGAGGAGTTACAATGAGGAATTAAGTGAAGAATGCCATCCCCACGCATGCGCGTCAATCATCAAAGCAACTGTGTGAAGTCACAGATAACAGTTGTTGAACTAACATAGTAAGATTATAGATGACTAGAACTACCAGATGATTGTTAAGTTACGAGGGTAGGGAGCGGAGGGCACGTAATCCCTCATCGTAACTCCTCATAAAATAACGATCAAACTTCGAACTGGTAAGTTCTCGTTTAATCTTACTATTTTACTTCGGCGTCTCATGAGTGAAGACTTTGAAGGTCTGTGATTTCATGCCGAGGAACGAGTCCACGAGTCACAGCTGCATCAATTGACAAGGACAAGTGAGAAAATTAATGCATTCAAACATGACCTGTTTTAACAATAGTAATGGTTTAATAACAGAAAAGAAAAACAAATAGTGACCCCTCTCACCCAGGGGGAAACTGTGAAACAGAATTTAAAACAGAGTCAGCAAAACCCCTGGATCTGGCGACAGGCTTATTATAAAACCTCTGGTACGTCCTCTCATTCGACCATCCCGCAGCCGCCAGAATTTGATCAAGAGGTACGTCCATGTCTCTTGCTGCTGACGTCAATGCAGCCCTGGTGGAATGAGGTTAAAAATGTCAGTGTCCAGAACTGGTTTGATCGATCTAGAGATGGTCTGCACCGTCACCTGTTTGTGAGGTTTGTGTAGCTGACAAAAAAGGAGAGTTCCGAGCCTCTCAAGCTCCTAGTGACCTTTATGTAATGGGTTATGGACGTTATCCCTCGTGGATCTGAGGAATATGCCATGAAACTCAACTTGAGCCCTAGTACTGAAGAAGGAACTGCAGATGCTGGAGAATCAAGGGTTACACAAAAAGCTGGAGAAACTCAGCGGGTGCAGCAGCATCTAAGGAGCGAAGGAGATAGGCGACGTTTCGGGTCGAGACCCTTCTTCAGACCCCTGGCCTGCTCTGTGTGATGAGATCTCGAACAAAAAAGGTGACATTATTGCCGGACTAACTCATACTGTCCAGTCTGAGCTTATGTAGTGTTTGGACCCGTTGTGCTGAGGCCAGGGCCATGAGCATAACTATTTTTAATGTCAGATGGTGTAAGGACAGAGATGAAACTGGTGCCCACTGACGGAGCAGCGTGAGGACCAGGCTGACATCCCATATATGAGTTTACCTGGGTCTAGGTGGAGTGGAATTAAAGACGTCCTTCATAAATTTAGTTATTAAAGTGTGGGACCCTACCATGTGATGTGCTGATCCCAGCTGTAAATAATTGGACAAAGCACTGCGGGCACTGTTAATGGCACTATAACACAGTTTGCTATCGTGATAGAGTGATGATAGAAACTCCAAAACATCAGTGATTGTAGCTGTATGGTATGAAATGTGAGAGCGGGAATACTAATTCTCCCATTTTCTTATGTGAGTGATGTGCTGTTTCTGAGTGCTCTTCCTCCAGGCCGCAGTGATGACATCAATGGTACGCTCTGAAAGCCCGAGCCCCAGGAACGGTCTCCTCAGAATTTGCAAACCAACAAATTTATGCGGTCATGAAGAGGGTGGCTTTCCCCTGTCACCGGGTGTACCAGCAGATTTCTGCTCTTGGGCACTACCATAAAAGGCTGTGTGATTAAGGCTAGCACCAGAGGGAACCAATGCTGAGTAGGCCAGTCTGGCACTACCAGAATACCAGTGGCAGAATCTTGCTGGATTTTTGCCACACATCGAGTAATGAGGCAGAATGGAGGAAATACATACACAAATTTACCACCCCAATGTAGCGAGAATGCATCCATCGCTACTGCCCCTGGATCTGGCACCCATGACACGTAAATTGGTAACTGATGATTAAGCAGGGAAGCAAACAGATCAATATCTGGCACACCATAATGAAGGACACTATCATTGAACACTTCGTGATTTAACATCCATTCTTTGTTATCGTTGAACTCTCGTGACCTGGTCTGCCACTGTGTTATATCTTCCTGGTAAATAGATAGCTGAAACCCAGATGTTTCTTGCAATACACCTGTGCCAGAGGAGATTGGACAACGTATCACAGGATACAGACTTACTGCCACCCATGTGATTGATGTACGCTACCGGTAGTATTGTCAATCTTTAGTTGGACATGCACATGATGCCTGTTGGTACAAAAAGCCTTTAACCCATAGAGTGCACCCAAAAACTCTAAATAGTTAATGTTGTGTGATTGAAGCGTGGATGCTTCCTGCAGATCCCATCTGCCATCGCAGCTTGAGACGGTATCAGTAGCACCCCAACCTAGTGCACTGGCATCAGTCTGCAGGATAATTGATGGTGTATTGACTAGAATAGTACCAGAGCAGCACAGAATATTGGCTATCCACCATTGTAACTCAGTTAGAGCATCAGCTGGTACCTGCATGGGTCTATCAAAATGACCTCTCTGAAGCTTAAGTGCCTGTTCCTTTGCACGCTGTAAGTTTTGGTAGTGCAAATGCCCGAATTGAGCAGCTGAGAATGCTGCCACTAATTTTCCAATTACCCGAGCCACATGTCTAATAGAAGGGTGTTCATCAACAATGAGTTTCCTGCAGGCTTCAATTAAGTCTAATTGCTTTCCCTGAGGCAGAGTCACTGACATGTGTACTGAGTTAATGGTGAACCCCAAATAGTCAATTATCTTAGATGGCACCAATTTATACTTAACTGGATGGATAATGAATTCAATCTTTTCGAAAACGAGTTTTGTAGCTGACACAGATAATTCAGCTAATTCAAAAGTCCTCCCAATGACTAAAGTGTCATCCAAATATGCCATGACAATATGATTTTGTGCTCTGAGTAACCCCAGAACTGGTTTGAGCAATTTTATGAATAGTCTGGGAGCCGAAGTTAATCCATTAGGTAAAGCTTTAAACTGCCAGAACTGATCCATCCAGTTAAACTTCAAAAATGTTCTGTGCTGCTCATGAATGGCCACTGAATAGTATGCATCTTTGAGGTCAAAGCTTGCCATATAACATCCCCTGGAAAGCAGTTGTTTAGCTGTGACAAAGGTTTCCATTTTGAAATGTTTGTACTGCACAAAAGTATTACGCTCTGTCAAATCTAGGATAATTCTACATCCTCCAACCTTTTTTGGCCTTGTAAAGATATTGGACACAAACTGATAAGACTCACGCCTTGCCCTTTCAATTACACCTTTTGTGAACAAAGAGTCTAGCTCTTTTTGTGCACAAATACACTGCTGTTGTGAAAACACAAAAGTGCAGCCAGGTGTGTGCTGAGTAGGTGGAGGCAAGTCGAAAATGAACTCAATTTGAAAACCTTGAATACTATGCAGTATAAATGGGTTAGATGTTATCCACTGCCATTCATGTAAGAAAAATTGCAATCTCCCCCCAACTTGTAATGTATCCATTGCAGTTGCACCTACCTTAGGATTTACTGGCGGTAACGTTGCTGCTTCTACCCCAAAGGTCTGGGGGGTAGGACTAGTGGAGGGCACCGCATCTTGAACATTGCCCGGCTCGGGCCCTACCCTAAAAAAGGCCTCAGTGTAGTTTGCTCCACACTACGTCCACCATAGCCAGTGAACCATTTGGCATGCACATGAGGGTAGGAGTACAGTCTGCGGAAAGACAACCCCTTCGGAGGCACCTTCATGAGCCCAACAGTCTTAGACTCTTCATCCAATTCTTTCACCTGTTTAGTTAGGTTTTCTCTGAACAGGAGGTCTGGGGGTTGAACAGTCCCCGGTTTACAAAGTCCAGCAAATTTAGGGTTAATGGTAGATCGGATGGCATTTTTCCTCATACAATTAATTTCAAAATGTGCATTGCACATTAATGCCATCGCGGCCTCCTGAGTCTCTGAGAGAGGCGCCCCCTCCACTGACCTTGCAAAGGCCGTGATGCCCGAGGCGAGTAGCCGGAGTACTTTTTGCAATTTAACCTCCTGGGCTCTGACGCCCGCTCCAATGTGCCCCCATATAGATTGGTTTACTATGGGGACGCTCAGTGAGGCACAGTTCTGTGGAGTATTGTACCTGGCAGTGGTCTCCTCCATCGTCTGTTCTTGCAGAGGATGGGAAGCCATATAATTTATGTTCTCGGCGAGCTCTGCATCCGATGGCTCGCCGGTGAGGGCTGGGACTGCAAATCTGGATGCAATGGCCAGTACACCCGATGGTCACTCTAGCCCAACTGTGGCTCCATACTCCGGGTCAGCATAGCGCTGACCTTGTACGTTCCCGTCATCTGACAAGGAGATATCACGCAGCCCTGACACAGGCGCTGCTGCCTTGGGTTCAATAAACTCCCCGGGCTCCGATAGCTCCATCCTCTGGAGTGTATCGTGCTGGAGTAACCTCTCCACAAGGCTCTCCAGCTGGGCCAGCCTGCCGGTAACACTGCCCTTAGGAGGGAACTCGTCCACCTCCTGGCCCAACTCCTCAGAGTCCAGGGCCCTTACAGACTTTTTTGTGGCTTTTCTCCCCTGTGGAGTAGCCAAGGTGCCTTCTGGCCGCACCAAGTCTGTGGCTGCTGGCTGCTCTGCCTGGTCGCACGCTGCCCGCAGGCCCGTGGTCTTCAGCAGCCGGTTTGGTCGCGGCTCACCTCTTCACCTCATGACTGCGTTGCCAGTCACAGTGCGAACTCCATCATCAAGTTCGCTGACGACACCACTGTAGTGGGACTTATCACTGATGGGGATGAGTCGGAGTACAGAAGAGAGATCGAGCGACTGTCCATATGTTGCCAGCACAATAACCTGGCCCTCAACACCAGCAAAACCAAGGAACTGATCGTGGACTTTAGAAGGAGTAGGATGGGGACCCACAGTCCTGTTTATATCAACGGGTCGATGGTTGAAAGGGTCAAGAGCTTCAAATTCCTGGGCGTGCACATCTCTGAAGATCTTTCCTGGTCCGAGAACACAGATGCAATTATTAAGAAAGCTCATCAGCGCCTCTACTTTCTGAGAAGATTACGGAGAGTCGGTCTGTCAAGGAGGACTCTCTCTAACTTCTACAGGTGCACAGTAGAGAGCTTGCTGACTGGTTGCATCGTGGCTTGGTTCGGCAACTTGAGCACCCTGGAGAGGAAAAGACTACAAAAAGTAGTAAACACTGCCCAGTCCATCATCGGCTCTGACCTTCCTTCCATCGAGGGGATCTACCACAGTCGCTGCCTCAAAAAGGCTGGCAGCATCATCAAGGACCCACACCACCCTGGCCACACACTCATCTCCCTGCTACCTTCGGGTAGAAGGTACAGGAGCCTGAGGACTGCAACGACCCGGTTCAGGAATAGCTACTTCCCCACAGCCATCGGGCTATTAAACCTGGCTCAGACAAAACTCTGAACATTAATACCCCTCCATCTGTTATTTGCACTTTATTAATTTATAATTAATGTGTGTATTTAAGTAAATAACTGTAGTCAAATGCCTACTATATTCTGTTCTGCTATGCAAAGAAAGAATTTCATTGGCCTGTCAGGGACACATGACAATAAACTCTTTTGACTTGACTTTGACTTTGACATATTTGCACACAATCCGAAGTAAAACATCATGAATAAACACACTCCGGACCAGGAGCAACAATTTCAGCTAAAGCTGTTTGAAAAAACACTTACCTGGATCTTTTAAACTTACCCGCTGGAAGGAGCGACGCGCCTGCCAGTCGGTCGTTGCGCAATGCGTCAGACGTAATGACGTGCACGCGTGGGGACGGCCTTCTTCACGTAGTCACTCACGTGCCTCCGAAGTAAAATTTATGTTTACTCTTTGGGTTTTACCCATTGTAACAAATAAAGAATGGATCAACAGAACCAGGTGTTTCAGTTTAAGAATAATGGGGAAGGCCATTTAGGACTGAGATGAGGAAACACTTTATCACCCAGAGAGTTGTGAATCTGTGGAATTCTCTGCCACGGAAGGGAATGGAGGCCAATTCACTGTATGTATTCAAGAGAGAGTTAAATACAGCTCTTGGGGCTAATGGAATCAAGGGATATGGGGAGAAAGCAGGAACGGGGTACTGATTATGGATGATCAGCCATGATCATATTTAATGGCGGTGCTGGCTCAAAGGGCCAAATGTCCTACTCTTGCATCTATTTTCTATGTTTCTATGTTTCTAGGTTTCTAGATAAGAGTAGACTGTGGGACCCGTTGGGTCCCATGTTCACATGGGAGGGCTGGTCACCCAACGCAATATTCCACCTCTCCACCAATTCCAATATTAGTGGCCAGTGGGGGGGGGGGGTTTCTGGAGTGCTAGTATGGATGTTTTCAGCTGAAAGGACTGGTTTCCAGAGGACTGGTATGGACATTGTGGGCCAAATAGATTCTTGGGGTGGCAGCTCAGTTACTCAAGCCTGATGCGCTGGCAGCTCACTCACGGTGGGCTGGCAGTTGACTCACGGCTATTCCTTGAAATTCCTTTTCAAGTAGGGTACAAGTCCACCAAATTCAAATGCAGTTTCCTACCATTTCAAGGATGGTGCAAGGCCACAAAATTCAAGTGCAGTTTCTTACCACTTCAAGCAGTGTGCAAGGCCACCAAATTCGTGCAGTTTCATACCACTTCAAGCAGGGTGAAAGGCCACAAAATTCGTGCAGATTCCGACCACTTCAAGCAGGGTGCAAGACCACCGAATTCAAGTGCAGTTTCATACCACTTCAAGCAGGGTGCAAGGCCAACAAATTCAAGTGCAGTTTCATAGCACTTCAAGCAGGGTGCAAGGCCACCAAATTCAAGGGCAATTTCATTCCACTTCAAGCAGGGACCAAGTCCAGCAAACTCAAGTGTAGTTTCTTTCCACTTCAAGCAGGGTGCAAGGCAGGGCCGGATTTACGTATAAGTTAGACAAGCTTAAGCTTAGGGCCTCGAGATCTAAAGGGGCTTCTGCTCGCTCCACCAAGGTGTATAAAACCTTTGACATAGTGGCGTTGTTACAAAACTTACCATCAGTGGCACTGTGCGATAGTGGCGTTGTTACAAAACCTACCATCGGTGGTGCTGTGCTTGCGATCCCGGAGGCTTTGGTGGTGTGGGGGAGGGGGGGGGGCGGGATTAAAATGCAGGTGAGGTATATATTCGTTGTGGAGAAGAATTTGCTCCACAGATACTTGGATCATTGGAAGTGCAGGAGAAAGCAAAAGGTATGTAGTTTATTTAACCCTTTTCCCCCACCGAACCTCGCCGCCGCACCTGGGGTCTACCCACCTTACGTCGCACCTGGGGACTACCCACCTCGCCACCGCACTGGGGCTCTACCCACCTCGCCACCGTACCGGGGCCGACCCACCTCGCCGCCGCACCGGACCCGTTGAACCTCGCCGCCCCACCGACCAACCGCCCACCGGGTCCTCCCACGCTTTGCCCCCCGACCCTCGCCACTCCACTACCCTCCAGCAGCCCGCAGCCTGGACTCAGCACCGGTCCTGAAGTTTCCACCAAAGATACTAGAGGAGCTCCTCTGGTATCTTTGGTTTCACGCTGCAGATTCTCACTCCCCTGGGTTTGACTGCGCTGGGTCCTAATGCTAGTCCCCCCAACTCTGGTAACTTCAGTGGTTGTTCCACTGGGTCTTCCCCATTCCCCTCAAACCATGTGACCCCAACTCTTCCCCACCCACACTACAGTCCTCATACCCCCCTACCCACTGACCACCCACCACCCTCCCACCAGATATCACCTCGGCCTCAGTCCACTCACCTGCCTTGCTCCAGCCCCAACCCCCATCCCTGCCATGTGTTCACCATCGCCTCTGACCTCCCCCTCTCAGATACCGAATGGTTTGTCCGCAGCAGAGGCCTCATCTTTGTCCCCCTCCATACCCACCTCAATGAGTTCCGCGCCTGCCGCGATTTGGAGCTCTTCTTCTGTCGCCTCCGCCTCACACCGATCTTCCACGGGAAGGAGTCCTCACCTCCATCGATGATCCCCTTTCCTGTCTCCAACGGACCCCCTCCTCTTGGACCCCCCCTCATGGCCATCTTCCAGCCTTAGACCATTTTATTTTAAACTGCCGACAGGACATCAACTGCCTCAACAGTATATAATACCATGTCATTCGGTGTTCAGGGAAGTGGAGAGAGGACAGCTCACTTAGTTGGGATTTCTTTTCCTTGCCACTTCCATCGGCCGATAATTAGTAAAGTTTTGAATTGGTCTACCAAACTGCTTTGTGAGTTGTCTGTTTATTAAGACGTGAACCTGTTTGTTTAGTTATAAGTTTGCCTTTGTCAAGCTGATTTGATTAAGATTTGATTCAGGGTTTGCAATATAATTGTCAATGAGGAACAATTCCTTAAGAAATATTTCCCAACTATGGGACTTCCGAATCGGCCACTTCCTATCGGAGACCACGGCTCCCGAAGTCCACAGGCTGAGCTGGGTGGAGATTCACGATGGCGGCTCTCGGCAAAGGGATCCCAGGGCTCCACGATGTTGAAATCAGCACGGCCCGAGGCTGGGAGCTCCGCAAACCACAGCTCCATGATGTTGAAGCAGCAGTCCCAACACTCCAGAGCTTCAAACATTGATCCAGGTAAGGCATCGCCCGCTCCGCGATGAATCCAATATGTATTTTAAAAGCAACTGTTTAATGACACATACAGTAGGGTGTAAAAGTGTCACACTGTCAGTGTCGGGTAGTCATGGTCCTCTAGTCGTGGGGGTGGGGGATTGGGAGCGGGGGGGGGGGGGGGCCTCACAAGTGAAATAGCTTCATCTAAATCCGGCCCTGGTCACTTCAGATGACAGTAGATCTGATCTGGTTGTCACAGGCAAGGCGAGGCCATCTCTAAACTCCACTGAGAAAGTAGTGAGTCACCTATGCCTGAGTGACTTGCTAGATCTTTTGTGTGGGAGTTAAACCAAAAATTTCGGTGAAACTCCACACGGTCACGGGGAAAACATACAGTCTCCATAAAGACAGCACCCGTAGTCAGGATCAAACCTGGATCTCTGGAGCTGCAAGCTCTGTAAGGCAGGAACTCTACCGGTGCACCACTGCGCAGCTCAATGGATGGATTGAATGGATTTCCTCCGTGTGCATCGGGTTCCTCTCACATCCCAAAGACGTGCTGGTTCGTAGTTTAATTGGCCTCTGTAAGTTGCCCATAGTGTGTTGGAGTAGATGGAAAAGTTGGATAATTTAAAACTAGTGTGAAAGGATGAGCGATGGTTAGTGTGGACTCGGTGGACCAAAGGGTCTGTTTCCATGCTGTATCGTGATAAAAATAAAGCCTTCTTTCTAACTCCTGCAGCCTCTGTCTCCTCCATGCCCACCATGATATCCATTGCTACTGTCTGCATTGAGGAATGGGATATTTAGGGTTGATTATCCTTGTTGTGATTGTTGTGTGGCAGACTGAGTCAGGTGTAGAAACATATAAAATTCTTAAAGGATTGGACAGGCTAGATGCAGGAAAAATATATCCGATGTTTGTGGAGTCCAGAGCCAGGGGTCAATGTTTAAGAATAAAGGGTAGGCTATTGAAGACTGAGATGTGAAAAACATTTTCATCAAGAGAGTGAATCTGGATGAATCTGTGGAATTCTCTGCCACAGAAGGCAGTGGAGGCCAATTCACTGGATGTATTCAAGAGAGTTAGATACAGCTCTTAGGCCTAACAGAATCAATGGATATGGGGAAAAAGCAGGAAATGGGTACTGATTTTGGATGGTCAGCCATGATCATATTGAATGGTTCGAAGGACTGAATGGCGTACTCCTGCACCTATTTTCTAAAATAGTTCTGAAGAAGGGTCTTGACCCGAAATGTCACCCATTTCTTCTCTCCAGAAATGCTGCGTCCCACTGAGTTACTCCAGCATTTGTGTCTACCTATTTTCTATGTTTCTATGTAGGTCACATTAGGAATTGCATGAATTCCATTTTTATGGGTGTAGACCACCCAGCCTCTGTTTCTAATATGTCAATGGACGATTTTCACAATTTCTTTGTATGGAAATATACTAGATGTTAGCACCATACACGGTGAATATTTGTTACACCAAAAGGTAGAAATAATCCAATTTCCTGGCAATAAATTGACACATGGAAACATCGTCTACTGGACCACACTTGAAAGGCTTGCATTACATTAAAAAATGTCTGTTACTATTTATTCAAATGTATGCATTGAGACACAAGAAACTACAGGTTGGAATTGGGAAATAATATTTAGTTTGTTTAATTTTAGAGATACAGCATGGAAACAGACCCTTTGGCCCACATTGTCAATACCACCTACCAATCACCTGTACACTAGTTCTATGTTATCCCACTTTCACATGCTACACACTAGGGGCAATTTTACAGAAGCCAATTAACTAACAAACCTGCACATCTCTGGAATGTGAGCGGAAACTGGAGCAAGTTCTGATGCCAATCCAGTCGCAGTTGGAGGAACTCAAGGAATTGTTGTTGTGTTGAGTCGAGACCCTGCATCAGGATGCAGGGTCTCAGTCTAAAATATCAACCGTACCTTTCCCTCTACAGGTGCTACTGGACCCATTGAGTTCCACCAGCAGCATGTTTGTTATTCAAATGATGTTATATAGTATGTGAACTTCTATTTATTATATGTAAACATATATATTGAACAGCTCAATTGCTGTCACACTTTTCCAATTAAAACATTTATCAAACTTGCAGGGATGGTGGTAATTCCATTGCTTTGGAAAATAATGCCGTTAATGGGATTTTCCAATTTAATGCAATGACAGTCAGAAGGTTCTACATTCCCTAGTTACTTGTAAGTTATGTGTTTGACTCATACCAGAACACGTGAACAATTGAGTAATACAAGAGTCAAGAGAGTTAAGAGTCATGTGTTTAATTATCATATGTACTGACAATGGAGCAATACAGTTCCTACTTTCTGCAGCAATGCAGGCCTACTAATGCAATAACACACAAAGAATTATACAATAATCATAATGCAAAAAATTATTATTCAGTAATACCAAGTAATACCAAGTAACCAGAGCAGAGTAAAACCAAAGTATGCAGTGCTACCAAAACATAGTCTACAGTAGATCATATCGGTGAGGTTGAGTTGTGGTTAGAGTTGTGCAGTGTTAAAGAGCCTGATGGTTGCCAGGTACCACCTGTTCTTGGAGGTCACAGTTCTCAGGCTCCTGTACCTTCTTCCGATGGCAGTAACAAGATGAGAGCGTGGCCAGTGTGGCATGTGTCTTTGATGATATTAACTGCTTTTTTGAGGCAGTGCCTGATGTAGATCCCTTTCATAACTTTCTGTTCTGACCAACTTTAAAGTGAAATTCAAATATTGATGACAAAATCTTGCTGTGATTTCTGTTTTTATTAGGGAACAGTCAACAAAATGATTTTTCCTCAGTATGTAGTGAAATCAAATGAAGCATTAACTTTGATTTATATTTGATGATGAATTATCTAGAAGAACTAATCCTTTGGTTCACTAAACATTGCTACCAATGCAATAACATTTGACAGAATTGTGTATGACCATCATAATCACATTGTTAAGATTAAACTTTGTGGCATATTGACAGCACATTTAAAAAGCTGTTCATATTCTGAAAAAGAACATTGCACTGAAATGTTTCCTATCTCAGCATAATATTCATTTGCATCTATGATGGTCCCCTTCAGCATTGTTCTCTAATGTCTGGGGTATACAATAGATTTTTAAAGATCATTATACAAGTCAATTGTTAATAAGTTTAACCTGAAATATCACTGAAAAATAACCAGCATGTTTGAAAAGGGTCTAATATATGATCAATATGTATTATTTAATTCATATGTTTAATCGATAATGTTTTATTATTAATGTTTAATGTTTTATGTGTCATTCCTAACTGTCACTGTATGCCATATTGTCACTTGTGGGCGGAGCACCAAGGCAAATTCCTTGTAAGTGAATACTTGGCCAATAAACGTATTCATCCATACATTCATTCATTCATTCATTCATTCATACAATAGCATTGGAAATCCATGTGATGTTAGACATTATCTACAGAGAAACAGAGTTAATGTCATAGGTTGTGTTTCAAAGGCCTGATGAAAGCCTGTTTTTCCACATATGGAGCGAGACAAAGAGCATTTGTTACTCGGGGCAGCACGATGGCGCAGCGGTAGAGTTGCAGCATTACAGCACCAGAGTCTAGGGTTTGATGGGTGCTTACAGCGCCAGAGTCCTGACTATGGGTGCTTGCCTGTACGGAGTTTGTACGTTCTCGTCATGACCTGCGTTTGTTTTCCCCAAGAGCTCTGGTTTCCTCCCATACTCAAAAGACATACAGGTTTGTCGGTTAATTGGCTTGGTATAATTGTAAATTGTCTCTAGTGTGTGTAGGACAGTGTTAATGTGCAGGGATCGCTGATCGGTGCAGACACACTGGGCCAAAGGGCCTGTTTCCATGTTGTATCTCTAAACTAAACTACTCCTATTGTGAAGCTTATATAATTTACTAGACCAAGAGGGACCCGTTGGGTCCCATTTTCACATGGGAGGGCTGGTCCCCCAATACAATATTCTACCTCTCCACCAATTCCAATATTGGTGGCCAGTGGAGGGGGGGGGGGGGGCTTTCTGGAGCACTAGTATGGGTGTTGTGGGCTGAAGGGACAGGTTTTCAGAGGGCTAGTATGGACATTGTGGGCCAAATGGATTCTTGGGGTGGTAGCTCAGTCACTTAAGCCTGATGTGCTGGCAGCTCACTCATGTCTGGTGGGCTGGCAGTTGACTCACAGTTATTCCTTGAAATTCCTTTTCAAGCAGGGTGCAAGGCCACCAAATTCAAATGCACTTTCCTACCATTTCAAGCACGGTGCAAGGCCACAAAATTCAAGTGCAGTTTCTTACCACTTCAAGCAGGGTGCAAGGCCACCAAATTCAAGTGCAGTTTCATACCACTTCAAGCAGGGTGCAAGGCAACCAAATTCAAGTGTACTTTCATACCATTTCATGCAGGGTGCAAGGCCACCACATTCAAATACAGTTTCATACCATTTCAAGCAGGGTAACACCACCTTAAAACCACCACAAAATTCCACATAAACACCACATAAACAGTTCAGTAGACATTTGGTGTCTTCAGTTGATTCACAGCTCAGACAGAGTTGAGACCTCTCCCTCCCCCATCTTGTAGAGACTAAGCCACACCCACACTTCTGGGTTTTATAATCCCTCCCCCTCCCACCAGAAGGGGCGTGGCATTCATGCCGTGATTGACAGGAGAGAGGTTCTCAACATTTTTAAAACTCTAATAACACTTTTATTTTTAATTAATGGGAAGAATCCTCTGCAACTGATGTGCGGAGGGGGGCTAAGTAAGATGGCCAAAAACCACAGACGTAAGTGGTAGCATTTTATCTAATGTAAATATACAGTGCAAACAGGAAGTTGTCAAGTATAGACTTTTTTTGCTGAGCTTTATTTCAAACCAACCACCACCAACAGCCATTTGCAGAGCTTTATTTCAAACCAACCACCACCAACAACCATTTTCAGAGATTTATTTCAAACCAACCACCACCAACAGCCATTTGCAGATATTTATTTCAAACCAACCACCACCAACAACCATTTGCTGGGCTTTATTTCAAACCAACCACCACCAACAACCAATTGCTGGGTTTTATTTCAAACCATTAACCATTTGCTGTGCTTTATTTCAAACCAACCACCATTTGGTGTGCTTTATTTCAAACCAACCACCATTTGTTGTGCTTTATTTAAAACCAACCACCACCAACCACCATTTGCTGTGCTTTATTTAAAACCAACCACCACCAACCACCATTTGCTGTGCTTTATTTCAAACCAACCACCATTTGGTGTGCTTTATTTCAAACCAACCACCACCAACCACCATTTGTTGTGCTTTATTTCAAACCAACCACCACCAACCACCATTTGCTGTGCTTTATTTAAAACCAACCACCACCAACCATCATTTGATCTGCTTTATTTCAAACCAACCACCACCAACCAGTTGCTGTGCTTTATTTCAAACCGACCACCACCAACCCTTTGCTGTGCTTTATTTCAAACCAAACACCACCAAACATTTCCTGTACTTTATTTCAAACCAACCACCACCAACCATTTGCTGTGCTTTATTTCAAACCAACCATATTTTCATTTTCAAACCACATTAAGGGCACTCAAGGTCAGTAAAACCACACTCACAGTTTAGTAGACATGTGTTCAGTGTTATTCACAGCTCAGACTGAGAGACGTGACCCTCTTGCTCCCCCATCTTGCAGAGACTGACTGAGCCATTCAACACTTCCGGGTTTTATAGTCCCTCCAGAAGGGGAGTGGCCTTCAGGTGAGACTATAAATCTCAACATTTGTTAAACACTAATAAATCTTTTATTTTTCATCGATGGAAAAAATCCACTTGTCCTGCACAGCGGAGGGGGACACTGAGTAAGACGGCCAAAAATCACCGCCTAAGTAGCAGTGTCTTTTCTAAAATCAATATACAGAACAACAGGAAGTGGTCAAGATCAGACTTTTAGTAATATAGATTAACTACATTAAGAAACACATAGTGCACTGCAGTACAAAGCCAGCATATATCCTGTAAATTGATGTCTTTAGTAAAATAAATTTTGAGCCTTCAGCCCCTGTCCCACTTAGGAAACCTGAACGGAAACCTCTGGAGACCGTGTGCCCCACTCAAGGTTTCCGTGAGGATGCCAGAGGTTCCCGTGAGGTTCCCGTCATTCTCCATGAGTCACCAGAGGTTCTTGTCAATTGCTTGGAGAGCCTCAACTGAAGCGCGAGCTGCATCTACTGACCAAAGCTCCTATAGGATCTTTGCTGATGACCGCGCACACACACACATGCACACAAACACACAAACACATTGCAAAGGTGGGGGCCAGGGAGAGAAATGGAGAGAGAAGGGGAGAGAGAAGGGGAGAGAGAAGGGGAGAGAGAAGGGGAGAGAGAAGGGGAGAGAGAAGGGGAGAGAGAAGGGGAGAGAGAAGGGGAGAGAGAAGGGGAGAGAGAAGGGGAGAGAGAAGGGGAGAGAGAAGGAGAGAGAGAAGGGAGTGAGAAGGAGAGAGATAAAGGGAGAGGGAAGGGTAGAGAGAAGGGGAGAGAAGGAGTGGACACAGTTTTAGGAAGTTTAATAAAGTTAGCGGGCATTTGACCTTCCGGCGGATCATCTAGGTCCTGAAAACCAAAGAAGATTTCTTTGCTGAAAACCCGAATGAGCCAATCAGAATGGCTGGTCAGTGAAGGCCTTCGACTGGCTGTAAGTAAAAATGTGACCCCACCAAAGGCTTCGACATAACGGCAAATCTATTTTTAGTTGCGGCCCTTTTTTTTTTGTTGAAATTATTGCAAGAACACAGCAGAAGCCGTGATTACGCGGAAATCACTTTCCACAATTAGGGAGTGACCGGAACCTCCAGGAACCTCCAGGAACCTCATGGAAACCTTGGGTGGGGCACAAGGTCTCCAGAGGTTTCTGTTCAGGTTTCCTAAGTGGGAAGATCCACTGGAAGGTAAAATGCCCGCTAACTTTATTAAACTTATTAAAACTGTCTCCACTCCTTCTTCTCCCCCCCCCCCCCGTTCTCTCCCCTTCTCCCCCTTCTACCCACTTCTCTCTCCCCTTCTCTCTCCCCTTCTCTCTCCCCTTTTCTGTCCCCTTCTCTCCCTCCCTCCCGCGCTCTCTGAAGGACTTACCATGCTCTGTGGCAGCCGTTTACTTTCCTCTTCAACATGCAGAAAGCACTCCTCCACTGTCCCTGGCCCCCACCTTCACGATGTGTTTGTGTGTGTGTGCACGGTCGGCACCAAAGATCCTATTGGTCAGTAGATGCAGCTCACGCTTCGGTTGAGGCTCACCAGGCAATTGACCAGAACCTCTGGTGATTCATGGAGAGTGACCGGAACCTCACGGGAACCTCTGGGAACCTCATGGAAACCTTGGGGGGACACACGGTCTCCAGAGGTTTCCGTTCAGGTTTCCTAAGTGGGACAGGGGCATTAGTTTTACAGCATGGAAAAAGTTACTTCAGCTCAATTCATACATGCTGACCAAGATGTCTATTCAAAGCCTGAATAAACAGAAAATGGAGGGAGGGTACACAAAAGGCTGGAGAAACTCAGCGGGTGCAGCAGCATCTAAGGAGTGAAGGAGATAGGCGACGTTTCGGGTCGAGACCCTTCTTCAGACTGGTCAGGGATCAAGGAAACGAGAGATATAGACGGTGATGTGGAGAGATAAAGAACAATGAAAGATATGCAAAAAAGTATCGATGATAAAGGGAACAAGCCATTGTAAGCTGTTTGTAGTGTGAAAATGAGAAGCTAGTGCGACTAGGGTGAGGGAGAGATAGAGAGAGAGGGAATGCCAGGGCCCAAGGGCTGAGGGAGAGGTGGGAAGGGGAGGAGACAGCAAGGGTTAACAGAATTGAGAAAATTCAATGTTCAAGCCCAAAGGATGCAGACTCCCCAAGCGGAATATGAGGTACTGTTCCTCCAACTTGCGGTGTTGCTCACTCTGGCCATGGAGGAGGCCCAGGACCGAGAGGTCGGATACGGAATGGGAGGGGGAGTTGAAGTGCTGAGCCACCGGGAGGTCGGCTTGGTTAATGCGGACCGAGTGGAGGTGTTCGGCGAAACGATCGCCAAACCTCCGCTTGATCTCACCGATATAGATCATCTGGCATCTGGAGCAGCGGATGCAGTAGATGAGGTTGGAGGAGGTGCAGGTGAACCTCTGTCAGACCTGGAAGGACTGCTTGGGTCCCTGAAAGGAGTGGAGGGGGGAGGTGAAGGGACAAGTGTTGCATTTCTTGCGGTGCAAGGGACAGTTCCCGGGGAAGGGGTAGAGCGGGAGGGAAGGGAAGAATTGACAACGGAGTTGCAGAGGGAGCGGTCTTTGCGGAAGGCAGACGGGGGGGAGATGGGAAGATGTGGCGAATGGAGGGGTCACGTTGGAGGTGGCGAAACTGGTGGAAGACTATGTGTTGTATTTGTCGGCTGGTGGGGTGAAAGGTGAGGACCAGGGGGACTCTGCCCTTGTTGCGAGTGGGGGAATGGGGAGAGAGGGCAGTGTTGCGGGGTATGGAGGAGACCGTGGTGCGAGCCTCATCTATAGTGGGGTAGGGGAATCCCCGTTCTCTGAAGAATGAGGACATTTGTGATGACCTGGTATGGAACACCTCATCCTGGGAGCAGATGCGGCATAGACAGAGGAATTGGGAATAGGGGATGGAGTCCTTACAAGTAGCAGGGTGTGAGGAAGAGTAGTCCAGGTAGCTGTGGGAGTCAGTTGGTTTGTAGTGGATGTCAGTCAGGAGTGTATCACCTGCAATAGAGATGGTACGGTCAAGGAATGGTAGGGAAATGTCGGAAATGGTCCAAGTGTATTTGAGTGCCGGATGGAAGTTGGTTGTGAAATGGATGAAGTCAGTCAGTTGTGTGTGGGTGCAGGAGGTGACACTGAAGCAGTCGTCGATGTAACGGAGGTAGAGGTCGGGGATGGGGCCCTGGTACACCGAGAACAAGGATTGTTCGACATACCCGACAAAGAGGCAAGTGTACCTGGGGCCCATGCGTGTGCCCATAGCTACGCCTTGTGTTTGGAGGAAATGGGAGGAGTCAAAAGAGAAGTTATTGAGGGTAAGGACCAACTCCGCTAGGCGGAGGAGGGTGTCAGTGGACGGGTATGGGTCAGTGGACACTCCTGACCGACATCCACTACAAACCAACTGACTCCCACAGCTAACTGGACTACTCTTCCTCCCACTTTGGAGCAATGTTCTTCCCCTGTTATGTAATTTTAACTTTGAACCAAAGTGAGAATGAAAGATAGAATAACTTCAGAAAAAACGTTGGCAGACCACATTTACCTACAGCACGTTTTCCTCTTCTGAAAATATTAATAAACACTTGTGAAAGGGAGTTATACTTTAGTAAAAGACAAAGTGACTCAACAGGTTGACAGAAATATCTCTGGAGAACATGAGTAGGTGATGTTTAGGGTCGGGTCCCTTTCTCAGATTGAAGGAAGATTGACCTGAAACATCATCATCCTCTGGAGATGTTGCCTGATCCATTGAGTTGCTCCAGCACAAGGTTTTCTATGCAAGATTCCATCATCTGCATTTCTTTCTGCCTGTAAATTATACTTTACTCGGGCTTTGAGATTATTAATGAAGAAATTAGACATTATGCAGCATGAATTCTGACCTGAAATATTAAAGGGCCTGTCCCACTTAAGCGATTTTTTTTTGGCAACTTGCTGGCACCCGTCATAGTCGCAGCAGGTCGCCGAAAAATTTCAACAACCAAACAGGCGTCACCCCACAACATGTTGCCTGTATGATCGTGAGTAGTCGCCCAAAGAGTCGTAACTTTTTCTGGTCGCCACTGGAATTTCAACATGTTGTGGGGTGACGACTGTTTGGTTGTTGAAATTTTTCGGCGACCTGCTGCGACTATGACGGGTGCCGGCAAGTTGCCAAAAAAAATGGGCTGTTCTGTGCATACTGCATTAACTGGGGAGATTGTGTTTATGTACGGGGATAGTCTTATGGATCTGTATGCAAAAAATGTATTTCACTGCACCTGGTACACATTACAATAAAGAAACCATTGACATTCAGCTCAACCATTTTTACCAACCAACCAATGTTAGTGAGATTTAACTTGCACATTTCTGTAGACAGAAGAGCAGCCTGCTTGAGGAGAAACCTGGAGAGTTGAGGGTCTGAAATCCAGCAGATTACTCACCGAAAAGAGCTGATCTGATCATAAAATGAACCCTTCCAGTCTCCAATTTGGAGATATACCATTGAAACACACCCTCCAGGGTCACGATGACCATTGATCATCCATTCCCTCTAATTCTATGTTATTCCACTATCTTATCCTCTTCCTTTTACATTAGGGGTAATTGACGGAGGACATTTAACCTACGAACCCAGAGCTGTAACCAAGTTGCAGGAGTCATTCATGTTTAGGCTAGTTACTGTTAGCATATTATGTTATTTTGTCTAGATATTTCTAGCAGTATTATTTTGAATGCTTGGGGGTGGGCTTTTGATACGTAGATGAACGTTACATATAACATACCAGGGGAAGGAGTGGCCAGATCAGACCAGCCATGGGATTTGGAGAGAATACAGTTCTTACCAGATAGTAAGAACGGAAAGCTACAATTTGTATAAGAATAAAGAGGATCTGGTACATTCACCTTTTTGTCTGTACAACTACTTCAATAAAGAATTAATTAAGCTGGAAATAATGACTGGAAGATCCGTTTTTGCTTATCCATGTACGATCACTCCCACCTACCCGTGAAAGGTAACACCTAACAGAAAGTTTGACATTGGAAAAGTTTAAAATCGCCATTACACATGTAAACAAATGGCATCAACTAATTGCCTTCCCTGTCCTGGAATACTCTGTCCCACTCTTTCCTCCCTAAACCTTTTCTCTGCGATTATCACTGTGAAGCAAGAAGTCTCTTGGAACTGGAATACCAGTTCCAAGCTATCAAAAATTTCCTCTCATATCTATTTCCCTCTCTTGTTTAAAGTTCTTCACTAGCCATATGTAAATGAAAGCCAAGAGTTAACATCGCCACAAAGTGAAACATAAGCTCACAAGTGATTTTACGTGCACAAGCACAATATTTCAGTTAAGAATGAGTAAACCAGCTCAACAAAGTGGTGTTCGTGATATTGGAATGTTCTGTACAAATTGATTTTGATAATTCAAGTTTAAAACATTGTGGATATTGAAAGGCCAGATCCAAGATTACAATGGCAGAATCTTAACAATAAATGAAGCAGTACAGTGGTACAGATGGTAGAGGTGGAGTTTGCATGTTCCTCCTGTAGCTGCATGCGTTTCCTCCCATATCCTCAAACATGTGGGTTTGTAGTTTAACTTTAATTGATCGTTGTGTGTTGGGAGTGGATACAAAAGTGGAATAACATTAGAACTAATGTGACCGGGTGATCAGTGGTCAGTGTAGATTTAGGGTGCTGTTGGGCCTGTTTCCATGCTGTCTCTTTCCATTCAATTCAATTCAATTCAAAATGATTGCTAACTTTACCTAATGTACACAAAAATTGGCTGCACAAATTGAAAATAAAATACTGCTACTTAGTGGAATTTCCAGTTACGTACAGTATGTTCTAGTAAGTCTAATCTCTTGAATGTCACAATTTAGTACACAATCAGTTCTACTTTTGGATTAGCACTTCCATGCAAGTTTAAATTATGGTAATTTAAACTTAAATGGAAGTGGCTCTGGTCTTGTAACCACATCCTTTGAACAGTTAGTCTGGTTTGAAGTGAGCACATAGTGGCTCATTGAAGTATAGATGGAGAATTGAAGGAGAAGGGCTACAGTTTCCAAAAGTGATCCTGAAGGTTTTGGAGATATAAATCGAGAGGAAAAGGTATATCCTGTATCCACATGCAATCAGGATGCCATATGGTCTCCTTTATAGAAAGCGTACCATAGCATTTATTCTTTGCAGGTACCCCGAGAATTTCCGCATTGCATGCTGTGTAAGAAAACGTGAATGAAAGCTTCATCAGTGTGACCCACTTCTCAGCTTTAGCCGCAAGCAGCTGCAAATGGTGATTGTTCCTTTCAACAGCCCTTGAAAGCAACACGTCCTGTTAACTTCCAGGCAGGTGGTCGGCATTGCATGAGAGAAAGTGCTAACCACAATACTACCTTGTTGCCACTTCTGGGACATGGTGTTGCAATCAGCCAACAACCAAGCTGTAGGTAGATGCTTCTAACAAAGACGCCAACTCCTTTGCAAAAAGTTGGCCAACTTCAACCATATTTGAGCCAAAATGATGGCTGTATACAAATTCTGCTCATGTTGCCTCAGGATACTTTTAGAGTCAGAATGCAAAACTGACAATTGTCCCAGTGGCATTCTGTCAAATGAAGAAAAGTACATTGGATAAGGCACCAGACAAAAAAGATTGCTGCAGTACATATTATGGCACTGACATCTTGACTGACCACTCTAACCCATAGAAATAAAGAAAATTCCAAACAATTATGATTCAAGCTTTGGGAAGTCAGCTCGAGTCTGAGACCTGAATACAGTGGGCACAGATTTAGTTCTGAATGAGTTATTGTGGGACATTGGGAGCCAGGCACTCACCTGATTGACAATGTTTCGTGTCAGGACTTTCCTTCAGAAGTAATTTAGGCAGGTAAATAACATTTTAAAGACATTTTGACAAGCACATGGAGAGGAAAGTTTTAAGGAGATGTGGGTCAGGCAAGGGCAAATGGGAATAGTTTGAAAGAGGCATCTTGGTTCGCATGGACGAGTTGATCCAAAAGGGCCTGTTTCCGTTCTGTTTGGCGCTTTGACTCCATGACTCCAGACTGAAACGCTGAATAGAAAGAAAGGCCCTAACCATTTAAAACAATGCGGAGGAGATTGATTGGGCAGATTATTACTTTCTTGGAGAAGGCTCACATGAGCATCAATAATGTAATTTGCAGCTTCTGGCACAAGGTAGATATCAGCTTATGTGGCCCTTGCTGTGTGGACACAACCATCCATGTCAAAGTGGGTTGATGTTCTCTTTGATCATAGCTTCCAATGGCATACATGACAGAATTTAAAGTCAGTAAAAATATTGGTGACTCATGATCATTCCTTTCAGTGACCGTTATTTTCCTTCCCACCATGGCCTTTATTAGCTCTGCTGAGTTCAGTATATATGGAATGAATCTCCATTACTCTGCAGTTCCTTGTCATGATTTCATTTCTGAGCACAATATATGCAACATAGCTGTACTAAGAGTCTACTCAAATGAAGTAAAAGCAGAAAATTGCTAGAAATACCAAGCATGTCAAGCAGCCTTTGAGGTGTAGATTCCACTACCCTTGCCCCAGATAGGGTCAAACCCATTGAGCATTTCAATTCAGTTTCCCTTTCTCCTGACTCTCAGTCTGAAGAAGGGTTTCAACCCGAAACATCACTTATTCCTTTTCACCAGAGATGCTGCCTGACCCGTTGAATTAATCCAGCATTTTACGTCATTCTTGAGTGTCTCTATCAATTTTGTTTTTATGTCAGATTTCCAATGTCTGTAGTTTCTTTGATTTCATTTCCAGAGGAGATTAGTTTAACTTGGTATCATGTTCATCGTGGACAGTATGGGCTGAAGGGGCTGTTCCTGGGCTGTAGTTTTCTATGTTCTATGTTCATTTCCTTGCACGCTGTATCTTACCCTTTGCTCTATCTATTGTACTTGAGCTTGTCTTGATTGTATAATGCATGCTGTATCGGAACTGTTTGGATAGCATGCAAAACTGTAGTTCGGTATCAGAGAGTGTAGAATGTTGTATTGTCATATGTCCTGAAATGGAACAATGAAATTCTCACATACTTACATGTGACAACTCTAAACCTAAACCTAAACATTCCGAGGAAGTTACCGAATAGTCTTGCCAGATGACTCATTAGTATTTTAATCTTTCACATTGGTGCTTATTTTTTGCATTTATATTGCATACCAATGTCATGTGATGGATAGTAATTGGGGACAGGCATTCATGTGGTTAATCTATGATACTTTTCATAGTTGAAACAAATTCTGGTACTTCTGGATGATAAACAATTTGTTTGGAGACATAATTGGATGCCTACTCATTCTGTCACATATATTCAGTGCTTCTTGTTAGTTGAGTACCATGTCTTGTCCACCAGAGACATGGTTTAGCCCCTATTCACACTACTTCACAGAAACAGCCCCTACTTCCATTCTACCCATTATTCCAGGTTTCTGGATATTTGCAGAAAGTATAGCTCCTCAAATATTATATTCATGTCACCGTATGACTTCATGACCAGATTGCACCATAGTTTTGACCAAACCATTTGGTTTAAGATTTTTTAATTTTCTTATCAATTATTTTCATTCCTGGATCATAGGCAAGCACAAATCTCCTTTCTTTTTAGCGCGTTAATCATAAGAGATACTGGACTCACCTTGTGCCTTCACTCTACCCGAACAAATAGAATGAAACATTTTCTGATCCTCTCACTGATTTGAAAGCATTAATCATAAGGTTGAAAAAGCAAATGAGCAGTCTGGAGAAGTTAGTAATATTTTAATCTCCACCAAACTTTTCACATTTTCTTTTCTATTTTCTACTTTCTATCTCTATCTTTCTATCTTTAAGTAGGGAAAAAAAGTATAGAAACATATTATATATATTCTTAATATTAGTATGAATACACCTATTATTAGTTGTATGAAAATATTATAGATGTCTTAAATTTGTAATTATATAAAATTGTGCATTTTCAACTATATAATAATTTTGAAATTTATATAGTTGAATTTTGAAAGTTAATAATAATACAAACACTCTTAATATTATGAAAATATCATGAATATCATAGAAGTTTGGTTAAGATTGGGTATTATGTAGTTATATTAGGGGGGATTTGTATTTGGTAATTAGAAGAAATATGTGTGGTATGAGAAGTGTGAGTATATTGCTTATTTTAGGAATATACTACATACACTCCCAATTATACAAAATAAATAACCAGGAAATGTATAATGGATAACATTACAAATAACACAAACAGTATCAATTGATAATCAATATTATATAATTTTGTATATTATATAATTTTTAATGCCGTATAAGAGTGTACTCTGTATATATTGTTTCTATAATAAAAAAAATTAAAAAAAAAAAAAAAAAAAAAAAAGAAAAAGCAAATGGAGAAGTTGGCGGAGTGCACTAAAACTTCATTAGCTTGAGAAGAATGAGATGTAATCTCATTGAAATATAGTTAATAGACCTGGAAAAATAAATATAGAGGTAATGTTGGCCCTGGCTGAGTAGTCCAGAACAGGGGGTCACAATAGGGATTAAAAAATAGGGGTTGGGTATTCATGACAGAGTTGAAACAAATGTCCTTCATCGGTGAGTATGAATGTAAGGAATTCTCTACCCAAGAGGACTGTGAATGCTCAGTCACCTTCAGTCATCTTCTATTTGGAACAGAGAGATCAGCAGCTTCTTGCATTTTAAGGAAATCAAGGGATGTTAGTTTGCGCAGGAATGTAATGCTGCAGAGAAAGATTTGTTTTATTTATGTTCTTATGTAAGGGGTATGGCCTGAGTGCAGGTAGATGGGACTAGGGGAAAACAAATGGTCGGCACGGACTGGAAGGGCCGAGAGGGCCTGCTTCCGTGCTGTAATTGTTATATGGTTATATGGTTATATGGTTATGTAAATAAAGCTCATAACATTTATACATATCATTTATATAATTAAAAAAATGTCAAACAAGAAGATTGCAAATTTTGTACTAATTTAATGCTTTGCAATATTTTTTAATTATACAGTGTTTCTTTGTGTTAAATATTTTTCCATTGTAGATGTCTGTTCTGAACTAAATCATCTATTGGAAGAAACAATCTAATAATTTTACATCAGCATATATATCCAAATGTAATTCTTCTGCAGTCCTTCTGCATTATTCTGATATTTGTTAAGTTTTCCTGGAATTTGAATAACTAACCAATCAAATTTAAATGAACTGCTAGTCGCGAGTAAAGTTAAACTACAATACATCCTCATTTAAATCTGAATCTCTCCTCTTTGAAAGTTGGATTTGATCTGCAAAACTGCTTTGAAAATGAGGCTCACACTGATGGCAGCTTTTACAACTTCTCAGACTTCTTTCCAGCTAATGAATTTCTCTTGATGTGTCTGTGTCCTATTCACACTGCAAAAAAAGATTGAATATTGGTTGTGCATTGCAAGACACCACAAACATAAATATGATATTGAGCATTAAATCTGTTCAAATGAAAGCAGTGAGGAAAGAATACCAGCTACTGTATATCATTCAAGATAACTCCTTTGTTCCTCTTCAAAACAGCATCATCCACTGGACAGAACAGTGGATGAACCTTTACATCCACTGGACAGAACAGAGAGGATTTTAGGTTAATATTATCTGAAAGGTAGCACATCTGATAATACAATACTTTGCAGTTCCACCTTGAAATATTGACTTACAATTTTCTACTTGCATCTCTAGAGCTACATAATTAACTACAATTCATTGCAACAAGGTAGACTGTACATGGCGAAAGGCCTGCAGCAAAAGTATCAATTGTAGTTATTTTCTAAACGCAAAATTAACTGTTTAAAGCTTGTCTGCTGACTTCCGGTGGCGTCAATGGTGGGGTGAGAGACGTCGCTGTTTCGCTCTGCTCCCGAAGAATGTTTTTAATGTGCTAAAATATGAGTTGGAAGACGGGGGAGTTCTGAAAATAACTACCGGAGCTGCTATTTAATTGTGTGTTATCAGAATCCTGCTGATAACAGAGAATAATTGCAGTTTTAAATGAAAAAACAGAAACCTCGCCAGAAGTCTGCAAAAGCCACTTCAAGACCTGCTACAAGAGCCTACTTGAAAAAACCTGAAAAGGACTCCTCAATCCCCTCAAACATCAGCTGGAAGTTCAGAAGAAGAAGTTGATTCCCGAAATCCTTCTACAGAAACTGACTTTAATGGAGGAACAAATGGAACACCTGGAAAAGTCAGTATTAGCTTCAGTCACTGAAGTTATTTCAAAACTGATACGAGAGGAGAACCTCGTGCTGGACAAAAAGCCTCTCTGAAAAAATTAAACAAGGTAATGATACGCTGATGGGGAAAATTGATGACTTAACCAAAACGTGTGTGGTCGAAGTTGAGGAGGATTTTAAATAAAAAAATTAAGCAGGTTGATAAGGATTGTAATAAAAAACTGGATACAATGCTAAAATCTACTGAGGTGGCTATGGAAGGAATGGACAATACGATAACTGAGATGGCTAAGGAGATAAGAGACTAAAACAGGAACAAGAAATCATTGGGAGGAGCTTGCTAAAATGAAGTATAAATGCACGGACTTGGAGGCAAGATCAAGGAGACAAAATTTGAGGATAATTGGATTAAAAGAAGGAAAGGAGATTGGACAAAACTTTCAGGAGTTTGCTGCCAATTTACTCAAACAAGTACTTAGCTGCCTGAAGCCCGAGAATAGATATGGCTCACCGAGTCCGACGTAAGGCTCAAGCAAGCTTAACTGCCCCCCCAAGACAGATTATTCTGAAATTCTATGACATTTCAACCTTGGAAGGAATTATGAAAAAGATTCCATATGGAGGGAATTTAATGTTTGGAGAAGACAAACTAAGATTCTTCCGTGATTTTCCAGCTGAAGTCATGGAAAGAGGAATAAGTTTACAAACACGAGAAGACTACTGAAAGAGGTCTCAGAGTAAGATATGGGATAGTATATCCCGCTAAATTGAGAATTTCTTATAACCATGTTGAACGTGCATTCACGGATCCAGAAGAGGGCATTTAAATATGCACAAAGTATCACAAAGGAGGCTACTGATCGTTAGGAGTTGGTCTCCTACAATAACATCGAGGAGAGAAGCGACAAAGAAAGGACTGTGTCTCTTTTTTTTTAACATACAAAAAGACTGCTCTTGTTAAAATGGGCGAATCTCCCTCGAGGCACTGTCTAGACTTTAATCTGTGGAATGTTAATTCAAGGTCGGATTTTAAGTTTTCATTTCAACAAAGGACTGACAAAGAAGAGAGAAACTGTGGCGGGGAAAATAAATTGAGATATAGTGTAATATAGAATACGATTTAAGAAACATATAATTACATACTAACATAAAATATAATTAATAAAATTGGGTAGTATTAATAACATACTAACACATTTTATAGATACAGTAGACTTAATCTAGATCGTGCGTAAAGGGGGGAGGAGATTCAGATACTTGGAAATTATCCAAGGGTCTGAATTTGGTTAACCCCTTGGGACCTGCTGTTGTCTGATACAAAAGTTTGAGACTTAATTGTAATAAATCTAGGCATATTGATAGATATGGATATATAATTAACATAATTACTGTTATATTTAAATATATAATTAATTTGGAAAACTACTCTTTTATTTTGTTTTTCCTCCTGGAAGATAAATTTCTAATCTAGCTATTGGAGTATGTTTTATTATATATATATATATATAATTTGAACTTTGTATCGCTCTCTCTTCCAATTAATAATAATTGGTCAAGGGGGCAGAGCGAAACATATAAAAACATCTACGGAAGTCAATAACAATTTTTCTACCACCTGTTGGTGGCTTGTTTTTAATTATAATATCTTTATTTTTGGATATTATAATATCCACTTTTTGTTTGTTAATTATCTTTTCACGACTCTACACTTTCTGGTCTTTTTCAAGGTTTTATTCTGAAGGAGAGATGCCAACAAAACTTAACAGCTGGGGGATGATCATCCTTTATCTGGAGTTATAAGGTTCTTGGTTGCACCATATGAAGTAAAGGTATTAACATGATCCATAATGCAAGACGATAAACAAAATAAAACTGGAGGAATCACGTTTTGTAGTTGGAATATAAGGGGCGCTAATGAACCAATTAAAAGGGGTAAGATCTTTGCCCAATTTAAAAGCCTTAAAAAGTGACATTATTTTCTTACAAGAGACGCATCTGAAATATCAAACACAGATAAGATTGAAGGCAAATTGGATTGGGCAAACATACTACTCTTCATTTACTTCTAAATCTAGAGGGCACGGCTATTATCATTCGTAAAGGTATACCATTTAAATTAAAGAATACTATAGCAGATAAAGAGGGGAGGTACGTCATAGTTACGGGAGAAATTTATTCTACTCCACTTACTTTGATAAATATTTATGCTCCTAATTTTGACAACCCCCAATTTTTTAGTAAAATTTTGGATATAATTTCAGAACTTAATCATCAAAATGTGATAATAGGGGAGATTTGAATTGTGTTTTAGATCCATATTTGGATAAATCAGCAAAACAAAAAAAAGGACTAACATAAAAATCTAAAACGAGTGAACTCCTAAAATACATACATGAAAAATTCTAATATAACAGATGTATGGAGGATCGCTAACCCAGTAAGTAGGGAATATTCATTTTATTCAAACAGTACATAAAACATATTCACGTATTGATTATTTCTTAGTGGACACAAAACTAATTCCATATACATATAATTCTAAATATCATAATAGTATCATTTCTGATCATTCCCCGTTAACTTTTTCTTTAAAATTAGAAGGAATGCCCGTTAAAAATTCGTTTTGGAGGTTTAACCCCCAAATTTTAAATAACTCACAAGCTTGCACATATTTTAAAAGAGCAGATGAGATTCTTCTTTGAGACAAATGATACACCAGATATTTCACCCTCTTTATTATGGGAAACTTTTAAGGCATTTTATTAGAGGAATTATAATCTCATATCAAGCTTTCCAAAATAAAAAGAATAATACTGAACAATTGCAGTTAGAACAAGAAATTAGACAATTAGATTCAGAAAATGCCAAAGAACCAACTATAGATAAACATAATAAGATAATAATACTAAAAATATAAACTAAATAAAATTTTATCGGCCAGAATAATGAGATTATTTCAAATTACAAAACAAGAAAATTTTGAATTTGGTGATAAACCTCATAAACTCCTAGCACGCCAACTGAAAAAAAGGGACACAGAAAATACAATTACTAAAATTAAATCAGACAAAGGGGAATTACTAACACTACCTAAAGATATTAATAAAAAGATTTGCTCAATTTTATCAAAACTTATATACATCGAAAACCTCTGCAAATAATACTCAAATTGCAAATTTCTTAGATAATTGTAATCTTCCAAAATTAAAATATGGTGGAACAAGAGGCATTAGGAGCTCAGATTACACTACAGGAAATAGAAGAAACAATTAGTTCGTTGAAGAACGGCAAAACCCCAGGACCAGATGGCTTCAGTAATGAATTCTATAAAAGATTCTACGAAATAATTTCTCCACGGTTGCAAGATTTATATATATACATTTTTAAAGAAAATAAACTACCAGAAACACTAACTGAATCAACTATTACACTTATACCAAAAAAGGATAAAGATCTAGAAGACCCAGGCTCATATAGAGCTATTGCACTCCTAAATACAGACCAAAAAATATTAACGAAGACCCTAGCGAGAAGATTGAGTAAATATGTTAGTAAACTAATAAATCCGGACCAAACAGGGTTCATACCAAAGAGATACTCATTTAACAATTTGAGACGGTTGTCTAATATAATGTACTCACATAATACTGAAGAAGAACTAGCAATTATTTCATTGGATGCAGAAAAAGCTTTTGATCAAGTAGAATGGCAATATTTATTCAAAGTATTGGAAAAATTTAATATGGGAGATAATTTTATTTCATGGGTAAAACTATTATATGATAAGCCGACGGCTAGAATACTGACTAATAATATATTATCCCTGAAATTCCACTTAACAAGGGGCAATAGGCAGGGGTGCGCGTTATCGCCCCTGCTTTTTGCACTAGTGATAGAGCCTTTAGCTGAAAGTATAAGAAGCCATCCGAACATTCATGGGTATATTACCAAACACTCAAATAATAAAATTTCATTATATGCAGATGACATATTATTATATATTACAAATTCGCAAATTAGCATACCAAATATACTAAATTTAATAGAGGAATTTGGTTCTTTTTCAGGATATAGAATAAATTGGAACAAAAGCGAAATTATGACGATAAAACCTCAAGAGTCGACACATCTGTTGAAATTCCCTTTTAGAATTACAACAGAAAAATTTAAATATTTGGGCATCCAAATTACTAGGAACTATAAATCATTACTCAACGCAAACTATATGCCTTTATTAACTAAATTAAATGGGCTGATTAAATTTTGGAAGACACTGCCGATGTCATTAATAGGCAGAATAAACGCGATAAAAATGATCTTCTTACCACAAATATTGTACCTATTTCAATCAATACCAATATACATACCTAAAAAATTCTTCAAAAAATTAGATTCTGATATTATAAACTTTATATGGGATTATAAATCACACAGAATAAAAAAAAAAACACTTGTGTAAATCTAAAGAATCAGGGGGACTGACACTCCCCTAACTTATTGTATTATTATTGGGCAGTGAATATTAAAAATATAATCTACTGGTTGGACAGTTCTGCCCAACAGGTAGATTGGATAAGAATGGAGAAAGAGGATTGTTCCCCTTATAATATAGGAGCGATCCTTCTTTCCCCGATAAAACTGAACAATGTAATATACAAGAAGAATCCAATTATTCATAGTATAATACGAATTTGGAAACAAATAAAACTAACTTTAAAATTAAGAAAATTATCGCTTCTTTCTCCAATAGCTAATAATCCCTCATTCAAACCATCCATTATTGATAAAACGTTTACCCATTGGGAAAGAATAGGAATTAAAATGATGGGAGATATGTATGAAATGGGAAAACTTTTATCATTCCAACAATTACAACTAAAATATAATTTGAAAAGTAATCAATATTTCAAATACCTTCAAATTCAAGATTATTTGAAAAAGTATATACAAGGATATCAAACTTTAACCCCAGATCTACTGGAGGAAGGAATGAATAGAAAGGCAGAATCAAGCAATTTAATATCTTACTTATATAATATAATTCTAAATATAGAAACACCAACGACAGAAGCAATTAGAAGAGACTGGGAACAAGAGTTATTGATAAAAATTCCGAACGATAGATGGGATAAAAATCTATTATATGTAAACAAATGTTCAATGAATGTAAGACATAACCTAATTCAATTTAAAATTTTACATAGACTATATTATTCGAAAACAAGACTGAATAAAATATTTTCAAATGTTTCCCCCATCTGCGACAAATGTCTAACTCAAAATGCCACTATAGCACATTCCTTTGTCTCTTGTACAAAACTGTATACATTTTGGAATGAAATTTTTGGAATTTTTACAAAACTATTTAACACAAAATTGAACCCCAATACTGAATTGATTATCTTTGGATCAATGGAAGAGGGAAGTAAACTAACTATATCCCAAGAAGCCTTTCTTAATTATGGTCTAATAACAGCGAAAAAACTTATACTTAAATTTTGGAAAAACGCACCTACGCCAACATTCAAAATGTGGATCTCAAATATGTCTGAAACGCTACAGCTTGAAGAAATGAGATTCCTCTTACTAGGCAAAGTAGACCAATTCTTAAAGATTTGGTCTCCGTTTATCAACTTTATACAAGCATATGGTGCAACATAACATAACCTTAGAAATTAAATGGTTCAGAACTGGGTGACGAATGGGCAAAAATATGAGATAGGTAGATCTCTCCTAATCTTTCATTTCTTATTACTTTTTCCTTTTCTTTCAATCTTTTAACTTCTCACCTCTGTCCTTTATTTTTTTTTTACTTTCTGTTTCTACTTGCTTGTCTATCTATTCCGACACTCTTTATTTCTCTTTTCTCTCACTGTTCTTTTATTATTGCACCAAAAATATGAAGTTGTACAAGAATGAAAATATGTATTTATGTATTATGTATTAGGTACTTAAGTACCAGACTACTGTACTTACTTCTAACAAAAATAAAACAAACAAAAAAAAAAATTAACTGTTTAAAGCTTGTCTGCTGATGTTTATTTGATCCTCGGAGTATTGAACTCTGGTAGAAAGAAATGATGCTGAGTAACTCTGGCATTTTATGTTTCTCTTCGGCGTAAACCAGCATCTGCAGTTCCTTCCTACACAGGAAGGATTAATGTTGGATTCTCCAATTTGGTCAATGCTTCAATCCCACTTTATAAGAGGGCGGAGGTGTGACCCATATAAACCTTTGGTCAGTCACTCAGTTTTATTTTTTGCTCTATCTCTATACTTTGATTCTGCCCAGTGATATATTGGAAGAGCAGCTACAATCTCTGAGATAAAGAGGTATGTGCATATGACTTGAGACATTTATTTTATCTTAGTTCCAATACTATCTGGACCATCTATCTAGAAGTCATGATCTCTAGTTCAAAAAAATACTAGGAACATTCACCAGGTCAGGCAGAATGTGAACGCTTGAAACAAGGTTTCAGGTATGAAGTCCTGTAAGAATATCTTCCATTTGAAGCATTTCCTCTGTTTCTTTTCCATGTGCAGGTAGATGAGATTAGTTTATCTTGGCATCAAGTTTGGCACAGAAATAGTGGGCCATATAGCCTGTTCCTATGCTGTACTGCCTGATGTTCTATGTTGCCTAAGATGCTACCTGACCTGTTGAATGTTTACAACAATTTCTGTTTTTATTTCAGATTTCCAGCAACTGCGGTTCCCTTGACTTTCACCTTGAGTTCATATTACTCTAGTATCAAACTAATGTGCTTTTTATTAGGTTTTCCTGTAGTTTGAATAACTAAGTACTCAAATTCCAAACTGAACCTCTAGCCACAAGCAAAGTTACACTGCAGGAGCTGCAGATGCTGGTCCCCACCCAAAACATGACCTATCCATTTTCTCCAGGTAGTTGCCTGACCCACTGAGTTGCTCCAGCATTTTGTGTTTATCTTTATGCTTTTGATCTTTTATTTGAGAATAGATGTAAAAAACAATAATTGTAGGTCATGATGAACAGCATGGGTAAATAAATTAAGAAATTGAAGAAATTATACCATGCATGCACTGCTGTTTTTTGTTAATTGTGAAAAAAATCTGAGCTTCTGTGCTTGCCAAATAATTAAATACCCCTTCATTAGAGCGGCCTTTCAATGAAACAAATATCAATACCATCTGTTTCTTACTTGTAATTTGGAAAGATTACGAACATAGATGAGAAGGAACAAAGGTATATCGTCATTATATTGACAACGGTAAGGCATTAGGAGCAATTGTTTTCGAGATCAAAGATCTGCAGGAAGAATGGATTGGGAATGTGTGAGAATGCAGCTCTGGAAAAACAAAATCAATCCCACAGAGACTAGGGATTACAGGGCAAAGAAACTGCAAATTGCAGTGTGAATTCCTCATAAAAATAATAGATTGGTAAACAAAGAGGATTTAAACTGAAGGAATTAGGACATCAGAGAAGGCAGTCTCTGGTCAAGAACACTGCAAAAACATGCACTAGCAAGGTCCTCTAGGGGTTGAAGAATGTCGTTATTGGATGGCGAGCTTCCCTGATAACCCAATGCCACTGTTAAGCATTATCTTTCTATACTTTAGAGGATCTTAATAAACCTCAGCTGACATGAAACTGAAATCTATACCCATCAGGTCTAAACCCACAAGAATTCAAACACTAACATTACAGAACATAATCCGAATGCAAACAAAATCAGCTCGTTAGCTGAGGAAATCACTTACATTTATCAGCCATCTAAGGGTTAATTATTACCTCGTGTTTTCACAAATTTCTTGGCTCGAAACACAAGTGACATCACCTGCTTAGCTTCACACCATCGATGTTTTTTAAATGATTCCTCTATAATCATCCCTATATGCACTCCCTTGAACTGCTGTGATCATTCATAAGAAGCAGAGTTAATCAGAATAGTTATACTTGGCTGACATTACTATATTTCAACTTGGGTGCTTTCGACACTTGAAGTACTTTTATTTAATAGAGTTGTTGTTCAGGAGATAAAGTATGGATGCAGATTTGGTTAGTATTTCATTTGTAGAAGGATTAGTGAGGTTGGATGTGGATTATGCCTACACCCCACAAGCGTACAGAGCAGGCAGCTGGTGACGTTAATTAATGTGTGATACTAACTAGGTGCCTTTCCTGCTAAATTAGGCCATGACCATCCAGTTAATACATTGAATACTGTGTGAACTCTGAGCAAGGACCCTGATCCCAACCTCAGATTAGTCCAGGAAGCTGTGGCAGAAACCAGCAAAGACAGGAATACCAACTGGACAATTATACCACTGTCTTGGTGTTCCCCTTAAGTCATAGAGTCATAGTCACACAGTAGGGAAACATGCCCTTCTGCCCAACTTGCCCATGCTGATCACAATGCCCCCTCGACACTAGTCCCACCAGCCTGGGTTTGGCCAATATCCCCTAATCCATTCTTATCTATGTACCTGTCCAAATGACTTTTAAATGTTATTGAACCTGGCTCAACTACCATATACCCACAACCCTCGGTGTGAAAAGTTGCCCCTCAGCTTTTTATTATTATTTTTTCCCTCTCACATTAACCTTCTGTCCCCTGGCTCTTGATTCCCCCACTCTGGGTAAACAACTCTGTTTATTTACCCAATCTATTCCTCTCGTGATTTTGTATTCATCTTTTACATTACTCCTCACCCTCCTGTATCCATTCCCTTCATGCTCATACCATTCTGGAAGCGAGCGTTTTAGGAATCATAGTCAGGAATAAATGTTTTGACAATTGGAGATATAGTCGGAAGAACTGAGTTGTTAAAGGCACTGGAGAGGGTGAAAGGATAGTTACCAGCATGTAGCCTGGGATGGAACATTTCAGTCATGAGGAGAGAATGAATTGGCTGGGTTTGTATTCCTTGGACCAGAAGGTGTTGAGAGGGGATCTGAAAGATGTATGCAGAATTATCAGGGGCATAGTTAGGGCCGATGAGAATGTTATGAATATATCTTAAACCAGAGGGCACAGGTTTAAGGTGAGGAGTATAAAGGTTATAGGGGAACTAAGGGATTTTTGTTGTTTTTTTTTTCATTCAGAGGGTAACTGTAATCTGGAAAGTACTGCCTGGGAAGAGATGGATATTTATGCCTACAATATTCTGTTGTGCTGCAACAAGCAAGAGTTTCATTGTCCTATCTGGGACACATGACAATCAACTCTCTTGACTTGACTTGGCAAATACTCTCACAACACTTAAAACGTTTCTGGTAGAGTACTGGTTTGAGGATTACCTTGGCAATTCAAGTGTTGCTAAATGGGATTAATAGTTCAAGTTCAAGTTTGCATTTATTGTCACTTAACCAACTAAGGTACAGTGAAATTTGAGTTTCAGATATAAAAATATAGATGGGTACTTGATATTCAGCATGGACATGGTACGCTACAGGCCTTGTTGCTCTTTTGTTTGACTTGAGTTTGATGAATGATTTTTACATAAACTAACAGAGATAGTTGATGAAGAGAATGTAAGAAATGTCATCTATTTGCATTTTCAAAGCCCTACAAAAGGCTGGTTAACACATTTCAAACTTGTAGCATGTAGTGATATATGATCATGGATAATGAAACTAGGTTTAAGGCGACAAAAATTTGAGCCACTTAAGAATAATAGATAATGATATTCCATGTGGGACAGTGCTGGGACCGCTGATCATTTAATATATACCATCGACAAAAGTGTACAGCATACAACTTCAAAGATCACAGATGACAGCAAACTCAGAGGTGTATAAAACTATGAGAAAACCTGTATTTTACAGCAAGACATAGCTCAATAGAAATGGCCCGTAGTGGAATTCCAGGAAGGATGAAGTAATCAGATTTGGCAAAAAAAAGAGATGATAAACTAAATAAGCAGAGTTTTAAATGGTATGCATGAATTGAGAGACAAAAGAAAAGCTTAAACCCATTTGCCCCACATCTCCATGCCCGTTTCATGATTTAACAAGACCATCTCAATCTGGGTTTCCTGCGCTAATACCATGTTCCATTATTTCCTTAATATTTGGCTCTATATGTGCATAGATGCTTGAAAATTATCAAAACTATCAAGTGATAGGTAGTTACAGGTGATTGGGGGGGGGGGGGGGGGGGGGGGGGGCGTTGAGGGGAGGGGTGGGGGTGTTTGCTTGATGGGTAGACAAAGGCTAGAGATGTATAGGAAACAAAATGGTGTCAACTAAGGGGAGGAGAGGAGTGAAATATAAAGCCAGAAGGATAGATATAAGGGGAATGGGATAGGGATTGGTTGGAAAGAGGTGGTATTGAGGGAGAAATTGGTGTAAATCAGGGTGGGAGGGCACAGAAAAGAGTTGGAGTAAAGGAGTTGTGTTGCCTAAGATTGGTGAACATGATGTTCATACCACTGAGTTGTAAGCAACCTATGAGATGGTGTTCCTCCAGATTGCATGTGGGCTCACTCTGACAATGGAGGAGGCCCAGGACAGAAAGGCCGATGTGGCCATGCACCTCCTCTAACCTCATTTCCTGCATTCACTGCTCCTGGCTACTTTTACATCAGCAAGACCAAGCCCAGACAAGACGATCATTTTGACAAATGCTTGTGTTCCGTCTGCCATGACAGCTGGATCTTCCATTTACTAATAATTATTATTTATCTCTCCCATTCCCATAATAGAGGTTCACATGCACCTGCTTTAACATCATCAAATGTATTTGGTGCTCCCGATGTGGCCGCCTTTATATATGCATGACCAAGATAAATTAGATTACCATTTAGGTGGACACCAGCACTTGCACCCCACCCCGGACCCTACCGTCTTTGTTTAGTTTAATTTAGAGATACAGCATGGAAACAGATACTTCGGCCCACTGAGTCTGCGCCAACCAACAATTCCCTCACGTTTATGCTACACTACACACACTAGGGGCAATTTACAATTTAACCAAAGCCTAGTAACCTACAAACCTGTATGTCTTTGGAATGTAGGAAACAGAAGCATCTGGGGGAAACCCACGCAGATCAGGGGGACAGTACCCATAGTCAAAATTGAACCCGGGTCTCCGGCGCTGTAAGGTCGTAACTCTACTGCTGCGCTAATGTGCCGCCCTCATCCAGATTTACATTTCACTCCTCTTTTCTCCTTATCTAACATTGTTTTGTCCACAGATGCTGCCTACCCCAAATGAATTACGTGAGCCCTTTGTGTTTTTCTCAAGATTCCATCATCTGCATTTCCTTGTTCTCCCTGCAATAAAAATGCTGATAAGTGACAATTAATTACAAAGAATGCACATGTTCTCTGCAGTTTAGTGTTTTATTGAGATACATGGGATTGTCAATTGGCTCACTTGTAGATGTAACAGTTACGATGTCAGCCCAACAGGACTGAGACAAGAAATTACATTTTCATGCAGTTTCTTCCATTCCTCAAAATACTACAAACTTCTTAGTCGATAAGGCACTCCAAGACTGAGATTCTAAGGTCAGGAGGATTCAAACAATAATTTAGATAAGGCAGATGTAAAATTTCAGTCAAAATCTTCAGTTGGAGATGGTCGAACTGTATATCAGACTCGTATGTTAAAGATTGCTCTTAGAATATTAGCCATTACACAGTACCAACCTAAAACCTATTCCCAGAACTCCATATTTCACAAAGCTACATATTTCTGAGATACTGTTCATTAATAAAATAAAATAAAATATCCAGCTTTCTATTAAATTAAAAAATTTGGAGCTGTTTTGCATTGAAATTAAGAACTATCATAAAGCCTCACATGAAGAATGTAAAAAGATACTTGACACCAAAGTGGCCTGGTTAATTTTTTTCCAGAATAGCTGAATTAGCAAAACTACATGCGTTAATTATGATGCCTATGGAATATTAGACATTATTGTCTTCAAGAGAAAGGAAAATAAAAGTAGTGACATTATTTATTTCATCCAGAGAAGGGGAAAGTGAAACCAGCTGGCATATATAATAAAAATATAACTTGTATTCATTATTGGAGGGTTTCCAGTGGAAAGTAGAGACTGCAAGGATAATGGGGACCAGGCCATCTGCTGTCAACTACAGGGTTGAAGACAAATCTGTTGTTAATTCTTTAAGATGGAGCACATTAAAACACTAGAATCATCTTTGTTGAATCTGGAGCTTTATTCTATCTATTCAGTAACATGGGCTATATAAGATAAAGAAGACATTATTTTGTTAGGATAGCTACGATTTAAATTAGAAAGGAGAATGGAGAAATAGACATTAGGCAGTAGGAGAATTTGTAGAAGGTCACTTATTTCCAAATAAAGTCTGAGTATGCTACACAAATGACGTATTACTGTTAGATAATAGAACTTAGAAAATTACTTATTTACCACAGAAAAGTGGTGCATCTGGTAGAACAGCTGCCTCACGATGCTGGAGACTCTGTTCGATCCTGACCTCAGGTTCTGTCGGTGTGGAGTTTGCGCGTTCACCCTGTGACCACATGGGTTTCCTCCAGGTGCTTTGGTTTCCTCCCAAATCCCAACGACATGCAGGTTTGTAGGTCTGTAAATTGCCCCTGGTGTGTTAATTGCCTTTGGTGTGTTAGTGTGGACGAGAAAGTGGAATAATAGAGAGCTCGTGTGAATGTGTGATCGATGGTCAGCATGAACTCGGTAGGCCGAAGGGCCAGTTTCCATGCTGTATCTCTAAACTAAACTAAACTAAACTAAACTAAACTAAACTAAAAGAGCTGCTGAGAGTGGGATCACTTATTTCAAATAAAAAGAAAACTGAGCCAGAGATTAAAGGGCTTTTCCCTTTGCGAACAAGAATTCAAAGATGAAAGATTAATTCTCAGGTGAAAATATAATATTCCATGGTAAGAATAATCCCATTTCTATTCGCTTTTGTGAAATACCACCCTTCTGGCACAGTGAACTATTAACTTTTGAAATAAATCTTTCAATGAATTAAGCTGTTTAAACAGTAACATCTGTTTATATCTATAAAGTATGAATTGTTTAATAATATGCATATTATTATATCCTAAGGGACTTACAGACAGCTGTGATTATCTGGCCTGACATGATGCAGAAAACAACAAACCCAATTCCAGTTGGTGTTGTGATTATGTGCAAGGGTAATTGTGTCATTTAGAACATTAAATATTTGGACAATTATAGAAAGGGTTTCCTTACATTTATAAAAACAATGACTTCAAAGAAAGAAATGAATCAATATTTTTTTTAATCTTTAAAATCTTGGTCAGAATCCAACCAAGAGTGATGATATTAAATTTAGTTTGGGCATTCTTGACTGGGTGACGGTGGCCCCACATTGTGAAACTTCCAACAGTTCTACTTTAGTTTACATACTGAGGTGCTGCTTTTTGCAGTTGTGAAAATCAAGGCGTACTAGGGGTCAGAGAGCTAGGTGCAGCAATGTTTCTGATAGCCCACCAACAGTTATTAACAGCCGCTCGATCTGCTTTGTCACAGTCATCTGCAGCGGTCAGAACCACCAACATTGCTAACAGCCGCCATAAGTTGGTTACTGACCATTTAGCACAAATAAAATATATTTTGAAGTTTATTTCAGAGAAAGTGCAAAGGATTTGATTTAAGACAGCCATGTGGAAACAGCATGCATGCTACATAAAAGTGGAGCTCCAATTTGCTACCAACCGACGAGGGTTTGCCAAACAGCAGCATGGGAATAAATGTAGATAGGGGAATATGTCAAATGGCAGTCTGAGCCCACTCTGCCATTCAATAAACCCCGAGATGATCCTACATCTTATGTCTGCTTACATGACTAATAATTGTTTATTCAGAGAGTGACAGAGCCATAAAGTCACACAGTACGGAAACTTCAGAGCATTCTATCCATGCCGTCCAAGTGTCCTGAATGTGTTCCAGATGCCTTAATTTTGCATATCTCTCTATGCTTTATGTAGAAAGGAACTGCAGATGCTGGTTTAAACTTACATTTCTCTAACTTCATTCCTTGCATTCCTCTCTCTCTCCGTTCCTCCCCCACCCTAGTTGTTGTACTAGTTTTACGGTCGTCCTGGTGAGTTTAATCATCTTTGTAACTTCTACTAACCTAGCCCACAGCCAACAATGGACCGTCTCCTTGATCATCGTTACTCCTTTGCATATCTTTCATTCATTTGTTCTATATCTCCCTATATCACTTTCTATAACTCGTTTCCCTTTCCCCTGACTCTCAGTCTGAAGAAGGGTCTCGACCTGAAACGTCACATATTCCTTTTCTCCAGAGATGCTGCCTGAGTTACTCCAGCTTTTTTCTGTTTATCTTCTCTCTATATCCTAACAATCCACCCTGTCCACGTGTATTTTAAGTGTTGTAATTGTACCCATCTCTACACTTCCTCTGGCAACTCATTCCATAAACCCACTATCCTCTTTGTGATAAACATGCTCCTCATGCCTCTTTTAAATATTTTCCATCTTACCTTAAACTCATCCCCTTTAGTATTGGACACCCTGCCCTGGGACAAGATTGTGACCACATTATTATTTAAACCTGAATAAGGTAACCCCCCCAGCTTACTTCACTCCTGGGGAAAGAAGTCTCAGTCTATCCAATCTCTCTTTATAACTCAAGCTCTTCAGTTTTGGCACCAGTCTTGTGAATCTTTTTTGCCCCCTATATAGCTTAATCATAATGGCAAACAAAACTGCACATAATATTCCAAGTGTGATCTCGCCAACATTTGTGTAGCTGTAACATGATATCCCAACTCTTGTACTCAATGTCTCAGTTGACGAAGGCAAGCATGCTTGTTTCACCATCTGTCTGACATTGCCTCTACTTTTAAGGAACTATTCATTTGTACCACAAGCTCTGTATATTTTCTAATACTCCCCAGGGCTCTGTTGTTCACAGTGTATGTTTTGCCCTTGTTTAATTTCCCAAAATGCATCAATTTGGACTTGTCTGAGTTAAATTCCATCTGCCAATTATTTGCTTCTTTTCCCAGTTGATCAAGATTCTGTTGTAACCTCAGGCAACCATCCACAAACCTACTAATTATGCCACCAAATCATCCACATCATTGATATATGTGATGAGCAGCAAACAGTATAGCACAGCTCACAGGCCCCCAACCTGAAAAACTATAATATCACACTACTTCTCCCAAGCCAATTTTGTATCCAATTGGTTACATCACCCTGTATCCCACGTGATCTAATCATCCAGACCAGTCTACCATGCGGGATCTTGTCATAGGGCTCGCCAAAGTCCACATGGACATTTTCCACTTCTTCAGATGCTACTAAAATCCCCAAATCTTATCAATCTTGATGCAAGCACGTGTAGGAAAGAACTGCAGATGCTGGTTTACACTGAAGATAGACCGCAAAATGCTGGAGTGACTCAGCCGGTCTGAAGAAAAAGAAAAGGAATAGGAATAGGAAAATAATTGCCTTTTTTGATGCAAGCATGACAGATGAAAATAGGAATTTTACCTTCATCACAAAGACTGCCATGTTCCATGTAAGGTCAAATTAGTTTAGTTTATTTGTTTAAAGTTTAGTTTATTTGTCATGTGTACTGAGGTACAGTGAAAAACTTTTTTTTGTTGCAAGCTATCCAGCCAGTGAAAAAACTACACATGATTACAATCAAGCCATCTACAGTGTGCAGGTACAGGGTAAAGAGAATAATGTTTAGTGCAAGATTAAGCTCAGTAAAGTTGGATTTTACTTCGGAGTCACGTGAGTGACTTCGTGAAGACCCCGCCAGCACGCATGCACGACATATTGTCGCTCGCATTGCTACCGACATGCTGGGGGGGTGGAGTGCGCTCTCTCCACAGCTCCTTCAACGCCAGGGAATCGTAAATTCAACTAACCTGATGCTGGTTTTCAGGTAGGAGTCCTTCTGTTTCTCTATGCAGGTGGAAGGAAATGGGAACGGTAACCTTTCGAAGCACCGCTGGACTTCTGGTCAGCAGGTCCTTTCTCCGGAGCTGTTCGCAACACCGGCGGCGTCCGGGAAACAGCCCGGTGACAAAGTGTGGAAGTCGGGTGCGTTTGTTCCTCCAGCGCCCGACTCGTCTCCAGAGGCGGCCGCACAGGTGCAGGGTTTCGGAAACCCTGACTTCGTGTCTCCGTCCCCCGGGAGGTGGGGGGAGCAAGCAGGTGCGTGAAGTAACTTGCGCCCCGGCGACGGCAACACCTTGTTTTTACAGGCCCCACGAGGGCCAAGGGGCGGACTCCCGCACCGACGTCGTGCCCCGCAGTTGAAGCAGGACTCATGAAGCCGCCGGAGTCTCCCGACTTAGCGCGGGCCGGTAGAGCTGCTGTGGAGTCGAGCAGCTCTGCAGGAGCAGGTGCTGCCCGCATCACACCGGGGTCTGCTCGTGAGCAAGCTGGTGGCAGCCACATCCGGTCGCTCAGTTTGCCTGGGGCTGCTGCCGACCATGCACCCCTACCGAGACATAATGTCAGAAGTAGGGGTAAGCCTGCACGGACTCCGGGGAGCCAGGCGCCAGGGGTTGGCACCGACTCTTATCCACTGCCTTCCCACCAGGCACGGGGACCGCCACAGTCCGCTCGTGGGCGGCCTAGCGGAGAGTCTGTGCGGGAGTCATACGGGCCTGCAGGAGCAGGTGTTGACAACCTCCTGCCACCAGATCGCTTTCCGCCTTTCATGGGGGTACGATCTGCTGGTAGAAGCTCCAGTAACATTGCAGAGCCTGGGGAAGTCGGCTTGTCGGCTACGTGCAGTAGCGACGGTCGCATGGACCGGTTGGAGCAAATGGTGGAGCGCCTCGTTCAACAAGAATCGGACCGGGAAGAACGTTGATCCGCGGCATCGGCTCCCACGGCCGTCGGCCGCCGAGTATCTCGCTTTCCTCCGTTGGGACTGCCAGGGGTCTGGAGGACGTCGAATCCGATGCCGCACCAGCCATGCCGGAGGTCGATAATCCAGAGGTGGATGAGGACCTACTGGATGTCGTGGGTAAATTTCCGACTGCACCTCCTTAGAGAGGGCCTCTACATTCCAAACTGGCAGGAACGATTAACTTTCTCACCTCCCACCAGCTACCGGCAAGTGTCCTCAGTGACGCCATGGATAAGTTCAAGCCACCGGAAAATTGTGTTAATCTCAATGTTCACTTGGTCAATGCTCACATTTGGGGGAATTTGAGCGACACTGCCAGAGCACAGGATGCACGCCTTCAACAAATCCTGAAACTCCTCTCACGGCATACGCCAGGACCCTCGATGGGGAGCCTGTGTCTAGTGAGCATCAGGATGATCTAGCTTTACTCTGCAATGCCCAGTTTGAGATTCATTGTCTCAGGAAAAGTTCCATCCGGCCCACGCTCAACCCTAAATTTGCAGGGTTGTGCCGCACCTCCACCACTCCACCACAACATCAGCTGTTCGGGGCAGACCTGCCTAACAAGGCAAAAGAGATGGACGAGGTAGCAAAAGCCATCGGCCTCATGAAGCCGCCTTCATCCCGGGCTTACGCCTATTGGCAACCACAGTTTACAGCTTGGAAACCTCACCCACCGGACAGGGCACCTCGGACCAATCCATCGCATGGGAAATGCGGCCTCCACTTAGTCAAGCCACATCACGTCCCCCCAAACCACCGTACACCAGGACCCGCCGTTGCCCTTGGGGGTCTGGAAAATGAATCCTCCATCAGACTTGCGGCAGTGTGATAAGCATGGACGCTGTCCAGGGCGTGAAATCACAGAGCTTTGAAATCTTCACGAAGTCACTCACGTGACTCCGAAGTAAAAGAGTAAGATTAAACGAGAACCTACCAAGTTTGAAGGTTGATCTGTATTTTACGAGGAGTCGCGGTGAGGGATTTCGTGAAGACCCCGCCAGCACGCATGCGCAGCATCCTTCAAAGCAGCGGTGTGGAATCACAGAATGCACCATGACTAAACATAGTAAGATGAAGAACGCAGAACTTCCTAGTTGACCTTACGATAGAGGGTGGGAGCGGGGGGCACGAAATCCCTCACCGCGACTCCTCGTAAAATACAGATCAACCTTCAAACTTGGTAAGTTCTCGTTTAATCTTACTCTTTTACTTCGGAGTCACGTGAGTGACTTCGTGAAGATTTCAAAGCTCTGTGATTTCACGCCCTGGACAGCGTCCATGCTTATCACACTGCCGCAAGTCTGATGGAGGAAGGCTGTTAATGCAGTTCAGTCGAAACTGGCTGAAAAAGTAACACAATTTATTAATCAAATAAAACAAACAAATAACCGCTAATTCGGGGACAGACATTCACTGAGCGGTTCCCAGCACAGGGGCGACCAGTGGCTTATTGTAGAACCGTTGAAAGGTTTCTTCACTGGCCCAGCCCACGGTGGCGAGGATGTGGTCCATGGGCACCTCCATGGCTCTCGCCGCTGATGTGGATGCAGCCCTAGTGGAATGAGACTTAAAAATGTTAGTAGCAACTCCTGCTGCATCCAGCACCACCCTGAGCCACCTGGCGATAGTCTGTACAGTCACCCGATGATGCGGAGGTTTGTGGCTGATGAGGAGCCCCTGTTCCTTCATCCTGATGGCTCCTGTAATCCCGATGTAGTGGTGGAGATGGGTGACTATGCAGAGAGTGGCATCTACAGGCTATGCCCAAAACTCCAACTGCAGCCCATGCGCCCCTGGCCTGTGCTGCTTCAATAAATCTTGAACAAAGAAATTTATTTGACCAGGGGTGGCCACCATGCTGTCCAGTCGCATTTTTTGTAATGTCTGGACTCGTTGGGCTGTAGTCAGTGCCATCAGCATCACCACCTTGAGGGTGAGCTGTTTCAGCGGTAGCTCATTCATTGGAGCCCAGCTCCTCAGTAGGGTCAGCACGATCCCCACATCCCACGTGAAAGTATATCTGGGTCGCGGAGGGTTGGTGTTGAACACTCACCTCATGAGTTTAGACACCAGGTGGTTGGAGCCTATACCTATATCCAGGTATGAGGACAGCGCACTCCTGGCGCTGTTGATGGCACTGTAGCTAAGGCCAGCATAGAAATGGAGGCCAGCTAGGAATTCCAGGACATCAGGTACCATTGCTGTGTTGGAAGTCTTGTTGGTACGAGCACTGAATGCCTCCCACTTTCTGATTTGCGTGAGGTACTGCTTCCGAGTTGATTCTCGGCATGATGCAGAGATGAGTTCTATGGCTCGTGGTGAGATACCTGCCTGGATGAGTGGTCTTTTCAGAACCTGCAGGCCAACAAGTTTAGGTGACCATGGCAAGGATGACTATCCCCCGTAATGGGGTGAATAATCAATTTGGGATGTTTCCCAATCGACATCCATGGTTGTTTTAAAATTTTAATGACCATCGGGTACCATGGTTGTGTAGGCCAGTCGGGAATGATCAATATGCCAGTTGCAGAATCCAGTTTAATTTTCTGCAATACCCGACTGATGAGGCAGAATGGGGGAAATGCGTAGCAAAACCATTTCCCGCAATGGATAGAAAACGCATCCATTGCTATTGCCCCAGGGTCTGGTTCCCAAGACACATACGTTGGTATCTGATAGTTCAACCTGGACGCAAAAAGGTCAATATCTGGTGTCCCATAGTGAGCTATAATGTCTCCAAAAATTTGGGGGTTCAACATCCACTCGATGTTGTCATTGAATACTCGTGACCTGGTGTCCGCCATTGTATTAAGCTTCCCTGGCAAATAGGTTGCTGTAATCCAAATATTCCTTTCAATGCACCAGTGCCAAATTGTGTTTGCCAATTCATCACAAGATAGCGACCTGATACCACCCATATGATTGATGTAAGCCACCACTGTAGTGTTCACGAGAACACCACTGTAGTCTTCACGAGAATTCCATCTGCCACCATAACTGGACATCGTATCAGTTGCTCCCCAGCCTTGTGCGCTTGCATCAATTTGTAGTACGACGTCTGGGTTGCTTACTATGACGGGTCTGTGACACTCACTAATATAGTCAACCCACCATTGTAGCTCGTTTCTAGCCTTTGTTGGTAACCGGATTGTCCGATCAAAGTGCCCAGCATTTGCTTTTAATGCTGTGATCTTTGTTCTTTGTAAATTTCGTTAGTGTAGTGGTCCGAATTGTGCAGCTGGGAATGTAGCTACCAATTTCCCTATTACTTTTGCTGTTTGCCGAATGGTCGGTACCCTGGCACAAGTAAGACTGTGGCATTCTTCTTTTATAGCAGTAGCTTTATTGGTTGGGATGGTAATCTTTATTAAGTTGGTGTCTAGGGTGAACCCCAAATAATCCATAACCCGTACCGGGTGCAACTTTGACTTGTCTGGATGGATTACAAATCCGAGCTTCTCGAAGAGAGCTTTAGTTGCAGCCACTGCCCGTGTAGCTAATTGGAGGGTCTGACCCACTATAAGGATATCATCCAAATATGCCATAACCATATAGTTTTGTTGTCGGAGAAGAGCCAATATAGGTTTTACCAATTTTGTAAACAGCCTAGGGGCTGTGGAGATTCCATTGGGCAATGCCTTGTATTCCCATAATTGATCCTTCCAGACAAACTTTAGAAATTTCCTGTGAGCCTCAGAGATGGGCACCGTATAGTATGCATCTTTTAAATCGATGCATGCCATAAAGTACCCTGGGTAAAGCATCTGCTTGGCTGTTTCAAAAGTATCCATTTTGAAGTGGGTATATTGTACAAAAGTGTTCAGCTCAGTTAAGTCTATTATAATCCGACATCCCCCATCTTTTTTAATTCTGGTGAAAATGTTGGACAGAAACTCAATAGGTTCATGCGTTGTTTTGCCAATTACCCCTTTTGCTGCTAGCCGTATAATTTCAGCATGTCCTGCCTCCACCTCTTTTTGGGATATAAATTATTGGGTGTAAATTTCCTATGAGGCGAATGCTGGGTAGGGGGATTTATACCACCAATAAATTCTATAACATAGCCTTGAACACTTTGTAAAATAAACTCATCTTTCCAAAAAAGCCCGCAATCGCCCACCAATTTGTGCAGGAGGGGATGCTACGGCGTGAGAGGAACTAGGCCCCCTTACCTCCACGGTTAGCGACGGTTCCTTACATATGGCGTTTTGGGTGGACGTTGTGGAGGTTGACGGGATGGCGGCCGCATCTTCCATGCAGGCCACTGCTGGCCTTGTCCTAAAAAAGGTCGTTGTGTTTGGGGAAGTGGAGGTGGATAGGTCCTTTGTGTCCTGTCCGGCAGTCGTGGTTTCCAGGTTGTGTTTGGCTGTTGCCGGTGGTATGGGTGAAGTCTGGCCATAGGACGTTTCATGAGGCCAGCTGTTTTGGCCTCCTCGTCCTGTTCCTTCACTTGTTTGGACAGGTCTCCAAACAATTGATGAGGCGGTGGAGCGGTTGATGGACGGCACAACCCCGCGAATTTGGGGTTGAGTGTGGGCTTTATGGAGCTCTTACGCAGGCAGTTGATCTCATACTGGGCGTTGCATAGGAGTGCCAGTGCATCTTGTTGTTCACTGGACAAATTATCCCCGTCCAGGGTCCTAGCAAACGCCGTTATGCCCGTGGAGAGAACATTTAAGATACGCTAGAGGCGGACATCCTGCATCCTGGTGGCCGTACTCAAGTGTCCCCAGATCTGGGCATTAACCAAGGACACACTGAGGTTGATGCAGTTCTCGGGCGGTTTTATTTTCTCTATTGTATCATTGAGAACCTGACTCTGGAGTTGGTGCGTAGTCAGGTAATCAATGGTGCCCGCCAGTTTGTGGTGCAGGGGTTCCCCTGTTTGTGTAGTAGCGGCAAACTTGCCCGCCACGTCCAGCATATCCTCCTCGTGCTTTGGCTCAGCGGTCACTGGCTGTCCCGGGTTGTCTTCAAACACAGCGGCTGGGCAACTGCTAGCACTTCTGGCTGGTGACGACGAGATGCTGAGAGGACTCCTTGCACGGCTTGTAGAGTTGGATCGGCGCCAGCCCCCGGAACCTGGCTCACCGGAGTCCGTGCAGGCTTACCTCCACAATCGCCCAATTTGTGGTGTGGAGGCGCATGGTCGGCCGTTCCCAGAGCTGAGCTGACCGACCGTCTACTGCTGCCACCTCCGCCCTTGACCGCAGCCTGACGGGGTGTTTTGTCGGCGGCATCTGGTCCTGCAGGCCTGCTCGACGCAGCAGTAGAGCTGCCAGACTGCACTACGGCAGATCTCCTTGGCAGTGGTACATGGTGGAGCACAGCTGTAGGGCTCACCTGCAGTGCACCTGTCCCCCGGCCCAGCCCCCTCAGGTCCACTGGAACTCGGGGTGAGGTCCCTTGCACGTACCTGTTTCCCCCCTCTTTTCTTGGGGGAAGGGGGCTCGAAGTCTGGATCCGTTGCATCCAGCTCCGGGGAGGTAAACCACTCAGGTGATGAGTCGGGCGCTAAAGTAGCGGGAGCGCCCGACTTCCGCATTCTTGCCCCCACATCTCGAAGCTGCCGGTGGTGCTTGCAGCTCCGGGGACAAGGGCCGTTGGCTGGTCGATGCAGCTCTGCTCCTAGACAGCGTGGCCTTCCTCTTGCCTTTGTCCATCCTGTGGAGTGAAGGTAAGTACTTACCTGCCGGCATTTATGAAGGAGCCGGAGGAGAGAGCGCACTCCCCCCCCCAGCCTGTCGATGCAAATGCGCGCGACGATATGCTGCGCATGCGTGCTGGCGGGGTCTTCACGAAGTCACTCACGTGACTCCGAAGTAAAATGCATTGTTGCCTTCTAGAAATAAATGTGCATTTGCACATTGTCAGCAAGACTGGTGCACAAATTGTGTTTTTTATTTTATTTCCCCAGTCCAACTGGGTGCTGCACCAACTGTGCTCAGCCAGTTCAGTGTGTTGTGCCAGGGTATTTTTGTTTGGTAGTGCTCCATGCAGTATCATGTAACATCTTTGCTTTTCTGAACATGGAAGTGACTGCCTTTATCCCAACTGGGCTTTTTTTTTAACATGTCAATTGGGATTCCATTTGCCAATTAGTCATAATTAATTAATGACTGGTAAATAATTAGAATCAAGTTTTGGTATTTAGTTTCTCAGAAAATCCATATATTTAGTTCATCCGATTAGAACTATATTTTTGCATAACCCCTCCAGTTAAAAAGCTGTTGAAGAAGTGTTGGCATACATCAACTACATTTCAAATAATCAAGGTTAATAAAGAAAAACAGAGATTATGTCCTCACTTCCCTTGACTCTTGGGATGCTTACTCTTCAGATGTTTTTTTAATCATATTTAAACCTAGTCAGATTCAAAGACTCATTTAGTAATAAAATAATGTATTAGCCTACAAATTGAATTCATTGATGCCAAATTTCATGGAAAAATGGTGCATAATAGTGATTTCAGCCAGGCTATTTCTTGTCAGTGTTTCTAAACTAAACAGGTTATTTTTGGATGATAACATGCTGAACGGGAAGCTGGCCCAGGTACTTATCTGTCCAATTCATCTTACTATACTGACATCTACCTAGCTTTGCCTGTATACATGCCTCCTCTCATATATCCCTCTCTGTCCTCCCTCTCCCCACACTCCTCCCGCTCCCTCATCTCCATCTCCTCCTCATACCTCCTCCCCAGCCCTCTCTTCCCTCAGATGAGTAATAGCAGCAGCGCAGCAGCAGCAGCCCGCACTACTCCTAAGGCTGGGAAGCTGAGGGGCTGCTCCTCAAGTTTTGGCTCCACTTTAGTCCGACGCTATTGATATTTGGGCACCCGGTGCAGAGGGGGGAGGGTCGGGAGGGAGGAGGGGGTCTCCCTGTCGGTCTGCTCCTGGGCCTGGCCAAGATGGCCATTCGCGGGTCCAGGCAGCGGGCAGTCGAAGGCCGCACAGCAGTCGGCTGCCTGCCCCTCTTCCGGGGTTACGTCCGTGCCCGCGTGTCCCTAGAGAGGGAACACGCGGTGTCCACGGGGACTGTGGAGGCTTTCCGTGAACGCTGGTCACCGCAGGAGGTCGAATGTATTATTGATAAAAATGATAATATTTTAATTTGAGAACTTTCTTTGTAAAATGCCAATATAGGCATTCTCTGATCGTGTTACTGTTTTGTATTTGTTGGTTTGAATAAAAGCATTTGTAAAAAAAAAAGGCTGGGAAGCTGAACGTAAAAATGTCCTTGAATTCCAAGAACAAGAATTCTAGGCAAACCTTAGGCTGTATTCAAGATCATAGATCTCAAGGATGATAAATAATGCAATTTAAGCGATTACTTTTTAAATAGTCCAGATCCAGGGGAAAATGGGTTCATGAAATCTCTTCTGACGAATAATCTTGGACCAATAATGTTTCCTTTGGGTCTTTGAGCAGAAACATAGATTCTCTTTCCTCAGCACTTTTTCTAGGGTTTTTCAGGTTTTCAGCATATTTTCATTTTCTCTTATCATTCTCTTACCACTGCCATTTCTCTTCCAGGAATGCCAATTATTTTCCAGTTCTCCTCTGCCCTCCTGTGAGACTTCTGTTGCATCCTTCATGCCTAATTCACCTTCAGCAGTTTGCCTTTCTCTACTAGTCTTCAATGAGGTATTGTCAAGACTCACTTGCATAGCTACACCCCATCCTTCGGTAAATGTCTCTATCGCCTATGCATCCCACAAGGATATCTATTCAAGTTCCATCCTTCATAATTCAGATGCAATCAGGATGTTTACACCAGTGCTTCTTAAACTGATTAATGGTTCACCCAAGGCTGAATGAAAATTATTTTGGGGTGAATTAAACTAGAGGGGTGAATGACTTAATTTATTCAGATATTTATATATTTTTTTCTATTGCAGTCAGGCTGTAAGTGGGTGTTGAGTGGTGATGGAGAGGGGTGGGTGAGAAAGGGCCCTGTCTTTGCAGGCTGGAGTCAGGCTTACAGAAAGTTATATTAGTTGGATGCTAATATATTAAATCACATACTCCATGGTTTTGTTGAGCTAGTTTTCCAAGTCAGTAATCAAAGCCCAAAAGGGTAGGATGGGGCTGAAACCCAGTAGTATTTATACGTTGGAATGTTTTTTTTTAATCATTCTTAAGGTGGCTGTCCCACTTGGGCGACCTTATCCCCGAGTTAAGAAGAGTGTCCTCAACCTTGAAGCTCGAGGGCACTCGCCTGGAAAGCCTCGAGCTGGATCGACCGTCCGCGTTGAAACCGTGAGCGGGATCGACCGACAGCACACACACACACAGACAAACACATTGCAAAGGTGGGGGCCAGGGAAAGCGGGTGAGCACTGTCTGAAATTCACACCCGGGATGAAGAGGAAGGTAATACGGCTGCACAGTAACGGTAAGCCCTTTAGAGAGCGCAGGGAGGGGGGGGCGGGGGGGGCGGGAGGGGGAGAGAAGGGGGGAGAGAAGGGGGGAAAGAAGGGGGGAGAGAAGGGGTGGGAGAAGGAGGGGGGGAGAAGATGGGGGAGAAGGAGTGGAGACACTTTTACGAAATATAATAATGTTTAGCGGGCATTTTACCTACTGGTAGGCTTTCCTTAGTCCTGAAAACTCCAATGAGCCAATCAAACTGCTCGGTCGGCGAAGGAGATTGCCTACGGCTGCCCTCGACTGCTTGTAACTACATAGCGACTCCACTCCACTGCACTACGAGTTCAAAAGAACCATGCCGACCAAATTTTACTCGCGGAAAATGTTTCAACATGTTGAAAAATTTTCAACGACCTAGCTGAGGCTACGCGTATTCGGGAACTTCCCTCAAGCATGAAGGAGAGTTCCAGTGACCTCATAGGACATCCTAGGACCACGTGTCGACCATGCTGCGAGTTTGAAGGTCGAAGACACTCTTCTAAACTCGCAGATTAGGTCGCCCAAGTGGGACAGCCCCTTTACAGAATGATTTTCCAACTCCAGTGGTAATTAAACTTTTTTTTTCACTCATTCACTCCTAGTTTTCTTTCAATATTTTTAGGATGTTCAAAAAGTTGAAATAAACGCTTAAGAAATGAGTTAGTTGATGCTTTTTGTTCATGTGACAAAATTAATTATATATATAATTAGACACAAGGGAGAATGAGACGAAAATTACCAAAAAAAACATAAGAACATTTAGTCGAGGGTGACTGATATTTTGAGATAAAGACTCAAGGGTGAATGACACTGAAATAGTTTAAGTAGCGCTGGTTTACACTATTGAGCGGTTGTCTCATCGCATCCTGAGATCCACATTCTATGCCGTGTGTTGACACATTCATGCTTTTGACCTCTCTCTGCAATCGCAACAACTCACTTTTTCTCAAAGTTGTCAAGGTTGTCAGTCCTATATTCTTCACTTCATTTGGTCATGTAACAGATAACCTTTTTTCCTTCAAATTAGATGTCAAGGATTGCAAAAAAATCTACATTCTAGGATTTAAGTATCCGTACTGAGTTTACTTCCCCTTGACTTTGTTCTGACCCCATGTCCACCCCAAGTTCCACCCCTGGCTGTGTTTTCACTATCCCTTCTGATCTCCCTCTCCCTGATCACGAAGTATTGGTCCTGAGCAGAGACCTTAGCTTGAATACCCAATGTTCCCAACTCAATAAATTTGCAACATTATGTGACATTAAGGTCTTCTGCTGCCTCCACCATTGCTTCCACTTTTTTTTCATGAGAAGTCCTCAACCCAGACTGCTGACAACTTTCTCCCCTCTCCTAAATTCCCAATCTACTTGGAGCCCCCAAAGTTACCTCTGGTCCATTACCTTCTCTTGACTGATTCATTGCTAATGCCAACAGGAAATTGACTATCATGATTTTTTCACTGCCTTCCCTCACTCTAACCTGTCCCTTTCCGAAGTTTCAAAGCTCTACTCACTGAGAACCAATCCTAATATCAAACCTTAGACCAATATTTTCAGCCTTGAAACATTCTCTCACTTTCACTTTCAAGATCTGTGACGTCCAGCATTTTCTATTGTATGTGCTTGTGGTTCTGTGAGTAAATAATGACTGTTATTTTCAGACCAGTAAAATTACAAGTAAAGCTGAGGATGCAATATGCATCTTACACTGTTGTTAACAACATTGGGAAAGGCTTCCCCAAAAAAAACATGTATGACATTTCTCAACTGAGTAGATATTCTTGTGAGATGAACTGACACTACGCCATGTGTGAAGTATTTCTTTACTTCTGGTTAGGCCAGTTTTCAATGATATGGTTATTAGGTTTTGAAGTTTCTAGACCAGATTATATATGTATTAATTTGTAGGTGCATTTGATCACAAGCATTTCTTTATGACAAGCTTTTAAACTTTTTTAATGTAAAAAGATTCAAAAGTTATAATTTACCAATTTCTATTGCAAATGTCTGCAAATTAAAATCATCGGTACCATACTTCCTTGCCAGGATGTGGAAATGATGGTATGATTGGGGGTGTTCTTCAAAGAAGCTGGCTTCCTTTTCAAAGAAATCTGGGACATATGTGGACTGCAGTCCGTGGATGTTTGGCTTTGGTTTCTCATATGTTACTTGTTTATTGTTCCCATTCTGGCAACGCAATAAGATTCCATGGAGCAGAATAACTTCCATTGTACAATCACCAAGTATTCAATTCAAAGGCTGAGTTTTGATTTGATCATTTTGGAGGAGAATTTGCAGTGAACTTTGGCAGCACAGCAAAATGCATGACTCTTTAGCCATCGGCGATTTTGCACTACCATTAAACTTCACTTCAATTTAGAATTTTTAGGGTAGATTGTGGTCTCTGATACTGACTTGTCTGCTGTGTTGTTAATACTTCTGTGCTGTTTACAAATATATTCAAACTGACCTATATGATCCTGACTAATATATTCTGTCCTTTGAAGTCTGTAATTGTGCATCGAGAGTTATCTGCAGCCATTAGTGCAAAATATTGCCATTACTCGTTTTTAATTAATCTCATGCCACTAACTTATACAGAAGAAGCATTAATCATAGTAATCCTTCTCAAACCTGGGAGGTGTGTGTTATTTTATGGATCTCTGGTGCAAATATGAATTAAATAATTTGTAAAAGAGCTTGTATTGTAACAGGAGTGAATGATAATCACAATATCATTGTAAACTATCTCCAAAATAAATGTTGATACAATGTACAAACAAGGAACTGCTGATACTGGTTTACAAAAAAAGACACAAAGCACTAGAGAAACTCAGTGGGTCAGGGCAGCATTCCTGGAGAACATGGATAGGTGATGTTTCGGGTTGGGACCCTTCTTCAGACTGACTTCAGATTCAGACAATTTATTTTCTTTTTCTTCAGTAATAGATGTCCAAACTGTTTCTCTATTGTAATTGTTTCCAGGAAAATGATTTTCATGGCATTACTCTCTTAAGATGCACGAGTTGCAGTTACAGTTCCAATAAATTTGCAGCAATTACATTTTATGACATTAAATCTTGAAAGCTAACTGTATGCCCAGGAGGTTTGGAAAACTGATTGTCCTTCACAATAAACTGCTTAAACTGCTCTTTGAATTCCTAGACCTCCCGCACCAGATCACCCATAAAGTCACTTGTGATATTATTTGAAGGAGCACGTGCACTGAACCGAGGGTCAAACATTCTGGTGAAACATTTCAGTTGACGCTGAAGATGCAGTTGGAACATACTGAAGTTCAGCTGTTAATACTTTTGGTTCAAAGACAATCTTGGCGGAAATATTTGTCTTTTTGTCCAAGAATCTTGCAGTCTTCTGTAGGAGTGTGCATTTCAGGGGAACCATTTGACAAAGAGGGGCTGGAACAATGCTCACCTTCAATTAATTGTAACAAGATAACTAATTATATCAATCAGAAACATTTTCTTTAACCTGGTGTTTCATCCATGTATATTTATGGGTGGTTTTCCATCAATTGCCTAATTTTCCAGATTTTCTAGAATGTATTGTTGCACTACTTTCTACATCATGTTTTTGTGGAGCATTTTACTATTTTCAAGAGAGAGTTGGATTTAGCTCTTAGGGCTAAATGAATCAAGGGATATGGGAAAAAAAGCAGGAATGGGGTAATGATTTTGGATGATCAGCCATGATCATATTGAATGGCAGTGCTGGCTCGAAGGGCTGAATGGCTTACTCCTGCACCTATTTACTATGTTTCTATGTGTCTAGTACTGTGTTGTTTCAGGTGGAATGCTGAAAATATGAACAAATGAGTATAGAAGTTGAGTGGTCATGTTGCGGTTGTATAAGATGTTGGGCATTTAAAGTATTGTGTTCAATTCTGGGTACCACGTTATAGAAAATACGCTGTCAAGATGGAAAGGGTACAGAGAAGATTTACAAGAATGTTGCCAGGGCTAGAGGTCCTGAGCTACAGGGCGAGGTTGAGTAGGCTGCGTCTCTATTCCTTGGAGCGCATGAGGATGAAGGGTGATCTTATTGAGTTGTATAAAATCATGAGAGGAATAGATCAGGTAGATGCACAGAGTCTCTTGTCCAGATTGGTGAATTGAGGACCAGAGGACATAGGTTTAAGATGAAGGGGAAAATATTTAATAGGGATCTTAGGGGTAACCTTTTTCACTCAAAGGATGGTGGGTGTATGGAACAAGCTGCCAGAGGAGGCAGTTGAGTCAGGAACTATCCCGACATTTAAGAACCAGTTAGACAGGTGCATGGATAGGACTGGTTTGGAGGGAAATGGACCAAATGCTGGCATGTGGGACTAATGTGTCTGAGAGATGTTGGCCGGTGTAGGCAAGTTGGGGCGAAGGGCCTGTTTCCACACTGTATCACTCTATGATTCTATGACTCTTAATGTTTATGGAGCAGTTGCAGAGATCCACAGGATGTTAATCAAAATGAATGTTTAAACTAAATCATGTCCCTTTCCTGCAATGTTCCAAAGGCAAGTATTAGTCTTGTTGATAAGAAACATTATTTCCAATGATTAATAAGTTGAAAGAAATTGTGTTCTGTGCCACCAACTAAGAATGTCCTGTGGAAAGTAAAGTTGTATCTGACACATGGTTCTGTTGCATAAGTTACCGAGTAGCCAAAGGCATGCTTACAATTGGCTCTTGTAAGAATCATTGCAGGGCAGGTAGATCATAATATCACCAGCTGCTTTATGCTGATTTTATGTAATTCTGCCATTTTGGTGCTCAGGAGCTTTTGCCCGCTCATCTCCTAATATGCCTGAAATTGGGTTAATGAGGAAGAATCCCCTCCAGCTCTGATTTAAAGAGATCATTTACATGCAGGTTGATTATTTTTTCTGTCAGATGCTTTAATTCTACAAATGTTTGTTGCTTGCCTTCGAGTTGTTATAATCTGTGGGGAGTACCGATGAATGACGTCTTGCAGATATCAAAGCTTGTGCACCACACAATTGCTCCAAGACATGGGTGCATGAGTTGGCATTACACTTGGAATTCAGCCAGACTGGTGGAAAATAGCAGAAAGAGCAAGAAAGAGGCTTTCAGCAGCAGGATGCAACCATCTAAGGAATCCAATAACAAATTGTACTACCTGAATCTCAGATGTCATGGAACGTCCTATGAAGGAAATTGATAGAGTGAATAAACAAAGTCTTTTACCCAGGGTAGGGGAATCAAGAACCAAAGGACAAATATACAAGGTGAGAGGGGAAAGATTTAATCAGGACCTGAGAATCAACTTTCTCACTCAGAGGGTGGTTGGTATGTGCTGCATTGTTCTGTATTCTATATTACAGGTGGCACGGGGCGATAGTGTTGAGTTGTTGCCTTACAGAGCTTGCAATACCGGAGACCTGGGTTCGATCCTGACTACGGGTGCTGCCTGTATGGAGTTTGTACGTTCTCCCCGTGACCATGTGGGTTTTCTCAGAGATCTTCGGTTTCCTCCCACACTCCAAAGACAAATTTGTAGGTTAATTGGCTTGGAATAAATGTAAATTATCCCTAGTGTGTGTAGGATAGTGTTAATGTGCAGGGATTGCTGTTTGGTGCAGACTCAGTGGATCGAAGGGCCTGTTTCCGTGCTGTATCTCTAAATTAAACTAAACTAAACTAAATTACCTCCACTAAAGTCTCCACAGGAGAATTTGAAAGACGGAGCTTTATTTTTATGGTATTTCTCCTTCCCCGTACAGACTACATTTACCAGTCTGCTCTAGAAGCAATTAACTCCTGTTGCTGCCCCCAACCCCATCCCATCCCATTGCCCCAGAAAAAGCACAGGCTTGTTTAAATTAGTGAATTATTTGCAGTATTGAATCTGTCCCTAATATGCACAGCTGATGTACAGTAATATTAATGCTGTATTCATGCAGAGTTATGTATTTGGCAGCACTATGTTGTTATGCTGTCTGAATTATGAACAAATTGCACAGGCTGATCATGCATTTTAATAGTAAGATTAAACGAGAACTCACCAAGTTTGAAGGTTGATCTTTATTTTATGAGGAGTTGCGATGAGGGATTTCGTGAAGACCCCACCATCACGCATGCACGACATTCTTCAAAGCAGTGGTGTGGAATCACAGAACATATCATGGAAGGAGATAGTAAGATTGAACAAAGTAGAACATACCAGTTGACCTTATGAGAGAGGGTTGGGAGCGGAGGACACAAAATCCCTCATCGCAACTCCTCATAAAATAAAGATCAACCTTCAAACTTGGTAAGTTCTCGTTTAATCTTACTATTTTACTTCGGAGTCACATGAGTGACTTTGTGAAGACTTCAAAGCTTCTATGATTACACGCCCTGGACAACCTCCATGCTAGCACACTGCCGCAATACTGATGGAGGAAGTTTGTTAATGCATTCTAGACTGAACAGGGTGAAAAATAATGCAGAGTTATTAAAACAAAGAATAACAAAGCAAAACCCCTACTCGGGGAGTAAACATTCACGGAGCGGCTCTCAGCGTGGCATCTGCGAATGTAGCAGGGGCGACCACCGGTTTACTGTAAGACCTCTGGAAAGTCGATTCACTGGCCCAGCCCGCGGTGGCGAGGATGTGGTCCATGGGCACTTCCATGGCCCTCGCCGCTGATGTGGATGCAGCCCTGGTAGTGTGAGATTTAAAAATGTTAGTATCGATACCAGCGGCACCCAACACCACCCTGAGCCACCTTGCGATAGTCTGCACAGTCACCCGGTGATGTGGTTGTTTGTGGCTGATGAGGAGCCCCTGCTCCATCTTCCGGATGGTTCGAGTTGTTCGGATGTAATAGCGGAGATGAGTGGCTATGCAGAGGATGGCATCAGTGGGGTACGCCCAGAATTTCCAACTGCAGCCCAGAAACCCCAGGCCTATGTTGCTTCAAGCAGGTCCTCGACAAAGAAAGTCACCTTTGCAGGAGTCGAGACTATCCGGTCCAGCCGAAGCTTCTGTAAGGCCTGGACTCGTTGAGCTGAAGTGAGTGCCATCAGCATCACCACTTGAAGGGTGAGCTTGTCAAGAGGTAGTCCTGTCAAAGGGGACCAGCTCATCAGTAGTGTAAGCACTACGCCCACATCCCATGTGATGTTGTATCGGGGTCGTGGAGGGTTGGTGTTGAACACTCCTCTCATGAATTTGAACACCAGATGGTGCGTGCCCACACCTATATTCAGGTATGAGGAGAGCGCACTCCTGGCGCAGTTGATGGCACTGTAGCTGAGACCCTCATCATAATGAAGGCCCTCTAGGAATTCCAGGACGTCAGGGATCGTGGCAGAGTTGGCGGTGGTATGTGTTCGGGAGCAGTAGGCCTCCCACTTCCTGATTTGGGTGAGGTACTGCTGCCGGGTTGATACTCTGCACGATGCTGAAATGAGGTCCATAGCTCTGGCCGATATGCCGGCCTCCAAGAGCGGCCTCTTCAGAACCTGCAAGCCAACAGGTTTAAGTGACCATGGCACGGGTGACTTTCCCCCGTAATGGGGTTAGTGAGTAAAGTAGGGTGGTTAGCAATTTCAACCCACGGACGTATTATTATTTGGAGAACCACAGGGTAGCATGGCTGTGTAGGCCAATCGGGTATGATCAACATGCCTGAAGCAGAATCCAGTTGTATTTTCTGCAATACCCGACTGATGAGGCAGAATGGGGGAAATGCGCAGCAGAACCATTTCCCCCAATGGAGTGAAAAAGCATCCATAGCTACTGCCCCAGGGTCTGGTTCCCAAGACACATACATTGGTATCTAATGGTTCAACCTGGACGCAAAGAAGTCGATATCTGGTGCGCCAAAGTTAGTTATAATTTGAGCAAATATTTGGGGTCCAACATCCACTCGATGTTATCATTGAACACACGTGACCTGGTGTCTGCCACTGTGTTGAGCTTCCCTGGTAGATAGGTCGCTGTAAGCCAAATTTTCCTTTCAATACACCAGTGCCAAATGGTGTTTGCCAATTCGGCACAAGATAACGAGCAGATACCACCCATATGATTTATGTAAGCCACCACCATGGTATTATCTATTTGAAGGCGGACATGGAAAGGCTGTAAATTGGGGCAGTATGCCCTCAGATCATGGAAAGCCCCAAGCATCTCCAAATAATTTATCCGGAGTGTCTGAAGGAGGGTAGACTCATGAGGATCCCATTTGCCCCCACAACTGGACGTGGTGTCAGTTGCACCCCAGCCTTGAGCGCTTGCGTTAGTTTGTAACACGACTGACGGGTTGCTAAGCAATGGTGGGTTTGTAACACGCACTAATATTGTCAACCCACCACTATAGCTCAGATTTAGCCTTAATTGGTAGCCGTATTGCCCAGCATTGGCTTGTAATGCAGAAATCTTTGCTTGTTGTAAGTTTTGATAGGGCAGTGGGCCGAATTGCGCAGCTGGAAATGTAGTTACCAGTTTCCCAATCGTCTTGGCAGTATGTCGAATGGTCGGCACCCTAGCACAAGCAAGGCTGGTACACGCATCTTTTATATCAGATGCTTCGCAGGGTGAATAGTAAAGCCCAGATAGTCCATGATTTGAGATGGGGTGAATTTGGATTTGTCTGGATGGGTAACAAACCCTAACGTCTCGAATAAAGATGTGGTCACTGTGACTGCCAGCTCTGCCAATTGGAGGGTTGGTCCCACTATAAGGATATCGTCAAGGTAAGCCATGAAGATAAAATGCTGTTGCCGTAGGATAGCCAGTATCGGTTTGACTATTGTGGTAAACAGTCTAGGGCTGTGGGTAAGCCATTGGATAAAGCTTCATATTGCCATAACTGCCCCTTCCAGACAAATTGTAAGAATTTCCTATGGGATTCTATGATGGGGACTGTATAGTATGCATCTTTGAGATCGACGCAAGCCATAAAGTACCCCTGATACAATAGCTGCTTAGCGGTTCCAAAGGTTTCCATTGTGAAATGGGTATATTGTATGAAAGTGTTCAGCTGAGTTAAGTCAATGATGATTCGACAACCTCCATCTTGTTTGGTTTTAGTAAAGATGGTGGACACGAACTCAATGGGTTCATGTGTCGTCTTCCCTATCACCCCGCTGGCTGCTAGCCGTAATATTGCTTCATGTCCTCGCTCGATCTCTTTGTGTGAGAGCGCATATGTGCGATGAGGTACATGCTGAATAGGGAGAAGATGACCGGCAATAAACTCTATGACATAACCCCGAACACTTTGTAAAATAAAAGAGTCGGTAGTTATTCTATCCCATGCACCACTGAAGGCCCGCAACCGTCCCCCTACTTGTGAGGGTACCATTGCTACTTGCTTAGTAGAACCAGACCCCCTTACCACCATGGTCAATGGCGGGTTCTGGTGAATGGTGGTTTGGGGGGACGTTGTGTGGCATGACGAGGTGTCCTATCCGGTGGGCGAGGTTTCCAAGTGGTATACGGTGGTTGCCGATAGGCGTATGGCCTCGATGAAGGTGGCTTCATGAGGCCGGCGGCTTTGGCCTCCTCGTCCATCTCTTTTACCTTTTTCGGCAGGTCTTCCCCGAACAGCTGATGTGGTGGTGGAGTGGTGGAGGTACGGCACAACCCTACAAATTTAGGGTTGAGCGTGGGCCGGATGGAGCTTTTTCGGAAGGTCCTGGCGTATGCTGTGAGACCCGTTGAGAGGAGTTTCAGGACTTTCTGGAGGCATGCGTCCTGAGCTCTGGCAGTATTACTCAAATCCCCCCAAATTTGAGCATTGACCATTGGGACATTCAGATTAACGCAATTCTCCGGTGGCTTGAATTTGTCCATGGTGTCGTTGAGGACCCGTTCGTGTAGCTGGTGTGAGGTGAGATAGTTAATCGTCCCCGCCAGTTTTGTAGGTAGTGGCCCCCCTGAAGGAGGCGCAGTAGCAAAGTTGCCCACGACATCCAGTAGGACCTCATCTGCCTCTGGAGTATTGACCTCCGCTGCAGACTTCTGGCACCCGAGGCGGAGGAAGGCGAGATGCTCGGTGGCCGTCGGTTGTGGGTAGCGGAGGCCCAGACCACCATTCTTCCCTGTCCTGCTCTTGTTGAACCAGGTGCTCCACCATTTGCTCCAACCGGTCCATGCGGCCGTCGCTACTGCACGTAGCCGACAAGCCGACTTCCCCAGGCTCTGCAATGTTACTGGGGTTCTTCCAGCAGATCTTACCCCCATGAAATGCTGAGTGCGATCTGGTGGCAGGAGGTCGTCAACACCTGCTCCTGCAGGCACGTACGACTCCCGCACAGACTCTCCGCTTGGCCGCCCACGAGCGGACTGTGGCGGTCCCCGAGCCTGGTGGGAAGGCAGCGGATATGAGTCCGGGCCGGCCCCCGGCGCCTGGCTCCCCGGAGTCCGTGCAGGCTTACCCCAACTTCTGACATTATGTCTCGGTAGGGGTGCACGGTCGGCAGCAGCCCCAGGCAAACTGATCGACCGCATGTGGCTGCCACCGGCCTGCACTCGAGCAGACCCCGGTGTGAAGCTGGCAGCTCCTGCTCCTGCAGGGCCGCTCGACTCGCTGCAGCAGCTCTACCGGCCCGCTCTAAGTCAGGAGACCCCGGCGGCTTCTCGACACCTGCTTCGGCTGCGGGGCTCGACGTCGGCGCGGTCTTTCCCCCCCTCGGCCCTCACGGGAACTGTAGCAGATGAGGTGTTGCCGTCGACGGTGTGCGAGGTACGCCTCGTACCTGCTTGCTCCCCCCCCTCCCGGGGGATGGAGACACAAAGTCAGGGTCGCTCATACCCTGCAGCTGTGCGGCCGCCCCTGGAGATGAGTCGGGCGCTGATGTAACAGGCGCGCCCGACTGCCGCACCTTTTCACCAGGCCGTTTCCTGGACACCACCGGTGTTGCGAACAGCTCCGGAGAAGTGTCCCGCAGACCAGAAGTCCAGCGGTTCTTGGAAAGCGTACCTTTCCCTTTTCCTTCCATCATTACCTGCAGGTAGAAACACAAGGACTCCTACCTGCAAACCAGCATAAGGTTAGTGAACTTACCTTTTCTTGGTCCTGTTGAAGGAGCTGTGGAGAGAGCGCACTCCCCCCCCAGCTTGTCGGTAGCAAATGCGAGCGACGATATGTCGCGCATGCGTGCTGGTGGGGTCTTCACGAAGTCACTCATGTGACTCCAAAGTAAAAATTCCCAATTTTTTTTATAGTTTCCAAGTTCAGATTCCAAGTCCAAGACCTGCTATTTGGTTATACCCTGCATTGCATTGGAAACGGCATGGTTTCCACGCAATTCTTCAAACAAAGCCCTTTAGTGTATGTGGCTCTTAAAATAACTGGCATAAAAATATGTAGTATTGTTATAATACCATGTCGAGGAACACGAAAGAGTGCAAAGCTGTTTGATTCTTCACATGCTAATACTTGACTCAAAACTTGTGATATATTTATATGCCTGTGACAGCTGGCACTAGACAAGCTAGGAATATACAGATGTGTTTATTGTTCACATGGTTTAGCAATCTACCCATCAGATTTGCTGATCCCCTTGCGGTATTAAGCACTGAGATTGCCATGCTAAGTCAACTGGTGATAATGTGGCAAAAACACACATTCAGACATTCTCTTGTTGTTAAAATTAACAGGAGGAAAGTCGTGGAGTGAAACATGGAGTTAAATGTCCTCGCATCACATATGAGTGTTAACCATGCAAAGCCTCCACACTGGATCCCCAAATTCATTTAAGTATCCTACTTATTCTCACTTCGTATACTTCTGTTCAAATGTCATCATTGGGATTATACTCTATATTTCATTAACAAAAGTGTTTGGCGTTTTTTTTTGTTATACACATGAGATGAAGGAGAGAAATATAATTTCCTTTCAAAGTAACAAAGTTTTGTCAGAGCAAAATACTAACTGCAAGTGTTAGCTAGTATGAATAATAAGATGTAGATTGCAGAGGGCGTAGGTTTAAGGTGAGGGGGGAGATATTTAACAAGAACCTTTTTACACAAAGGGTGGTGGGTTTATGGAATGAACCGCCAGATGAGGTAGTTGATGGAGGTACTTTCGCAATGTTTAAGAAACATTTAAACAGGTACATGGATAGGATGGATTTAGAGGGATATGGGCCTAATGCAGGTAGATGGGACTAGTGTAGATGGGACATGTTGGTCAATGTGGGCAAGTTTGGCCAAAGAGCCTGTTTCTAATAGCTGTATGACTATGACTCTATGAGATTAGCTTCTTTTGAGTCCTTAATTTTGGTATGAATAGCAATAATTGATGATAGAAATAGAATAGTGACGGAATCAAACCAAAAGTGTGAGTACGTACTGTGTTAAGAAAAACATTGAACTTTTAATAAACAATATATTGAACTAATTATGGTTGTAAAATATTTATTTTAATTAGGGAGATGTAACCCTTTAAAATGGATTACAGATTACTATGCAATCATATTCCAATAACAAATAAATCAGAGCATAGTGTGGATTGCGTTGTCATTACAATCTTCTATGTGGCTTATTTGCTAATGTAAGGAGGCACATGGCGTACTGTCTGACAGCTCACAACTGCATGCCACTTCCAGCATTATGGGCAATATGTATGTATCTGCAAACAGTGATTATGAGACTTTTTCAGCATCATTTTGGACCCATTCACCCTTGCAACCCATTTCAGGTTGGCCCTCTTTAAATAATATGGGGTGGCGCAACGACATAGTGGTAGAGTTGCTGCTATGCAGCGCCAGAGACCCAGGTTTGATCCTGACTATGGGTGCTGTCTGTACGGAGTTTGTACGTTATCCCTGTGACCACGTGGGTTTTCTTCAGATACTCTGGTTCTCTCCCATACTCCAAAGATGTACAGGTTGGTCGGTTAATTGGCTTCAGTAAAAGATAAATTGTGCCTAGTGTGCAAGATAGTGCTAATATATAGGATGAATGTTGATCGGCATAGACTCAGTGGGCCAATGGGCCTGTTTCTGCACTGTATCTCTAAAGTCTAAAAGTCTAATAAATTTACCCCTCCATACCCAGCCACCATATTGCCCTTCCAAAGCTTAAAAGGCTTTACCAATAAGCACAGTAATACATGAACAATAAATACCCCCTCCATTTTAATGTACAATTATCAGTTATCTTCTGTCAATGGTCCCCACTTCAGAAACCTTTCTCCGTCCTCCACACAACCTCCCATGACATTGCCAGACCCTCCTGTCCAATTTCTCTCCCCCAACCATCAGAACCAGAACTGCTTTCCCTATGGCACCTCACCTTCATTGTGACTCAAACCCCAATGTACCTCTGAAGCAAATGGATGAAAATCAAAGAAGCAGGAAGGTGGGCAATGTGTGGAAAGATATTTAGAGATCATAAAGTGGGAATAGTCACTGGATGGGTTTCTATTGACAATCTAAATAAATGCTATTAAAAAAAAATATTTTAAGGAGCCTTAAAATGCAAGATATATAGCTAATAGAGCTAGCTCTATTGTAAGAATAATTAATAATAACCTGTACTAAGACATTTCAAGAGAGAGTAAGAGTTAGCTCTTAGGGCCAATGGAATCAAGGGATATGGGGAAAAAGCAGGAACTGGGTACTGATTTTGAATGATCAGCCATAAAGGGCTCAAAGGGCCGAATGGCTTACTCCTGCACCTATTTTCTATGTTTCTATGTTTCTATACATGAATTCTTGGATAGCACAGTCAACTGGGAGAGTTTGGAGTGTTACACAAAAAGCTGGAGAAACTCAGCGGGTGCAGCAGCATCTAAGGAGCGAAGGAGATAGGCGACGTTTCGGGTCGAGACCCTTCTTCAGACTCGAGTGTAGTAGCTCTAGCACAATTGTGTTGAATGCAGAGCTAAAATCCACAAACAAAATCCTTGCATAGGACTCCAGGCCGTCTAGGTGCTGGAAGATGAAGTGCAGGCCTAGGTTCACAGTGGTCCACAGTGGTGCAGCAGTAGAGGTGCTGCCTTACAGTGACAGAGACCCAGGTTTGATCCTGACTAAGGGTGCTGTCTGTACAGAGTTTGTACATTCTCCCTGTGACTGCATGCGTTTTCTCTGGATGCTTTGGTTTCCTCCCATATTCCATATATCTGCAAGATGTGCAGGTTTTTAGGTTAATTGGCTTCTGCAAAATGTCGCAAGAGTGTAGGATAGAACTAGTGTATGGGCTGAACGTTGGTCAGCACGGCAAGAGGGTTGTGCACTACAGATTTGTAGCTTTACAGTCGGTAAGTATTTTAGCATAAGATTTTGAATCTTCTGGGCAATTGAGAACCATTCTTGGATTAGAAAACTAAGTCAATCAAAGAAATCACAGAAGATGCACAGGTACACTGCTGCTAGGGGTTTGATTCTGTCTAGTCTGGCAAAATTGCAAAATCTCCAGAACCGGACAATGTTTCCCCCTCTACCCTCAAGCTCTGTGCCGACCAACTGGCACCAGTCTACACAGACATTTGCAATCGGTCCCTGCAAACCTGCACTGTCCCTGTTCAAAGTCTGTTGTTCCTGTACCCAAAAAGCCAAGGACTACTGGTGTTAACGACCAGGCCTGTCACACTGACTGTAGTCATGAAGACCCTTGAAAGACGTGCTGAACAACCTGAAAAATATCACAAACCCCCCGCAGTTTGCATACTGGGCAAATAGATCAGTGGATGACACCGTCAACCTAGGCCTGCACTTCATCCTCCAGCACCTAGACGGCCTGGAGACCTATGCAAGGATTTTGTTTGTGGATTTTAGCTCTGCATTCAACACAATTGTGCTAGAGCTACTACACTCGAGTCTGAAGAAGGGTCTCGACCCGAAACGTCGCCTATCTCCTTCGCTCCTTAGATGCTGCTGCACCCGCTGAGTTTCTCCAGCTTTTTGTGTAACACTCCAAACTCTCCCAGTTGACTGTGCCTGAACTCCTCTGTCCATGGATCACAAACTTTCCGACAGATAGGAAGCAGCATGTGAGGCTGGGAAAGCACATCTTGGAACCGCTGACCCTCAGCAAAGGAGCACCACAAGGCTGTGTACTCTCCCCTCTCCTCTACTCTCTCTACACCAATGACTGCACCTCCGCAGACTCCTCTGTCAAGCTTCTTAGGTTTGCGGATGACACAACCCTGATTGGACTGATCCAGGATGGGGAGGAATCTGCCTACAGACAAGAAGTGACACAGATGACGTCCTGGTGCCATCGCAACAACCTAGAGCCAATGTTCTTAAGACAGAGGAATTGATTGTAGACTTTAGGAGAGCTCCCCCTCCACTCACTATCAACAACACCACAGTCACATCTGTGGAGTCATTTAAGCTCCTTGGAACCATCATCTCCAAGGACCTTAGATGGGAGGCCACTATCGACTCCACAGTCAATAAGGGCCAACAGAGGATGTATTTCCTGTGGCAGCTGAGATTGTCCAGTTTTATACTGCCATTACAGAGTCTCACCTTCTCCATCATGGTCTGGTTGTGCTCAGCCGCCAAGCATGACATCCGGAGGCTGCAGCGCATTGAACCTTGAGCCTTTGAGTTCTAGCAAAGACGCCACTCCTTTGCAATATCTAGTCATACTGTGATACAGTGGAAACAGGCCCTTCGCCCCAACTTGCCCAACATGTCCCAGCTACACTAGTCCCATCTGCCCGCGTTTGGACCATATCCCTCCAAACCTGTCCTGTCTATGTACCTGTCTAACTGTTTCTTAAACGTTGTGACACTCGTATGAACACCTCTTGTATGAACAGCTCTAAAATAATGGCAAATTACGGCTTCTTCTTGGATATGTGACCAGAGCCATACAAAGACCGAATAAGAGGAACTTCATAGTGGTAGATTTCCTTTTTTCTGCACCCTTTTTCTGAGCCCACTGACAGCATGCTGCTAATGTCAGGCCTAATCTGGCTCACTCTGCATGATTCATGAGGTCAACTTTGCAAAACCTTGTAATGTCTTTCCCAGAATGGCTTGAACAACTACACGAAACTTAATTACAAAATTTATTCATGGAATACCTTCCCAATATAGATACCAGAATATTTTCACGGCAGTAGCACTAAAACACACAAAAGCATTTGAACCTAAACTGAGTTCTTCATATAAATTCTTCAAAAGTTCTAGATAGTCATCGGCACGCAGAAGGACAAGGCCTCGTTTGCAAAATTAAATAATTCCCCAAATAGATGAATTACCTTCCCAATAGCCAATACCTAATTGGCAAAAACATTTGTGGGAATAAATAATGGAAAACAAACAGTAATTTTTTAACCCATTGTTTTAAATTACAATAGCTTTTTTCACAGATATTAGAATTTAAGTCATTCTTTGTGCTCATAAAGAAAAAAATGTTGAAAATCTGTCCCAAGGTTTTATTTGGGCACACATTACACATGTATAAAAAATCACTAATCAGCATTCACAAAGTTAAATCACCTTAAATCTTTAAATGGTCAGAAGGATTATCTAGTGCTCTGTTTTAGAAGATGGCAAATCTATTGTATGTACCATTGTTAATGTGTTACGCACACAATTCATTTTGATCAAGGAATTAAATGCCATCAGCTTTGAGAGAAAAGCCTGAATTAGATATCAATATTGTTCATGAGATTAAATTTAATACGCTGCATTATAATTAGGAATTTATAATCAGAAGATGAATGTGAGGCTATGTTGATTTCCATAACCCACCAATGCTACTCATTTTGTAATTAGTAAAAAATTGCTACAAAATCCATGTGTGATGGTTCCATTTTTTCAGCCAGTTTCCAACCACCCCATGGGTGAAGAAAATCTCCTCCTCAAATGCCCTCTAAATCCTACCCTTTTCTACCCCTTATCCCAAACCAATGCTGCCTTAAAAAGGGGGAAGTTGGGAGACAGTGCATCAGTTTTCATTGGTGGGACAGTCGTGGAGAGAGTTAGCAGCATCAAATTCCTGGACGTTAACATTTCAGATCACCTATCCTGGGCCCAGAACATGGATGTAATCATAAAGTAGGTGTGCCAGTGCCTCTACTTTATTTGAAGCTTAAAGAGATTTGGCTTGTTACCAAAATCTCTAACAACCCATAGAAAGTATCCTGTGGTTGTAAAGACTTTATACGACAATTCCAATGTACAAGAACGTAAGAGGCTGCAGAGAATGGTGGAATAAGCCCAGTCCATCATAAGCACATCTCTCCCCACTACGGAAACTATCTACATCAAGAAGTTGCCTCAAGAAGATGGCATCTATCATCAAGGATCCCCACCATAACATCCATGCCCTCTTCTCACTGTTAGCATCGGGCAGGAGGTACAGAAGCCGGAAGACGCACACCAACAGGTTCAGGAACAGCTACATAACTTTCATATAACTATTAGGTTCTTGAACAAACCTGTACAACTCAAATCCTGCCTTGATAACAAAACATAAATAACCTCTTTCACTGCTGAGGACTTGTTTTTTTTTAATTTGTGCTTTGCAAAATTGTGTTTTGCACCAATGTCCTCTTTTTTGCAGTCTTATTTATTTTTATTGCCTTGCAGAATTTGTACAATTTATGTATAATTTATGTATAGTTCACATTTGTGTATGACTGTCAGAGTCTATGCATCTGTGATGTTGATGCAAGAAAAAAAAATCACTGTACTCAAATACGACAAACTCAACTTAATTTGACTTGCCCTTTGATATTAAACACCTCTGCAATGGGGGAAAGTTTCATACTGTTTACCTCATCTATGGCTCTCATAATTCAATATACTTATATAAGGTCTCTCAGCCTCCTCTGAGGAAAGCACACCCAGTCTACCCAATCTATTCTCATGACTAAAATGCATCATCCCAGATAACATCCTGGTGAACCTGCTCAGCACCCTTTCTATTCCACCATACCTTTCCTCCGCATTCTTTTATTTGGTGACCAAGCTAATGCAGGCAAGCATCCCGTGTGCCTTTTTAACCAACTCATCAACTTATGCTGCCACCTTCAGGGATCCTTGAAGTTCTACACAAAGGTCCTTCTGTTTCTCAATATTCCCCTGGGCCCTGCCATATATTGTCCAAGTAATTTCACAATGTCTGTAGTGGACAAGATTAATGAAAATGTTAAAGCATTTTTCTAAGCATATTCAGGGCAGGGGGGAGCCAAGGAGAGAGTAGTGTCCATTAGGGATGAAAGTGGCAATCTGTTCATGGGTCCAGAGGGATGGAGATGAGACCTTTAGCAAGATATAGCATAGGAATGAGCCTTTAGTTCACCAAGCCAAATATCAATCACCCGTTCACACTAGTTCTATGTTATCCCACTTTCGCATCCACTCTCTCCAAATTATGGGCAATTTATAGGGGCCAATTAACCTTCAGACCCGCACATCTTTAGAATGTGGCAGGAAATCAGAGCACCCGGATAAGACCCCTGTGGTCACAGGAAGGATTCCAACAGCGCTCAAGGTCAGGATAAAATCCAGGTTTCTGGTGCTATGAGGCAGCAACTCTACTAGATGTGCCACTCTACATCCCCTACCTGAGCTAATACATGCCTCGAACCATCTTTGATCAGACTTTTCTGGATTTTATCTTGCACTAAGTGTTATTCACTTTCTTCCCTGTATTATGTATTTGTACACTGTGGATGGATCAAATCTACTCGTGTATCATCTTTCCACTGGTTCACGCGCAACAAAAGGTTTTTACTGTACCCTGGTACACGTGAAAATAAACTAAACTCAACTCAACTAAATGAATACATTTCATCAGTTTTCATTAATGAGAAGTACATTGCATTTGGAAAAGTCATGTGGTTGTGGTTGTGCTTGTGGTTGTGGTTGCGATGGGATTGGGGTGGGGTTGGTGGTGAAATTCTACCCTCATTATACTTTGACATCCATGATTCCTTAGATTTGTTGTCCCTATCTTTCACCCTTGAAAGAGCACTCTGGCTCTAAACATTCGCTATTTCAATGATGAATGACTCACACTAGTCAACTGTTGACTTCCCTGCATTCAGCTGCTCCAAAGTCCAATCTTATGATATTGAAATCAACCTTCTCCTAATTCTGGATATACATAATTGGCCAAATTAACTCCACATGAAAAATATGCCGCCACCTAGCTGAGGCCTCAAGTACACGGGGACTACTCTCGAGCATGAAGGAGAGTTACAAAAACTTCCTAGGACCTCGTATCGACCATGCTTAACCATGAGTCAAGGGCAAACTCTTCTAAACTCGCCAATTAGGTTGCCGCAGTGGGACAGCCCCTAAACTGTTGATTTGAAAGGTCTGCTTAAAACCAATCTTAGCTTTACCCTAGCTTAGCTTAAAAGATGAAGCATACAAATTAGCCAGAAAAAGCAGCCTACCAGACAGTGAGAAATTTACAGTCCAGCAGAGAAGGACAAAGGGCTTAATTAGGAAAGGGAAAATAGATTATGAAAGAAAACACGCAGGGAACATAAAAACTGAATGCAAAAGTATTTATAGATATGTGAAGAGAAAGAGATTAGTTAAAACAAATGTAGGTCCCTTGTAGTCAGAATTGATCATGGGGAACAAGGACATGGCAGACCAATTGAATAACTACTTTGGTTCTGTCTTCACTAAGGAAGACATAAATAATCTGCCGGAAATAGCAGGGGACCGGGGGTCAAATAAGATGGAGGAACTGAGTGAAATCCAGATTAGCCGGGAAGTGGTGTTGGGTAAATTGAATGGATTAAAGGCCGATAAATCCCCAGGGCCAGATAGTCTGCATCCCAGAGTACTCAAGGAAGTAGCCACAGAAATAGTGTATGCATTAGTGATAATTTTTCAAAACTCCTTAGATTCTGGAGTAGTTCCTGAGGATTGGAGGGTAGCTAATGTAGGCCCACTTTTAAAAAAAGGAGGGAGAGAGAAAATGGGGAATAACAGACCAGTTACTCTAACATCGGTAGTGGGGAAACTGCTAGAGTCAGTTATTAAAGATGGGATAGCAGCGCATTTGGAAAGTGATGAAATCATTGAACAAAGTCAGCATGGATTTACGAAACGTAAATCATGTCTGACGAATCTCATAGAATTTTTTGAGGATGTAACTAATAGAGTGGATAAGGGAGAACCAGTTGATGTGTTATATCTAGACTTTCAGAAGGCTTTCGGCAAAGTCCCACATAAGAGATTAATATAGAAACTTAAAGCACACGGTATTGACGGCTCAGTATTGATGTGGATAGAGAACTGGCTGGCAGACAGGAAGCAAAGGGTAGGAGTAAACGGGTCCTTTTCAGAATGGCAGGCAGTGACTAGTGGGGTACCGTAAGGCTCAGTGCTGGGACCCCAGCTATTTACAATATATATTAATGATTTGGACGAGGGCATTGAATGCAACAAGTTTGCGGATGAGTCTAAGCTGGGGGGTAGTGTTAGCTGTGAGGAGGATGCTAGGAGGCTGCAAGGTGACTTGGATAAGCTGGATGAGTGGGCAAATGCATGGCAGATGCAATATAATGTGGATAAATGTGAGGTTATCCACTTTGGTGGCAAAAACAGGAGGGTAGACTATTATTTGAATGGTGGCAGATTAGGAAAAGGGGAGATGCAACAAGACCTGGGTGTCATGGTGCACCAGTCATTGAAAGTAGGCATGCAGGTGCAGCAGGCAGTGAAGAAAGCAAATGGTATGTTAGCATTCATTGCGAAAGGATTTGAGTATAGGAGCAGGGAGGTTCTACTGCATTTGTACAGGGTTTTGGTGAGACCACATCTGGAGTATTGTGTACAGTTTTTGTCTCCAAATCTGAAGGTTCACCAGACTGATTCCTGGGATGTCAGGACTTTCATATGAGGAAAGACTGGATAGACTCGGCTTGTACTCGCTAGAATTTAGAAGATTGAGGGGGGATCTTATAGAAACTTACAAAATTCTTAAGGGGTTGGACAGGCTAGATGCAGGAAGATTGTTCCCGATGTTGGGGAGGTCCAGAACAAGGGGTCACAGTCTAAGGATAAGGGGGAATTTGTTTGGGACCGAGATGAGGAAAACATTTTTCACACAGAGAGTGGTGAGTCTCTGGAATTCTCTGCCACAGAAGGTAGTTGAGGCCAGTTCATTGGCTATATTTAAGAGGGAGTTAGATGTGGCCCTTGTGGCTAAAGGGATGAGGGGGTATGGAGAGAAAGCAGGTACAGGATACTGAGTTGGATGATGAGCCATGATCATATTGAATGGCGGTGCAGGCTCTAAGGGCCGAATGGCCTACTCCTGCACCTATTTTCTATGTTTCTATGTTTCTATGTTTCTATGTTAACCCAGACTGAAGAATGGTTCTAACCCGAAACCTCACCTGTGGGAAGAAACCAAAGATTTTGGAGAAAGCCCACGCGGTCATGGAGCGTACATACAAACTCCAAACAGACAGCGCCCGTAGTCAGGATCAAACCCAGGTCTCTGGCTCTCTAAGGCATCAACTCTCCCGCTACGCCACCATGCCGCCCTAAATTTCTAATGTGAAAAATTTTATAGTATTCTGCAGTTATTCATTTTAGCACCAATAGATACCTTCAAGTCATGGTAATCATACAATCATTAATTAGGCATGAAACACGTTTCTAAAGAGATATGCCTCTGAACAGCGCATGAAAAAATAGAAACTGGCAAAATAAGTGGAATGTACAAATCATTTTACCACTGAAGTAAAAGGCTAGTACATAGTACTGGGGACCATCAAGGATAAACACAAAGAGCTGGAGTAGCGAGACAGGCAGCATCTCTGGAGAGAAGGAATGGGTGACGTTTCAGGTCAAGATATGGAAGCTGCCTCCTGAATGATGAGGGCATTATTAAGGTACGAAATAAGTACTTCACATGTCTTCATGAAGGAAGAGGATGCTGTAACAGTGAAGGAGAGAGTTCAGAGAATAGACACATTAAAAATTATAGTATGGTGATTTTAGAAAAGGCTGGCTGAATGCAAAGTATGTAAGTCACTAAGACAAGATAGGATGCATCCTAGGATTTTGTGGAATATCCAGACAGAAATTGTGGGATCACCATTATAATCTTCCAATTCTCGAATCAGGGTGATATTCTGGAAAGCTGCAAATATTAGTTCATTTTTGAAAAAAAGAGCAGCAAGGATAAGCCCAGCAATAGAGACACAAGGTAAATGCTAGAATATTTGAGTACTGCAGCAGGTCAGGTAGCATCTGTGGAGAGAATGAATAAGCAATGTTCCAGTTCTCTTCCAACTTTGAAGAAATTCTCTTTCTCGCTCTGACCTTTGTATTTTACTCAAGAGTCCAGCATCTGCAGTTCCCTGTGACCCCATTTCACTGCTTCACAATGAAACCTCAAAGTATGCCCACTTTGAAGGATTTACCCTCCTCTCTCTGACAATCTGAAGAATTGTCCCAACTCGAAATGTCACAAATCCATTCCCTCCATAGATGCTGCCTGACCTGCTGAGTTACTCCAACACTTTGTGCTAAGCGCAGCAAAGACAGGCTACCCAGTTTAATATTAGTAGTGGAAAAACTTTTGGAAATATTGATATGGGACAGGAATAATAGTTATCTGGAATAAAATTGATTCTTTAAGGTAAACCAGCACAAAATTGGCGAGGGTAAATTATGTTTATCCAATGTGATCGAATTTTTGATGAAGCGTCAGATAAAATTGAGGGTGGTGGCACATAAGGGAGTGGGCAATGATTTGGTAAATGAAATGCAATGTGAGAAAATTGAAATTGTAAAAGTTGGCAAGAAAATTGAAAAGGAAGCACATTATCTAGATTGTAAGGGATTGAACTCTGAGATGCAGAGGGATCTTGGTGTCAGAGTGCATGGTTTGCAGAAGAATGGTATTTAATTAGCAATCAATTAGCAAGTCACAATATTATTCTCTTAATGTTAATGGAATTGACTACAAAAGTAGTGAGATCTTTCAGTTATATAGGGCATTAATGGAGTAATCTATAATAATGTGTATGATATTGGTTTCTTATTTTGAGAATAATGCTAATGCATTTGAAGCAGTTCAATGTAGATTTGCTAGACAGATACTTGAAATGGGTAGATTATTTTAAGAGCAAAATATTGGACAGGCTTGGTTTAATGGTTGGAAGAATGAGTAAGGACTTTAGATTTCAGACTTTAGAGATACAACATGGAAACAGGCTCTTCAGCCCGCTGAGACTGCACCAACCAACGATCACCCCGTACACTAGCACTATCCTGCACACTAGGGACAATTTACAATTTTTACCGAAGCGAATTATCCTACAAACCTGTATGTCTTTGGAGTGTGGGAGGGAACTGGAGCACCCAGACAATAACCCACAGGGAAAACATACAAACTCTGTACAGACAACACCCATAGTCAAAATTAAACCCAGGTCTCTGGCGTTGTAAGACAGCACATCTATCTCTGCGCTACTGTGCCACCCTTAACTGAAATCTCTCTTTCCATTGCTTACACTTACTTGGCATGTTCTGACAGGATACTGTATATGTGGAGATTATGTTCTTCCTGCAGAAAATCTGGGACTAAAGGATTAAAAATAAGAGGTTGCTCTTTTTAGATGGAGGTGAGGAGACTTGTGGGTTATGTCTTTGGATGTCTCTTCCTCAAAGGGTAGTGGAAGCAGATTCTCTAAAAAAATTTTATGGCAAAGGTGGATAAGTACTTGATAAACATGGACTTAAAATGCTTTAGTGGGCAAATGCGGATGTAAAGTTGAAGTTACATCAGATCAGTCACAAACTTATTAAATTGTGGAGCAGGCTTGAGGGGCCAAGAAGCTCACTCTAGCTCTTAATTCATTCATTCAGAGAGCATAATACAGAAACAAGGACTGTTTTAAATTTATACTGAGATTGTCGCTATTAGCATCGAAAATAAAACAGCACAGCACAGGAACAGGTTCTTCAGCCCACAGTGTCCATGCAGAAGACAATGCCAAGTTTAACCTGCATTGGCTACCTCGCCAACAGTCTGTCTTGTTTCTTGTTATTTTTTTTTTAAAAAGGTTTTCAAAGTATGTTTTGGTGTTCCTTGGTTTGATTTATGTGGGAGATGGGGGGATACTATTTTATTCAATCTCTTACCTCGACAGAGATGCGATTTTTTGCCGTATCACATCTCCATCCCCACTGCGGCCTAACACCGTGGAGTTGGCGGCCTTTCCTGGAGACCGACCCGGTGATCCAAGCCACAGGAGTCTGTTGGACTTTAACATCGTTGATCTTGCGATCCCTTTGCCGGGGATCAAAGCTCCAACCGCGGGGCCAGTGGACTTTAACATCGTGAGCTCGCTGTCTCTGGTTGTTAATATTGGCCAAATTAAAGACACCAAAAAATGGAGGATCCCTGCACTTGTCAGAATTGCTTAATCCTTGTCAGCTGGAATTTACAGGCTATGGATGGCGCCAGCCAGTCCAGGCTCAGACTGGTATGCAGGATGGTGACGGGTCCAGGTGTTCTCCTTGCTTCTCCTAAACTGATAAAATGTATAGCAGTTTTGCAAACAAGCCCTAAATGCATCATTTCAATTGGATCACTGCAAGGGCATTGTAAATAGTATAAATAATGTTGCGAGACAGTCATCCTGTTAATCGATGATTGGTCGAACTGTTGAGCCTTGGAGAAACTGTTTGAATCTCAGGGCACATGTTTCAATGTTTATTCTTGTTTGCTTCCTTCTAGAACTTTCTTTCAAATACATTGTATTCAAGATTGTATTATTGGGTTGGGGAAATGTCTATCATATATAATGAGTAAATTGGTATCTGTTATTGGACTGTAAAGAGTCCACCCCCATGTGGTTCGGTCCCTCAAAGTTCGGGGTCCTATAAAAGGCCGCTCACACGAGGTCCTGTGTCGATCTTCTGGGAAAATACTTGCGTCTCCGTGACCTTCTGGAGTGTCTCTGCTTGAACGAGGCTAAGAGGGCTTGGCCAGGCAGATACGAGGATTGAACCTGCGGTGGTTAGGTATACTAGTGGGAACTGTATTGTGCTTTATCCAAAATAAAGTTTAGTTGCACAAGTGCTTGACTTAATGACTTTTGACCGAAACTAGACTGGGGGGAAGCTTAGAGCGAGTTATTTACATAGTAAGAAGAGGCCGATTCGGGAGCTCCATACCATGGAGAGAGTTTCAACCGCTCCGACTCGGGAGTTTCGATCACCCCGACGGGGGCTTCGATCGCCGGCTGCGGGGACTTTGATTGCCCCGACTGGATGGTTTGCCTGCCCTGACCGTGGGAGAACAAAGAGGAAGAAGATTGAACTTTATTGCCTCCCATCACAGTGAGGAATGTGGAATCCACTGTGGTGGATGTTTATGTTAACTTTTATGTGATTGTGTGTCTTGGTGCTTTTCACTTAGTATGGCTGTAAGGTAACTGAAATTTCACTGTACCTTAACTGGTACACGTGACAATAAACTAACCTTGAAACCTTGAAACATTGAACCAGTTCTTCAGCCCACAGTTCATGCCGAAGACAATACCAAGTTTAACTAATCATTTCTGCTTGTATGTGATCCCTCAGTTCTTTGCATATCCATGCTGTTCTTACTGGAGTGCTCTGGTTTCCTCCCATCTCGTGTTGATTTGTAGGTTAATTGGCTTCTGTAAAAAAAGTACCTTAATGTGTAGGGAGTGGATGAGAACCTGTGATAACATAGCATTGGTCAAAAACAAGAAGGATGCACGGGACAGGTGTAGGCAGCTGGGATTGTGCATCCTTGGAGGAGTTTTGGGAACTGAGGAGTAAACTGAAAAAAGAAATCATTAGGGCAAAAAGAGGCCAGCATTAAGGACAATCCCAAAATATTATATAAATACATAAGGGGGAAAAGGGTAACTGGAGAGTGAGTGGGACCTCTCAGGAATCAAAGCGGTCACCTCTGTCTGGAGCCACCAGGAGATGGTCAAAGTCCTCAATTAATAATTCCCCTCTGGATTTACTGAGGAGAAAGACAGTAGGACGGAGGAGTTTGGAGCAGTCAATGGAAGTGTCTTGAGAGCAGTCAGTGTTACTGTCGAAGAAGTACTGGAAGTACTATCGTGTATGAAGGTAGACAAATCTCCAGGGCCTGATCAGATATATCTGAGGACATAGTGGGAAACTAGAGAGGACATTGCGGGAGCCCTGGTTGAAAATTGAGTCGTCCTAAAATACAGGAGAGATGCCAGAAGAATGGAGGGTGGCAAATGTTGTGCCACTTTTCAAGAAGGGCCGCAGGGAAAATGCTGCGAACTATAGGCCGGTGAGCTTAACATCTGTAGTTGGAAAGTTACTAGAGAGTATTCTGAGAGATAGGTTATACAGGCATTTTGGACAGGCAAGGGCTGATTAGGGATAGTCAGCATAGTTTAGTACGTGTGAGGTTGTGTCTCACAAATATAATTGTTCTTTGAAAATGTGACCAAAAAGGTCGATGAGGGAAGAGCTGTAGATGTTGTTTACATGGATTTCAGTAAGGCATTGAACAAGGTTCCACATGGTAGGCTGCTCTGGATTATTAGATCGCATGGGATCTAAGGAGAGATAGCTGAATGGATATCAAATTTACATCATGGATTAGCAAATTTGCTGATGATACAAAATAGTGAAGATGTGTGAAAGATTGCAGCAGAATCTTGATGGATTGGCCAGGTGAGCTGAGGAATGATTGATGGAATTTAATACAGAGAAATGTTAGGTGTTGCATTTTAGGACGTCTAACAAGGGCGTCCTGCACAGTGATCAATAGGCCTCTGGGGAGTGTTGTAGAGCAGAGGGTTCTAGGAGTACAGGTGCATGGTTCCTTGAAGCTCGAATCACAGGTAGATAAGTTGGTCAAAAAGGCTTTTGGCACATTGGCCTACATCAGTCAGAGTATTGAGTATGGAAGTTGGAAGGTCATGTTGTAGTTGTTATAAGATGTTGGTGAGACAACATTTAGAATATTGTGTTCAGTTCTGGGCACCATGTTATAGGAAATATATTGTCAAGCTTGAAAGGGTTCAAAGACTGTTTATGAGGGTTGCCAGGACTAGAGGGTGTGAGCTATAGGGAGAGGTTGAGTAGGCTGGGTCTCTATTCCTTGGAGTGCAGGAGGTTGAGGGATGATCTTATAGAGATGTATAAAATCATGAAAGGAATAGATCGGGTAGATGCACAGAATCTCTTTCCCAGAGTAGGGGAATCGAGGACCAGAGGACATAGGTTCATGGTGAAGGGGAAAACATTTAATAGGAATCTGAGAGGTAACTTTTTCAAACAAAGGGTGGCGGGTGTATGGAACAAGCTGCCAGAGGAGGTAGTTGAGGCTGGGACTATCCTGACGTTTAAGAAATAGTTAGGCAGGTACATGTTAGGACAGGTTTGGAGGGATATGGACCAAGCGCGGGCAGGTGGGACTGGTGTAGCTAGGGCATATTGGTCAGTGTGTGCAAGTTGGGCCGAAGGGCTTGTTTCCACACTTTATCACTCTATGACTTTAACTATTGTGAACAAGTGATTCATGGTCAGCAGGGACTCGGTGGGGCGAAGGGCCTGTTTCCAAGCGCTGTCTCAAAGCTAATTATAAACTAATTGGAACTGCTTACAATTCTATTGTAAGATTATTTAAACAAAATAATTAGATTACAAGAGGTTGGACAATATTACTAAATTTGCGATATAGGTTATAGTATCTTTGCATTCACTAAATATTTTACCGTGTGCTAGCATAAAAGGGTAATAATAAATCATCAGTCCATTTCGCAGTGTTCAATTTTCTTTTCTATTGTATTCAATGAACCATAATACCATGCATGCAGAGCAGGTTATTTCGCAGAACTGGAGCTGTCCTGCACTATTGACCAGGGCATATATATAACTTATCACAATCAGTTCATCTGCTAAATCTGTTTAACTCTTCAGGAATTATTACATTAAATAAAATGTTGTTGTTCAGTCGAAGGATATTGTGCACTAATTGACATTCTGGTTTCTAATATTCAGCAAAATAGATAACCAGAATGCATGCCAAAACATTATCATCCTCAGCACTAATTAAAAGACTTGGTGGTTTGGATTCAGAACTGGCTTGCCCATAAGAAACAGAGGATTGAGGTGGAAGGGTATTATTCTAGCTAGAGGTCTATGAGCAGTGGGTCTGTGTTGTGACCTCTGATATTAGTGATATATATATATATATATATCTAATATCAGAGGTCACAACACAGACCCACTGCTCATAGACCTCTAGCTAGAATAATACCCTTCCTGTATATATATATATAAACAACTTGGACATAAATGTGGATGAGTTGGCTAGTAAGCTTGCAGATTATTCCAAGATTGCTGGAGTTGTGGACAGTGAGGAAGTACATATTCAATGGAACACACAGCAGCTACAGAAGGGTGGAAAAAATGTCAGGTGGAGTTTGATCTGTGCGAGTGTGAGGTGTTGCACTTTGGGAGCTGTGTGTAAGAGAAAAGTATATGGTCAATGGCAAGACCCATAACAGCATTGATGTACAGAGAGATCTTGAATTCTACGTCCATAACTTCCTGAAAGTGGCAACACAAGTAGATAGATTGGTAAAGAAAGTGTGTAGCATGACTTGCCTTCATAGGTCAGAAATAGGAGTCAGGAAGTCATGTTGCAGTTTTACAGGACTTTGGTTAGGTGGAATTTGGACTATTGTATGCAGGTATGGTCATCCTAATATAAGAAGGACATGTAGGCTTTAGAGCGGGTGCGGAAGTGGTTTACCGGAATGGTGCCAAGGTTAAAGGGTATCATAATCATAATCATAATCATAATCATACTTTATTAGTCAAGTATGTTTTGCAACATATGAGGAATTTGATTTGCCATACAGTCATACCAATAAAAAGCAACAGAACACACAAAATACATTTTAACACAAACATCCACCACAGTGACTCCTCCACATTCCTCACAGCGATGGAAGGTGAAAATAAAGTTAAATCTCTTCCCTTCTTTGTTCTCCCATGGTCAGGGGACTTGATCCTTCCATTGACGGGGCGATCTTGGCTCCCTTAGCCGGTGATATTTGGGCCCTCGCATTGGCCCGATCTAGCTCCTGCATTGGGGGGGAATCTCAACTCCCCCGCACCGGACGATCTGACCCCAGGTCATGGCTCGTCGAAACCTTCTGCGTCATTTCGAGCTCCCAACATCAGTCTCTACTCGAGACTGCGAGCATAGCGAGTCCGTAGGAGGCCATAGGAGTCTGTAGATATTTTGTAACGGCTTGTAATGCCATCCATAGGTACTCGGGCCATCAGGTAAGTCGGGACGTTTTTTCAGCATGTTGAAAAATGTTCATGAGTAAAAAATATAGCCCGGAGTACCTACGGCTGGCATCTCCGAGTTTGAATCAAGGGGAAAACTCGGGACAATTCATGAGTAACTCGGGAAAGTGGGACAGGGCCTTTAATGTGACACTTTGTGTTCATCACTGAGAGCATTAACTGTCTCAGTGGTGTCCGCCTGCATCCAGAGCACTTTCTGCGTTGCATGGCATTCTGGTTAAGCGTTGCCAGCTTCAGTTCTGCCTAGCATTTGGGGCATTTTCTACAGCATGCAGCCTTCTGGGTAAGCAGCGTGGTTTTGATCTAAACATGCATGATCATACAGTGTTGTGGAAATGATAAACTGTCTTGGTTGTACTCAGCACTGAGTACAGAATAGTTACGTAAATCGCCTCTTGCGTAAGTTGGGGAGTGTCTGTACATGCAGACAGAGGTCATCAGTTTAAATTACCATCATCTTCTAGCCCTGCCATTGTGGGCCAAAGGGCCTGTTCCACTGCTGCATTATCCTATGTTCCATGTAACTCCATCATTCTGCTTCAATATCTTCAACCTCAGATCTTGCCTTTCTTTAGCCTTTTGGTGTCCTGCCAATAATGTAACTTTATGGTGGAACACTCAACAAAGTTAAAACTCGTCAAGCCAAGTGTCAAGAATCAAAAGTTTAATCATCACATGTACCAGCAACAGAACAATTAAATTTTTATTTGTTGCATCTTTACAAGCCCCATTAATGTAATAATATATAAATAAGCATGTAATAATCAGTAATACAGGTAGAAGGTACAGGAGCCTGAAACCTGCTACATCCAGGTTTAGGAACAGCTTCTTCCCCACAGCCATCACACTATTAAACTCAACTCAAACAAAAATCTGAACTTTATTAGCCTATTGCACTTTTCTGCTTATTTATGTGTGTATGTATATATTCAATGGTATATCGACACACTGATCTGTTCTGTATTTATTTATGCCCACTATATTCTGTTGTGCTGAAGCAAAGCAAGAATTGCATTGTCCTATCTGGGACACATGGCAATAAACTCTTGAATCTTGAATCTTAATACTTTGTAACTTGACCAGAAAAAAACAAAACTGAAATACATAGTGCAATCAAAACAAAGGCCATAATAGATCATAGTTAGTGAGGTAGAGTTGTGGTTAGAGTTGTACAGATTTCAAGAGCCTAATGGCCCTGTCTCACTGTGCGAGTTGACCCACGAGGTACCCCGAGTGACAGACTCGTGGCTGTGCACGAGACTGCAAGTTTATGATCAAGTGTGTAATACGAGTTCCCACGGGTATGTCATTGCTGCGATGTTCCTAGTTCCTCTCCCGAGTTAGCAAGTTCCTCTCCCGTTACTCTTGAGCCAACCGTGAATGAAGGTATGTTTTAATAAAGCAACAATGTTAAAATACATCTCCATCCTGTGGTTTTGAGTTATTTCAGCGCGGATGGAAAATGCGCATCCTCCAGTAACCAAGCATTTCTTGTTGTTTTATGTTTTTAAATACTTTTTTGCAATGGATCTCTATTTAAATAATTTAAAAAAGGAAGCAGCCCGGGTGACTGACATTGAGCGGCCGCCAGGACCCGACAGCGCGCACGCACACACACACACAGAGAGAGAGAGAGAGAGAGAGAGATACACACAGACAGCAGCTGGCCACCACTTCAGAGAAATTAAGCAGTGACTCAGTACACACACACACACACACACACACACACACACACACACACACACACACACACACACACACACACACACACACACACACACACAGATAGACAGAGAGGGAGAGAGAGAGAGACACACACACACACACACACACACACACACACACACACACACACACACACACACAGATACACACAGACAGCAGCTGGCCACCACTTCAGAGGAATGAGGCAGCTCGGGTGACTTTGAGCGGCCACCGGGACCCGACATCAGACACACACAGATACACACAGATAGACAGAGAGGGAGAGAGAGAGAGAGACACACACACACACACACACACACACACACACACACACACACACACACAGAGATACACACAGACAGCAGCTGGCCACCACTTCAGAGGAATTAAGCAGCTCGGTGACTGAGCGGCCGCCGGGACCCGACAGTACACACACACACACACACACACACACAGATAGACAGAGAGGGAGAGAGAGAGACACACTAACACACACACACACACACACACACACAGAGATACACACAGACAGCAGCTGGCCACCACTTCAGAGGAATGAGGCAGCTCGGGTGACTTTGAGCGGCCACCGGGACCCGACATCAGACACACACACAGATACACACAGATAGACAGAGAGGGAGAGAGAGAGACACACACACAACTGCAGCATCTCTGGAGAGAAGGAATAGAAGACTTCAGACTTTGCCAATCCCGCCGAGTTACTTGCAGTTCTTCCCAATCCCACACTCTCGGCCCCGGGGGGGTGGAGCATCGTGGTGCCCCTTCGGCAGGTCTTTAAGCCGTTCATTGAGACAGAGTGAAGCCACGGGCAGGCGCCTCAGTAATAAAGGACAAGTGGCAGAAGGCCGAAGATAGACACAAAATGCTGGAGTAACTCGGCGGGACAGGCTGCATCTCTGGAGCCATAAGTCTGAAGAAGGGTCTCGACTCTATTCCTTCTCTCCAGAGATGCTGCCTGGTCCGCTGAGTTATTCCAGCATTTTGTGTCTATCTTTGGTTCAGTCTTTACTCGAGCAAAAGAACAGATTATTAAAGTTCCCACGGTAGACTCACGAGACACTAAGATAAACGCACGGGGCCACTACGTTATTACAATGAGTTTAAATGTTTCCATTTTTAACTTGAACAGTTAATTTGACTCGTGGAAAAAATCAAACATGTTTGATTTTTTTCACGAGTTAACAAGTTTCCCGAGTACCTGCCGTTAGCGCAACGAGTCGATAAGTTGCTCGTGCGAGTTCCGACGTTCCCGCTACGTGATCACCACGAGTGAAAACCCGGGTCACTCGTGTGCCAACTCGCTCAGTGAGACAGGGGTTTGAGAGTTACTGGGAAGAAGCTGTTCTTGAACTTATAGTTCACGGCTCTCAGGCTCCTATACCCTTTTTCAGATTGTATTCCTAGTCAGGGTTGCGTGGGTTTATGTTGATATTAGGTAACCTTTTGAGGCAGAGCCTCCTGCAGATCCCTTCAATGTTAGTGAGGTCAAAACCTGTGGTGGTCCAAGCAATGACTACCACTTTCTGCTGCTCCTTCATCCCTGGACATTCAAGTTACTGAATCTGGCAGTGTTGCAATTGATCAGTGTGTTTTATTCCATGCACCTGTAGAAATTCAAAGGAGTATTTGGCAACATACCGAATCTGCTCAATCTTAGTCGGAAGTAGAGGCATTGATGAGCTTTATTTGTGATTGCATCAAAGTGCTGGGCCCAGGCCAGATCTTCAGAGATCTTCAGAGATATGCACTCCCTGTAATGTGAATTTGTTGACTCTCTCCACTGCCATCTGATCGATGAATACAGGTTCTTGGATCCCTGGCTTTCCCTTCCTGAAGTCAACAACCAGCTTGCTGGTTTTGAAATTGACCATTCCCCAACTTCCCAAATCCCAACTGATCTAATTCTTTAAGCATTACTTTCAAAGAACAAGCTCTTTGCGTGTTGATATATTTGATTGTCGTGTAAATCTGAAATTATAATTTAAACTGATTACACTCTACATGGTATGTCCTTAGCAGCCTCACCTTTGTTCCTCCTCCGTCCCCACCTCAATGAGTTCCACGTCCACCACAATGTGGAGCTCTTCTTCCTTCGCCTCTGCATCAAAGCGTTCTTCAATGGGAACGAGCCCTCGCCCCCCAGTGCATCAAACAATCTTTGTTCGAGGCGTGCCAGGGCCCTATCCCCAAACTCTACCACTGCTACATCGACGACTGCATTGGTGCTACTTCCTGCACCCACACACAACTCACTGACTTCATCCATTTCACCACTAACTTCCATCCGGCCTCAAATACACCTGGACCATTTCCGGCATTTCCCTACCATTTCTAGACCTCACTATCTCCATCGCAGGTGATAGACTACTGACCAACATCCACTAAAAACCCACTGACTCCCATGGCTATCTGGACTATGCTTCTTCCCATCCTGCATCCTGTAAGACTCCATCCCCTACACCCAATTCCTCCGTCTACGCCGCATCTGAACCCAGGATGAGGTGTTCCACACCAGGGCATTGGAGATGTCCTCAGTCCTCAGGGAACGGGGGTTCCCCTCTTCAACTACAGATGAGGCTCTAACAAGGTCTCTTCTATACCCCGTAACTCTGCTCTCATTCCCCATCCCCCCACTCGTAACAAGGGCTGAGTTCCCCTTGTCCTCACCTTCCACCCTACCAGCCGTCACATACAACAATTAGTCCTCTGACATTTTCGCCACCACCGGCCACATCTTCCCATATCCTCCCATGTCTGCTTTCCGCAGAGACTGCTCTCTCCGTAACTCCCTGGTCAATTCGTCCTTTCCCACCTAAACCACCCCCTCTCCTGGCACTTTCCCTTGCAACCACAGGAAATGCTACACTTGTCACTTTACCTCCCCCCTTGACTGCATTCAAGGACTCAAACAGTCTTTCCAGGTGTGGCAGAGGTTCACCTGCACCTCCTCCAGCCTCATCTATTGCATCCGCTGCTCTAGGTGACAGCTGCTCTGCATCGGTGAGACCAGGCATAGGCTTGGTGATTGCTTTGCCCGACACCTCCGCTCGGTTCGCATTAGCCCACCTGATCTCCCGGTGGCTCAGCACTTCAACACCCATTCCCATTCTGAATCTGACCTTTCTGTCCTGCGCCTCCTCCATGGCCAGAGTGAGGACCACCATAAATTGAAGGAACAGCACCTCATATTTCGCTTGGGCAGTTACACCCCAGCGGTATGAACATTGACTTCTCTAATTTCAGGTAGTCCCTGCATTCTCCTCCCCTTCCCAGCTCTCCCTCAGCTCACTGTCTCAGCCTCTTCCTTTCTTTGTCCCACGCCCCCACCCTCACATCAGTCTGAAGAAGGGTCTCGACCCGAAACGTTGCCTATTTCCTTCGCTCCATTGGTGCTGCCTCACCCGCTGAGTTTCTGCAGCATTTTTGTCTATACTCTACAAGGTTTCATTTAAATACAAGCCTATAGAGTTTGATCAAGAGTCCAAAAAAATGTGACCAATAAATCTGATGTGCTTGACATATCGTCAAAGAAACGTTTAAACATTTCACCATGCAATTTGTTCGTGGGATTTTCTGCTACTACAGATGGTGGGGGTTTGTGTAAGGTGTTCGTTGTCTTTGTCCCCTTTACCCATATATACTTACTATGGTTTTGTTCTTAACTTACAATAAGTGTAAAGTAACAGAGAGAAAACCTCAGCACAGAAATCTTTGCAGATTTTAAAACATCTGGATAGTCAAGTTGTAAGCTAATATTTTCCATATAGTGGTTTGTGGTGGGACAATAAATGACACATTTAAACTAGAATGGTTGGGGGAGGGACTCAATAGAGAAAGCTAGTGTACAGGGTCTGAGGCTGGAGGCAGAGAAGGGAAGCACTCAGACCCAACATGTAGGGGGGAAAGAAGAAAAAAATAATAAACAGAGAATAAGAGGTGGTGGGTTTCTTAAATGTGTGAGCAGAGAGAAAGAGGGGTATACAATGAGGGTAGAAGCAATCGGTAGCAAGGTGAAAATTAATAGTTGCAGGCAGACAAATCCAGGGCAAAAATCAAAAGGGGCCACTTGTCAACATAATTGTATAAGGAGTAAGAGCATTGTAAAAACAAGCCTGAAGGCTTTGTGTCTCAATGCGAGGAGCATTCGTAATAAGGTGGACGAGTTGAATGTGCAGATAGCTATTAATGACTATGCTATTGTTGGGATCACGGAGACATGGTTCCAGGGGGACCAAGGCTGGGAGCTGAACATCCAGGGATATTCAATATTCAGGAGGGATAGACAGAAAGGTAAAGGAGGTGGGGTAACGTTGCTGGTGAGAGAGGAGATTAATGCAATAGAAAGGAAGGACATTAGCTTGGAGGATGTGGAATCGATATGGGTAGAGCTGCGAAAATCTAAGGGGCAGAAAACGCTAGTGGGAGTTGTGTATAGGCCACCTAACAGTACTAGTGGAGATGGGGATGCCATCAAACAGGAAATTAGAAATGAGTGCAACAAGGGTAAAACAGTTATAATGGGTTACTTCAATATACATATAGATTGGGTGAATCAAATGGGCAGGGGTGCTGAGGAAGAGAATTTCTTGGAATGTATGCGGGAAACTAAACCAACATGTAGATGAACCAACGAGAGAGCAGGCTATTCTAGACTGGGTATTGAATAATGAGGAAGGGTTAGTTAGCAGTCTTGTTGTGCGTGGCCCCTTGGGCAAGAGTGACCATAATATGGTTGAGTTCTTCATTAGGACGGAGAGTGACATAATTAAGTCAGAAATAAGGGTTCTGAACTTAAACAAAGGTAACTTTGAAGGTATGAGACATGAATTGGCCAAGATAGACTGGCAAGTGATTCTTAAAGGGTTGACAGTGGATGTGCAATGGAAGGTATTTAAAGACTACATGGATGAACTACAACAATTGTTCATCCCAGTTTGGCAAAAGAATAAATCAGGGAAGGTAGTGCATCCATGGATAACAAGGGAAATCAGGGATAGTATAAAAACAAAAGATGAAGCATACAAATTAGCCAGAAAAAGCAGCCCACCAGAGAACTGGGAATCCAGCAGAGGAGGACAAATAGCTTAATTAGGAAAGGGAAAATAGATTATGAAAGAAAACTAGCAGGGAACATAAAAACTGACTGCAAAAGTTATTATAGATATGTGAAGAGAAATAGATTTGTTTTAACAAATTAGGGGAACATGGACATGGCAGACCAATTGAATAACTACTTTGGTTCAGTCTTCACTAAGGAAGACATAAATAATCCGCCGGAAATAACAGGGGACCGGGAGTCAACTAAAATGGAGGAACTTAGTGAAATCCAGGTTAGCCGGGAAGTGGTGTTGGGTAAATTGAACGTATTAAAGGCCGATAAATCCCCAGGGCCAGATAATCTGCATCCCAGAGTACTCAAGGAAGTAGCCACAGAAATAGTGGATGCATTAGTATTAATTTTTCAAAATTCCTTACGTTCTGGAGTAGTTCCTGAGGATTGGAGGGTAGCTATTGTAACCCCACATTTTTAAAAAGAAGGGAGAGAGAAAATGGGGAATTACAGACCAGTTAGTCTGACATCGGTAGTGGGGAAACTGCTAGAGTCAGTTTTTAAAGATGGGATAGCAGCACATTTGGAAAGTGGTGAAATCATTGGACAAAATCAGCATGGATTTACGTAAGGTAAATCATGTCTGACGAATCTTATGGAATTTTTCTAGGATGTAACTAGTAGAGTGGATAAGGGAGAACAAGTGGATGTGTTATATCTAAACTTTCAGAAGACTTTCGACAAGGTCCTACATGAGCGCTTAGTTTTCCAACTTAAAGCACATGGTATTGGGGGTTCAGTATTGATGTGGATAGAGAACTGGCTGGCAGACAGGAAGCAAAGGGTAGGAGTAAACGGGTCCTTTTCAAAAAGGCAGGCAGTGACTGGTGGGGTACCGCAAGACTCAGTGCTGGAACCCCAGCTATTTACAATATATATTAATGATTTGGACGAGGGAATTAAATGCAACATCTCCAAGTTTGCGGATGACACTAAGCTGGGGGGTAGTGTTAGGTGTGAGGAGGATGCTAGGAGGCTGCAAGGTGACTTGGATAGGCTGGGTGAGTGGACAAATGCATGGCAGATGCAGTATTAATGTGGATAAATGTGAGGTTATCCACTTTGGTGGCAAAAACAGGAGGGTAGACTATTATCTGAATGGTGGCAGATGAGGAATAGGGGAGATGCAACAAGACCTCGGTGTCATGGTACACCAATCATTGAAAGTAGGCATGCAGGTGCAGTGGGCAGTGAAGAAAGCAAATGGTATGTTAGCATTCATAGCAAAAGGATTTGAGTATAGGAGCAGGGAGGTTCTACTGCAGTTGTACAGGGTTTTGGTGAGACCACACCTGGAGTATTGCATACAGTTTTGGTCTCCAAATCTGAGGAAAGACATTCTTGCCATCGAGGGGGTACAGAGAAGGTTCACCAGACTGATTCCTGGGATGTCAGGACTTTCATATGAGGAAAGACTGGATAGACTCGGCTTGTACTCGCTTGAATTTAGAAGACTGAGGGGGGATCTTATAGAGACTTACAAATTTCATAAGGGGTTGGACAGGCTAGATGCAGGAAGATTGTTCCCAATGTTGGGGAGGTCCAGAACAAGGGGTCACAGTCTAAGGATAAGGGGGAATTCCTTTAGGACCGAGATGAGGAAAACATTTTTCACACAGAGAGTGGTGAGTCTCTGGAATTCTCTGCCACAGAAGGTAGTTGAGGCCAGTTCATTGGCTATATTTAAGAGGAAGTTAGATGTGGCCCTTGTGGCTAAAGGGATCAGGAGGTATGGAGAGAAGGCAGGTACAGGATACTGAGTTGGATGATCAGCCATGATCATATTTAATGGCGGTGCAGGCTCGAACGGCCGAATGACCTGTTTTGTATGTTTCTATGTTTCTATCTCTTACTTGTTGATAATCTACTGAAACACTGTCTTGGCAATCATGCCACTTCATATACAGCACTTGTTTATATTTACCTATTTAACCAAACGACCATGTCGTCTTTCTACATTCTCTATATTGTTGGCATATTTCCATCAACATTCTTTATAAATTATAATATAAATTTATGTTTGTTTTGAATATTACTCTTACATAATGTCTTGTAACATCGGAATGCAGAACACAATGTTAAACATTCAGTGAAAATTAATTCATGAAGGTTTTCCTTGGTCAGTACTTCCAGCAAAATTATAAATGATCATTTCCCAGAAATATTTTTTGGAAGAATTAAAGCACTTTGCAATCTGTTAAATATTGTTGCCAAAGTAGGGAAAGGGAGGTGCTCATTTGCACAAATCCAGGTCCCAAAGAAATTTGTGATCACAAAATCTGTTCTAGTTGAGAAAGTTTGCCAAGACATTGGAAGAGCTCCCCTGATCCCCTTTGAATTATGTGTTGGGATATTGTGTGCTGCTTGTGAATGGTATATGCTTGAGTTGACAGGTTTATTCAACATGCTACACCATTTATCAATGCGGCAGACGCTCTGAACTGCACTAAAGTTCACCGAGGTTACTTTGTTGTTTTTGCTGTGGAATTGAAGCTGTGAATCAAGAATCTTACCAATTCCAATATCCACTTCTAAGTGAGATGTATGGAAGATTCTTTATTTTCAGATCTACTTAAGCCACTATCATAGCCTTTTTTGGTACATTGATGTCTGGCTGTAATGGAGCTGACTTTTACTTTTGACCATATCTGGATAATTGCATCTGCAGCGAACACTTTCAAATGGTCCATCACCAACTCTTTTGCACTACTATCAACCCATCTATCCATTTCTGGAGAAAGTTTATTAAAGCATTTTTCCACACATAGATTCCTTTCAGGACTCTCTATTTCCCCCTTCTTGTCCTGCTCTGTTCATGCCACTGTTTTCTTTGATCCCGTTTTCCCCAAACAATGGATTTTCTCTCTTCACAGTAAGATTCCACTATGACTTTAAGCCTCAATGTTTTCCATTTTCAGTCTTCCATCTCCTACCATTTTGTTGCAACTCTTACTGCTGAATATAAGATTGTTAAGGGTTTGGACACGCTAGAGGCAGGAAACATGTTCCCGATGTTGGGTGAGTCCAGAACCAGGGGCCACAGTTTAAGAATAAGGAGTAAGCCATTTAGAACGGAGACGAGGAAACGCTTTTACTCACAGAGAGTGGTGAGTCTGTGGAATTCTCTGCCTCAGGGGGTGGTGGAGGCAGATTCTCTGGATGCTTTCAAGAGAGAGCTAGATAGGGCTCTGAAAAATAGCCGAGTCAGGGGATATGGGGAGAAGGCAGGAAGAAGGATAATCAGCCATGATCACATTGAATGGCGGTGCTGACTCGAAGGGCCAAATGGCCTACTCCTGCACCTATTGTCTATTGTCTATTGAACTCATTTCCTCCATTATGCAATTCTGAAGGAACAGCCTGGAACACTCCCCAATCAATCCCAACATCACCTTGTATTTCCAATGCCCTTTTAGAAGCAACACTGCCCTTTTACACCCTCAATTCCCATTGTCAATAGGCGATTCACTCTTTACAGGCAAGGTAGCGATTTTGTATGCTGTATTTGATGATCATGATACAATATCTGCTAGACCTTTGTCTTCGAATATAATTACAATCACTGGCCATCAACCAATTAATTTCTATGATTTTGGGACAAGAGTTTATTCTGCTGGAATCAGGCATGGACTCAGTGGGTTGAATGTTCTCCCTCTGTGTGATAATAAATCCTCAACCTAGTTGAGTAGAGTAGAGTAGAGTAGAGTAGAGTAGAGTAGAGTAGAGTAGAGTAGAGTAGAGTAGAGTTGAGTTGAGTTGAGTTTATTGTCACGTACTGAGAACAACAAAAGGCTTTTGTTACGTGCTAACCAGTCAATAGACAATAGACAATGGGTGCAGGAGTAGGCCATTTGGCCCTTTGAACCAGCACTGCCATTCAATGGGATCATGGCTGATCATCCCCAATCAGTACCCCGTTCCTGCCTTCTCCCCATATCCCCTGACTCCACTATTTTTAAGAGCCCTATCTAGCTCTCTCTTGAAAGCATCCAGAGAACCTGCCTCCACCGCCCTCTGAGGCAGAGAAAGGCAATGCATGATTATGATTGAGCCATCCATGGGGCACAAATACATGATAAAGGGAATAACATTTAGTGTAAGATCAAGGCCAGCCTGGCAGAATACGGCAGTAAAATAGTAAGATTAAATGAGAACTTACCAAGTTCGAAGGTTGATCTTTATTTTATGAGGAGTTGCGGTGAGGGATTTCGTGAAGACCCCGCCAGCACGCATGCGCGACATCCTTCAAAGCAGCGGTGTGGAATCACAGAATGCACCATGACTGGAAATAGTAAGATTAAGAACGTAGAACATACCAGTTGATCTTATGATAGAGGGTGGGAGCGGAGGGCACGAAATCCCTCACCGCAACTCCTCATAAAATAAAGATCAATCTTCGACTTGGTAAGTTCTCGTTTAATCTTACTATTTTATTTCGGAGTCACGTGATTGACTTCGTGAAGATTTCAAAGCTCTGTGATTTCACGCCCTGGACAACGTCCATGCTATCACACTGCCGCAATCCTGATGGAGGAAGGCTGTTAATGCAATCCAGTCTGAACAGGCTGAAAAATAATGCATATTTATTGCACAAATAATAACAAACAAATGACCCCGAACCCAGGGACAAACATTCACTGAGCGGCTCCCAGCACGGCGAACGTAGCGGGGGTGACCAGTGGTTTGTTGTAGAACCTTTGGAAGGTTGCTTCACTAGCCCAGCCCGTGGTGGTGAGGATGAGGTCCCTGGGCATCTCCATGGCCCTCACCACTGATGTGGATGCAGCCCTAGTAGAGTGAGATTTAAAAGCGTTAGTAGCTACTCCTGCTGCACCCAACACCACCCTGAGCCACCTGGCGATAGTCTGCACAGTCACCTGGTGATGCAGAGGTTTGTGGCTGTGAGGAGCCCCTGCTCCATCTTCCTGATGGTTCGTGTAATGCGGATGTAGAGGTGGAAATGGGTGACTATGCAGAGGGTGGCATCAGTGGGGTACGCCCGAAACTCCAACTGCAGCCCATGAGCCCCAGGTCTGTGCTGCTTCAATAGGTCCTGGACATAGAAATTCACCATGGAGACCATGCTATCCAGCCGCAGCTTTTGGAATGCCTGAACTCGTTGAGCTGTAGTCAGTGCCATCAGCATCACCACTTTGAGGGTGAGCTGTTTGAGTGGTAACTCGGTCATAGGAGATCAGCTCCTCAGTAGGGTCAGAACGATCCCTACGTCCCAGGTGAAGTTGTATCTGGGCCGTGGAAGGTTGGTGTTAAACACTCCCCTCATGAATTTAGACAGTAGGTGGTTGGAGCCTATACCTATGTCCAGGTATGAGGACAGTGCACTCCTGGCGCTGTTGATGGCACTGTAGCTAAGGCCAGCATCGTAATGAAGGCCCGCTAGGAATTCCAGGAATTCAGGGATTGTTGCCAAGTTGGAGGTCGTATTGGTACGGGAACAGAATGCCTCCCACTTCCTGATTTGTGTGAGGTACTGCCTCCTGGTTGATGCTCGGCATGATGCTGAGATGAGTTCCATGGCTCTTGGCGAGATGCCGGCCTTGACGAGCGGCCTCTTTAGAACCTGCAGGCCAACATGTTTAGGTGACCATGGCACGGGTGACTGTCCCCCGTAATGGGGTTAGTAATTAATTTGGGGTGTTTACCAATCTGAAGCCATGGGTCTTTCAAGATTTTGAGGACCATCAGGTACCATGGCTTTGTAGGCCAGTCGGGTATGATCAAAATGCCAGTTGCAGAATCCAGTTGAATTTGCTGCAATACCCGACTGATGAGGCAGAATGGGGGAAATGCGTAGCAAAACCATTTCCCTCAATGGATAGAAAAAGCATCCATAGCTATTGCCCCAGGGTCTGGTTCCCAAGACACATACGTTGGTATCTGATGGTTCAACCTGGACGCAAAGAGGTCAATATCTGGTGTCCCATAGTGAGCTATAATTTCAGCAAAAATTTGGGGGTTCAATATCCACTCGATGTTGTCATTGAACACTCGTGACCTGGTGTCCGCCACTGTATTGAGATTCCCCGGCAAATAGGTCGCTGTGATCCAAATATTTCTCTCGATGCACCAGTGCAAATTTTGATTGCCAATTCATCACAAGATAACGACCTGATACCACCCATATGATTGATGTAAGCCACCACCGTTGTGTTATCTATTTGGAGGCGGACATGTAAGTCCCGTGAATTAGTACAGTAAGCCCGTAGTCCATGGAAAGCCCCTAACATCTCCAGGTAATTTATCCCTTGAGTCTGGAGGAGGGTAGACTCGTGAGGGTCCCATCAGCCACCACAACTGGACATGGTGTCAGTTGCACCCCAGCATTGTGCGCTTGCGTCAGTCTGTAGCACAACGGATGGGTTGCTAACAATGATGGGTCTGTGACACCCACTAATATTGTCAATCCACCATTGTAGCTCAGCTCTAGCCTGTTGTGGCAACCGGATTTGTTGATCAAAGTGCCCAGCATTTGCTTTAAATGCTGCGATCTTTGCTCTTTGTAAATCTTGGTAATGTAACGGTCCGAATTGCGCAGCTGAGAATGTAGCTACCAGCTTCCCAATCACCTTTGCCGTTTGCCGGATAGTCGGAACCCTGGCGCAAGCAAGGATGTGACACGCTTCTTTTATGGCGATAGCTTTGTTGGTCGGGATAATGATCATCATTAAGGCTGTGTCAAGGGTGAAACCCAGGTAATCCGTAATTTGAGAGAGGTGCAGTTTGGATTTGTCTGGATGGGTTACAAACCCCAGCTTCTCGAATAAAGATTTGGTCGCTGTAACTGCCAGTGTAGCCAATTGGAGGGTCTGACCCACGATAAGGATATCATCTAAATACGCCATGACGATATAATTTTGTTGTCGGAGGAGGGCCAATATAGGTTTCACTAATTTGGTAAATAGTCTGGGGGCTGTGGTGAGCCCATTAGGTAATGCTTTGTATTGCCACAACTGTCCCTTCCAGACAAACTTCTGTGTGATTCTGTGATGGGAACTGTATAGTATGCATCTTTTAAATCGATGCAGGCCATAAAGTACCCCGGGTAAAGCATCTGCTTAGCTGTTTCGAAGGTATCCATTTTAAAATGGGTATATTGTACAAAAGTGTTCAACTCGGTTAGGTCTATGATAATCCGACACCCCCCATCTTTTTTGGTTTTTGTGAAGATGTTGGACACAAACTCAGGGGTTCGTGCTTCGTTTTGCCAATCACCCTTTTGGCTGCGAGCCGTAGGATTTCAGCATGTCCTGCCTTTATCTCATTCTGAGAGGGTGTAAATTTTAGCTGAGGGGCATGCTGGGCAGGGAGAAGTTGACCATCAATAAATTCTATGACATAACCGTGAACACTTTGTAGAATAAACACGTCAGTGGTGATTGTATCCCAAGCTCCCCTAAATGCCCGCAACCGTCCCCCGACGTGCAGGAAGAAGCGCTACTGCCTGAGAGGAACCAGACCCCCTTACCTCCATGGTTAACGGCGGGTCGTGGCGTATGGCGTTTTGGGGGGACGTTGCGGTGGTTGTCTTGACGGCGGCCACATCTTCCATGTGGGCCGCTGCAGGCCTTGCCCTAAAAAAGGCCCCTGCAGTTGGGGAAGTGGAGGTGGATAGGTCCTTGGGGTCCTATCCGGCTGGCGCTGCTTCCAAGTAGGGTGAGGTTGTTGACGGTGATATGGGTGGACTTTAGCCGGGGGAGGTTTCATAAGGCCCACAGTTTTGGCCTCCTTGTCGAGTTCTTTGACTTGCTTGGAGAGATCTTCCCCAAACAGTTGATGAGGTGGTGGAGCGGTGGAGGGACGGCACAACCCAGCAAATTTCGGGTTGAGGGTGGGCCGGATGGAGCTCTTGCGCAGGCAGTTGATTTCAAACTGGGCGTTGCAGAGAAGTGCCAGGGCATCCTGCTGCTCGCTGGACACATTATCCCCATCGAGGGTCCTGGCATACACCATAATGCCCGTCGAGAGGAGCTTCAGGATCCGCTGGAGACGGACGTCCTGCATCTTGTGGTCGTGCTCAAGTGTCCCCAGATCTGGGCATTAACCGTAGGAACACCGAGATTGATGCAGTTCTCAGGCGGTTTAAATTTATCCATGGTCTCATTAAGTACCGGACCCTGAAGCTGGTGAGTGGTCAAGTAATTAATGGTGCCCGCCAGTTTGTGGTGCAGGGGCTCCCCAGTGTGTGTGGCCGTGGCAAATTTGCCCACCACGTCCAGCATGTCCTCATCGTGCTCCGGCTCTGTGGTCTCCGGCAGTCCCGGGTCGTCTTCGAAGGCAGCGGCCGGACAACTGCTGGCACTCCTGGCTGGAGAAGACGAGAGGCTGAGCGGGCTTCTGGCATGGCTAGTAGAGGCCCGAGACTCCCGTTCATCCCGGTCCCTGTCCCGCTGGAAAAGTTGCTCCACCAAGAGCTCCAACCGCTCAATGCGACCGTCCCCGCTACTCGCGGCGGACAAGCCAACTTCCCCAGGCTCTGCAAATTCTCTGGGGCTTCCACCAGGACCACACCTCCATAAGATGCAGACTAGGGTCCGAAGGCAGGTTGTCGTGGCCTACCGCCCCTGTAGGCTCATATGACTCCCGCACGGACTCTCTGAGCAGACTGTGGCGGCCCTCCTGCCTGATAAGAAGGCAGTGGAGATGAATCGGTGTCCTGGAACCTGGCTCCCCGGAGTCTGTGCAGGCTTACCTCCAATGTCGCCCAATGTTCTACTTGGAGGTGCATGGTCGGCAGCTGCCAGAGCTAACCTAACCGACTGGCTACTGCTGCCACCAGCGCCCTTGACCGCAGCCTGACGAGGTGTTGTGCTGGCAGCACCTGCTCCTGCAGGGCTGCTCGGTGCAGCAGTAGCTCTGCCAGACTGCCCCACGGCAGATATCCCCGGCAGCTGTACGTGGCGTGCTGTGGCTGCGGGGCTCCCCTGTAGCGCAGCCGTTCCCCGGCCCGATCCCTGTGGATCCACTGCAACTTGGGGTGTGGTCGCTGGCGACGAGCGAGGCACCTGTCCACGTACCTGTCTGCTCCCCCGCTTCCTGGGGAATGGGGGCACGAAGTCTAGGTCGGTAACATCCAGCTCCTGTGCAGACATCCATTCAGGTGATAAGTCGGGCGCTGGTGTAACAGAAGCCCCTGACTTCCGCACTCTTACCCCCGACTGCCCGAATGCTGCCGGTGGTGCTCGCAGCTCCGGTGAAAGGGGCCGCTGGCTAGTTGATGCCCTGCGGCACCTGGAGCGTGTCGCCTTCCGCTTGCCTTTGGCGTCCATCCTGTATGAAGCAAAGGTTAGTGGACTTACCTGAGGGCCTTTTGAAGGAGCTGGTGGAGAGAGCGCACTCCCCCCCCCCCCAGCTTGTCGAGGCAAATGCGCGCGACGATATGTCACGCATGCATGCTGGCGGGGTCTTCACGAAGTCACTCACGTGACTCCGAAATAAAATCCAACATAAATGCAAGATACAGAATCTTATGTCTTAACTCGACAAAGTACAACCTTCAAGACTCAACAGTTCATCGACCATGCATACTGATTCATCCATTTTCACTCAAATCATGTTTAAGTGGTGAGTTAAAGACTATTTGGCATTAATTAATTTGAGCCTGAACTTACCTAGTCTGTTGGCTTGGATTCGAAGTCATCCACTGACTAGGTAGATCCTTCAGGCAGGCTTCCTATTGTTTGCTCTCAATCCCCTTTTTGTTGCCAAGAGAGGACGAAGCTCGTCAACAAATCATGTGCACCCGTAAGCTATCTGCAATATAAGATAGAAACATCTGTAGTGTGAGTCAGAAGCAGGATGTGAGAAGGAAGAGAGTGACAGCCACTGGGTACGGTGGCCATTGGGATACACCAACCACAGGGAGTCAACATTCATTGGTATGCACTGACCATTAGGATTCGGAAAAAAATCCTAGCCACTGGGATACAGCATTCACTGGGATACACTAACCACTGGGATATGATGTCCACTGGGATAAACCAACTACTGGGATATGACGGCCACTGGGATATACCAGTCACTGGGATACAGCAGTCACTGGGATACAGTAGCTATGGGGAGTCAGCATTCACTGGGTTACATTAACCACTGCAGGACCTCATTGAAACAAATAGTGAATGGCCTGGTTAGAGTGGAGGTGAAGAGGATGCTTCCACTAGTGGGAGAGTCTAGGACCATAGGGCATAGCCTCATAATAAAAATCCATATATTTTGGAAGGAATTGAGGAGGAATTTATTTAGTCAGAGAGTGGTGAAACTGCAGAACTCATTGCCACAGACGGCTCTGAAGGTCAAGGTATTCAGTATTTTTAAGGCAGAGATTGACAGATTCTTGATCAGGAAGGGTGTCAAGAGTTACGGGGAGAAGGCTGGACAATGAGGTTGAGAGGGAAAGATAGATCTGCCATGATTGAATGGTGGAGTAAACTCAATGGGCTGAAGGGTCTAATTCTCCTCAGATAACATGAGTCGGCAATCTATGGGTTACACCATCCACTGGAATACAGCATTTACCTGGATACTTCAACCACTGGGATACATCAGCCACTAGGATACATTAGCCATGAGGAAATTGTGCTTAATGGGACCAAAGGTGGATTCCTTGTCATACAAATGCCACTCTGATCATCTTAGGGAGAGAATTGTAAAGGTGAATGGATGTCCTCTCTGCAAGGAATTAGGAGAATCTCAAGTCACATGTTTAGCAGGGAGCTGATAGCTCTACAGTTCATTCTTAGAAAGTATGTTCCGCTCAAGAGAGGAACAGCTAATGGCAAAAAGATATTGAAATAATCAAAATTAGGTTGGCATAATTTTTTTTTGCCACTTTCCTAAATGAACAGAAAGTGTGATCTTGTGGAAATCACATCATTATGTATAGAATAATAAGAGAAATAGATTGGGTAGATGTATAGAGTCTCTTGCCCAGAGTAGGGGAATTGAGGACCAGAGGACATAGATTTATGGTGAGGGGGAACGAGTTAATAGGAATCTGAGGGGTAACTTTTTCACACAAACGGTGGTGGGTGTATGGAACAAGCTCCCAGAAGAGGTAGTTGAGACAGGGACTTTCCATAATTTAAGAAGCAGTTTGACAGGTACATGGATAGGACAGGTTTGGAGGGATATGGGCCAAACGCAGGCATGTGGGACTAGTGTAGCTGGTTGGCTGGTGTTGGACCGAAGGACCTGTTTCCATGCTGTATAACTCAATTATCAAAAATATAATAACTTTATTGAGAAATTAATTATAAATTTGATCTAAAAAATGGTAATTACTATGAATATAATTTACTATGAATATAACTGTCCGTAGCATTTCAATAAAGGACTGCATGAAAGATTAACATGGAATTTAACAGCACAGTTTTAGATAATTTACTCTCAGTTCTCTGCATATTTTTAAAAACCATTTTAGTTTATCTCACCCTAATGACATATCATATAAGAAAAAAAATACTGTAATTTTCTTAATGATTTTTGCACTCAACCAATTGTTTTAGCATTTAGCATTTGCAATATTACATGTTAAATGCAGCAAACATGCAGCTAATAACAATTAAACCATATGCTGTTTTTATCTACCTCAAAATAAAAGGAGATGATTTTACTTCGGAGTCACGTGAGTGACTACATGGCCCGCCTGGCGCTGGAACGGCATACTTCAAAGCAGCGGCATGAAAAACACAGAACACAAATAGCCGGAGTAAGATAGTAAGGCTCATCATAGATTTAGAACTACCAGATGATCATTTATTTTATGAGGGTGGGGAGTGGAGGGCATGTAATCCCTCATCGTTACTCCTCATAAAATAACGATTAAACTTCGAACTGGTAAGTTCTCGTTTAATCTTACTATTAAATGGCTCAAAATGTCAGTGTAAGTTCCTGATTTTCTGCAACAGCTTTAATAGGGACACTCGTGATATTTTATAAAACACCTCAGCAAAGGTTACATTTGCATGGTGTTCATGCAACTCCATTTCACTATGAATTGTTTTTGTTTTTGATATATTGTAGTTTATTTTTGCATCTTAAGCCTGTACAATTGCCCGCAATATGGACATATCAAAATAATGAACTTAGCTTCTAGATACCTCAAGTGAATCACCATGCCATGTCACAGACTGTAAGTCAGGGCAAATGAAGCCAACATGGCAGTTGTTTTAATTACTCTATAGAATCACGGATTTATCAATTGAAATGTGCCAGAACACGTCTCATTAGATTTGAAGTAGTGTGATGTCATTGGAAGATGTCCGACTTGTCATACAAATTGCTTGCATTTTTACCTTTTTTGCCCCATGCTGTAAATGGTTTTGTCAATTTCTCCAGCCTCTCTGAGCCCCTCCTGCAAATTCCCAAGAGACTTCAGAGAGGACTTGCTCATATCTTGTAAATAAATCAAGACAGATGGGATGGCACGTACAAATTCCCACTGAGGTTTGGAATCCCAAACCCAGCTAACCCGATTCTCTGCACAGATGGAGAGTGTGCCGTATCATTGCCAGCTAAAGAGTATGGGTCATGTCTCCATTATTGTGGCTTAAAATGAGTATCTGTAGGGCACAGGCTGACAGCAGGCACACCTTACACCCTTTAACATATAAAGTCCTTCTGGCATTTATTATCTTTGCAAGGCTTGAACTGCTGAGTGACATTTGCATCTGTGAGCAATGCCTGCGTGTGCGCAGAATTTCAAACTTGTTATTACCATAATAGCAGTGATGCTGCCAGTTACAAAGGTTTCCCTCCCACCTGCTGCACTGCTGCCAGACATGCTACAACAGTTCTAAATAGGCTCGGTTATTGTAAGGCTCATTCTGCCTTTTGTCTGCAGGTGTATTGCTGTCCATATGGCATTTTACCGAAAAGAACAGTACAGAAGACTGAAAACTCCTGGCTCTTTGTGTCTGCACCCATCTGGGTGGGAACATAAGGCTGACCCTGACTAAAGGTAATCTGACTTGTCATGTTTATTTGTTTTCATTTTCTTAATCTTCAGAACTCGCTCCCCCCCTCCCCCCCACTAAATGCAGCTACTTGGATCTGATTTACTCTTTGTCTTGAATGTGAAATCTGAATATGGAAACAAACAAAATATTGTTGCTAGGTTGTGTAGAATAGGTGCCAGCAATTAAATCAATTTGTAATTTTAAAGCAAGAGTTTGCTCCAGTAAGGATGACCATGGAATAATCAAATTGTTTTAAAAACCATCTGCCTCACTAACAACTTTAAGGAAGGATACATGACACACTTACCCACTCGAGCCTTTTGTGTCACCAGACTCATCTTTGAAGTTGTATCGTAGCTGCCCCATCAGATCCTGGCAATCACAGTTGTATAATAAATGTTGGAAATGCAAGCATCATCCATGAATAAATTTATATTTTTGATCACCTGATCTAATAATAACCTGATCTAATCATCTTTGATCACCTGATCTAATAATTTTACTCTGTCATTTGCAACAAACAGCTAAATAAATTGCCATGTGTGTAACACTCCTACCCGCTGAAGTTACCTGCATTTGTAACATTTATAATTCTTAGACACAAACTTCCTTAAAACAAAATCTCACATAATTTAGTATTTCAGAGCGACAATCTTTTATGTTTAAAAAGTGATTTAAATCTCTCACTGTAGTCAAAATTTTAAACATGTTCTTGCTTTGGTGTCAAACATTGACATGACCAGGGTATTAGTCTGGTGCTTGAATTGCAATTAATGCTTCTACATAATTGCAACATGGATATTTGGTAAGTACGTCTCTTCATTGTTATCAATACATTTTGTATGTTCAGTACAGGAATAATTTTAGTAATAAATTCATTTGAAAATCTTTTGAAGTATGGTAGTGTCTTTTGAAGTATGGTAGTGTATGGTAGTGCACCCTAAAAACTTGGATTGGTAGTGTCTTCAAACCGCATTCTTTAGGGTCACTTTGTATCAATTGAGCTTTCTCTAATATGTCATTGAATGCATGGTGTTTAAGGGTTCAGACAGCTATTGCTCTGTAAGTAACAACCCGTGATAAGTGAGGGTCCCAATTGTGTTTCATGTGATCAAAGCAGAAGCGTCTGCAGAGAAGATTCCTACAGCTGAGAAATGCTTACAGAACACTTCCTCCTTCTCTATTGCACCGCTGACTATTACAGAATCAATCCACAGGATGATTTTCAAATCTCTTCTATAAAACCCCCAAAATTCAAACTCAAAACCCTCAAAACTCCCTGATGCTTACTATCCAGACTTATGACATCTCTGAAACAGGCACAGGTTTTCTAAGAACAAAACATCACTTGATGGCATAGTGGTTCATTTGGTAGAGCTGCTGCCTCACAGTGCCAGAGACTTGGGTTTGATCCTGACCTTGGCGGCTGTCTGTGTAGAGTTTGTACATTCTTCCTGTGACTGCATGGGTTTCCTCCGGGTGCTCTGGTTTCTTCCGAAATCCCAAAATGTGTGAGTTTTTAGGCCTCTCTAAATTGTCCCTAGTGTGTAGGGAGTAGATGGGAAAGTGGGATAACATCAAATTAATGTGAGCGGATGCTCAATGGTCAGCATGGATTTGGTGGGATGAAGGACTTGCTTCCATAATGCATCTTTCAATCAATCAATCAATTACTGAGGAGAAAGAAGCTAAGGAAGGAGCAAAGCTCAGCCCCAACTGAGAAGAATATGGCCCATCAGGCTTCTGGTAAAAACTATAAAAGGCATATCCAGTTCATGTTGAGACCTTCAAGGAATGAAGAAAAATGTACATTATCAAATGGACAATAAATAACTCTGTGACTTATGGCATAAGGATCTGTAATCTCATTATCTGTTTGATGTGAATATCACCCCAATATTTGTGACAACATGACCACGTAACATGCAAAAATTAATACAGAACTTGGTGACTACTGGGACCATAGACTTCTGTGTAAGAAAGAACTACAGATGCTGGTTTAAATCGAAGGTAGACACAAAATGCCGGGGTTACTCAGCAGGTGAGAATTGAAGAGAAGGAATGGGTAACGTTTTGGGTCGAGACCCTTATTCAGTTTGAAGAAGGGTCTCGACCCGAAACGTCACCCATTCCTTCTATCCAGAGATGCTGCCTCACCCGCTGAGTTACTCCAGCATTTTGTGTCGACCACAGACTTCTCGCAGAAGTTAAAGAGAATAAATACAGGATAAATATTCTGCTGGTCTATTTTCATTGGACATTATTTGGTAATCTTCTTCTGCTAGAAAAGAGAGTATCATAGATGAAGAGTGTGTGCCAATTGTGTGTTGCTGGATTTATCAACCAGAGGTTTGTCTAAAGCCCAGAGATGGTAATTCAAATCCCACCAAGACATTTAGGTAATTCAGTTCATTGAATAATCTGGAATAAAACATAAGCTTTATATTATGAAACCATCTTGTTCACTGACATATTATGACAAAATCAGGATGAAATCTTCAATACTTCATTATTCTGGTCTGGACATAAGTTCAGACCTACAGCAACGTGTTCAACTCTTAATTGCAGATTGAACTAGGCATGGTGTTGTACCACACAGTTGTGAGTGATTAATGAAGCACATTCATCATTAATCTCTTAGGACAAAATTGTCCATATCAGATGTGGTGACACAATGATATACATGTGGCGGGAAAGACTCTTGGAATCCTTGATATTGGCTCTGCACCCTAAAAACTTGGATTGCAAAATCTCCATATTAGGTAAATAAACCTTCAAAACCACTACTGAATCATTACACATTCATGTTGAAGAACATTTGGAAAATAAATTGAAGTAGAGTACTTTCGTAGAGAGATAGAGCATGGAAACAAGCCCTTGGGCCCATTTACGCTAATCCATTACTAATCAAATTCAACTTTATTCTCTCTACATTGCTACCAACTTAACCCAAATTCCACAACTCGCCTAAATCAAAGGGGCAATTTATAGTGGTCAATTAACCTACCGACCTGCATGTCTTTGGGATGTGGGGGGAAACCGGAGCACCCAGAGCAAACCCACATGGTCATAGGGAGAACATAAAAACTCCTCACAGATAGAACCCAAGATCAGGATTGCACCTGGATCTCCGGTGCTCAATAGTGAACACTTAGAATCTACTCTGGGAAGAGATAATATAGCACTACCATGGACCACAACCTCACCAATTTATTAGTTGTGCATGCATCTAACCTAAACAGTGCTTGCAGAAATGAACACTCAACAAGCCAAATCTGGAGAAGTTCAGTCTTCATATAGAGGATTACAACCTTCGCCATGTTGTGAGGCAGTACCATTGCACTGAATAGGATAGATTCATGAGTGATCATGCAGCCTGAAACTGGGCATTCTGGAGTCACTCTGGATTGTCAATAGCAGCAGATGTAACAGCAGCCCAATCTATTACAAAGCCTGGTGTATCCCACACTTAACCAAGCCATTAGGCCAGGGGACCAACACAGATTCAATCAAGAATGTGGAAAGAAAATGAAACTTTAGGCACAAACCAGTTAAGATGGGCAGCTGGTTAAAAAGAAGCAAGTCAAAAAATAATATTTTTGTTATTTCCAAGCTAGGACTCCTGCAAGATCCTCATAAAATCTTTTTCCTATTTCTTCCCAAGAAGTAAGTGGATAGCCTACAGCCCCGATTCTTTGACACTACCTAACTACTCTGCTTACTTTTAATGAACAGGTGCAAAATTGTCCAGTGGCATTCTTCTTCTTGCGTATGGCGTGCACAGCCTAAAGTTGTAGGACAACTTGTTCTATTTGATCTTATTTGATTGTGCACGCCGGGTTGATTGCATTCGTCGAAATAGGGCGGACCACATGAATGTTGCAATCTTCCACCCACTAGTGGCATTGAAAATGATGGTTGAAACTTCAGAGGTTTAAACATATACAAATCTGACATGTCATTTTAGTAAACATTTGAAAAAGCCAAACACAGTAAAGGACAAATGAGCATGGCAAGTGATCATGAAAAGTATTTCAATATGAGGTACTTCATCAGAAATGTCCTAATTAAAGTGTGATAGTTTAAATTTGGAGCAGACTTCTAGCTAGTGAAGTAATATTACAGCATGTCTGACATTTTCGTTAAGTCTGTTTTGTTTCGCTTCCTAATTAATATTAGTGCAGAACTTCCAGATGTGTGCAACTTCAAAATGAAGAGCATTATGGTGTCCATTAGATATGCTCTTCCAGGGGCTTTGATTTCTGACACTGTACTTAGCCCTTTAAAGTGTCTGTACTTTAATAGGGGCTGTTTGCTTACAGCAATGTTTATTGGGGCTTTTGCAACAGTCTGGCAAAGTTATAGCAGCAGAGCCAAATCAGCTCCAAGGAACTTCCCATCCATAATTTTTAAGGATTTACTTCCTTAAAAATAAATTAGAAGATGCATCAAAAAAGGTTTATCATTTATGATAATTGAGAGCTGGTTATCACTCATTAAATTTGTATACAGAAGATACACGGAACTGCTGATGCTGGTTTACAAAACAAGACACAAAGTAACTGGTTGCACTTTTGGTCTAATTTGAGGAAGGACATTCTTGCTATTAAAGGAGTGCAGCGTAGGTTCACCAGGTTAATTCCTGGGATGGTGGGACTGAAATATTATGAAAGAATGGATCGACTTACAGTATATTCACTGGAATTTAGAAGGATGAGAGGATATCTTATAGAAACATAAAAATTCTTAAGGGATTGGACAGGCTAGATCAGGGGTGTCAAACTTGCGGCCCGTGGGCTGGATGCAGCCCGCAAAGGGGTCCGATCCGGCCCGCGGGATGATTTCTCCGATGCCAGAGCGGGCTGCAGCTGTCTGCGGTGCCGGATCGGACTGTGCTCGCGCGCAACCTAAAATTAGTTAAAATGAGTTTGACACCCCTGGGCTAGATGCAGGAAAAATGTTCCCAATGTTGGGGGAGTCCAGAACCAGGGGTCACAGTTTAAGAATAAGGGGTAGGCCATTTAGGACTGGGATGAGGAAAAACTTTTTCACCCAGAGAATTGTGAATCTGTGGGATTCTCTGCCACAAAGGCAGTGGCTGCCAATTCACTGGATGATTTCAAGAAAGAGTTAGATATAACTCTTTGGGCTAACGGAATCAAGGGATATGGGGCAGGAGCAGGAATGGGGTGCTGATTTTGGGTGATCAGCCATGATCATATTAAATGGCGGTGCTGGCTCGGAGGACCGAATGACATACTCCTATTTTCTATATTTTTATGTTTCTATGAGCTAGTCAGGCAGCATTTCTGAAGAACATGGATAGGTAATGTTTTGAGTTGGACCCTTCAGATTGTTTGTGATGAGTGTGGGGGAGAACGCTGGAAAGCTGGAAGAGAAGTGGGGGCAGGACAAACCCTGGCAAGTGATAGGTGGATACAGATGGGGGGGGGTAGGTGGATTGGCAGATGGGTGGATAAAATCCAGGGATTAAAAGAAAAAAAGTGTGAGATAAGAACATAAGGATAGATGAGGTGTGAATTGTGAAGCCAGAGGAAGGAATGTAGGTTGAAGGGGTCAGGTTCATGGGTAATGAGAGAAATTGATGTGAGTCCAAGTAGGACATAGGTAAGAGAGGAATCAAAAAAGGGAGAGGGGGCAAAATGGTTGTGGGGTTTGTTTGTTGGTTAGTTACCTGTGATTGGAGTATTTGTGTGTGGTCTTACCCTGGCAAAGGAGGAGGCCCAAAAGAGAAAGGTTAGGATGGCAATGGGAAGGACAGTTAAAATGTTTAGAAACTGGGAGAAACAGTAGGCCTTGGCAACCGAGCGCAAGTGTTCAGCAAAACGATGACTGAGTCTCTGCTTGGTCTCACCGATGTAAAGAAGGCCACAACGGGAATACTGAATGCGGCAAATTAGGTCAGAGGCATGGGCCGCGGAACCGGGGGGGCTGCAGCCCCTCCATTTTTTTGGCGAGACATGCTTCATAACCCAAAATTATCCGGCCCGCAGGCCTATTTTTCGCTTCTTCTGAGGACCTCCGACATCCAGAATCTCAGAACAAACTCACAGTGAACGTGGCAAAACCAACAATCATAGAGATGACCAGCCATGGTAGAAATCGGCTGCCCCCCCAAAACCCTCCTTCTGTCCAGTGCTGGCCCAAGTGATCCACCCTGACCAGTCTTACACGGTTCCAGGCCGGTCCATCCACGACAATGTCCATTTGGTCCAGGACCTGGTCTACCTGGCTCAGGACCGGGTAGTACTCCTCAACCAGGAGAGGGCTTTCGACAGAGTGGATCACATGTATCCGTTGAGGACTGCGGGCGTTTGGGTTCAGACCGCACTTAGTGGCCCGGATCCAGCTTTAATACACTGGCTTGGAGTGCATCGTCAAAGTAAACAGATCCTTCACAGCCCCCATTCCCTTCCGCAGAGGTGTACGTCAGGGATGCCCCATGTCAAGCTAACTGTACACCATCTGCGTGGAGCCATTCCTTAGTCTGCTTCGGAGGAGGTTGACGGGCATGGTTCTACATGAACCAGACATGGAGGTGGTCCTCTCGGTCTACACCGATGACGCGTTCCTCATGGTCACCGACCCTGTCGCCCTGCAGAAGATGCGTGAGTGCCAACGAGTCTTCTCGGCCGCCTCCTCTGCCAGGATCAACTGAGGGAAATGTTCTGGATTCTTGGTGGGTCCCTGGCAGGTGGACTCCCTCCCAGAGGAGATGAGGTCTTTCACGTGGAGTACTACACACCTCCTCTACTTGGGACTCTACCTGAGTCCCAGTGCGGAGACGTGGCTGGCAAACTTGCAGGAGCTGGTGATGAAAGTCGTCGCCCGGCTGGGGCGCTGGGCGGGTCTCCTCAGAGTGCTTTCCTACCAGGGCAGGATGTTGGTCATTAACCAACTCGTGGCCTCCATGCTCTGGTACAGATTGACCACATTGGTCCCATCAGCCACCTTTGCTGGGATCATCCAGAAGAGGTTGGTGGGCTTCTTCTGAGGCAACGGAAAGCACTGGGTCTCTGCAACGGTCCTGAGTCTCCCGATCGAGGAGGGCGGTCAGTAGCTGGTGTGCATTCACACCAAGTTGGCGGCTCTCCGCCTCAGGACCCTGCAGAGATACATGTACTCAGGGTGTCCTCCCAGGTGGCACGTGCTGACAACTAACTTTTTCCAACGGGGCCGCTGCCTTCAAGGAGGTACGCGGATCCCGATGGTTGGTGTCAGCCGTGCTATCCTGCTGGGGATGCCCGGCTTCTACAGGGACTTGTTGAGAGTCTGGAACCTGGTTGCCGTCGACCGGGCCTCCCTTCTGCCGGCGGAGAGCGATGGCCCGAGCGTGAGAGCAGCCCCACCAGGTGTCGGGGGGCTCAAGCATGTGATAGAGGGAGAGAGAGTCAGGACCGCTGCAGAGACGAGAGAGAGAGTCAGTCAGTCCCGAGTGAGTTAGAGAAAGTCGGCCCCGAGAGGGAGGGAGAGTGAGAGAGTTGGCCCCGAGACAGAGGGAGTGAGAGAGAGAGAGAGAGAGAGAGTCGTCCGTGAGAGAGAGAGAGGGGGGGGGATATATCCCTTGTATTATCCCCCAGTTTTTGGAGGTCGAGCAACAACAAAAAATAATAATTGTGCCACCCTCCCCCGGTAATCCCGAGGCCGGTGATCAGTGATCGCTCAGCCCCCCCACTTTCAAATACGTTCTGCTGCCCCTGAGAGGAGGTGCATGTGAACTACTGTCTCACCTGGAAGGACTGCTGCGTCCCTAGATAGATGTGATGGAGGAGGTATGGAGACAGGTGTTGCATCTCCTGTGGGTGCAGACCTTGACCCCCACATGATGGGCTGACATTCCAGCCTGGTCCAGAAGGGGATGGATTTTATTGGTATGATGTCAATCAAGGTTTCACTGGTTCTCTTGGATGAGACGCCTTGGAACTATTTGAGAAAAGAGCCGTGGGATTCTTTGCGATGTTCAGATCAACATTGATTTAGTTTAGTTTAGAGATACAGTGCGGAAACAGGCCCTTCCGCCCACCGAGTTCGCACCGACCAGCGATTCCCACAGATTAACACTATCCAACACACGCTAGGGACAATTATCACTTATACCAAGTCAATTTACCTACATACCTGTGTAAATTTGGAGTGTGGAAGGAAACCAAAGATCTCGGATAAAACCCACACAACGTCATGGAGAGAACGTACAAACTCCGTAAAGCCAGCACCCGTAGTCGGGATCGAACCAGGGACTCCAGCGTTGCAAGGCAGCAACTTTACCGCTACGCCACCGTGCCGCCCTCTACCGCTCTCCCTAATTAATCAATATCAATAAAAATGATTATTGTTACATTGTTACACATGTGCTTTGATCGGCTTCAGTGTTTCCAACATTACAACAACCCTATTTATTTGGTTGTAAAGTTCTTTGGGAATTCACATTAATAAGAGAACATAAATTAAAATCAGTAACATGAATTAAAAATGTACATAAAATAAAAGTTGGAGAAAACATTTTTAGATTGTTTGCTCAAATTCAACGTGAGCATAAATATTGTCCTAGCCAGGCCTCTACTAATGCTAACAATGGAAAAATTGGACTCAATTTTTCACTTTGATGTTTATATAGGCATCTACCAAATCTTGTTAATACTGGGCATAAAACGACTAAAGTAAGCAAATTGAGTGATTGAAAATAACTTTGTTATAATTTTAATTGAAAGCAGATGAATTGATACCAGTGAAAAGTTACAGAGATTGAACAGTCATTTGAGAGACAAAGAAAAAGTAAACTTTCTAATTTTTGTATGTATTTTGGCTCGAATTTCAACATTTTTATATATATATTACTTACAACCTTATAGAAGCTTGAATTATTTTTTCTGAGCTTTTTGTGGATTATATTTTGCCGTTCACCATGATGTGAGTAGGTAATTTGAACATGCAATAATAGTTTCCTACTTTTATTAGTATGCAGAGAGATTAAGTAGAATATTTGACTGGGTTTGTGTTTCAAGGACCTCTGCATTTACAAACATTAGCCACCAAGAACAATCAGCAACTGGCAAGTGTGAGTCAACTTGTCTCCATCTTCCACACCTGTGCATTGCAACACAGGAGTCCAAAACAATCTGAAGGTCAGGTGCTGGCACTTCCGAGACCAGTGGCAGAGCACTGATGTGCACTTTGCATTTGGCCTTTAGTTTTATGCTAGTCTTGGCTGGTATAGGAAGCACAACTCCATTCATTTAAATGGGTTTTCTGATGAGCAACCACAAACCTGTCTTTGTCGATAGGATAAAGGTGGAGTGTCAAATTCTTGCATATTTCTGAACTTTCCTGGACTCAGCATACCCATCCTAAAGAAAGCCCATCAACGCTTCTACTTCCTGAGAAGTTTGCAGAGATTTGGTATGTCAAAGAGGACTCTCTTGCACTTCTATAGGTGTGCAGTAGAGAGCATATTGACTGGTTGCATCACAGCCTGGTTTGGCACCGTGAATGCCCAGGAGTGAAGAAGACTGCAAAATATGGTGAACACTGCCCAGTCCATCACCGGCTCTGACCTCCCCATCATCGAGGGAATTTTCAGGAGTCACTGCCTCAAAAAGGCAGCCAGCATCATCAGAGACCCACACCACCCTGCCGACACACTCATTTCACCCCTTCCATTGGGAAGAAGGTACAGGAGCCGGAAAACTGTAATGTCAGGTTCAGGAACGGCTTCTTCCCTACAGCTATCAGGCTATTAAACACTATAACCTCCAAGTAAGCGCTGAACTACATAGACAGGGGCATTGGTTTTGTCTTTTAGCACTATTATTGTTGTTTGTTTTTATGTGTGTGTGTATATATATATATATATTTATGTGTGTGCATGTATGTTTGTATATGTGAGTATGTGTATACATACACACACTGAACTTTTTTTCTCGTGTATTACATTTATACAGTGTACTATGAGTACATATTCTGTTGTGCTGCTGCAAGTAAGAATTTCATTGTTCTATCTGGGACATATGACAATAAAACACTCTTGACACTTGACTCTACCTGTATTAAAATGAAAGGTGTAGATTTTTGTTTATTTTCCTTTCATCTAGTTTATCCTTGTTTTAATTGCTTTCTAGCAGTTTATTGCTATAAAAAATAAGATCTTTGACAAAAACTAGCTTTCAGCATTAGGATGTTCAGAGATCTGTCCCCAGAGGCCTTAACCTACCTTCTATTTGACTCATCAATATCTCATATTGCATTTGAGCCACAGAATCCAGTATCCATTGATCTCATTGAGCTGCAAATAATAAGCTTGGCCGGTAAAAGGCAGGGGATTAAATGCAGATGGCAGATGTGTTTGAGCATGATCTGGCCCTATGGTTCTTACTTTTCAATAGCACAGATCAATGGGATGTGCTTAGTCATTTTTAAATTATTTAGAATAATTAAAAGTAACAAGAGCAAAACAGACTTGGAATTAAACAACACCTGCAGGCCTTGAACATGTATTTCAAATGAGTAGTATATGAAAAAGGGAAGAAAAAGTCGGAGGATGGGTCTTGACCTGGAACGTCACCCATTCCTTCTCTCCAGAGATGCTGCCTAATGGGCCTGTCCCACTTGCATGCGTTTCGCGCGACTAAATGGAAGCGGAGTTCGTGCTAAGTTCGAGGTAAGTACGCACTAAGTACACGGTCAGTACGCGCTAAGTTTGCGCTAAGTCCGTGTGTGACGTTATTTGCGTCATACTTACCAATCAGCTGGGCAGGAGGCGGGCCGACTGAATTTGGGCGTCGCACGTTGTCGGGCGGTGACGTTATCACGCAACGGCACGCCGGGCGGTGACATCGTCGCGCAATGCCACACGCTTGGCGTACGCCATCAAGATGCTGCGTACGCTGCCAAGACGCTGCGGATGCCCTCAATACGCCTGCGGGTCGACAGGTCATTGGCGCACAGAATTTTCTGACAGTGCGGGATTTTCGGAGCGCTGCGTGATGTCTGGACCAGCCCCGCACAACTCCATACGCTGCCCGCTTCGAAGTGGGACTGGCCCCACACGGCCATACATTGCCCATACGCCTCAAGCGACCATGTTTGGTCGCACCAGACACATGCAATCGCATGTAAGTGGGACAGGCCCTTAAGTTACTCCAGCTTCTTGTGCCTAACTTCAGTTTAAACCAGCATCTGCAGTTTATTCCTACACAATATATGATTAAGATGCTTTCGGGTGAAGAGGAAAGACTGATCTGATAAACCCCAGTACATTCCTTTGGCTTTGGATCAGTTATTGGAACTAGCTGAATATCTGCACGAAGACCATAAAGTTTGGCAGTTTTGCTGCACAGACAGAAAGCAACTTTTAAAATATATTGGTGCATTTACTGTGATTTGACAATTGGCTGTTGTCAGGTTTTTCCATGTAGAAATATCTAATAGCTTTGCTGGAGAAGCACAGTCTGTCCAAGTGCAACATTAGAAGCACAGGGTTCATTATAACGCTCAAGCAAGTTGAAAGATTTATCGGAAAATTGACTCTCATTTTTAACACAGCGAAATTACCATAACAATGCAGTTGCTATGTGTTGTGAATTGTAGTGGTCCCAAGATTTTTCTTCCTCCACATTTTTTGTTGTCATGTCATATTGTCACAAGAGTGGCAAGGTTGTCGTCTTAACTAGAGAGACAATTTACACACAGGGTGACAAGAGGGTTACTGCCGCCAAATTTAGCATTGTGTTTTTGCTTAAATTAATATGGAGAAAGATGGTCTTCTTAAAGAAGAATTGCAGGTGAGGGGTCTTTGAGTAGCAAATAGAGTTACAGTGCATGACATACTTTAAAATGTAACCATGCAGTAAATGTAACATCACGAATATACTCCAGTGGTTGGTACAGTCATGTCCTTAATTATTCAATTTTATTAGTATAGTTTTTGCAAGACACTAGAGTGTAGCACAAAGTAACTCAGAGTAAACATTTCCAATTACTGTTTACATTTGGAGACAATTTGAAAGCAGATTCCTCTTATTACAAAAGGGCTGTAATTGAGAGTTTAAGTCAGTTACACAAAACAAAGGGTCTGTTCAGGAGTTTCTGCATAAACATACTGAATCAGACCAACAGGCTGATCATTAATGATATGCCAGGTCTTAGTTCACTGTTGTCCTACTGGCCTAATTCACATTTGCTTGATCCACTATTAGGATGGAGTGACAGTCTGGCAGTATACTTGACAGGCTCCGTGTAATGAATTCTGAACGTGGTTTGCATTAAATGCTAGCATTTGCCTGGCATCTAAATTTGCAGATTTGGGCCTATTTGCATTCTGTTGGGAGCAGCCGCAAAACATCACCATCAACAGCGCAAGTGATTTATTTCACACGTTGCCTCTTTCGAATGAAAGAGAACTTCCTTTTACTTTTAAAATTACTCTATCCACAAAGCATTGTAAAGCCAAGGTATAGAATGCAATTAAGGATGCTGGCAGTGACATGAGTGGCTATCCGATTGATCACTGTTTTCTACCGGGCTCACAATGCATCAGCAGAAATGTAATTTTTGTGGGAAAGAAAATGTGAATTATTTGCATGAGACTGGTAGAATTGCATTCTACAGAGCCAGGTTTTATTCAAGTCCCCCACTCAGTCAGGAGTAGAGGTTTGGTTGAAGTGCAGCTGCTCTCAGGAGTTGCCAGTATCAATGAATGAGGCAGTTCTGTATTTTGCATTCTGTGCAGGAGAATAGACTAACAGAGAACTGTTAAAGTGCTGTGATACCAAGAGAATTTCAAAGTCAGGTCCTTAGAAATCTTTTGACGGAGAATGTATGCCCTTTCAAAATGTATAAAACAATGCCTTTATAGGAATTCATTTACATTTACATGCTTTAGTTCCCAAATGGACATTTTGCTTTGATTGTATGCAGGAATGTATATTATTGATGACCGTCATATTTTTGAGAGTAATTGGGTTGTCTTCTCTAAGGTGCTAATTTTATGCTGTTGATATCCAGCGTTATAGTCACTTGGTACTGTTAATATTGGTCAAATTAGAGGTATTACAAAATGGAGGATCTTTGCATTTGCAGGGCCTGCTTGGCCTCCTTCTGTGAAGAGTTGCAAGCTGTGAGCCGGTTTCACAAAGTCTGGAACCGAGATGGATATTCAGGATGGAGTGAGGTCCAGATATCCCTTACTTTGTTAATATTCATGAGGACTTTGCAGAGGAGCTCAGAGGTGTTGCAAATGCATGGTCAGGATTGGTCAGATAGGGGGGAGTTGTAAATACTTTTAACTATGTTGCAGAGTGTCTGCGCTGTTATCTTGTGATTGGTTAAAGTGTGAAGCCTTCTTCAGACTGTTTACAATTACCTGCAAAAATGTTTCTATACCTATGTAAACTATGTCAACTGAGTTCCTGCTAGAATTTTCTGCAAAAACAATGTAATGGGGTACTTTGTGATTGGATTAGGGAACTGTCAATAACTGTATAATGTAATCGATATTTGTGAATGGTTTGTAGGGGCTGCCACTCCTATCTAGTTTCACGCCACATGGTCCAATGACCTATAAAAGACTGGACCCCACGAGGATCAGGGTCGATCTTCTGCAGGGATGCTTTGGACTGGGTGACCTTTTGGCGGTGTCTACTTGCATGAGGCTGAAGGGCTTGAACGAGCAGAGACAAGGATCGGACCTAATTCTGCTCCTATTCCTTATGATCTTATGACCTTATGATCATGTCATCATGGTTCTCTGCAGGAAAGATGTTTTAACACCGGAGAGGGTGCAGAATAGATTCACAGGGATGTTGTCCTGGATGAAAATATTCAACTATGAGCATAGACTGGAGAGGCTAGGTCTGGAGAAGAGGAAGTTAATAAGACACATGACTGACTAATATAAAAACATGATGGGGTATAGATAGGACAGACTGTAAGAAATCTTTCCCCTTATCAGAAGTAGATATAACTCAAGGAGGGTACACAAAAGGCTGGAGAAACTCAGCGGGTGCAGCAGCATCTAAGGAGCGAAGGAGATAGGCAACATTTCGGGTCGAGACCCTTCTTCAGACTGGTGACTTCAAACTCAAGGACATTTGTATAGGGTAAAGGTAAGAGACTTAGAGATGATCAGTGGTGGATATTTCTTACCCAGTGTGGTGAGTATTTGGAAGGCGTTACCTGAGAATGTGGCGGTGTCATTAGTCATTGATAGCATTAAGAAGTGTTTGGACAACCACTTGAATCACCGAGGCAAAGAAGGCTGTAGGCCAAGTACTGGAAGATGGGATTAATAGGGACGGATGCCCACTGTTCAGCATGGATGTGCTGGCCAAATGGCCCGTATCCATGCTGTGTGACTCTATGGCACTCAGAGTCACACAGTATGGAAATTGTTAAGATATTCTAATGGAGGTCAGAGACTGAATGTGCATTCAGTCAGTAACTGGTGCAGGGAAGAAATCACCTTTTGGCAGCTATTGTTAAACATAGAAACATAGAAAAATAAGTGTAGGAGTAGGCCAATCGGCCCTTTGAGCCAGCACCGCCATTCAATGTGATCATGGCTGATCTAAGCGTGCAAAAATATAATCTGGTAGTCAGATGATAAAAATCAGCCCTTGAATTTCAGGGCACTATTGAAAGAGGAGTGTGAAATCTATTTATAAAGAGGAGACAGTGCTGAGCTAAGTAATTATGGAGCAGACAGTTCAACACCTGCAGTCATTAAATGTTGCAGTTTAATCATAGATGCAAGTAGCAGGTATGTAAGTGAAGAGAAAATCATTAAATGTAGGCAGTGGACATGAAAATATGGATTTCCATGCCACATAAACATTTTTAAGAAGATAACCAAGGTGGTGTACAGTGTGACTTAAAATTTGAATTTTATCCAAACTGAAATATGGCCTACAATGCACATATTGAATGATGTGATCATCAGGATCAGTTCAACTTGGTCCATTGGCTTTGTTGGTTTATTGCCAAAGACTTGCAGGCAACAGCTGCAGTCCCTCCAGAAGGAGTTTCTTGCCAATCCTGCATCCCCACTGGGACTTAATCTTCAAACACTCCACTCAATAGCACTCGGGAGTAACTTTGCCAAAAGTGACTCAGGGAGGTAGCTCACCACCAGCTTCGTAAGTGAATTACAGAATAGTCAATAACTGTAGGCCTTGCCGGGGATGTCCAGACTCCAAATAATGTTTGCATTAAAATATTCTCCATCCTTGAGGAGAGACTATTTTAGGGGAGGCTCCAGTTTGGCCTGCACCAATATGAATGAACATTTTCAAAATATCAGGCATTTGTTTTGTGCTTGACAAATAGCTTCAATCCTAAATGCAAGATATCATACTCTACATCTAAGAAGAGGAGGACATGCTGGGTGAACTCACAGGCAATGTAATCATGAAAGTTTTCAAGAAAGGATGCAAACTCAACTGCAGTATCTGCAGAGGGATCTCCACGCTGTCTGCCATTGGGCTGGCATTGCTCTTAGACTTTAGACTTTTAGGCTCTAGACTTTAGAGATACAGCACGGAAACAGGCACTTCGGCCTGCCAAGTCCGTGCTGACCAGCGATCACCCCATACATTAGCACCATCATATATCACTACGGAAAATGTACAATTTGTACCAAAGCCAAGTAATCTACAAACATGTACGTCTTTGGAGTGTGGGAGGAAACCGGAGGACCAGGAGAAAACCTATGCGGTCACAGGGAGAACGTACAAACTCCGTACAGACTAATGCAGTGAGGATCAAACCTGGGTCTCTGGCGCTGTAAGGCAGCATCTCTACAGCTGAACCACTGTAGTTAATCTACAGTATGGATATGACAGTTGTGTACAGATATATTCAAATCTGAATTCAAAGTCTTTGTCAATTTACCTGCTGGAGCATTAGAAAGAATGGGCTTTACCCATAACATATGCAAAACAATGATCCTCTGCCAATTGAATCCTACTGTACAATACCATCCTACAATAATCAATGTCCAGGAAAGACACTGGCAAATGTAAGCAATCTTCTATATCTCAGGAGTCGCTTTTCAATAAAAGGGGGACATCATTGATGAAATTCAACATTGTCATTTGTGCACTAGCACAGCCTTTAATCATCTGATGAAAAGCTTACCAGGCAGCAATGATCCCAGCCCTCCTTTATGCTTCTGAAACTTGGCCCTCCTTCTGCACCGTTGGAAGCACTGGGGACATACTACCAGAGAAATTCCACAAATCTCTGGTGTATGACACCTTAAAGTAGAAAAGAGGCATTCGGGATAGCATTAGGACTCTCAAGTCCAAACTTAAGGAACACGTAAAAGCCCTATGTAAGTGATGGAGTAAGTACACCACCTCCTAAACTGCTCACCCATCTGCCCCAGCATACTGTTTTCCCTCTGAACCCATAGAACTGCAGTGGATGCAAGATATCCTCAACCCCAAGTGACCACCTAAGAGATGAGAAAAAGTCACTTGAGTGTGCCAGCAGATGTTAATTTACATAGAATTTGGTATGAATAATTCTTGCCCACAGCTGTTGCATGGAAACGCCACACTTTAATTCTGCTGATTTGCATTGCCCTGCGGTTAATGCAATAGTTGGTGTTTAGGCCCTTTAGACATTGCTCTGAGATGTCATGATCTTTTACAATTACATTGCTGTTAACATTTATTGGTTGCAAAGCACAATGCGAAATATCAGAAGATATCCAATCATTTCTTTGAAAATTATTAGTACAGGTACTATGGCATGCAAATAGAAAATATACAATTTCGTAATATCCAATCCTGGCCTGTCCCAATTTTTGTTTGTCCATTATGATTTACTCTAGCTACTTATAGCATCAGAGGTAACATATTGAAGTGGATAGAAGATTGGGTAGCTGAAAACAAAAAGTAGCCACAAATGAGTCTTTTATTTTGTGATTGGCAACATGTAAAGTAATAAGTATATAAGTAAGTAAGTTTATCGGCCAAGTATTCACATACAAGGAATTTGCATTGGTAGTCCACCCACAAGTAACAACATGACATACAGTGACAGTTATGAATGACTCGGAAAACACTAAACATTAATTATAATAAAACATTAATGATAAAACACCATTGATCAAGCATGTGAACCAACAAAATACCAGATCAAAGGGAGGCTACAGATTTTTGGCAGTTGAGTTGAGCAACTACCTGTGGATAAAAACTGTTTTTATGTCTGGCGTGGAGTGTGTGTGGTGTAAAAATGAGGCGTGTCAAAGAGATTAATACTGGGACCTCAATTTTTTTGTAATTTATGGATGAAGAGACCTATGGCATAATTAGTCCATTTGTAGAAGTCACAAACATAAATGAGGAAGTAATGTGTGAAGAAGACACAAGGATACAAATTTACACGGGCAGGTTGCACAAAGAGCCAAAGAGTTGACATTTTGAGTATAATGTGGCAAATGTGAAATTGTCCACTTTGACACAATAAATATAAAAAATAGTATGTTAGTAGACCAAGTTATTAGGAAATCAAATAAAATATTATGATTTATTGTATACAAATGTATGGAGTTTATGCTTCCGTTAAACAGAGGATTAGTGTGACCACATTGGGACTACAGTCTAGCATTTTCGTCTACTTATTTAGGGAAGAATGTAAACATACAAGAAGCGGTTCAGTGAAAGCTTATTGGACCGATACCCAAAATAGACAGGTTGTCTTATGAAGAGAGGTCGGGCAAGCTAGGATTGTATGTGCTCCAGTTTAAAACAGTGATAAGCAACTTGATTGAAACTTATAGGATCATATGAGATAGATGTGGAGAGGATGACTCTTCTTGTGGGAAAATGTAAAACAAATGATTGAGCACTTAAAACAGGGAGGAGGAACATATTATTCTCTCAGAGGGTTGTGAGTTTTTGTAATCTTCTTCCTTAATGGGCAGTCAAAAAAGAGTAGCTGAATAATTTTAAGGCAAGGAAAGATAGAGTGGGGGCGAAAATTTACATTAGGTTAGATAGGAATTCAAAGTTGAGTTAACAATTAGATCACCCTTGATTGTTTTAACATAGAACGTAGAACAGTACAGCTCAACAACAGGCCCTTTAACCCACAATATCTGTGTTGAACATTATCTTATTGAATAGCAGAGCAATTCCAATGGACTGACTGGCCTACCCCTGTTCTTAAGTCAGATGTTCAGATGTTAGGATGTTGCTATTGACTTTATTAATTGGATAGGTTGAGTTGATCTGGGATCATGATCGTAAAGTACCTAAAGGCAGCAGTGAATTAGTATTTTCAAGACATTAGTAGATTGTGTGAGGGATTCTGCCAACTGTATTCCTTCAGGCATCAGTTGGGGCTGTTTCCGGCTGGGCAAGCAATCACTCTAATGGGAATCCTGTTCTGAAAACGTGTGTGATCTCACAGAGTAATTTAGATTACTTAAGGGATTGGGGGAAGTAATTGTTTCTTTACCCAAATTATTTGTCTTTTGGCAGCTTTTCCAAAAAAATTAACACTGGCTCAGGAGGATTGGGCTGTTGAGGATAGAATCAGACAGCTCAACAGAAAGGACTGGATGGTCCTTATGGCTTTTATTCGACCATGATTGAGGGAATGTTCCATGTCTTGGACCAGAAACTTGGCTTGACAGTGTAAACACAGAATAGAACAATAGAAATGGAAAATGTACAAAATATTGAGTTTCAAAAGTATTAGGAGATCAGCATGTTGCCACAAATAATTTGATTTACAACATTCCAATTATAAAGGACCAGCAACCTTAATTCAGTGCTCTTGAGAACATAAGTACCAGTAGTTTTTTTGAAAAAAAACCCAGTAATGTATCTTTATGCCAGCTCCTGGAGCTGTTCAAAAGCAGGAATGAAACTCATCCGCACCAGCTCAGCAGGAGAATAATTGTGGATCTAATATTAGGTAACACTCTACAATGAGCTGTGGCATAAGTAATGGTTGCATTGACATTTAGAGAGATAGAGGGTTTGTATCCTTCTTTGTGTTAATTGTACAGGCCAGTCCCAGCTGTTTCACTAACGTCACAATATAACGGCAGTTCATACACTTGAGTTGCTCGGACCCTACTCGGCTGTGGCAGCATCTGAAGAGCCACAGTATTGTGTTACAAGTTTAAATTCAAAATGTATTTGTTGCTAACTATTGGGATTAGTTAAAATCTTCAATTATTTGCACAACAGCTGTACACAAAACCCCCATTAGCATGTATTAAGCTGCTTGCTACTTCCTTCCCACAGTTTAGCTTGGTGGAGTGTGGAATGAGATTATGGTACAGAATTATGAAGCTAGAAGATGCTATCACAACACAGCAATAGGTAGTAAGTAAGTAAGTAAGTAAGTAAGTAAGTTTATTGGCCAAGTATTCACATACAAGGAATTTGCCTTGGTGCTCCGCCCACAAGTAACAGCATGACATACAGTGACAGTTACGAATGACTCAGAAAACATTAAACATTAATAATAATAAAACACCATTGATCAAGCATGTGAACCAACAAAATACCAGATCAAAAGGAGGCTACAGATTTTTTGGCTGTTGAATAGAACAACTATTCGTGGATAGAAGCTGTTTTTATGTCTGGCTGTGGCAGCTTTGACAGTCCGGAGTCCCTTCCAGAGGGAAGTGATTCAAAGAGTTTGTGGCCAGGGTGAGAGGGGTCAGAGACGATCTTGCCCACTCACTTCATGGCCCTTGCAGTGTACAGTTCATCAATGGAGGGAGGTTGCAGCCAATAATCTTCTCTGCTGATCGAATGATTTGCTGCAGCCTCCAGGTGTCGTGCTTGGTGGCTGAGCCAAACCAGACCATGATGGAGAAGGTGAGCACAGACTCTACGATGGCCGTGTAGAATTGGACCATCATTGCCTGTGGCAGATTGTGCTTCCTCAGCTGTCGCAGGAAGTACATCCTCGGTTGTGCCTTTTTGACTGTGGAGTCGATGGTAGCCCTCCACTTAAAGTCCTTGGAGATGATGGTTCCCAGGAACTTAAAAGACTCCACAGATGTGACTGTGGTGTTGTTGATGGTGAGTGGGGTGAGGGGAGGGGAAGCTCTCCTAAAGTCTATAATCAATTCCACTGTCTTAAGAGCATTGAGCTCTAGGTTGTTGCTATGGCACCAGGACACCAGCTGTGACACTTCCTGTCTGTAGGCAGATTCCTCCCCATCCTGGATCAGTCCAATCAAGGGTTGTGTCATCCGCAAACTTGAGAAGCTTGACAGAGGTGTCTGTGGAGGTGCAGTCGTTGATGTAGAGAGAGTAGAGGAGAGGAGAGAGTACGCAGCCTTGCGGTGCTCCTATGTTGAGTGTTTGCGGGTCCGAGATGTGCTTTCCCAGCCTCACATGCTGCTTCCTGTCTGTCAGGAAATTGGTGATCCACTGACAGATGGGTTCAGGCACAGTCAACTCAGAAAGTTTGGAGTGTAGTAGCTCTGGCACAATGGTGTTGAATGCAGAGCTAAAATCAACAAACAGGATCCTCGTATAGGTCCCCTGGCGGTCAAGGTGCTGTAGGATGAAGTGCAGGCCCAGGTAGTATGACTCAATTTCACAAAAAATTGATTTTACTTCGGAGTCACGTGAGTGATTCCATGAAGAAGCCCCGCCAGTGCGTATGTGCGTCATTACGTCAGACGCATGGTGCACCAATGGGCTGGAGAGTGCAGCTCCACCAGCGGTAAGTAAAATCCGCAGGTAAGTGTTTTAAAACGTTATTGCGGTTTACTTAGGTTCCGTAAGGCTGGTTGCAGAAACCAGCAGGAACAAATTCAGAATGAAAAATATAACAAAAAGTAAGGCGAGGGCAATATGCCTACGAGTCTGCATGGAGACCCATAACGGCATCACCTTTTTAAGGGCTGCATGATACCTCCCTTGAGCATGAGCCGGGAGAGCCAGGGTAGTATGACCCTGAAGTTGATGATACTACAGAAGAGCATGCACCAAAGCACATGAGCTATGCTCCAGGTGTGCTGTATGTGGCAAGCAAATTTGCTGTACCGGCTGGAACTGGTGAACAGATGGATGAAAACCTGGCCAGCAATGTTAACTATATGGCCTCTCACCAGCTCCAGGACTCCATAATGGAGGAAACTTCGCAGAGATATCAGACACCTGTTAACTGTGCATCTCTCAAAGTGCCCAATGTGAACCAGGCTACCTGTTGGCAAATGGGCGCATCCTGAGGGCACATCAGTTGAGGCTGCAGAAAGTCCTGAAACTGGTTGGAGCAGGAATAATGGTGTTTGGGCGAATGGTACAAGGGGCACCACTATCAAAAAACACAGCAGGATATGCTGGCCCTGCTGTGTAATGCCCATTTTGAAAATTAATTATTCACGAAATAGCCATCAAGTCTATGCTCAACCCATGGTTTGCAGCCTTGTGCAGATCCTCTAATATCCAGGAAAGGACCTGGACGATGAGGCAAAAACAATCGGGCTCATCAAAACTCATCCCGGGAGCCAGGATGCCGCCTCGAAAACCATACACTTTCAGACAGGCTACAGACGATGGTGCAGGTCAAGGACCAAGCTGGGCGACTCCAGCTACACGCCATTGGCACGCTCCAATGCACACCCCAAACAGGGCCAGGAGACCGAGGAATCCAGCAACCATGGATCTACAAGCACTGGACTAGTCCAGGATATATCCTCTAGAGATCATACGTCTGGGGTAGGTTACAATTGTTCTGTGATGAATGGTGCTGCATAACATCAGATCTATTCAAACTGGACAGTATCCGGGGGTCTCAAATCGAGTTTATCTCGGACGTACATCCACCCGTACAAAATACACCTAGTCGGGTATTGGATTTTCAAGACCAGAAACTCTGCAGGTGAATGATGAAATTGGAATATTATTCCAAAAAGGGGTAATTGAAAGGACGGCATATCAACCTCAACAATTTGTGTCCAATATATTTCCCAGGCAAAAGAAGGATGGTGGGTGTTGAGTCATTCTGGACCTAACCCGACTTAACTCTTATGTCCAGTATAAACATTTTAAAATGGAAAATTTCAGTACTGCTAAGCAATTGGTATCAAAAGGGTGTTATATGGCAACCATAGATCTGAAAGATGCATATTATTCAGTACCCATTCATCACCAATACTGCAGATAATTGAAATTTAGTTGGATGAGATGGCTGTGGCAATTTAAAGCTTTGCCCAATGGGTTAATCTCAGCCCTAGGTCATTTACAAAATTGTTGAAACCTGTATTAGGGCTACTCCGCGCTCGGAATCACATTATAATGGCATACTTGGATGATGTTCTGATCATAGGCAAAACTCAGGAAGCAGCTGAGGAATCGGTTTCAGTTACCAAACACCTGTTTGAGAGGTTAGGTTTCCTCATCCATCCAACTAAATCCAAATTAACATCTACAATGATTGACTATTTGGGGTTCATCATTAATTCAACTAACATGTCAGTGATTTTGCCTACGGCCAAAACTGTAGAAATTATGGAGGCATGTAGCAATCAGGTAGATGAACAACAACCCTCCATCCGATGAGTAGACAGCGTTATTGGTGAATTAGTGGCGGTTTTCCCAGGAGTGCAGTTCGGACCTCTGCACTATCAGAATGTGCAACGAGCTAAAGAACAAGCACGGAAAGAACATGCAGGTCATTTCAATAGACCAATGCAGTTGCCAGCCAAAGCTATCGCCAAGTTGCAATGGTGGATAACTAATGTCTCACGATGTACTGGAGACATTCTGACTCAACAAACTTCAGTTTTTACAAACTGATCTGATTGCTTCAGGATGGGGAGCCACTGAAACCGAGTCTAGCTGTGGCGGCAGATGGAGTGTGCAAGGGGCATTAATCCTGCAGAGGCATGAGATAAACTACGTAGAATTGCTGGGTGCATTCTATGGCCTAAAAGCATACTTCTCAACAATGCATGATTTACATGTTCAACTTCAGATTGACAATACCACAGCTGTTACATATATCAATTACATGGGTGGAATTAGGTCATTATCATGTGACAATCTGGCTAACCTCATCTGGCACTGGTGCATTACGAGAAACATCTGGGTCTCAGATATCTACCTACCAGGTAGAGATAACGTGAAAGTGGCAGACACCAGGTCACGTAAATTCAATGACAACACAGAATGGATGCTGAATCCAAAAGTTTTCAAAATGATTGTCAGCCGGTATGAATTGCCAGACATAGATCTGTTGCATCCAGGTTAAATCACCAGTTACCTAAATACATCTCATGGGAACCGGATCCAGGGGCAGTAGCGGTGGATGCATTCTCGCTATATTGGGGACGTTCGTTCTTTTACACTTTTCCCCATTCTGCCTCAGCAGTCAATGTCTCTCCAAAATAGAGCACGACTCCACTTTAGGCGTTTTGGTAGTTCCTGACTGGCCCACACAGGCATGGTTTCCATTGGTCCTGAGACTGATGACACAGCCATTCATGACTATCCCCAAATGCAGCAACTTGTTGGTTCACCCTGTGACAGGAGAGAGTTAACCTTTACATGATCGTATTACTCTGTTGATTTGCATATTCTGACCAGACCGTTCCAGGGGATCGGACTATCAAGTAGGACCGTGGATGTGATTACGGCGGCCTGGAGAGATAGTACTAAAAAACAATATGTATCTCATATTAAGAAATGGGAGATGTTTACAGTCAAATATATCGTATCATACTGCAGGCCAACCAGATGTATTGGAGTTCCTTACTACATAACATTTTGCCGAGCAGTTGAGCTATAGTGCCATTAATAGTGCTCGAAGGGCTTTGTCCTCCTATTTAGAGCAACGGTCGGGACAACACTCTGTTGGATCTCATCCATAACGTATCGTACTGCAGGCATACCAGATGTATTGGAGTTCCTTACTACATAGCATTTTGCCGAGCAGTTGAGCTAAAGTGCCATTAATAGTGCTCGAAGGGCTTTGTCCTCCTACTTAGAGCAACGGTCGGGACAACACTCTGTTGGATCTCATCCATTGGTGGCCCGATTCATGAAGTATTTTAACAAAAACCCTTCCAGACCTCGATATACGGAAATCTGGGATGTGAGCTGGATGGATAGTTCTCACACTGCTTCCGCAATGGGCTCCAATTACATCTCTGTCTTTCCGGATGTTAACGCTCAAAGTGGTCATGCTCATGGCGTTAGTGTCAGCGCAACGGGTCCAGACATTGCAAAAGCTATGACTGGACAGTATGCATTCTTCTGTAGATAATGTTACGTTTTATGTATATGACCTAATCAAACAAAGCAGGCCAGGGACGGCTGGAAGCAAAATAAGCTTTAAAGCATACCTCATTGACCTGAGACTATGTGTAGTTACGCACCTGTCAATATATCAAGTTCACCAAGAGTCTCAGAGGCTCTGAAACAGCGATGCTCATCAGCCACAAAAAAACTAATAGAAAGGTGTCAGTACAAACTATTTCTAGATGGCTGAAACAGGTTTTGGATTATGCTGGAGTAGACACTGATGTGTTTAAATCTCACTCCACCAGGGCGGTGTCAACGTCAGCAGCAAATGCACAGGACGTGCCTTTAGACCAAATCCTCGGGGCCGCAGGATGGTCCAGTGAAGGAACCTTTTCATAATTTTATGATGAACCTGTCCTCGTAATGGAGGATTTGGGCATGCTGTCTGGGTTCTATTTGAGTTCTCCTTTGTAATTTCCCCTGAGAGAGAGGGGTTATTACTGTTCTTTTATTGTTAAAAACGTTCATTGTATAATTTAAACAATGTTCAATACATTATTTGTTTATCCTGTGTCAACCGAGGCAGTGTGTCGTATGGAACTGGATCTACGCTATTAAATCACAGAGCTTTGAAATCTTCACGGAATCACTCACGTGACTCCAAAGTAAAATAGTAAGATTAAATGAGAACTTACCAGTTTGAAGTTTTGATCTTTATTTTATGAGGCGTTACGGTGAGTGATTACATGCTCTCCGCACCCGGCGCTCATAATTGCAAAGATCATCTGGTAGTTCTTTACTTCTGAGTCTTACTATATCACTTTGACGGTAGTTACTGTGGTTTCACGCCGCTGCTTTGAAGATTGACGCACATGCGCACTGGCGGGGCTTCTTCATGTAATCGCTCACCGTAAAGCCCCTGTCCCACTTAGGAAACTTGAACGGAGACCTCTGGAGACCGTGTGCCCCACCCAAGGTTTCTGTGAGGTTCCCAGAGGTTCCCGTGAGGTTCCCAGATGTTCTCGGGGGTTCTGGTCACTCTCCAAGAGTCACCAGAGGTCCTGGTCAATTGCCTGGAAAGCCTCAACCTAAGCTGCATCTACTGACCAAAGTTCCGAAAGGTCAAAGTTCCAAAGCCACTTTCCACAATTAGGGAGAGTGACAGGAACCTCCGGGAACCTCATGGAAACCTTGGTTGGGGCGCAAGGTCTCCAGAGGTTTCCGTTCAGGTTTCCCAAGTGGGAAGAGCCGACGGAAGGTAAAATGCCCGCTAACTTTATTAAACTTATTAAAACTTTCTCCACGCCTTCTCCCCCCGTTCTCTCCCCTTCTCTCCCCTTCTCCCCCCTTCTCCCCCCTTCTACCCCCTTCTGCCCCCTTCCCTCTCCCCTTCTCTCTCCCCTTCACTCCCCTTGTCTCCTCTTCACTCTCCCCTCCTCTGTCCTTCTCTCCCTCCCTCCCGCGCTCTCTAAAATACTTACCATGCTCTGTGGCAGCCGTTTACTTACCTCTTCAACACACAGACTGCGGCCCCCACCTTCGCGATGTGTTTGTGTGTGTGTGTGCGGTCGGCAGCAAAGATCCTTTAGGATCTTTGGTCAGTAGATGCAGCTCACGCTTCGGTTGAGGCTCTCCAGGCAATTGACCAGAACCTCTGGTGACTCAGGGAGAGTGACCGGAACCCCCGGGAACCTCTGGGAACCTCACGGAAACCTTGGGTGGGGCACACGGTCTCCAGAGGTTTCTGTTCAGGTTTCCTAATTGGGACAGGGGCTTAAGTCCTCATAAAATAAAGATCAGACTTCAAACTGGTAAGTTCTCAATTAATCTTATTATTATATCAAACTTTGAAACTATGAATCTTGTATCACAATTATATTGTCACATTTTAATATTATGAAATAATGCCCACTGGCTTTGTAACTTTGACATTCGTGAAAAGGATCATGACCTAAATATGACTTTGTCCAGATTAAAAAAATGAGATTGTCATTGTAATTAGATGCTGTGCAGCTAAGCATTGATTGGCTTATACCAGAGCAGAACAACGTGGCACACATTTTTAGCTCTTAAATATGTCCATCGTTTTTTTACTCAAGCGCATGTAGAATTTGCATGTAGAAATTGGTCTATTAGCTTTTAATGTAATAAAAAAATGCATGAATACAAAAAATTGTATTTCAGAGCTGAGATTGAGAGCTGAGATCTTCAATGGTGAAGTTCAGAGAACAAAGTATTGAGTTCCCTCTGACAGTGCCAGTCGGAGCACGGCATGAAGGATCAGTTGTTGGTTCTCACTGTTACATAGACATAGAAACATGGAAATTGGTGCAGGAGTAGGCCATTCGGCCCTTTGAGCCTGCACCGCCATTCAATATGATCATGGCTGATCATCCAACTCAGTATCCTGTACCCGGCTTTTCTCCATACTCCCGATCCATTTAGTCACAAGGGCCACATCTAACTCCCTCTTAAATATAACCAATGAACTGGCCTCAACTACCTTATGTGGCAGAGAATTCCACAGATTCGCCACTCTCTGTGTGAAAAATGATTTTCTCATCTTGGTCCTAAACGACTTCCCCCTTATCCTTAAACTGTGACCCCTTGTTCTGGACTTCCCCAACAATGGGAACAATCTTCCTGCATCTAGCCTGTCCAACCCCTTAAGAATTTTGTAAGTCTCTATAAGATCCCCCCTCAATCTTCTAAATTGCCAGCAACTACAAGCCGAGTCTATCCAGTCTTTCTTCATATGGAAGTCCTGCCATCCCAGGAATCAGTCTGGTGAACCTTCCCTGTACTCCCTCTATGGCAAGAATATCACTCCTCAGATTAGGAGACCAAAACTGTATGCAATACTCCAGGTGTGGCCTCACCAATACCCTGTACAACTGCAGTAGAACCTGCCTGCTCTTGTACTCAAATCCTTTTGCTATGAATGCCAACATACCATTCGCTTTCTTCACTGCCTGCTGCACCTGCATGCCTACTTTCAATGACTGGTGTACCATGACACCCAGGTCTCGTTGCATCTCCCCTTTTCCCAATCGGCCACCATTCAGATAATGTTGTCATAGGTACAATCTCTAGTGCCAGCTCCTTAAGGTAAATGCTGTAACACTGGTGGTTCTATTTTAGCTACTGTGAAAGCTGTATGAATGCTAGGAAGATTAGAAGAAAACGCTCCCAGGGGCCAGAGAGAACAGGGCATAATACAGTATATCAGTGAGTGCACACTAGAAAACAATGCACTACAGGTCAAGATTCTCTCTGACTACTTCTGTGAACCAGATGAAGTTCTCATTCCTTGAGAGTGGAATTTTGCAACACTTCCCCACCCAACACACAGACACATGCACACACACACATGGTAGCAATAAGCAGCACACAAACATCACTTGCAGGCAGATTTTCAACCTTGCTGGTCTGTTAAATAACAATTTTATCTTCTGTCAGAACAACCGATTTGTACTAACTTCCTTTCCCCTGAAAACATGCTCTTTAAGGAGCCAACATTCTCAAACTGCTGACTCAGTAAGATTCATAACCTCCTTCAACCTTAAATGCAATCTCATATATATGTCTTCAACTATTTGCCCAAGGAGGAGAATATTATGGTCACGCTTAACTTCATCATCTCTGTAACATTTCAAGTTGCTGCTGCTCACCACTGTCACATCTCATGCTTCACTGCTCACTGTGGCTTGGGTGAGTTCCAAATAATTTGAGAGGGCACTTTTTGAGCTGACTGCTGGCATATGTGGTATGTATTACAAGTGCAATTAAATACTATTGTCAATATGCGCTAAATGAAAAGTTGCAAAAAGGCGTAAGAGGACAGAAAGAACAAAGGACATAAATATATCGAGGCAGAAATTCACCACTTGCCAGTGATAAACCGGAGTATTAATATCACATACAATAACTAAATTTAATCCTGAAATTTATTTTAAGTGATATCAATACTAAGTTTAGTTTAGTTTAGAGATACAGCGAGAAACAGACCTTTCGGCCCACAGAGTTCTCACCAACTAGCGATCCCCGTACACTAGCACTATCCTACACACTAGGGACAATTTACAATTCCTACTGAAGCCAATTAAGCTACAAACCTGTATGTCTTTGGAATGTGGGAGGAAACCCGAACACCCGGAGAAAACCCACGCGATCATGGGGAGAATGTAGAAACTCCATACAGAAAGCACCCGTAGTCAGGATCAAACTCGGGTCTCTGGCGCTGTCAGGCAGCAATTCTACTGCTGCACTGCCCTAAGGTGATGTTAAAATTACTTTTTCCCATAATATTATGCATTTTCCTGTGTGAAATAAGTATAACAATATCTGATCAAATAACATTGCAAAAGTGTGAATGTGATTAAATCAACATTTTCAATAATGGTAAACTTATTGATCAAATACACCCAAAAATCTGGAAGAGAGATAAGACAGTTGTGGCTAACTCTGAAACAAATATGCATTTGTAAATGTAGAAAATAAAAGCAAGAGTAGGCCATTCAACCCTTCAGACGCTGCAGCAATTAACACAATTATGGTTGATCATCCACCTCTGATTCCATCACCTCCCCATTTCTCGATTCCTTGGCATTAAGAGATATATACAGTGGCTTGCAAAAGTATTCCATACCCCTTGAACTTTTCCACATTTTGTCACGTTACAACCACAAACGTAAATGTATTTTATTAGGATTTTATGTGATAGACCAACACAAAGTGGCGCATAATTGTGAAGTGGAAGGAAAATGATACATGGTTTTCAAATCTTTTTACAAATAAAAAAACTGAAAATTGTGGCGTGCAAAATTATTCAGCCCCCTTTACTCTGATACCCCTAAATAAAATCCAGTGCAACTAATTACCTTCAGAAGTCACCTAATTGGTAAATAGAGTCCACTTGTGTGTAACCTAATCTCAGTATAAATACAGCTGATCTGTGAAGGCCTCAGAGGTTTGTTAGAGAACATTAGAGAACAAACAATGTTCCTTGGGCATCATGAACCCTAAGGAACACACCAGACAGGTCAGGGATAAAGTTGTGGCGAAGTTTAAAGCAGGGTTAGGTTATAAAAAAATATCCCAAGCTTTGATCATCTCACAGAGCACTGTTCAATCCATCATCCGAAAATGGAAAGAGTATGGCACAACTGCAAACCTACCAAGACATGGCCGTCCACCTAAACTGACAGGCCGGGCAAGGAGAGCATTGATCAGAAAAGCAGCCAAGAGGCCCATGGTAACTCTGGAGGAGCTGCAGAGATCCACAGCTCAGGTGGGAGATTCTGTCCACAGGACAACTATTAGTCGTTTGCCACAATTTTTCAGTTTGCCACAAGCCATGTGGGGGACACAGCAAACATGTGGAGGAAGGTGCTCTGGTCTGATGAGACCAAAATTGACGTTTTTGGCATAAATGCAAAATGCTATGTGTGGTGGAAAACTAAAACTGCACATCACCCTGAACACACCATCCCCACTGTGAAACATGGTGGTGGCAGCTTCATGCTGTGGGGATGCTTTTCTTCAGCAGGGACAGGGAAGCTGGTCAGAGTTGATGGGAAGATGGATGGAGCCAAATACAGGGAAATCTTGGAAGAAAACCTGTTAGAGTCTGCAAAAGACTGTTGCGCTTATCCATCTGCTCTTTTATAGATCACCCTAAATAAAAGATGCAAGATTTGAATATGGACTTCCGGTGGCGCTATGGAGGACTAGAAGGCAACGCCAGCCACCGCCGTGAAGAAACGAGAAAAAAACGGGGATAAAACGAGGAGAAAACCTACCTGCTGCTGCTGTTGCTATGTTCTGCATCTGCTTGCTTCTACACTGGCTGCCGTGAGTGACGTCATCAGGCGTGCGACCCGTAATGTCAACACAGCGCAGCCCACCTCCGGAGAAATCCAGACTCCGGTATCAAAAAAAATGGCTGAACAAAAGGCCCGACTGAAGCCTCGGCCTCAGGTAGGACACAGTCCCTAGAAGATGTGTCTAAAAAATCGAAAAAAAAAAAATCGGAATTGGAAGAACTCAAAATTTTTTGTGTGCAAGAAATGGCAGAATTAAAAAAAGAAATGAAGTTTGAATTAAAGATGGAATTGGAAAGAATGAATTTTATGGAAGAAATGAAGAAAATCAAGATTGAGATGAAGAAGTTAAAGTCTGAAATTAATCTTTCGACTACGGATTTATCAGAAATGCTGCGAAAGGAAATTACAGAAGTAGCGACGGAAAAATGTGCAAGTATAATGGAAGAGTTGCATGAAAAAATTGAAAAAAAGGTGGAAATGGAAATGGAACCTGTGCTGGAAGAAATTAAGCTATAATCAACATCCATAAAAGACCTTGAAGAACTAGTCGATACAAATACTCAGACTACGAAAACACTCATCAAAGAAAATCAACGATTATCCGACTTACTGGGCAAAATTACTGATAAGTGTATTGAGCTGGAAGGACGCCAGATAAGGCAGAACCTAAGGATCGTGGATATTCGAGAAGGAAGAGAAAAGAATCACGATACCCGAGAGGTTACTGCAAACTTACTACAAAAGGTTTTATCTCTGGAAGAAAAGCCTTTGCTAGCCCGAGCACACAGAGTAATGAGACGTTATACAAAGCATGATGCTCCTCCAAGACAAATGATAGTAAAAGTCCAGTATGATTATGTTTTGGAAGATATGATGAATAAAGTTGTAAAAAGTAGAAATCTTAAATATGAAGAAGATTCGATCAGCATCTACCGAGACTATCCAGCAGAGGTCTCCAAGAAACGAAATGCGTTTAAAGAGACCAAAAGAATTTTGAGGGAAGTGAAGAATCTGAAGTACAGTCTGAGATACCCAGCCACACTGAGAGTCACCTACAATCAGGAAGAACATTATTTTAAAAATCCAGAGGACGCATTGAGATTTGCCCAAAGGATTAAGGAGCGAGAAGAAGACTGAATGTAGTCTTCAAAGATGAATTAAAGGAACAATTAAACCATATTTTCAAGATTGGTTGAAGATTGCAATAGACTATGGACTTGTTTCATCTAAAGAAGACGGAGAAGGAGGCAGATGGGAAAATCGAGGAGATTTGGATTGAAGACTATTCCATGGATACTAATAATTAGAATACTAACACTACTAATTTAATAATTAACATATATTAACATATATAAACATATATTAAATTTAATACATTGGTATCATTATTAATTAGTTAATAACTGCTAATTTTTGATTCATAATTAATAATTAATTATAGCCGACTAACTTAGAATTAAGTAAATAGTAAATATAAATATACAAAATATAAACTTTGACTTCATTTATCCCCCCTGGTACTTTTTATTTCTTTTTTACTTTTTATCTTTTCCATAAATTGGGTCCTTTTTCTTTATTTTTTCTTTTTCTTTTTTTTCTTTTTATTATATATTTTTATTATTATAGTTTCTAACAGGCATTAAGTATATATATTACTATATACTTGACTATGAACTTTGTACACATCTTAGTTTAGTACCCCCGGTTTAAATAATTTTTTTTTTTTGGAATAATAATTTCAGTGAATCATGGAGATGTATAAATATTTAACATTCACTACGGAAGTCTTTAGATTGCTAGCCATGTCAGTATGGCTAACACTAACTACACTTATACTAGATGTAGTTTTTTCTTTCTTTGTGCACTCTACTAATCTCTTAATCTATCCCTTTTTTAATACTATTTCTGGTTATTATTATTTTACATTTGAGTGGAATTATAAATCAATGCAAAGGAGATATATATGTGAGAGAAAATCAAGGGTTTTGAAATTCGTCTATTCGAAATTCAGGTGTAAGGTCTGGTATGTTGAACTGTACCATTTGCTCTATTATATATCCCTTTAGATAAAAGATGCAAGACTTACATACGAATATGGGAAATGGAGGAATAGCGATTTGTAGTTGGAATGTTAAAGGTATTAACGAACCAATTAAGAGGGGTAAGGTATTAGCACATTTAAAAGCACTTAAATATAGACGTGGCATTCATTCAGGAAACTTACATTTAAAAAGGAAGCACAGGGCATAGATTAAAGGCCTAAATGGATTGCTAAAATATCACTCTTCTTTCGCACACAAATCCAGAGGTGTTAGCAATACTAATTCTAAAGGCCACCGTGACAAAAAAGTGGATAACCTATTCAAACATATATCAACTATAACATACTTCAATAATAACTGATAATGACTGTAGATATATTATTTAATATGTGAGTATACATGCACAAAAAAGTGATTTCTTGTCAATGTTTATGGCCCAAATTTTGATAGTCCCTTGTTTTTCAAAAAAATATATTTAACACAATTCCCGGAATTACACAATACAATTTAATAATTGGAGGAGACTTAATCTGACAACTAGACTCTTATTTAGACAGATCATCAAGACAACAAAAAATAAAATCTCAGTCATTGAGAATTATTAAATGCATATATAGATACTACTAATATTAAGGATGTCTGGAGATTGCAAAATCCAACAGGATGAGAATATTCATTTTACTCATCAGTAAATAAAACATATTCAAGAATAGATTATTTTCTAGTAGATTACAACTCATCCCATTTACTTACAATTCAAAATATCATAACAAAATATCATAATACATTGATCATGCACCTTTAACTTTTATGATTAAACTAAATGGAAGGACGGAGAAACAGGTCACAATGGAGACTTAACCCACAAATCTTAAAGGACAAAATAACTCAAGAATATATTACAAAACAGATCAAATTTTCTTTGAGACCAAACGATACACCAGAAATATCTTCCGTCTCTTTTATGGGAAACTTTTAAAGCATGTTCGAGGAAATGATATCTCCTCTCAAGCATTTCACAATAAAGAGAATCGGGTAAACAACAGGCACTGGAAAGGGAAATAAACAATTAGACATAGAAAATGCAGCTGTTAACCAACTATGATAAAACATAATAAAATAGCATTGAAATATAAATTAAATAAAATATATTCAGACCAAGTTATAAAACTTTATCAGTATACTAAACAATTACATTTTGAATTCGGCGACAAACCACAAAAACTATTAGCTCGCCAACTTCGAAAACTGGATGGGGAAAACCAATTCACAAAATTAGATCAGAAATGGGAGAACCACTAGTACAGTCTAAGGATATCAATGAGAGATTTCTGCAATATAATCAAAACATCTACTCAGCTAAAACAATAGATCACTCGACAGGAATGGAAGCATTCTTACAAAAGGTGGCGCATCCGTGGATAACGAGGGAAATCACGGATAGTATCAAAGAAAAAGATGAAGTGTACAAATTAGCCAGAAAAAGCAGCATACCAGAGGACTGGGAGAAATTCAGAGACCAACAGAGGAGGACAAAGGGCTTAATTAGGAAAGGGAAAATGGAGTATGAAAGAAAACTGGCAGGAAACATAAAAACTGACTGCAAAAGTTTTTATCGATATGTGAAGCGCAAAAGATTAGCTAAAACAAATATAGGTACCTTGCAGTCAGAAACGGGTGAATTGATCATGGGGAACAAGGACATGGCAGACCAATTGAATAACTACTTTGGTTCTGTCTTCACTAAGGAAGACATAAATAATTTGCCAGAAATAGCAGGGGATCACGGGTCAAATGAGATGGAGGAAATGAGTGAAATCCAGGTTAGCCGGAAAGTGGTGTTAGGTAAATTGACTGGATTAAAGGCCGATAAATCCCCAGGGCCAGATAGGCTGCATCCCAGGGTACTTAAGGAAGTAGCCCCAGAAATAGCAGATGCCTTAGTGATAATTTTTCAAAACTCTTTAGAATCTGGAGTAGTTCCTGAGGATTGCAGGGGAGCTAATGTAACCCCACTTTTTAAAAAGGGAGGGAGAGAGAAAACGGGGAATTACAGACCAGTTAGTCTAACATCGGTAGTGGGGAAACTGCTAGAGTCAATTATTAAAGATGGGATAGCAGCGCATTTGGAAAGTGGTAAAATCATTGGACAAAGTCAGCATGGATATGCGAAGGGTAAATCATGTCTGACGAATCTTATTGAATTTTTTGAGGGTGTAACTAGTAGAGTGGATAAGGGAGAAGCAGTGGATGTGTTATATCTGGACTTTCAGAAGGCTTTTGACAAGGTCCCACACAAGAGATTGGTATATAAACTTAAAGCACACGGTATTGGGGGTTCAGTATTGATGTGGATAGAGAACTGGCCTGCAGACAGGAAGCAAAGAGTAGGAGTGAACGGGTCCTTTTCAGGATGGCAGACAGTGACTAGTGGGGTGCCGCAAGGCTCAGTGCTGGGACCCCAGCTATTTACAATATACATTAATGATTTGGACGAGGGAATTAAATGCATCATCTCGAAGTTTGCGGATGACACGAAGCTGGGGGGCAGTGTTTGCTGTGAGGAGGATGCTAGGAGGCTGCAAGATCACTTGGATAGACTGGGTGAGTGGGCAAATGCATGGCAGATGCAGTATAATGTGGATAAATGTGAGGTTATCCACTTTGGTGGCAAAAACAGGAAGGTAGACTATTATTTGAATGGTAACTGATCAGGAAAAGGGGAGATGCAGCGAGACCTGGGTGTCATGGTACACCAGTCATTGAAAGTAGGCATGCAGGTGCAGCAGGCTGTGAAGAAAGCGAATGGTATGTTGGCATTCATAGCAAAAGGATTTGAGTACCAGAGCAGGGAGGTTCTACTGCAGTTGTGTAGGGTCTTGGTGAGGCCACACCTGGTGTATTGCGTACAGTTTTGGTCTCCTAATATGAGGAAAGACATTCTTGCCATAGAGGGAGTACAGAGAAGGTTCACCAGACTGATTCCTGGGATGGCACGACTTCAATATGAAGAAAGACTGGATAGACTCGGCTTGTACTCGCTGGAATTTAGAAGATTGAGGGGTGATCTCATAGAGACTTACAAAATTCTTAAAGGGTTGGACAGGCTAGATGCAGGAAGATTGTTCCCGATGTTGGGGAAGTCCAGGACAAGGGGTCACAGTTTAAGGATAAGGGGGAAGTCTTTTAGGACCGAGATGAGAAAATCGTTTTTCACACAGAGAGTGATGAATCTGTGGAATTTTCTGCCACAGAAAGTAGTTGAGGCTAGTTCGTTGGCCATATTTAAGAGGGAGTTGGATGTGGCCCTTGTGGCTGAAGTGATCAGAGGGTATGGAGAGAAGGCAGCTACAGGATATTGAGTTGGATGATCAGCCATGATCATATTGAATGGCGGTGCAGGCTTGAAGGGCCGAATGGCCTGCTCCTGCACCTAATTTCTATGTTTCTATGTTTCTATGTTTCTATGTTTCTATGACAATGAACAAATTAACATCAGAACTAACATAAAAAGATACAGAATAAATATGTAGGCATCATGGTGGTGGAAATTGGATGTGTGCAGAAAGACGCCGATTCACCTGATATATTTTATGAAAAGAGTTGGATCTTAATTGGCAATCTATTGCCCATGGGTGAACTACTCCTTGGCATCAAAGTAATGACGAACAACATTAAATCCTTCCTTGTGTCCAACCTCAATGAATTGGGTCAGATTCAGGAGGTGGCTTGTGCAGGATTTTCCACAAGTCAAACACCTAGGACCAGCCAGCAAACAAACAGTGGCTGATTGACCTATTCAACAGTTGTCTCAGAACCAACAAGCTACCAACGATGTGGAGAAGAGCAAAGATGGTGGCTATACTGAAGCCTGGAAAAGATCCAGCTGACCTTAAGAACTTCCGACCCATCTCCCTACTCTGTCACACATACAAATTATTTGAGAGGCTAATCTTGAATCGTCTGGGCCCATCACGGACCAGCAGCTTATTCCTTTTTATTTATTTATTTTTTAAAACATAAAAAGTTGTTAGAAGTAATTACAGTAATGTGGTACCTAAGTACCTGATGCATACTGACATATTACAGTTCTTGTACAAATTCTTATATTTAATTTAATAATAAAAGAACAATGATAGAAAGAAGAAAATAGAGTGTCATAGGAAATGGTGATGGTGCTAATTCGTGATATAATAAGAAAAGCCCAAAAAAGAGATAGATAGACAAGAGAGTAGAAACGACTAGCGAGAGAGACAGAAAGAAGAAAGAAGAAGCTAGAGAGATAAAATAAAAGAAGGAAAATAAATTAGGAGAGATATACCTATTTAATATCTTTACCCACCCGTCATCCGGTTCTGAACCATTTAATTTCTAAGGTTATGTTGCACCATATGCTTGTAAGAAGTCGTTAAAAGGAGACCAAATCTTTAAGAATTGGTCTACTTCGCCTAATAGGAGGAATCTCATTTCTTCAAGAGGTAACGTTTCCGACATATTTGAAATTCACATTTTAAACGTTGTCGTGGATGCGTTTTTCCACCAGCAGCTTATTTCTGAACAAGCAGGCTTCAGACCTGGAAAATCCTGCACAAGCCACCTCCTGAATCTGACCCAATTCATTGAGGATGGACACAAGAAATGACTTATTACTGGTGCTGCTTTTATAGATCTGTCAGCGGCTTATGATACAGTCAGCCATCGAATACTGGTGCAAAAGCTATCCAAGATCACAACGGATGCAAATAGACAATAGACAATAGACAACAGACAATAGGTGCAGGAGTTGGCTATTTGGCCCTTCAAGCCAGTATGCCATTCAATGTGATCATGGCTGATCATCCCCAATCAGTATCCTGTTCCTGCCTTCTCCCCATATCCCCTGACTCCGCTATCTTTAAGAGCCCTATATAGCTCTCTTGAAAGTATCCAAGAGAGACTCACAACTCCCTGTGAGAAAAAGTGTTTCCTCATCTCCGTTCTAAATGGCTTATCCCTTATTCTTAAACTGTGGACCCTGGTTCTGGACTCCCCCAACATCGGGAAAATGTTTCCTACCTCTAGCATGTCCAAACCCTTAACAATCATATATGTTTCAATAAGATCACCTCTCATCCTTCTAAACTCCAGAGTGTACAAGCCCAACCGCACCATTCTCTCAGCATATGACAGTCCCGCCATCCCGGGAATTAACTTTGTAAACCTACGCTGCACTCCCTCAACAGCAAGAATGTCCTTCCATAAATTATGGGACCACAAGTGCACACAATACTCCAGGTGTGATCTCACTGTGTCCCTGTACAACTGCAGAAGGACCTCTTTGCTCTTATATTTGAATCCTTGTGTTCTAAAGGCCAACATGCCATTCACTTTCTTCAGTGCCTGCTGTACCTGCATGCTTATTTCATAGACTGATGAACAAGGACCCCCAGAACCCGTTGTACTTCCCCCTTTTCCCAACTTGATGCCATTTAGGTAGTAATCTGCCTTCCTGTTTTTGATACCAAAGTGGATAACCTCACATTTATCCACATTAAACTTCATCTGCCATGCATCTGCCCATTGCCCCAACCTGTCCAAGTCACCCTGCATTATCATGGCATCCTCCTCACAGTTCACAATGCCACCCAGCTTTGTGCCATCTACAAATATGATAATGTTGCTTTGAATCCCTTCATCCAAATCATTGATGTATATTGTAAATAGCTGCGGTCCCAGCATTGAGCCATGCGGTACCCCACTAGTCACTGCCTGCCATACTTAAAGGGACCAGTTAATCCCTGCTCTTTGTTTCCTATCTGCCAACCAATTTTCTATCCATGTCAGCACTCTGTCAGCACAATACCATGTGCTCTAATTTTTCCCACTAATCTCCTATGTGAGACCTTATCAAATGCTTTCTGAAAGTCCAGGTACATCCACATGCTCTCCCTTGTCCATTTTCCTATTTACATCCTCAAAAATTTCCAGAAGATTAGTCAAGCATGATTTCCCCTTCGTAACTCCATGCTGACTCGGACCGATCCTGTTACTGCTATCCAAATATGTAGCTATTTCATCTTTTATAATTGACTCCAGCATCTTCCCCACCACCCGATGTCAGGCTAACTGGTCTATGATTGCACGTTTTATCTCTCCCACCTTTCTTAAAAAGTAGGATAACATTAGCTACCCTCCAATCCACAGGAACTGATCCTGAGTCTATAGAACATTGGAAAATTATCACCAATGCATCCACGATTTCTAGAGTCACTTCCTTAAGTACCCTGGGATGCAGATCATCAGACCCTGGTGATTTATTAGCCTTCATTCCCATCAGTCTCCCCAACACCATTTCCTGCATAATGTGGATTTCCTTCAATTCCTTCCTCATCCAGATACTCTGGTCACTACTATATCAGGAAGATTTGTTGTGTCTTCCTTAGTGAAGATGGATCCAAAGTACCTGTTCAACGCACCTGCCATTTCCTTGTTCCCCATAATAAATTCACCATTTTCAGCCTTCAAGTGTCCAACTTTGGTCTTAACTAAATTTTTCCTCTTCACATACCTAAAGAAGCTTTTACTATCCTCCTTTATATTCTTGGCTAACATCTTTGTACCTCATCTTTTCTCCCTGTATTGTCTTTTTAGTTATCTTCTGATACTCTTTAAACATTACCCAATCCTCTTGCTTCCTGCTCATCTTTGCTATGTTGTACTTCTTCTCTTTTATTTTTATACTGTTCCTGACGTCCCTTGTCTGCAACGTTCGCCCCTATCTTCCCTTGGAATCTTTCTTCCTCCCAGGAATTAACTGATCCTGCACCTTCTGTAATATTCCTAGAAATACCTGCCATTGCTGCTCCACTGTCATCCCTGCTAGGGTGTCTTTCCTGTCAACTTTGGCCAGCTCCTCCCTCATGACCCCATAGTCCCCTTTATTCAACTGTTACACTGACACTTCCGATCTACCCTCCTCCCTCTCCATTTGTAGATGAAACCTGACCATATTATGGTCACTACCTCCTAATGGCTCATTAACCTCAAGTTCCTTTATCAAATCCAGTTCATTACATAACACTAAATCCAGAATTGCCTTCTCCCTGGTAGGTTCCAATGCAAGCTGCTCCACAAATCCATCACAAATGCACTCTACAAAGCCCCTTTCTTGGGGTCCAGTACTAACCTGATTTTCCCAGTCTACCTGCATTTTGAAAGCTTCCATCACAACGACAGCATTATCTTTTCTACATGCCAATTTTAACTCCTGATTTAACTTGCACCCTATGTCCAGGCTAGTGTTTGGGGGCCTGTAGATAAGTCCCATTAGGGTTGTTTTACCCTTACAATTCCTTAGTTCTATCCATACTGACTCCACATTTCCTGTTTCAATGTCACCCCTTGCAAGGGACTGAATTTCATTCTTCACCAACAGAGCTACCCCACCCTCTCTGCCCACCTGTCTGTCTTTTTGATAGGAGGTATACCCTTGGATATTCAGTTCCCAGCCCTGGCCCTCTTGCAGCCATGTCTGTAATTCCCACAACATCATACTTGCCAATTTCTAACTGAACCTCATGCTCATCCACTTTATTTCTTATACTTCGCGCATTCATATACAACACTTTGAGCTCTGTATTCACGTCCCCCCTCGCACCGCTCGCAATTGGCCCTGACCTTACTCTTTTATCCCTTCTCCAACTTTCCTTCCCATAATTTGAGAATCTTTTGTAATTTTTCCTGTGGTCACTTCCCCTTCAACTCCATCTTTAAATTCCAATTTGTCAACACCCACCCCCCCCCCCCCACTATTTAGTTTCAAACCCACACATGTAGCCCTAGCAAACCTGCCTGCCAGAATGTCGGTCCCCCTCCAGTTAAGGTGTAACCCATCCCTTTTGTACAGGTCACGCCTACCCTGACAGCTCTGATCCAAAACATGCTGTAGAATAGACACTTCTTTGTGGATCTCAGGGGTGATCGCAGCATATGGCGCAGACAAAAGAATGGGCTTCCTCAAGGGAGTGTTCATGCCCCTCTGCTTTTCAACATTTACACCAACGACCATCCCATCCACTCATTCACCAGGAGCTTCCTGTATGCTGATGACCTCTGTATTGCATCTCAGTCCTTCGCAGAACTTGAGAAAACCCTCACTGAAGTGTTAGACAGCCTTACCAACTACTATGCCCTAAATCATTTACGGGCAAACCCAGACAAAACACAAATTAGCGCCTTCCACCTCAAGATCCGTGATGCGAACCGTAAATTAACTGATCACTGGTATGAGAAGAGTCTAGCCTACTCAGCCAAACCCATATACCTAGGTGTTATTCTGGACCACACCCTCAGCTGCAAAGACCTTGTTACCAAGACAAAAGCAAAGATAGGTGCCAGAAACAACATCCTGAGACAGCTGGCCAACTCTTAATGGGGATCAGATCCAGCAACCATCCGGAGTACTGCCCTTGCATTATGCTATTCAGCAGCCGAATATGCCTGCCCCGTCTGGGGACGTTTTTCACACGCCAAGATGTTGGTTCCTGTACTAAATACCACACAGCAGGTACAGGTCGTCAAGTCGTGTGGGTTAAAATCAAGAAATAGCTTCCTACATGCAGTTCAATCCCTGAATGAGAAACCCCGCACCTGTAGGGTGACACAACTACAATCAAAACCCCACACACTGACACTATACCATGAGGCGTCCCTTCAATTGGGAGCAAAAGAGACATGGCCAGACTGGCTCTGCTTCAATCGCCTCAGAACACGGGTCAGAGGGTGCAAAGCCCTCATGCAGAAGTGGGGGTACAACAACGATGGAGCAACTCAATGTGACTGCAGGAAGGCAACCCAAACTATGGAGCACCTACTTACCTGTGATCTCCTCCCAGAGCATGCATACCAGAAGATCTCAAGGTCTTCAACCCATGTGCCAGAGCCTGCGTTATGCAGTGGATTGGAAAAGTGTAGCGACACGACAAGAAGAAGAAGATTGCTAATCTATTGAACTCTACCAAGGCGCTCGTGAAGATGACACAGAGTGACATAGTTTAAGCTGAATTCTTGTATATTCAAGGCCAGATGGATCAGCAGACTCATCGAGCATGATTTTGAACCTCTGGTTAGAAAAAAGGAGCCTTTAGCTGGAAAGTGAAAGAAAAGCAGGGGAGACATCTACAGATACAGATACAGATACAGAGATACAGTATAGAAACAGGCTCTTCAGCCCACTGAGTCTGCACCAAACAATGATCCACATACATTAGCACTATCCTACACACGAGGGACAATTTACAATCTTTACCAAAACCAATTAACCTACAAACCTGTACGTCTTTGGATTGTGGGAGGAAATACCTTGTGGTCATGGGGAGAATGTATAAACTCCTTATGGACAGTACCTCTAGTCAGGATTAGCCTCTGGCATTGTAAGGCAACAACTCTACTGCTGTGCTACCATGCCACCATGTTGAGGTGGCCTTTAAATGAAGGTCCTGTCTTCATTGTATTTCTGGAGGGGTAATCTGATTTGTTCCCAGACAATACTGTAACATTGACCATTGAGACAGCTGTGAATATGCAGAGTTGTTTTGTAACTTAGAGAGTCAAGTTGTCAGAGGATGCAGCATCGCCCATTATGCTGAACTGTAGTAACTGTTCATGTAAAGTGAAGCTACCTTACAATAACAAGTCATGGTTTTGCATCAATTATTAATTTGCCAGGTCAGATTCTTGTGCTGTTTGGCAATTAAATACCACACCGAATGTAGGTGGTCTCAGTATAGATATTTGTCCTATTGAATTGCTTTTTTCAAGAGTATTCTCTCAATATTACTCAAACACATGCTATTAAACTTGAAAAGATCTCTTTTACAGCAACCACCTCCTGCAGAGGACTTCAAAGACTACATCCAGGAAGAGTGCCACTTGCCATCCTTGTTTTGTGCAGCTGTTGCCATCTCTCAGTTTGCGTATAGGTTTCACTTTCAAAGCCCTGCTAGCTGCAGATAATCTGGGCTGTGGGCCTGGAGTGCTGCACTTTACATTAAATGCATTGATCTTGTGATATACTGTGCTATGTCTCAAAGCATTACTAGCTCATGCAGTGCCACACAGGAGTGGTATTGTTGCCATCGTGTCAGATTTTTTTTTCTTTAAACTACCAAAAGCTAAGGATAGTCGAAAAGTTCAAGTAATTCAATCTTTAATTACTCATGTCTTTAAAATGAACAGAGCTTAATGGAACAAAGATTAAAAAATGTGAAATTATAGTTTTAGATTCAGTCTTGTATTTCAAGAAGAATTAGTTAAATTAGGCAGGAGATGGTTGTTCATGACCCATGTTTAAAAAAACATGAATCAACTCTCAGCCTACAGAGAGTCCGAAAGCCTCCATTTCATTCTTCCCTTTTTCCCTTTCATAATGGTACCAAATGCTTGTCATTGTTTAGTTTAGTTTAGTTTAGTTTAGAGATACAGCTCAGAAACAGGCCCTTCATCTCACCGAGTCCACACAGACCCAGCGATACCCGCAAATTAACACTATCCTACACACAGTAGGGACAATTCATACTTATACCAAGCCAATTTACCTACATACCTGTATGTCTTTGGAGTGTGGAAAGAAGCGAAGATCTCGGAGAAAACCCACGTGGTTACGGGGAGAACATACAAACTCCGTACCAACAGCACCCGTACTCGGGATTGAACCTAGTTCTCTGGTGTTGCTAGCGCTGTAAGGCAGCAACTGTGAGGAGGATGTGAGGAGTGAACTGTGAGGAGAATGCTATGAGAATGCAGGGTGACTTGGACAGGTTGGGTGAGTGGGCAGATGCATGGCAGATGCAGTTTAATGTGGATAAATGTGAGGTTATCCACTTTGGTAGCAAAAACAGGAAGGAAGATTATTATCTAAATGGTGTCAAATTGGGAAAAGTAGATGTACAATGGGATCTGGGGGTCCTTGTTCATCAGTCAATGAAAGTAGGCATGCAGGTACAGCAGGCAGTGAAGAAAGTGAATGGCATGTTGGCCTTTATAACAAGAGGAATTGAGTATAGGAGCAAAGAGGTCCTTCTGCAGTTGTACAGGGCCCTAGTGAGACCACACCTCGAGCATTGTGCGCAGTTTTGGTCTCCAAACTTGAAGAAGGACATTCTTGCTATTGTGGGAGTGCAGCATAGGTTCACAAGGTTAATTCCCGGGATGGCGGGACTGTCATATGCTGAGAGAATGGAGCGACTGGGCTTGTATACTCTGGAATTTAGAAGGATGAGAGAGGATCTTATTGAAACATATAAGATTATTAAGGGTTTGGACACATTAGAGGCAGGAAACATATCCCCAATGTTGGGTGTTGGGGGAGTCCAGAACCAGGGACCACAGTTTAAGATAAGGCGTAAGCCATTAAGAAAGGAGATGAGGAAACACTTTTTCACAGTTGTGAGTCTGTGGAATTCTCTGCCTCAGCGGGTGGTGGAGGCCGATTCTCTGGGTACTTTCAAGAGAGAGCTAGATAGGGCTCTTAAAGATAGCAGAATCAGGGATACTGATTGCGGGTGATCAGCATGATCACATTGAATGGCGGTGCTGGCTCAAAGGGCCGAATGGCCTACTCCTGCACCTATTGTCTATAACTCTACCACTGCGCCACCGTGCCGCACTTATGTCCAACTTATTTTTTTCATTTCCTCTATCCCTGGACACAATTATTGGCTTTTAATTCTTTATCTTGCAACCTCATTGTCTTCCATGTATGCCACAAAGTCACATGTTGAATTTAGATTTCTCAACTGCCACTGGATATAGAACTTGTGTTTCAAGGCTCTGGATTACTTGGCCAGTCATTCCACCAATATGCTGCAAAGTTGGTGACAATCGTGATGGCGATCCCAAGAAATGTTGTCACTGATAGGGTTTCTTTTGTAACGCATAATTTTAAAATTTCTTTAAGGTTTTGTTAGATGCAACTTAAATTAATTCTGAGGTAACACAGTGGGCGGCACAGCTGGTGGAGCTGCTGCCTCACAGCTCCGGAGACCTGGGTTCATTCCTGACCTTGGCTGTTGTCAATATGGAGTTTGCATGTTCTTCCTGTAATCATGTGAGTTTCCTCTGGGTATTCCAGTTTCATCCCACATCACAAGCAGGATTGCAAATGAGTAGGTCTTTGCCTCTAGTTGCATTACCTTCATGTAGAACACGAATTACCTTCGGGATGCATGTGACAAATAAAATTGACTTTGACTTTGGTCACGAGAGGATGAAAATGCAGGATAACATAGAACTAGTGTGATCGATGGTCAATGCGGACTCAGTGGGCCGAGTGGCCTGTTTCCTTGATGTATCAAACAATCAATCATTGGTTCATCCCTTCTGGACCCCACTCTCGTTTTGAATGGTAACATTTTTCGGCTTGGAAATTGACCAATTTTTTTCCAGAATGATTTAGATATATACTACAGCCATGTTGCCATTTCAAATCTGGGCATGGCTCTGACTTCATGTTTCATGTATTCATATCAACATTTTGTCTTCAGTTTTTCTCTGTTGCATTTTGCCCTGACACTGTTGCAAAGGAAGCCTCTTTCTCCTTTCTCCTAACCACACGACATATACAAAGGAAAGGATTTTATTTATTAAAGCAGCCTTTTGTTATCTTTCTCAAAGGAGACAATGCACTGTTTAGGCTTCTGCTGCAGATGTGTTTTGGATCCTCATCTCTTAATTCATTTTCAGAAGAGTTTCTGATGTGTTCCCATCCAAGTAGTTAATATCCTGCCCCCAACCAGGCCAAGGTTGAATTTTGCCACCTTTATTCAATTTGTCTTCAATACTTAGCTTATTTTCTTTTTTTTTGTGGTTGGCTTTTCAACTCTCCCATCCCTCCTCCATCAGTATTAATTAAATATTTTTATTGTGTTTGGCCTTTGACACTTAGTTTTTCTTCTTCATTCCTCTTCTCATGAAACATCTGTGAATTCTAATATTAATCCCAAGAAGTCTCTAACACACTCGGTGCACCGTTCGTTGAGGTCACCATACATTATTATTTTTTCTCTGTCCTTTCATCTTGAGACTTGGTCATATACTTTTAACTGTTTTTTATCCCGTGGAGTCAGCGAAATAAGTAGTATCCTCCAATGAGTTGAATTATGAATCTCCTTTCCACTATTTTTAATTCCAAAACAATCTTCTCAGAGGGTAGAGATCACACTTTGAACTTTCCATGTGATACCAGGAGGGGTCGGGAGCCAAATTATACTTGAATAAATACTTCAAATTGATCTGGGAATAACAGCGGCTTTTACTTGCACATTACATTTCCCATCAACAGTAACAATGAAGTCATGAGAGAAAACGCTGAAATCTAACTGTACCAATAAGCTTATTCCCATCACCATATTTATTTAATAAAGGATGAAAATTGTTTACAGCATCCATAAAGTCTGTTTAAGTTTATTCTTTTTCACCAGACTCTCTCCTTGGACAGCCATTCCTCTCCAATTCTCTCATCCTACAACCCACTATGCTGCAACACCCCTAACCCTATTCAATTTATGCCAAATACAAAACCCTGTCAGGCTTAATGTTTGCCATTCATCCAAGTCACAGTCTGAACTATTCCTGCCCTGAGTTCAGACTAGAACAATAAATCTAATTCCTGGCCTTGATTATTTCTAATTGTGTGAGAACGGTAATCATGATCATTGGCTAGTTGTGACTTTCACATCGTGTGAATGTCATAAATATATTTTAGGTTACAGTGATCAGGTCCTTAAGCTTGTTTTGGTGCTTAGTAAGATCCTCGTTGTTCTGATTTCAACTATGGATTTCTATCTACTAGCAGTAGTCTTTCCCATTCAGACACATGGTCCTTTCACCCATTTCCCGTCCCATCATCCAGAAGTCCAAGCAGTTTTTCCAGGTGAAGCAGTAATTCAGTTGCACTACTTCTTATCTAGTACACTGTGCTGTACAATGTTTGAAATGTGGACTACTCTACATCGGAGAAACTAAATGCAAGCTGGCTGATCATTTTACACAGCATCTACATTCAGTTCCTGCAAACCACCTTGAGCTTCCTGCTCTCAGCCACTGTAGTTTTCCATTGCCCTCTTCCGCTATGACTTAAAAGCAATCTGCAGGAGGAAATCAACATGTCAGACATGTGGAGGGAAATAAACAGATGATGTTTAGGTCAGGACTTTTTTTCAAGATAGGTGTAGAGGGAAGATAGGTAGAAGAAAGGCAACTCAGGTGAAACGTTGGGGAAAGGGCTAGCAAGTGATGGGTGGTTTCTGAAGAAGGGTCTCGATCTGAAATGTCACCCATTCCTTCTCTCCAGAGATGCTGCCTGTCCCGCTGAGTTACTCTAGTATTTTGTGTCTATCGTAAGTGATAGGTGGCTCCAGGTAATGAGGAGTTCATTGGCAGACATGTCAAATGGGGGAGAAATTCTCACAAAAGCTAGAGGTGATAAATGGAGAACACAAAGGGCTACAGATGGTGGAATCTTATAACAAAAAATGTGAGGATTGAAATGTAGAAGCAGACCTAGTCAAGTCAAGAGTGTTTTATTGTCATATGTCCCGGATGGGACAATGAAATTCTTTCTTGCTGCAGCACAACAGAATATATGAATATGTAAACATAGAACACAATGGGGGAAGAGACAAAAATAAAAGTTCAATAAATATCAAAAGGTGTGGGTGTGGAATAAGAGACTTGGAGAATGTAAGGGTGGGTGATTACGAGAAGTAAAGGTTTCAAAGGTTTCAAAGGTCTTTTATTGTGCCAATTAAGGTACAGTGATATGTGAATTACCATACAGCCATACGAAAAATAAAGCAACAAGACACACAACTGCATAAAAGTTAACATATGCATCCACCACAGTGGATTCCCCACATTCCTCACTGTGATGGAAGGCAAAAAAGTCAAATCTTCTCCCTCATTATTCTCCTGTGGTCGGAGCAGTTGAACCATCCATCAGGGCATTCGAAGCTCCCGCAGCCGGCGGTCGAAGCCCTCGCGTCGGGGCGATCAAACTCCCGCATCAAGGTGATCAAAACTCCCACGTCGGGGCGGTCAAAACTCCCGCAGCTTGGAGTTCCTGAAGTCAGTCTCTGATGAGAGACCGCAAGCTCCGTGATGTTAAGTCCGCAAGCGCCCACGGTTGAAGGTCGATCCCTGGCGAAAGGATCGCGAGCTCCGCGATGTTAAAGTCCCGTAGGCTCCCCGTGATGGAGCTCTACAATAGGAGGTGGAGAAGAGGAAAGAAACTGAGAGGTGGTGGCAGTGAGTGGAAAGAAAGGTGTGCATGGGAGTACCTGGGAAGATGCGAATGAGAGAGAAGGGAGTGATCACCTTCATTTTCACTGCCCACGTGGATTTTCTCTGAGATCTTCGGTTTCCTCCCACACTCCAAAGATGTACAGATATTTAGGTTAATTGGCTTGGTGTATGTGTAAATTGTCCCTACCGTGTATAGGACAGTGTTAATATGCGGGGACCGCTGGTCGTTGCGGACTCGGTGGGCCCAAGGGCCTGTTTCCGTGCTGTATCTCTAAACTAAACGAATGTGTTCCCTTAAATAAAGGTCGCCTTCTTTTGGAGAAATCCTTCCAGATTGATGCGTACTTATGCCCATTTGGGTTTTGTGAGTTCCAAGGTGAACAATGATGCCAATGTTGAACCACAGACTATTCCACAGATGGGGCAGGTGAGCCAGTACTTTGACAGATGGTGTTCTCCTTTGGTCATCTATACACGGTTTCTGTGTGTTCCTGATACAATGGTTTTAACACTTCCAATACCATTCTGAATATTCCTGCTCCATTTTAAGCAGTCATGGGCCAAAGATTCACAGGAGTCATTGGCAATGTCACATTTTTCAAGAAGGCTTTGTGGAGAATGTAGAGCATGTATATAAAAAGGGGATTAATAAAGAACTAACAAATATGTGGTTGTATGGTTGATGGCCCGTGTTTGATGAGGCAAAGTTAACTGTTGCTGCTCTTTATATCTCCAAGAAACTATATCCCTAACGTTTCCTTTATCCAACTAGTAACTTATTTTCATGACAGGCTTAAAAATAAAGTGTTTGCTATAAAGGTGGGTGGTTCGAGTAATGAAGCGAAGTGGAGAGTGGTGGCATGGCAGCAAAAAGCAGTGCTGCTTCACAGTTACACTGACCCTGGTGTAATATTGACTTGTAGCTCTGCCTATGTTAGTACATTCACCCTGTGACCCCAAAGATTTCCCCCGGGTACTCTGCTTTCCTCAGATTTGCCAAAGTCGTTCTGGTTGGTAACTTAATTGGCTACTGGAAATTACCCAACGATATATACAGGAGTAGGCAAAGTGGGCAGAATTGGATAGAAAGAGTTAGATGGAAGAGTGCATTGATGTGATTATATTAAGAGTTGGCTTAAAGGCAAAAGCGTTAGAAGTTTCTTTCTACATCAAAAGGAAATATGAACAACAATTTAGAAAATGTCATGAAAAATGTTCAATGTAGCTTAGTAGTGGAGGTTTTGCTTAGGTGGAGGACACTGGCCATAGTTTACTTACTCTTTCAATGAAGTTGAAAGAATTTGCAGAGCTGGTGCAATTGGTAACTTTGCCAAAGTTTCTACTGTAGAGTCCTACTGTACATAATGCATGTCTAGGAAGCATATAGAGGAGCAGAGTTCACTGTTGCCCAGTACACCAGGAGTTCTTGCCAAATCTGAGGACTAATATTATACACAGTGATCCAGACATGGTCTCAGCATCAACTGCATATATTCTTCATGCAGCCTCAAGAAAGCAGCCAACATAATCAAGGACCACTCACACCCTGGTCAGTCTCTCTTCTTCCTTCTCCTGTCAGGCAGAACATACAAAAGTCTGAAAGCACCTGGTGTTTGAAAGCATCTGCCACCAGATTCATAACAGCTTCTTCCCTCCATAGCTTTTCCTTCTCACTTATTTTCTTCTCTTTGAATTAAAATTATCTCTCCAGATTACTGTGCACACTTCATTTTCACGTAACTGTTCTCCATCTTTATCTTGGGCTCTATTATCATATCTGTTTTATATTCCAGTATTCTCAATTTCTGTCAATCCTTTGACTCTCATTTGAGGACTGGAATTCTCTCTATAGCCAAATATTTTAACCAAGTTCATTCATGATCCAGTTTGGACAGCTCCCAATGGATCTATCATCTTCACATTCACAATATCTTTCCTCCATGACTGTCCAATTGAATTGTGCTTGACTGCTTCGTTAACTGCCAGGACTAAAGGAGGTCTCCAGAGTGGAACTGCCTGACTGTATACTCTATGTTCTTTGATAAATAATTCACAGTTCCTTATAGACTCTGTGATGCTAGTGTTCTCTGCCATCAGTGCAGGCTTCTGCAATATCAATGTGCTTAATGCTTTGGCAGTCTCCCATCAACACTCCAGTCCCACACAGATCCCATCCAAATTAAAATTGATCCCGTTGTCTAAGAAATCTTTTCTTTGCTAGCTGTCATCCACATTTCACACATATCTGATCTGGAAACATACTGGTGTTTTTGTTTATCTTACCCTATACAATCATGTCACTATTTCCTGAGCTCAGTATTGCACATCCTCGGAATAGATCGTGCAACAATCTGTGTAGTCAGTTGACTTATTTTTAACATCTAACTGATGTTATCTGACTACCCAGTAGATGCCCAAGTGCTGAGCTGCAATCCTGTTGTATCCTACAGAAGTAACAATTGAAACATTCAAAAGGTGTCAAATGAATATTGTAGGAACAGGAGAGAGCAAATGATAATTCTCTGATTCTGCAACTCATAGTCCAATCCATAATTTTCAAACAAATTCTGTTTGCATTCTGATTATCACATGCGGCTTTCTGTTTGGGTTCACAGGTGGATCAATTTTCAGACTTTACTTGATTTACTGGCAGTATTTGTTACCAATGGCTTTGAGAGCTTGGCAAATGAAGGTAAGTGAATATGAATGTCTTTGCTCCTGTATCAGGGAATTATTTTATATGGTTTATAGGAAGATAATGACCATCAGAAAATCAGTAAGAAGCTCCAGTCCAAATGTTTATTGATTTAAGAGTATATTTTATTGACCCATAGACTATAATCAAGGAAGTCAGGAGAAAATGTGATTGGTCTACAGAATAGCAGCGTGCTACTGTGAATAGCAATATTGTCAGCATTTATCTTTGATGGGATTGATTTGATATATCTCAATATTCTTAATCATTTCTTTTTGCAGGTATGGGGGAAGGGTTAATCTAGCAATTGGCAGATTGGTTATACTTGGCTATTTTACAACTCACTGCTACAGGTGTAAAGTCTCACTCATTATGGTTTTGCGGATGACAGGCCAACTTACAGTAGTTCTGATTATCTAATGTGTGTAACATGAAACAATGATTCCTTGCTATGAATGCAGGTTACAGAGTTTATGATTTTCTTGCAAGTAACAACAAAGGCAATCTAGGTTTAATTTACCTTGCATTGAATAATATAAATTGGAATAATATTTTATACTAATAAATGTCAACTCCAAAAATGTAACAAATATTAGGACACCAAACGTGGGAATCTTTAATGTTATTATTTAACAAACCGGTTCAGTAAGCATTTCTTCATAATGTATTTGAAGCAAAGAAATATATCTGCTGAGTAACCTCAATAATGAGAATAGGAGTCACTGAATGATATTTCCTCTGCTCATTACAAACAAGCTACCTGATATTTTGTCAAAGAAATCCCATGTAACTCTTGGAATGCACTCCAAAGTTAGAGGCTTGCATACAGGCATTGGATAAATGGGAGATTGGCACAAAAAGCTGGAGTAACTCAGCTGGACAGGCAACATCTCTGAAGAGATCTCCAGAGATGCTGCCTGTCCCGCTGATTACTCCAGCTTTTTGTTTAAACCATCGGTTTAAAGCATCATCTGCAATTCTTTCCTACACATGGATGGATGGGATTGCGTACTTCTGCACCACATAATTCTCAGTGTCATTTCAGTTGAGTTAGAACATGAACTCTCTTCCCTTGTTTCCTAGCGCTATCTTGGGGAAGTCTGCCGGGCCGAAAAATATGTAAGTTACAGGAAATATGTATTTGTTGATATAAACTCATAGAGAGTCATTGACTCATACAGCATGGAAACAGACACTTCAGTCCAACGTGCATTCACATCCCATTTCCCAAAATGTCCCATCTACATTAGACCTGCTATCCTGGCCACAAACTTTGAATCACTTCCGTCTGGAAGGCGACTCCGGACTGTCAAAACTGCCACAGCCAGACATAAAAACAGTTTTTTTACACGAGTAGTAGCTCTATTCAATAACCAAAAATCTGTAGCCTCCTTTTGCTCTGGAATTGTATTTAATTCACATGTTTAATCAGCAATGTTTTATTATTAATGTTTATTGTTTTATGTGTCATTCCTAACTGTCACCGTATGTCATGATGTCACTTACGGGCAGAGCACCAAGACAAATTCCTTATATGTGAATACTTGGCCAATAAACGTATGCATTCATTCATTCATTCATTAGTCCCATTTGTTGGTGTTTGGCTCATATCCCTCTAATACTATCTATAATTAAATTAATATGAATATTTTTATAAATGTTTCATATATTGGGTAGGTAGATCGTACAAGAGCGGGTGGAAAGGTGGGCAGGTGAAGAGTGGATCGGCAAATGGCAACTGAAACATTATGCTACATAGAGGAAATTGAAGGTTATATTATTGGTTACAAACATAATTAAGCAATCCCCAGAAAACCGAGCACAGATGACAAATAATGACATTATTCAACTGAAGTATATTGACTTTAAAAATATGGCACAACAAGAATGTTGCTTGTGGGTGGTTAAGAGGATTTAACTTTCACAAAATAAGTGTCAAAAATCATATTAAACTAAGACCTCTGTAATAATTTATATCATGTCCTAGATGATGTGGCAGAATTACAACTTAGTCGTCTTTTACAGCTATCAATAAATCTCCCTCACGATGAACAACTGTCAATAAAGGTCTTATTCTTAATCCCCCAAAGGACATGCATAACATGACATGAACAACTTTCATTCTAAAATTCGTCTCAAATCGACACCTGCTTAATCACGTAATATATCACAACTGCACTTAGTCATGGAATATTGTCAGAATTACTTTCACCTTTGCACAGTTAGCTATATTTTGTTCTGGATACTACTCTGAATTTTTGTCAAAATCTTTTTTATATAGTGGCCCTGGTGCTATTTATTATACTTACTTAAATCTGTTTCCTAAATGAAGTTACAAAGATTTGCGTTTAAATCTGCTGACAAGTTCTGATCTACATCTAGCAGAAGCTGAACTCCAGCTCTCAGACACCTCCTTGCAATGTGATTCAGCCATCGGTAAACATTAGAGCAATTGCTCCCAAAGTATTGCGGAAATCACTTATTCTGGACATATTCTCTCCATAACCTCCAGCTTCATTGTTCCCCCAATTTTGTACAACGTAGAACACAGAATATAGAACATAGATCTACAGTATGAGAACAGGCTCTTTGGCCCACAATGTCTATGTGGAACATGATGCCACAATCAACTCGTATCTGCCTACACAAAACTCATATCCCTCCATTCCTTGCATATCCATATGCCTATCCAAAAGTCTTTAAACTTTGCCTCTCACCTTAAAACTATGCACTCTAGTATTTAATATACCAACCTGGAAATAAGGTTCTGACTGTCCACCCTATTGATGCCTCTCATAATTTTTTATATTACTATCAGATCTGCAATCTTCAGTATTCCAGAGAAAACAATCCAAGTCTGTTCAACCAGTCCTGTAGCTAATAACCCCCATTTCCAGGTATCATTCTGGAAAACCTCCTCTGCACCCTTTCCAAAGCCTCCACATCCTTCCTGCAATGGAGCAACCAGATGAAACCTACTAAATGCAACCTACTAAAAGTCCTATAAAGTCATAGAGCCATAGAGTCTTCCAGCATGAAAACAGGCCTTTGGCCCAACTTGCCCACACCGTCCAACATGTCCCATCTACACTAGACCCACCTGCCTGCATTTGACCCATATCCCTCTAAACCTGTCATAGAGTCATAGAGTCATAGATTAATACAGTGTGGAAACAGACGCTTTGGCCCAACTCGCCCACACCAGCTACCAATGTCCCAGCTACCCTCGGCCCACTTGCCTGCATTTGATCCAGAACCCTCCTACCTTATCCTATCCATGTACATGTTCAGCTATTTCTTAAATGATGGGATAGTCCCAGCCTCAACTACCCCCTCTGGCAGCTTGTTTCATACACCCACCACCCTCTGCGTGAGAAAGTTACTTCTCGGATTCCTATTGAATCTTTTCCCCTTCACCTTGAACCTAGGTCCTCTGGTCCTCGATTCCCTTACTCTGGGTAAAAGACTATGCGCATCTACCCAATCTATTCCTCTCATGATTTTTTTATACTTCTATAAGATCTCCCCTCATCCTCCTACACTCCATGGAATGGAGACCCAGCCTACTCAACCTCTCCCTATAGCTCACACCCTCTAGTCCTGGCAACATCCTCGTAAATCTTTTCTGAACCCTTTCAAGCTTGACAATAGCTTTCCCATAACATGATGCCCAGCATAGAACATATTATTCTAAATGGGGTCTCACCAATGTCTTATACAACTGCAACATGACCTCCTAACTTCTATGCTCAAAACTCTGACTGATGAAGGCCAAAGTGCCAAAAGCCTTTTTGACCACCTTATTTACCTGCGACTCAGCCTTTATGGAACCAAGCACTTGTAGTCCTGCATCCCTCCGCCCTACAACAGTACCCAGAGGCTTACCATTTACTGTATAGGTCCTGCCCTTGTTCGACGTCCCAAAATGCAACACCTCACACTTATCTGTATTATCCTATTTAGGTACCTGTCTAAATATTTCTGAAACGTTGCGATAGTACCTGCCTCAACTATCTTCTCCAGAAACTTGTTCCAAACACCCACCACCCTTTGTGTAAAAAAGTTGCACCTCTGATTCATATTAAGTCTTTCCCATCTCACCTTAAATCCATGTCCTCTGGTTCTTGAATCCTCTACTCTGGGCAAAAGACATCGTACATTTACCTGATCTATTGGTCTCCTAATTTTGTACACCTTTATAAGATCACCACTCATCCTCCTGCCATTCAAGGAATTAGGTCCTAGCCTGCACAACTACTCCCTATAGCTCATGCCCTTCAAAATGTTATAATAAATATAGTGACGAGTGCAAAAACAGCAGAATGTGCAAGATTGTATTGCAATTTGCAATAACAGAATAATTGATTGAGGTGAAGTTAATAGTAGGAGGACATGGCAACATCTCTGGAAGTGGGTGTGAAAAAGCTGATTGGTTCAGGCGTCCAATAGCAGGGAGGAAGAATCTATTCTGAATCTAAATGCCCTTGCTATCAAGCTCTCGTATCTTCTTTCAGAAGGTAGGAGAGAGAAAACTTATTTAACACCATTCATTTCCTCCATTTCAAAGATGCAGCTACGTGTGTCCATTAGTGAGATATGTGGAACAGTTTTTGTTTCAGTCCTACTCATTGTTTCAGTGCATATACTGTATTAGTGATCACCAATTCTTCTTGTCCTTTTCTTAACTTCTCTATCTCCATCACAAGAGGCAAATTAGTGACCAAGGTCCATTATGTGTGCACAGTCTCCCACAACTATATTAACTTCACATTCTCTCATCCTCTTATTCTACTTCCTGTGATGTTTTCATTCAATAGTCCCAATTTCTGTTGAATAAACCTTTCATTCCAATCCTTAAGAGATATCCTCCTCTTACAACAAACATGGTTTCCTCATTATCATAAAACATGATTCTCAACCATGTCTGTTCCATTGCAGTCGCGTACACATTCATCCCCTTTCCTCTCACAGAGAGCAAGGGAATATTATCTCCTTTTCCCTCTAACTGTCGGTCACAGTCTGAATAGCCGTCCTTCCAGAATTAGATTTCTGTTTTGATTCAGATTTTCAGCATCTGCAGTGTTTGGCCATTCCAGAATTTTGTATCTTTTAGTCATATAATTATTTTGTTTTTTCTTCCCTTCTCTGTTTTTAATCATTTCCTTCTACTTGCACACAATCCTAACAATTCCCATGTAATTAGCAAGCCCAAAGCACCCTCTGTTGGCAATTTTGCCATTAAATGTGGTATTTAGGTGTAAGAAGGAACCACAGATGCTGGTATACATCGAAGATGGACACAAAATGCCGGAGTAATTTGGCAGGTCAGGCAGCATCTCTGGAGAAAAGGAATAGACGACATTTCGAGTCGATTTCCTTCTTCCGATTGAGTCAGGGGAGAGATGAAAGGATGGGTCAACTGGGCTTATATTCACAGGAATTTAGAAGGATGAGAGGGGTTCTTATAGAAACATATAAAATTCATAAGGGATTGGACAGGCTAGATGCAGGAAAAATGCTCCCGATATCGGGGGTGTCCCAAACCAGGGGTCACCAGGTTTCAGAATAAGGGGTAGGCCATTTAGGACTGAGATGAGGAAAAATCATTTTCACCCAGAGAGTTGTGAATCTGTGGAATTCTCTGCCACAGAAGGCAATGGAGGTAAATTCACTGGATGTTTTCAAGAGATAGATATAGCTCTTAGGGCTAATGGAATCAAGGGATATGGGGAGAAAGCAGGAACGGGATACTGATTTTGGATGATCAATCATTTTTTTCACACAGAGAGTGGTGAGTCTCTGGAACTCTCTGCCACAGAGGGTAGTTGAGGCCAGTTCATTGGCTATATTTAAGAGTGAGTTGGATGTGGCCCTTGTGGCTAAGGGATCAGAGGGTATGGAGAGAAGGCAGGTACGGGACTGAGTTGGATGATCAGCCATGATCATATTGAATGGCGGTGCTGGCTCAGGGCTGAATGGCCTACTCCTGCACCTAATTTCTATGTTTTCTATCATATTAAATGGCGGTGATGGCTCGAAGGGCCGAATGGTCTACTCTTGCACCTATTTTCTATGTTCTATGTTTCTATGAGAGGGAAACTCTATTTACTCCATTTACTCTATTTGGTGTCCACCCTATCACAGACATATACTTTATTCTCACCATTCCTCCCCCTTCTCTGTAGCATCAAATATGCTAACTGGGGATTACACTTAAGTATAACAATAATCTCACTGATCATTATGCAAAAAAAAAAAAAAATCACACAATATCTTGGTAGATGTGATAATAAAAAAATAATTGAACCATTAAAAATATCTCCTGTCACTCTTTTCCTATGAGAAGCTCACTGTAACCTTCAATTGTACAAGTATTGAAAAGGCAGTGGATGCAAAGAATTTAAAATAACAATGCCATTGCAGATATATAATAGATTTCTACCCTGGAATTCCATTGTTTCAGTGCTTTGAGGAAATGCTCACTTAGGACAGGAAGATGGGATACTTGAGGAATGCAGCATCAAATCTGTAGGCCATGTGTCTACTGACTAAGAAGTCATTATAAATTGTTACCAAAGGCAGTGTTTGACAGCAAAATCCCGGTTCTTCCAAATCAGTCAAAGTTGAACCAACTGTTGGCACCAGACCAGAATCCTCTTTCTACCAGCACCACAACTTTGTCAGTAACTGTTAAAATTAATAACAGCTCAGAATTTGTGAATATTTGCAAGCTCTCCCAGGTAAAAGCAATGCACCACTGTCTGGGGAGACGATGTTTCCAGTCCGAGCGGCATACACGTCGGTGGCTCCAATCCTAGAGATGGGAATCGCCCGGCATGACCAACATCGGGCAGAGCCCTAGTGATGGGTGACTCCATTTTGCAAGGAGCGGTCAGAAGATTCTGTGGCGGCAGACAAGATGCGAGGATGGTCTATTGCCTCCCTGGTGCCAGGGTTCAGGATGTCACAAGCTGAATTCAGAACATCCGAGAGAGAGAAGGCGAACAGCCGGCAGTAGTTGTGCACGTAGGCACAAATGACATCGGGAAGAAGAGGAAGGAGATTCTCCAACATGAGTTCAGAGAGTTGGGAAGAAGACTTAAATGCCGGACTTCTAGGGTGGTTATTTCTGGATTACTTCCAATACCTCGTGCTAGTGAGGACAGGAACAGGGAGTTAGGGGATCTGAATGTGTGGCTGAGGGGCTGGAGCAGGGAGCAAGGATTTAGATTTATAGACCACTGGGCTCTCTTCTGGGGTAGGGGTGACCTGTACAAAAGGGTCGGGTTACACCTTAACTGGAGGGGGATTGACATTCTGGCAGGCAGGTTTGCTAGGGCTACACATGTAGTGGGGGGGATGGATTGACAAATTGGTAGTATAAAGATGAAGGGGGAGTGACTACAGGAAAAACTACAAAAGATTCTCGAATTAATGGGAAGGAAAGCTTGAGAAGGGACAACAGAGTAAGGTCAGGGCCAAATGCGAGCGGTGCGAGGGGGAAGTGCTGTATATGAATGCGCGAAGTATAAGGAATAAAGTGGATGAGCTTGAGGCTCATTTAGAAACTGGCAAGTATGATGTTGTGGGAATTACTGAGACATGGCTGCAAGAGGGCCAGGGCTGGGAACTGAATATTCAAGGATATACCTCCTATCGAAAAGACAGACAGGTGGGCAGAGGGGGTGGGGTTGCTCTGTTGGCGAGGAATGACATTCAGTCCCTTGCAAGGTGTGACATTGAAACAGGAGATGTGGAGTCAGTATGGATAGAACTATGGAATTGTAAGGGTAGAAAGACGCTAAGGGGACTAATCTACAGGCCCCCAAACAGTAGCCTGGACATAGGGCACAAGTTGAATCAGGAGTTAAAATTGGCATATTGCAAAAAGTAATGCTGTGGTTGTTATGGGAGATTTCAAAAAGCAGGTAGATTGGGAAAATCAGGTTGGTATTAGACCCCAGGAAAGGGACTTTGTAGAGCGCCTTCGTGATGGATTCTTAGAACAAGCTTGTATTAGAACCATCCATGGAGAAGGCAATTCTGGATTTAGTGTTATGTAATGAACCGGATTTGATAAAGGACCTCGGGGTTAATGAGCCATTAGGAGGTAGTGACCAAAACATGATCTACAATTTAATCTACAATTGGAGAGGGAGAAGGGTAGATCAGAGGTGTCAGTGTTACAGTTCAATAAAGGGGCTAATGGGGCCATGAGGGAGGAGCTGGCCAAAGTTGACTGGAAAGGTACACTAGCAGGGATGACAGTGGAACAAAAATGACAGGTATTTCTAGGAATAATATAGAAGGTGCAGGATCAGTTCATTCCTAGGAGGAAGAAAGATTCCAAGGGGAGAAAGGGGCGACCATGGCTGACAAGGGACTTCAGGGACAGTATAAACATTAAAGCGAAGAAGTACAACGTAGCAAAGACAAGCGGGAAGCAAGAGGATTGGCTAATGTTTTTAAAGAACAACAGAAGATAACCAATATGACAATACGGGGAGAAAAGATGAGGTATGAAGGTAAGCTAACCAAGAATATAAAGCAGGATAGTAAAAGCTTATTTAGGTATGGGAAGAGGAAAAAATTAGTTAAGACCAAGGTTTAACCCTTGAAGACTGAAAAAGGTAAATTTATTATGGGGAACAAGGAAATGGCAGATTAGTTGAACTTTGGATCTGTCTTCACTGAGGAGGACACAAACAATCTTCCTGATATAGTAGTGGCCAGAGGATCTGGCGTGACGGAGGAATTGAAGGAAATCCACATTAGGCAGGAAATGGTGTTGGATAGACTGATGGGTCTGAAGGCTGATAAATCCCCAGGGCCTGATGGTCTACATCCCAGGGTACTTAAGGAATTGGCTCTTGAAATCGTGGATGCATTGGTGATAATTTTCCAATGTTCTATAGACTCAGGATCAGTTCCTGTGGATTGGAGGGTAGCTAATGTTATCCCACTTTTTCAGAAAGACGGGTGAGAGAAAACAGGGAATTATAGACCAGTTAGCCTGACATCGGTGGTGAGGCAGATGCTGGAGTCAATTATAAAATATGAGATAGCCGAACATTTGGATAGCAGTAACAGGATTGGTCCGAGTCAGAATGGATTTACGAAGGGGAAATCATGCTTGACTCATCTTCTAGAATTTGTTGAAGATGTAACTGGGAAAATGGACAAGGGAGAGCCAGTGGATGTAGTGTACCTGGACTTTCAGAAATAATTTGATATGGTCCCACATAGGAGATTAGTGGGCAAAATTTGGGCACATGTTATTGGGGGTAGAGTGCTGACATGGATAGAGAAGTGGTTGGCAGACAGGAAACAAAGAAAAGGGATTAACGGGTCCATTTCAGAATGGCAGGCAGTGACTAGTGGGGTATCGCAAGACTCAGTGCTGGGACCGCAGCTATTTACAATATAATTCAATGATTTGGATGAAAGGATTCAAAGTAACATTAGCAAATTTGCAGATGACACAGAGCTGGGTGGCGGTGTCAACTGTGAGGAGGATGCAATGAGAATGCAGGGTGACTTGGACAGGTTGGGGGAGTGGGCAGATGCTTGGCAGATTAAGTTTAATGCGGATAAATGTGAGGTTATCCACTTTGGTAGCAAAAACAGGAAGTCAGATTACTATCTAAATGGCGTCAATTGGGAAAAGGGGAAGTCCAATGGGATCTGGGGGTCCTTGTTCATCAGTCAATGGAAGTTAGCATGCAGGTACAGCAGGCAGTGAAGAAACTGAATGGTATGTTGGCCATTATAACAGGAGGAATCAAATATAGGAGCAAAGAGGTCCTTCTGCAGTTGTACAGAGCCCTAGTGAGACCACACCTGGAGTATTGCGTGCAGTTTTGGTCCCCTAATTTGAGGAAGAACAGTCTTGTTATTGAGGGAGTGCAGCGTAGGTTTACAAGGTTAATTCCCGGGATGGCAGGACTGTCATATGCTGAGAGAATGGAGCAGCTGGGCCTGTACACTCTGGAGTTTAGAAGGATGAGAGGGAATCTCATTGAAGCATATAAGATTGTTAAGAGTTTGGACACGCTGGAGGCAGGAAAGATGTTCCCGATGTTGGGGGAGTCCAGAACCAAGGGCCACAGTTTAAGAATAAGGAGTAAGCCATTTAGAACGGAGACGAGGAAACACTTTTTCTCACAGAGAGTGGTGAGTCTGTGGAATTCTCTGCCTCAGAGGGTGGTGGAGACAGGTTCTCTGGATGCTTTCAAGAGAGAGCTAGATAGGACTCTTGAAAATAGCGGAGTCAGGGGATATGGGGAGAAGGCTTCAACGGAGGTATTGATTGGGGATGATCAGCCATGATCACATTGAATGGTGGTGCTGGCTCGAAGGCCCGAATGGCCTACTCCTGCACCTAGTGTCTATTGTCTATTGTCTATTGTCTATTGTTTATTTGATTTGGTTGAAATACACCGCAATTGCTGTCATCTCCATTGACCTGCCAAATTAAAGACATCAGGCACTTACATTTTACCATATAACAGGCTGTCATTTATGACATTAAAGATGTAATCTAAAGACTCCTTGAAGAAAATCAAGATGATTATTATGCAGTAAATATTAGCATGTCATTGTTGCTATTTTTGAAGTTGCCTGGATTATATTGTTCTTCAAACATTTCAGTGTGATATACAGGATGAGTACTTCAACCAGGATTGGTGACACCACTTTGTTCTCAAAGGACACAGAACAACAATGAAACCTTGTGTGGTACATGTCCCATAATCAAAAAGACAAGCATTATTCTGATGTTCTAGTTCCATTGCGTGATTAAAGTAAGGCACTATCATCGTAAAGTCTATCTAGTGTTTTAGTCGCAATTAGGATATTTGTTAAGGTTCCATCTCCAGAAGATGGATTCAAAAACTTGGATGTCTTCTTTCCTCCTATGATGTTTACTACAAAGACAGTGAGGACAACCATCATTAGGTAGAACATTATCAGCAATAATGTCCAATAAACATGTACCTCTCCAGAAATCCCCATTTGGAGTCTTATTGTCATTATTCAGTTAACCATGCTAAATCTTTGCTTTATTTCATTTTATTGTCATTAGGCCAAATGTGATAGGAGTAGAATTAGGCAATTTGGCCCATCAAATCTACTCCGCCATTCCATCATGACTGTTCTATCTCTCCCTCCTAACCCCATTCTCCTGCGTTCTCCCATACCCAATACTTTCTTGATTAGTATAGGTGTCAGAGGTTATGGGGAGAAGGCAGGAGGATGGGATTAGGAGGGAGAGATGGATCAACCATGATTGAATGGCAGAGGTGACGATGGGCCGAATGGCCTAATTCTACTTTCATCAGTTTGACCTTATGGCCTTATGACACCAGTACTAATCAAGAATCTATCTACCTCTTCCTTAAAAATATCCATTGACTTGGCCTCCACAGCCTTCTGTGGCAAAGAATTTCACAGATTAATCACCCTGAGACTAACAAAATTCCCCTTCATCTCCTTCCTAAAGGAACATTGTTTAATTCTGAGGCTATGACCTCAGATCACAAACTCTCCCACTAGTGGAAACATTTTCTCCATATCCACTCTATCCAAGTCTTTGTCGTAAAGGGATGTTTTTAAACCAGCATCAATAAATCAGAAGAGCATGAAAGACCAATGTAAAAGAAAACTATGAACACAGTGATTAAGTTTACTAAAAGTGTTACAGTGGCAAAAATGATTGTTTCCTGTTTCTTATTACTTTTAATAAGCATAGTTATTCTTGGTGACAAAGTATCACACAAGTCCTAAACTCCTACTAAATGTGATTTCACCTCAATGTCCAGAAGTCGCTACATTACTGGATAGATTGTGCCCTTGCTGTGCTCCAAGTACCAACTTCTCTGAATCCAGAGGATGGACACAGTGGTGCACCCATAGAGTTGCTGCCTTACAGAGCCAGAGACCCGAATTTCAATCCTGACTATAGGTGCTGTCTGTACGAAGTATGTATGTTCTCCCAGTGACCGCGTAGGTTTTCCTCCCACATTCCAAAGACGTACAGGTTTGTTGGTTAATTGGCTTCGATAAAAAAAATGTAAATTGTCCCTAGTGCATAGGATAGTGCTAGTGTATGTGATGATCGTTGGTCGGCGTGGACGCGGTGGGCCAAAGGGCCTGATTCTGCACTGTATCTCTGAAGTCTAAAGTCTAAAGCTGCTACTGAATCTTTTTTATTGAAGTCACCTGTTGCCACCCTACCTCCCCCTGAACCCCAGGAACATTCCACTCCCCCAGCCTGGTGTCACCGGACCATCGGTTACCTTAACATCTGATATTCTCTCACCATATCTGATAGACATTTACTTTTTTTCGTTGAATACCCCTTCACAACTAATCTGATCTGCCTCATTCATTTTATAATTGCTGCTGTATAGACAAAGACCTGTCCACAGTGTAAATCCTGTTTCCAATATTATTTTGTGCATCTTCATTTACTATGGCACACATTGTGAGACCCAGCATTGTGTTGCTAAATATATTGAAGCACAGGTCACCACCTGAGTCATCACATTTCAATATCCACCATTTCTTAGAATATTTGAGACTTCCCGTTCTGGAACTTCCTAGAATTTTATGTCAAAGATCCTGGAATGGCTTCACTTTCTGACCTTTGATAGTATAATTTCTGCTCAGAATTCTGAGGGTTTTTGGGCTCAAGCCAAAGTGATTGCAATTGATATTGACCCATATTTTCATACTGTGTCCACATTCAGCCACTTCCTCTTTAATGTTAGATGTCTTCTGTATCCTAAGACTTCCTGTAGCAGATTCTTTTTTTCCCTGCATCCTGCTCTTTTGATGGTTCTCTCACTAATTGTCTGTCTCTTGCAGCTGCTTTTTATTTTCAGTTCCTACTATATATACTGAGTAATTCCAGCATTTTATGCTTGCCTTTTAATTTATACACTCCTCAGTACTTTGCCCTGTTATGTTCTCAGCTTATAATACATTTTAGCTATCTTCCTACATTTAATATAAATGTATGTTTATAATGAAATGGGTAGGAACAGCAATTTGACTCTGCCTTCCACAGATTTTTTTAAGAATGTAGGACCTTAGGATTTCCAGAAAACAAAGGAATTTTACTGAATTCTTTCCAAGGGCCCAGTTTGGTTTATGTGGTTTCCAGCTCCCTGTATTTCCTGTAACCTCTTGATCTCTGCATAGTTCTACAATAGATGCATTACTTCAGGGGAAATGAATGTTATTTTAAAGACTTGAAAATGTGAACATGGCAGGAGTTGAAATATTTCCCTCACCCAAGCGAGCCATAAGGGAAGATACAGTGTTTACAAATGAGCAGGAAATTAGCAACTGAAACTTTACTCATTTAATTTAGACTAAAAGAATTCCACTCTAAGAGGAATAGTGTAGAAGATATATTCCACGCCCCCCCCCCCCCCCCCCCCTTGAAAATTAGTGGGAGAACTATCAACAGGGCAGGATACATGAAAAATGTTAATCTACTGCAGGAAGTTTTAGGAAGTCAATATATCCAACATAATTTTCATTAGTGCAATTACAAAGTTCAAAATCTATTTTTATTTAAAAAAAATTTGGAGCTAGTAAATATTTTTTCCTCAAACCTTATAACTGTTATTAAACAGAAGGGATTTAGCGTTTAAGAGTCAAGAATGTTTAACTGTTACACGTTCCAGGAGCGGAACAATAAAACTCTACTGCAACTTTACAGGGGTAGTAATGCAATGACACAACAAATATACAACGTAAAAATCAGTAAAACTAAGTAACCAAATCATAATAGTGTAAAACTGAGGTTCACAGTCCAACCAAAACCAAAATCCATAGTAGATAGTTGCAGAGGTAGGATTGTGATCAGGGTTGATAAGGGCCTGATGGTTGCAGGGAAGAAGTTGTTCTTGAAGTTGGAGGTCACAGTCTTCAGGTTTCAATACCTTCTTCAGGTTAGTTTATTGTCACGTGTACCGAGGTGCGTGAAAAGCTTTTTCCCAATGATAGGAACAGAGCCAGGTTATGGTAGATCTTTGATGACAGCACCTACTTCAGATCTCTTTGATGGAGGGGAATTCAATACCCATGATGGACCAGGCAATGTCTACAGTCTTCTTTGTTCTTGGTTACACAAACTCATTTGAGTTACACAAATCTGACTGTGACATAATCAGTTAGTACACTCCGTACTGCACACATGTAGAAGTTAGCTAAAATATTTGGTGACGTACCATATCTCTTCAAACTTCTAAGCAAGTAGAGGTGTTAATGAGCTTTTGTTGATTTGTTGTGAATGCATCAATGTGCTAGGCACAGGACAGGTCTTCAGAGATAAGTGCACCCAGCACCTTGGCAGGAGTTGCCGATTCTCTCCACCACTGTCCAGTCGATGAAGACAGGCTCATGGATCCTTGGCTCTCTCTTTCTAAAGCCAACGATTAGTTCTTTGGTCACAAGATTGAGAGCAAGATTGTTGTTCTGGCACCTTTCAATCAGGTTTTCAATCACCCTCCCATACTCTGACTCATTGTTACCTGTTATTCATCCAACACCAGTGGTATCCTTGGGAAATGTAAAGATGTTGTTGCAGCTGTGTCTGGCTACACAGCAATACGTATAGAGTGAGCAGAGCAAGGGACCATGCACAAAACATGAGGCGCTCTGTGCTGATGGTTATCATAAGGTCACTAATAGGAGTAGAATTAAGCCATTCAGCCCATCAAGTCTACGCCATTCAATCATGGCTGATCTATCTCTCCTTCCTAACCGCGTTCTCCTGCCTTCTCCCCATAACCACTGACACCTGTACATATCAAGAAACTATTTATCTCTGCCTTAAAAATATCCATTGCCTTCTCCTCCAATTCCTCCTCAGCTCCTTTCTAATGGAACGTCCTTTAATTCTGAGGCTATGACCTCTAGTCCTAGATTCTCCCACTAGTGGAAACATCTTCTCCACATCCACTTTATCCAAGCCTTTCACTATTCGGTAAGTTTCAATGAGGTTCCCCCCTCATCCTTCTAAACTCCAGCGAGTACAGGCCCAGTGCCGCCAAACGCTCATCATATGTTAACTTACTCATTCCTGGGATAATTCTTGTAAACCTCCTCTGGACCCTCTCCAGAGCCAGCACATCCTTCCTCGGATATGCTGCCCAAAATTGCTCACAAGACTCCAAATGTGCCTTGACCAGCGCCTTATAGAGTCTCAACAATACATCCCTGTTTTTGTATTCTAGCCCTCTCAAAATAATTGCTAGAATTGTGTTTGCCTTCCTTACTACTGATTCGACTTGCAAATTAACTTTTTGGAAATACTGCACCAGCATTCCCAGGTCCCTTTTCATCTCCGATTTCTGGATTCTCTCCACATTAAGACAATAGTTGACATCTTTATTCCAACTACCAAAATCCATAACTCCACACTATGCAACAGTTTTCTGCCAACTTTCCCAACTTGTCCAAATCCTTCTGCAGAGTTGCTGTTTCTCTAAACTACCTGCCCCTCCACCTATTTTCGTATCATCTGTAAACTTGGCCAGAAAGCCTTCAATTCACTCATCCAAATCATTAATACACAATGTGAAGAGTAGCGGCCCCAGCACCGACCCCTGCAGCACTCCATTAGTCACTGGCAGCCAATCAGAAAAAAACCCTTTATTGCCACTCTTTGCCTTCTGCCAACCTGCTTTCCATGCTGGTATCTGCCCTTTGCAACCATGGGCTCTCATCTTCCTTAGCAGCTCCCATGTGGCACTTTATCAAAGGCTTTCAGAAAATCTAGGTAAACAACATCCACTGACTCTCCTCCTGTTATTTAGTTCATCAAAGAAGATGTTTGTTATCAAGGACAAAGTGTTGTTGCTAATTTGTACTGATTGAGGTCTGCCAATGAGGAAGTTAAGGATTCATTTAACATACAGACACTCAATTCTCTAAGTTGGATGCTTTTTAGAAGAGACAATGGTGTTGAACACTGAGCTGAACAATGAACAGCAGCCAGACGTACTGTACAAGTCTTGATTGTCTGAGTGGCCCAGTGCAGAGTGGAGAGCAGGCGAGATTGTATCTGCTGTTGATCTGTTGTGGCAGTAAAAGAGAAGTGCTGGTGGTGGTTGGCAAGTGACTTCTTCAACCATGCTCTACACTGAAATAGGTATATTGATAGCTGGCATATCCTACTTTGTAATTCTTCACATTTGGGCATAATACATTAATGTGTTCATGGCCTATGAGTCCAGCAAAACCTGTGCAAAGCACAACAAAGAAATTGAACTGCATAGGGGAGTTTCTTACAGCCCCTCCTGGTCTTCACTTGAATTACCAGGCAACATACTGCCTAGACACAGCCAAAGTTAACCCCATTGCTTCTGGAGAAAGACGGTCAGAGGTGAAAGGTAAGCCGGAACAAGCCTCACTGTTCTCAATGTGACCGCGTAGGTTTTCTCTGGGTGTTCCATTTTTCTCCCACACTACAAAGATATAACAGGTTTATAGCTTAAGATAGACACAAAAAGCTGGAGTAACTCAGCGGGACAGGCAGCATCTCTGGGGAAAAGGAATGGGTTATGTTTCGAGTCGCAACCCTTCTTCAGACTCTGAAGAAGGATCTCAACTCGAAATGTCACCCATCCCTTCTCTCAAGAGATGCCGCCTGTCCCACTGAATTATTCCAGCTTTTTGTGACTATTTTCAGTTTACAGCAGCATATGCAGTTCCTTCCTACACAGGTTAATAGCTTAATTGGTTTTGGAAAAAATTGTAAATTGTCCCCAGTTTGTAATGTGTGCTAGTGTAATGGGGATCGCTAGTCGACGCGGACTCTGTGGTCTGAAGGGCCATGTTTCCGCACTGTACCTAAACTGAACTAAGCTGCAATGCCTTACCAGTAATAATATGTCCAATGCAATCACTACAAATGGGTTAACTCAGCAAAGCCAGCGATGCTGAGAAATGTCTTGCTTTCACCTCTGGGTATCCTCATCTAATAGTAACCATGCCAAAGGTGAGTGCATGGAAATTCCAATATATCTGTTTTTGTTTGAGACCCAGGAGTCTGCAGATGCTGGAATCATTTGCTGGTTTTGTTTTTTTTCTCTGTATGTTTTTTTGCCTGTTTTATATAATCATTGGCTTTTCTTTTTGCAGTGGGACATATTTTACAGAACTTTGAGGCTCCTATCCAAATTATTGTTGTGTCCAGCAAGTGTTCCTGCACTACTAGGTTTCCATTGCATTTTTCCCATCTGGAGTTTTTGGGAAAACTGGAGGACTGTCAGGTTCTGTATCCACAGGAAACACAAAATCACATCTGCAGACATTTTTCCTCAAGGCTAATCTTGGAAGATAATTAAGACTCATTCTGGCTCCTTCCCAAAGAAATGCCAGTATGATTTGCAGCCAATATACACAGCTTGGCTGCACCTACAATGATGCCTCCAACAGAACTGTAAATGTGGCGCTTCTACCTGCCAATGACCACAAGGAATTGTTGTCAAATGGAATCAGAGCAGAAGAGACAAGGCAGGGCTATCTGCTGCAAGGAAATCTGCAGCTGCTTTCCAACTGCTGGTTGGCAATGTTTAGTATTTATCTGTCAAATGTGGCAAGTAACTTTGCATCATAATTTTGCACATTTTTAAAGGTTATACTGTATTGGTGGCTACTTTTTCAATTAATTTATGAACGCATCTCAGCAATGTATTTTGGAAGAGCACTCTGATTTTGATAATCCTATTGTTAAAGACACTCTGGGTGAAATTTGTCTTTGCTTTTTAGTGTTAAACTGCTCGATGGTTAACACCCTTCAACATTCCACAGACACTGTTCTATCCACAACCCCTTGCTTCACTCATCCCTGCCCACCCAAACCATTCCCTCCCCAGGATCTTTCCCCTGCAACTGCAGGAAATGTGACACCTGTCCCAATATCTCTTCCCATCCAGCGACCCCAGCAGTCCTTCCAAGTGAGACAGAGGTTTATGTGTACCTCCTCTGATCTTATCTACTGCATCATGTGTTATTAATGTGGCCACCTGCACATTAGTGACATGAAGCATAGACTCGGCAACTGGATCGCCCAGTTAAACTCTCCTTCCCATTCCCATATTGACATTTCTGCGTTGGGATTCCTCAATTGCCAGAGGGAAGCCACACACAAAATGGAACAACACCTCAGATTCCGCTCGGCTCGTTTCAAACCCAACAGTATGAACATTGAATTTTCGAATTTTGGTAACCTTCGACTAAAACTCCTCTACGACCACCTGTCCCATTACCCCCTCACACCCCCATTTTTCTTCTCCCCCCCTCTTCTCTGCATGTGCCCCAGCTAGACACCCACCTATTTCTCCGCTCACTCCCCCCTCCTGCTACTTTCCTCCCTCTAGCTTCACAATTCGCATGTACGTGTGTATGCATATGTGTATGGTTTTTACCCTCTTTAACCCTGTCTCATACCTTCTGCTTTTATCTCCATCCTTCGTTTCAACTATCTGCCTATCAAAAAAAATCCTCACCTGTGTCCATGCTTTGTTCTGTCTCTCCCCTCTTTTAGCTTTCTTCTCCTTCCAACTGAGAATCAATTTGAAGAAGTGTCTCAACCTTCACCTAACAACGTCACCTAACCAAGTTCTCCAGAGATGCTGCCAGACCTGCTGAGTTATTCCAAGACTTTGTAGCCTCGATGTTCATGTTCTTTGTTAGGAATGACAAAATAATTCTTACACAAATGCTGATTGTTCAGACCAACCAATCCATTTCAATGTTTAATCTCAGCAGTTTTAAACCCAGGTCCTTTTATATCTATATTACTTTATCACACCTGCCATTTGCCACTTGCTCATCGTAATACTAAATGTTGACTGCATCTTACCTTCAACTATTAACCCCACTGTGTCATCCCTCTGTGTAAAAAGATTCCTACTACTAATTTTGCTGAATCTCTTAATTCTGATTACAATGCTAACTGTTTATTTTGGCCTCTTATCTACTGTATGTGCCTTTTTCCTTACATGATATCCATATATGATTTTTTTTTTAATTCAGCAGGCAGCATTGAACACAAATCAGAGAGGAATGGAAGTCAAAACAGTGGTTGCTTATTTTCCTTCTTGGTCCAGGACCTCCATGGGCAATCATAGAGTTCCAACCGCTGCTCCACATAAGGTCAAATAATTTAGATGATCAAAGATCAAAGCTGAGAATATACCCCTCCACCCATAGTGATAACCCCCCCCCCCCCAGCCTCAATGCAACCCCTCTCCCCTAACACACACACACACTCTCTCTTACACACATACACACACACTCTCTCTTACACACATACACACACACTCTCTCTTACACACATACACACACACTCTCTCTTACACACATACACACACACTCTCTCTTACACACATTCTCTCTCTCTCTCTCTTACACACATTCTCTCTCTCTCTCTCTCTCTCTCTCTCTCTCTCTCTCTCTCTCTCTCTCTCTCTCTCTCTCTCTCTCTCTCTCTCTCTCTCTCTCTCTCTCTCTCTCTCTCTCTCTCTCTCTCTCTCTCTCTCTCTCTCTCTCTCTCTCTCTCTCTCTCTCTCTCTCTCTCTCTCTCTCTCTCTCTCTCTCTCTCTCTCTCTCTCTCTCTCTCTCTCTCTCTCTCTCTCTCTCTCTCTCTCTCTCTCTCTCTCTCTCTCTCTCTCTCTCTCTCTCTCTCACATACACACACACATATCTATAATCCACTGGGTGGTGACTGTAGTTACCAGTTCACTGGATATATGATGTTTATCTTCAAATGAAATAATGCTGAACATCGTTCCTTTCCTATCTGTGAGCTTTCTGGATACTACAGCTAAACTTCATCACAGCAATTTTAAATATGTGCACAGGTATATTCAAGTACATGAATACATTTTAACCTAATACATATTCATTTGGGAATGTCTGTAATTAATTTTATTTTCAAATTATAATGTTACAATGTTATTAAAGGTTTATTACATTTAGTACATTAATATGCTGTCACAATGGTTTTGTCACAGAGGAAGAAACTATAGTTTATTCTCCTGCACATCAATACTAAACCGATGAAGCCTATGCAGTTTGCAAAACATTGTTTTTAATAGAATTTTGTTATTGTGAAGCATACTTTTTCTTCCCACATTAAAATGCAAGTGTGTGTGTATATTAAAATGCATTTCTTTCCCAAATATTTTTCACTAAAACTCATTGTTAATCATGGAAAAGAATCAACACTGGGGAATAAATAACAAACAATGGAGCTGATAGTCTTTTCATAACTATTCATCTTTAACCCTCACACCCTTGCTCCAGTCTTAAGAAATGATCACCAAGGGAATAAGTACTGATTAGTCTATTTCCTCTGTTTTCAGAAATAACAATTTATAGGTACACTATAACCAATTCTGAGACAGCTGAAAGATACTCTCAACACCAGCATGAAGCCCTTGGAAAGCTAGAGGTTATATTTTACCCTTGGGTCAACTGTGGAATCTGGTGTTGGCTGCCTGATAGTCCCGATGGGAGGCAGGAGGTCATTTTGAGGACTAGACCTCATTAGAGTCGACCCAGCGGGTTGCAACCATTGTAACTACAGCAGTTTCCCCCAGACCATCGGGAGGACAAAGAGCCAAATATCAGTCTGTGCAATGTTGGAGAAAAGTGATTATATCAACATAAATTGCACATTTTGCAGACATTTCTGGGAGAGTGAGTGCAAGCTACAAACTATAAGTTGTATGGTCTTTATCGTGTGATATTTTCTTCTTGTTAATTTTGAGGGCAGCACAGTGGCACAGCGCCAGAGACCCAGGTTCGATCCTGAATATGGATGCTGTCTGTAAGGAGTTTGCACGTTCTCCCTATGACTGTGTGGGTTTTCTCTGGGTGCTTCGGTTTCCTCTAACATTCCAAAGACGTACAGGTTTGTGGGTTAATTGGCTTCAGCAAAACTGTTAAATTGGCCCTAATATGCAGGAAATTGCTAGTGTATGAGAATCACTAGTCAGCATGAACACGGTATAGTTTCCACACTATATCTCGAAACTAAAACAAAACTAAATTAATACTGTTTTCTGCTTTCCCAAATTATATCATTTTGTATGTGATCCCCCAATTTCCTCCCAGTAGGATTTTCAACTATATTGTTCTAAATAACAACTGGATGTGTGCACTGGATGTGAAGCACCAAATATTACTGGCACCAATGGCTCTACAATTAATTGAAAGGGCCAACCACATAAATCCTGCAGTTACAGTCTTGCACAATTTTCTGCATCAGATAAACTGATCCAAACTAACATCTCCTCAGGTGGCCCCATTTCCTCAAAGATGAGTGGTCAGAAAAAATAGAAATAAACAGCGTTGTTCATGGGACATCTTGTCTCACCAACTTGAGTGAATTTTTTTAAGACATCACTGAGAGGAATGATGAAGGCAGAGTGGTGGAAATAGTCTGCATGCACTTTAGCAAGGCCTTTGGCAAGATCCCCATGGTAGTCCAGAAGCTTAGACCATATAAGATCCAACATGAGCTAACCAAGTGGGTTTAACAGCATCTCTGGAGAAAAGGAATAGGTGACGTTTTGTTTTTTTCCTGACTCTCAGTATGAAGAATGTTTTGACGCGAAAACATCACCTATTCCTTTTCTCCAGAGATGCTGTCTGACCCACTGAGTTGCTCCAGCTTTTTGTGTCTATCTTCTGTGTAAACCAACATATGCAGTCCCTTCCTACAATACTGGGTTCAAAATTGGCTTAGTGGAAGAGGGTGGTCATGCAAGCAATATGTAGAAACAAGGAACTGCAGATGATGGTTGATGCACAAAAGGACATAAATTGCTGCCATAACATAGCAGGTCAGGCAGCACCTCTACAGAACATAGATAGATGATGCTTCAGATTTCTTCTTCTTCCTGTCTGAATAAGGGTCTCGACCAGAAACATCACCATGCTCTATGACTCTATGATGATAATTTTGCGGGGATCGCTGGTCAGTGCAGACTCACTGGGCCAAAGGGCCTGTTTCCGCACTGTATCTCTAAACTAAACTAAAAAGGTAACTGGAAGAGCATTGCTTCTATTGTCATTTAATCCTTTAAGGACTGCTCCCTGATACAGAATAGTGTTATATGAGAGTGTTCAGTGGTGCTTTTATCAACTGATTGCATTTCACAGATTTTTTTAGAGCTTTTCACAACAACATTTAGCAATATTACTGATACAATTTTATCACCAGAAAACAAGTGCAGATGAATTTTTAGGCTCATTTACTTTAAAAGTTATAAAAGTTATATTTTATCAAATATGTTGTAATTTTTAAAAGTTAAAACCACTTTCTTCACAAAACAGAATCATCCCAGCATGCCAGACTGTTTGATGGTTCTGAAAGAAGTCAATTAATAGGGCAACAAATCAGCACTACATTAATTGCTCTAGGTAATAAATGAAAATAATGTTTTTAATCGCAACAGAAATCTTCAGTTTTAATTCTGTAATGATACATTAGGCCTTGTAGTACTGCAGATATGTTTACTCAGGCGCCACCAGGATTGTATGCTGTAGAGCTCTTCTCAAAAAGGCAGTTAAAAATAAACTTTAAACTTTGAATGCCGACTTTTAGTATTAAAAGGTTAATTGTCAAGTAAAAACTCCATACATAGAGAGAAAACATTTTTTGCCATGTAAGAATACTGTCCCAAATATTCAGGTTGGAAGGGTGAAGGGCCTGTCCCACTGAGGTGCTTTTTTCAGTGGACTGCCGGCGACTGTCAAGTTTGCGGCACTCGCTTATAATAGTCTCACATTTTCGACTATTGTAACCCGAATATTTTAAATTTAATATCCCCGGTAAAATACCATTATGGAATAATAATTCCAAAAAACCAGGGAGCTGGTTAAGTTAGTAACATCAACTATGGAAGTCGGTAGATGGTTAGCCATGCTAGTATGGCTAGCACTAACTACACCAATACTAGATGTAGTTTTTTCCTCCTTTGTGCACTATACTAATTTCTTAATCTATCCTCTCTTCTTTTCTATTATAAACTATTATTGTTATTTTCAGTTTGAATTATATATTGGATCAAAGGAGATATACACGTGAGAGACACTCAAGGGACTTAAAATTCGTCTATTCGGTGTTCGGGTGCAAGGTCGGATCTGTCGAACTGAACCATTGGCTCTATTACAGACCCCCACAGACAAAAGATGCAAGACTTAAAAATGAATATGGGGAATGAAGGAGTAACGTTTTGCAGCTGGAATGTTAAAGGTATTAATGAACCAATTAAGAGAGGTAAAGTATTAGCATATTTAAAAGCAATTAAAGCTGATGTAATTTTCATTCAAGAAACTCATTTAAAAAAAGATTCTGAGCATAGGCTGAAAGCTAAATGGATAGATAAAACGTATCATTCTTCTTTTACACACAAATCAAGAGGTGTAGCAATATTATTTCGTAAAGGCATTTTATTCAAACTTACATCAACTATAACTGATAATGATGGCAGATACATTATTGTAATAGGAGAATTAAATGCACAAAAAATGATTTTTGTTAATGTATATGGACCAAACCGATAGTCCATTGTTTTTCAAGAAAATATTTAACAACATCCCGGAAATAACACAACATAACTTAATAATTGGAGGAGATTTAAATTGTACATTAGATTCTTACTTAGACAGATCTACAAGACAAAGGAAAATTAAATCCCATTCTAGTGACTTATTAAATGCATATATTGAAACTACTAATATTAAAGATGTTTGGAGAGTAGAAAATCCAACTGGACGAGAATATTCCTTTTATTCACCTGTACATAAAACTTACTCAAGAATAGATTACTCTTTTTGGTCGATGCCAAACTTATCTCACTCACTTATAATTCAAAATACCATAATATTATAATCTCAGATCACGCACCTTTAACATTTAAGATTAAAATAAATGGTAAAATGGAAAAACGGGGACAATGGAGATTTAATCCACAAATTTTAAAAAAACAAAGCAACTCAGGAATATGTTACAGAACAGATCAAGATTTTCTTTGAAATAAATGATAAACCGGAAATATCTTCTTCCTTATGGGAAACTTTTAAAGCATATCTCCGTGGAATTATGATTTCCTCTCAAGCTTCGTCTTATAATAAAACGAATCAGAGGGATCAACAGGAACTGGAAAAGGAGATTAAACAACTAGATACAGAGAATGCAGCTAATCCATCCATAACAATACATAATAAAATCGCAGCACTGAAATATAAATTAAATAAAATATATTCCGATCAAATTGTAAAACTCTATCTATACACTAAACAATTACAGTTTCAATTTGGAGATAAACCTCAAAAATTATTGGCTCTCCAATTAAGGAAGATGGAGGGAGAAAAAAATAATCCATAGGATTAAATCACATAATGGCGAACTCTTAGTACAACCTAAAGATATTAATGAGAGATTTTTGCAATATTATAAAAACTTATACTCTGCTAAAACAACAGAAAACAGGATAGGAATAGAAGCATTTAAAAAAAAAATGTAATCTGAATGGGTTGGATTCACAAAATAGAGAATCATTAAATGCTGAAAATTCAGTAAAATAAATCCATGAATCCAAGAATCTATCAGATCATTAAAAATGGTAAAACACCGGGACCAGATGGTATTGGCTCGGAATTTTATAAAACATTTTATGATCTGATTGCACCACGCTTGAAGACACTCTATGAATATATTTATACCCAGCAGAAACTACCAGAAACGTTAAATGAATCTATTATAACACTTATACCTAAAATAGACAAAGGTCTGGATGACCCAGGATCATTTAGAGCTATAGCTCTTTTAAATACTGATAAAAAGATATTAACTAAAATATTAGCACAAAGGCTAAGTACAGTTATTAATGAATTAATTCATCCCAATCAAACAGGATTTATACCAAAACGATATTCCTCATATAACCTACGTTTATTCAATATTATATACTCGAAAAGAGGTATTAATAAAGATCTAGTAGTTATTTCGTTAGATGCAGAGAAAGCCTTCGACCAGGTGGAATGGTCTTACTTGTTTTCAGTTATGGAAACTTTTAAATTGGGAGAGAAGTTTATTACTTGGGGCAAATTATTATACACTAACCCAACAGCCAGAATAATAACAAATCAAACGCTTTCAACTAAATTCACTCTATCGCGAGGCTGTAGACAAGGTTGCCCTTTATCCCCACAACTATTCGCACTTGCAATAGAACCATTAGCTCAACATGTGAGATCACATCCTGAAATATATGGGTACGATACCAGAGATACTGAAAATAAAATCTCCTTATATGCGGATGATGTATTACTTTATATTACAAAACCGGAAATTAGTATCCACAATTTATTAAAATTGATAACTGAATTTGGATCTTTTTCAGGATATAGTATTAATTGGAATAAAAGTGAACTCATGCCAATAATGGTAAATAACTTACATATATTACAACAATTTCCTTTCAAGATAACAAACGAAAAAATTAAATACATTGGAATTTATGTAACAAAAAGATTTGATTCTTTATTTAAATCCAACTTCCCAGTCTTATTGAATAAATTAAATAAGAACATTTTATATTGGAAAACTCTATCCATCTCAATGCTAGGTAAAATTAATGTAATAAAAATGATTTTCCTTCCGCAATTATTATATCTTTTCCAATTAATTCCGATATACCTTCCTAAAAATTTCTTTAGGAAGGTGGACAAATACCCCAATAAAGTTCCCCCTCACACACACACACACACACACACTCATCCCAGCTTCCTATGCACCAGCCTATCCTGATAACTGATAACTCAAACCCTCCAGTCCCAGTAACATCCCAGAAAATATATTTCACACCCATTCCAGCTTAATAACATCCTTACTATAAGAGGGAGATCAGATCTGTCCATAGTTCCCCAATTGTAGCCTTACCAACATAAAAAGCTGTAACGTGATACCCAACTCCTTTATGCCCCTGTCCCACTTAGAAAGAGTGAACGGAAACCTCTGGAGACTTTGCGCCCCACCCAAGGTTTCCATGCGGTTCCAGAGGTTCCCGGAGGTTTTTGTCAGTTTCCCTAATGGTCGAAAGTGGTTACTGCTTCTTCTATGTTCCGCCGATTATTTCAAAAAATTCAAAACCGGCCGAGACTAAAAATAGGTTACCGTTTTAAAATCGGTAATTTTTTAGTCGAAGCTGGTTGCGATGCTAGTTGAAGGTGGTTGCCGGAGGTTGCAGGTAGTGGAAGGTTTTATTCCACCAGGGAGGTCTTACCTTCCACTACCTGCAACCTCCGGTTGACTGGGCAGATGACACATTTCAGACACTTCTTCAGACTGAAGGGTCCCGATCGAAAATATGTCTGTCAATTCCCTCCACAGATGCTGCCTGACCTGAATTCCTCCAGCACTTTGTTTTTTGCTCTCAACTTAATACCCTGACTGATAAATGCAAGCATGCCAAACATTTTATTCACCACAAAGCTTGAATATTTGTGCTCCACAAAGATTTCCTATTGTAATCGTGTCAAATTTAGTTTCACATTTGGACAGCTCCTTGGATGTTCTTTTTGTCACAATTCAGAAGCTTTAATTTTAAAATTAAACCTGAATTCTAAGGAATAGAAAAGCCTTAGGCCCTTAAACTTTGACCTCACCCCCAGCATTAGATAAGAACAAAGAACATCAATATTGAAAGTAAAGCAGAGTGATTTTTTCATGCAAGCTGCATCCATCGTCTTCTATTTCACTGACCGCAGGCAAGCTCATAAATTTTCAGCTACCAAGTGTGAAGACTTTATTTAGACTCACTATGATCTTTGTCCTGGACCTCAACTGTAACTCCGAGAGACAACTATGCTATGGAGACCCTTTGCCAAATGTATCTTTGGTAAGAAGTGGGCAGGAAAGTAGGATTCTACAATTATTTAATTACTTCCTAATGGAGCCAAAAGAACCAAACTCATCTTTGGGTGCAACAAATTTGTCTTCAGCCATTCTCACCAATCCTTCTTACAATTTCACAGCAATGACTGACTTTTTCCACCTCTTGTCTACTCTTTACTGTCAATCTCCCAGCCCAGTGACTTCACTTAAGGTTGTCCAACACTATCTCAGACCCATGATGTTCCTCTTTTTCCACCCACAATGGCTAACCGGTTTCTTCATCTGTATCATAGACAATGGACAATAGACAATAGTAGGCCATTCGGCCCTTCGAGCCTGTAGCGCCAATCAATGTGATCATGGCTGATCATCCCCAATCAGTAAGTACCCCATTCCTGACTTCTCCCCATATCCCCTGACTGCTATCTTTAAGAGCCCTATCTCTCACTTGAAAGTATCCAGAGAACTGGCCCACCACCCTCTGAGTCAGAGAATTCCACAGACTCATAACTCTCCGTGTGAAAAAGTGTTTCCTCGTCTCCGTTCTAAATGGCTTACCCCTTATTTTTAAACTGTGGCCCCTGGTTCTGGACTCCTCCAACGTCAGGAGCATGTTTCCTGCATCTAGCATGTCTAAACCCTTAACAATCTTATATAAGATTTCAATAATATCTCCTCAAGGAAACACTAAGGGGCAGAAAACACTAGTGGGCTTTGTGTACAGGCCACCTAACAGTAGTAGTGGAGTTGGGGTGACATCAAACAGGAAATTAGAAATGTGTGCAACAAAGGTAAAACAGTTATAATGGGTGACTTCAATCTACATATAGATTGGCTGAATCAAATTGGCAGGGGTGCTGAGGAAGAGGATTTCTTGGAATGTATGCGGGATGGTTTTCGAAACCAACATTTAGAGGAACCAATGAGAGAGCCGGCTATTCTAGACTGGGTATTGAGTAATGAGGAAGGGTTAGTTAGCAGCCTTGTTGTGCGTCGCCCCTTGGGCAAGAGTGACCATAATATGATTGAGTCCTTCATTAGGATGGAGAGTGACATTGTTAATTCAGAAACACGGGTCCTGAACTTAAAGAAAGGTAACTTTGAGGGTATGAGACGTGAATTCGCCAAGCTAGAATGGCAATTGATTCTTAAAGGGTTAACGGTGGATATGCAATGGAAGGCATTTAAAGACTGCATGGATGAACTACAACAATTGTTCATCCCAGTTTGGCAAAATAATAAATCAGGGAAGGTAATGCATCCATGGATAACAAGGGAAATCAGGGATAGTATAAAAACAAAAGATGAAGCATACAAATTAGCCAGAGAAAGCAGCCTACCAGAGGACTGGGAGAAATTCAGAGTCCAGCAGAGGAGGACAAAGGGCATAATTAGGAAAGGGAATATGGATTATGAAAGAAAACTGGAACATAAAAACTGACTGCAAAAGTGTTTATAGATATGTGAAGAGAAAAAGATTAGTTAAAACAAATGTAGGTCCCTTGCAGTCAGAAACAGGTGAATTGATCATGGGGAACAAGGACATGGCAGACCAATTGAATAACTACTTTGGTTCTGTCTTCACTAAGGAAGACATAAATAATCTGCCGGAAATAGCAGGGGATCGCAGATCAAATGAAATGGAGGAGCTGAGAGAAATCCAGGTTAGCCGGGAAGTGGTGTTAGGTAAATTGAATGGATTAAAGGCCGATAAATCCCCAGGGCCAGATAGACTGCATCCCAGAGTACTTAAGGAAGTAGCCCCAGAAACAGTGGATGCCTTAGTGATAATTTTTCAAAACTCTTTAGATTCTGGAGTAGTTCCTGAGGATTGGAGGGTAGCTAATGTAACCTCACTTTTTAAAAAGGGAGGGAGAGAGAAAACGGGGAATTACAGACCAGTTAGTCTAACATCGGTAGTAGGGAAAGTGCAGTTAGTTTAACATCGGTAGTAGGGAAACTGCTAGAGTCAGTTATTAAAGATGGGATAGCAGCACATTTGGAAAGTGGTGAAATCATTGGACAAAGTGAGCATGGATTTACAAAAGGCATCATGTCGACGAATTTTATTGAATTTTTTGAGGATTTAACTAGTAGAGTGGATAAGGGAGATCCAGTGATGTGTTATATCTGGACTTTCAAAAGGCTTTAGACAAGGTCCCACACAAGAGATTAGTATACAAACGTAAAGCACACGGTATTGGCGGTTCAGTATTGATGTGGATAGAGAACTGGCTGGCAGACAGGAAGCAAAGAGTAGGAGTGAACGGGTCCTTTTCAGGATGGCAGGCAGTGACTAGTGGGGTGCCGCAAGGCTCAGTGCTGTGGCCCCAGATATTTACAATATATATTAATGATTTGGACGAGGGAATTGAATGCAACATCTCCAAGTTTGCGGATGACACTAAGCTCGGGGGCAGTGTTACCTGTGAGGAGGATGCTAGGAGGCTGCAAGGTGACTTGGATAGGCTGGGTGAGTGGGCAAATGCACGGCAGATGCAGTATAATGTGGATAAATGTGAGGTTATCCACTTTGGTGGCAACAAAGGAGAGTAGACTATTATTTGAATGGTGGCCGATAAGGAAAAGGGGAGATGCAACGAGACCTGGGAGTCATGGTACACCAGTCATTGAAAGTAGGCATGCGGGTGCAGCAGGCTGTGAAGAAAGCAAATGGTATGTTAGCATTCATAGCAAAAGGATTTGAGTATAGGAGCAGGGAGGTTCTACTGCAGTTGTACAGGGTCTTGGTGAGACCACACCTGGGGTATTGCATACAGTTTTGGTTCCCAAATCTGAGGAAAGATATTCTCTCAGAGAAGTTCACCAGACTGATTCCTGGGATGTCAGGACTTTCATATGAAGAAAGACTGGATAGACTCGGCTTGTACTCGTTAGAATTCAGAAGATTGAGGGGGGATCTTATAGAAACTTACAAAATTCTTAAGGGGTTGGACAGGCTAGATGCAGGAAGATTGTTCCCGATGTTGGGGAAGTCCAGGACAAGGGGTCACAGTTTAGGGATAAGGGGGAAATCTTTTAGGACCGAGATGAGAAAACCATTTTTCACACAGAGTGGTGAATCTCTGGATTTCTCTGCCACAGAAAGTAGTTGAGGCCAGTTCATTGGCTATATTTAAGAGGGAATTAGATCTGGCCCTTGTGGCTAAAGGGATCAGGGTATATGGAGAGAAGGCAGGTAAGGGATACTGAGTTGGATGATCAGGCATGATCATATTGAATGGCGGTGCAGTCTCGAAGGGACGAATGGCCTACTCCGGCACCTATTTTCTATGTTTATATGTAAGATCCCCTCTCTTTCTTCTAAACTCCAGAGTGTACCAGCCCAGCCGCTCCATTCTCTCAGCATATGACAGTCCCGCCATCCCGGGAATTAACTTTGTAAACCTACGATGCACTCCCTCAACAGCAAGAATGTCCTTCCTCAAATTAGGGGACCGAAACTGCACACAATACTCCAGGTGTGGTCTCACTAGGCCTCTGTACAACAACAGATGGACCTCTTTGCTCCTATACTCAACTCCTCTTGTTATGAAGGCCAACATGCCACTCGCTTTCTTCACTGCCTGCTGTACCTGCATGCTTACTTTCATAGACTGATGAACAAGGACCTCCAGATCCCGTTGTACTTCCCCTTTTCCCAATTTGACGCCATTTAGATTGTAATCTGCCTTCCTGTTTTTGCTACCAAAGTGGATAACCTCACATTTATCCACATTAAACTTCATCTGCCATGCATCTGCCCATTCACCCAACCTGTCCAAGTCACCCTGGATTCTCATAGCATGCTCCTCACAGTTCACACAGTTGCCACCCAGCTGTGTGTCATCTACAAATTTGCTAATGTTACTTTGAATCCCTTCATCCAAATCATTGATGTATATTGTAAATAGTTGCGGACCCAGCACCGAGCCTTGCGATACCCCACTAGTCACTGCCTGCCATTCTGAAAAGGACCCGTTAATCCCTACTCTTTGTTTCCTGTCTGCCAACCAATTTTCTATCCGTGTGAGCACTCTACCCCCAATACCATGTGCCCTAATTTTGCCCACTAATCTCCTATGTGAGACCTTATCAAATGCTTTCTGAAAGTCCCGATACACTACATCCACTGACTCTCCCTTGTCCATTTTCCTAGTTACATCCTCAAAAATTCAGAAGATTACTCAAGCATGATTTCTCCTTAATAAATCCATGCTGACTCAGACCAATCCTGTTACTGCTATCCAAATGTGCAGCTATTTCATCTTTTATAATTGTATTTTTTTTTTTTTTTAAAAAGTAGACTCTATAGTCACTAACTTTATCTGGGATTATAAGAACCATAGAATAAATAAAAAACACTTATGTAAAGCTAAAATAAACGGGGGTTTAGCATTACCAAATTTTATGTTTTATTATTGGGCAGTTAATATTAAAAATATGAATTTCTGGTTAGAGGAAACAGATAATAAACCAAACTGGTTAAAAATGGAAAGAGAAGACTGTTTTCCATTTGAAATTAGCTCTATAATATTTGCTAATATTAATGTACCTAAGAAAATTTATAGTGAAAACTCGATAATAGAAAGTGGAATACGTATTTGGAAACAAATAAAGAAAACATTAAAACTAAAATTTATACCGCTAGGTCTTACTATTGCCAACAATTTTTCGTTTAAAACCCTCAACGATGGATAAGGCTTTTATACAATGGAAAAATAAAGGAATTTTAAATATAGGGGATCTTTATAAGGAAAATTTTTTTCTTTCATTTCAAGAATTACAACAAGCTTACGGGCTTCATAATAATGAATATTTCAGATACTTACAAATCAGAAACTATATCTCTGCAAATACACAAGAATTCAGAAATAGAAAGAGTGAAATTTTAGATGAATGCTTGAATAAACATCCAAATACAGAAAAAATGATATCATACATTTACAATATTTTGTTGGAAAGTGATATTCCATCATCGGAAATACACAGACAGCGTTGGGAAAATGAATTAGGTCAAATAATAAGCCCAGAAATATGGGAAGAAAGCTTACAACACATACATTACTGCTCGTTAAATGCTAAACATGCTCTTATACAGTTTAAAATTTTACATAGATTACATTACTCCAAATCTAAATTACATAATATATTTCCAAAATTATCGCCTATATGTGATAAATGTCAAATCTTAGAAGCAAATTTGTCACATTCATTTACTAATTGTACGAAGATTGTAGAATATTGGAACGAAATATTTAAGATAATCTCGAATGTTGTTAATATTACTATGATTCCTGATCCAAAGTTAATCATACTTGGAATACCGGAAACGGAACAAATAATTACAAGGAATCAAAGAACTTTTATCGACTATTCTCTAATAATTGGGAAAAAATTAATATTAAAATTTTGGAAAGGCCCTGCATCCCCAACAATTAAAATGTGGAATACAGAAATGTCGGAGACACTTCACTTGGAGAGATTGAGACTTGTCCTTATGGATAGGTTAGATCTCTTCAAAGGGATTTGGTCTCCATACATTAAATATTTACAGGGTCATAATGGTTCGGCGCAGGACTTGACTGAGGCCTGAATATCTGAATGGATGAAGAAATACATATAATAAATCATGAATGTATCTCCAAGAATGGATTATTTAGTAATAATTTAATCTCCATCAAACTTTTCACATTTTCTTTTCTATTTTCTACTTTCTTTCTCTATCTTTCTATCTTTAACTAGGAAAAAAAGTATAGAAACATATTACATATATTCTTAATATTAGTATGAATACACCTATTATTAGTTGTATGAAAACATTATAGATGTCTTAAATTTGTAATTATATAAAATTGTGCATTTTCAACTATATAATAATTTTGAAATATAAAGTTAATAATAAATACAAACACTCTTAATATTATGAAAATATCATGAATATCATAGAAGTTTGGTTAAGATTGGGTATTATGTAGTTATATTAGGGGGGATTTGTATTTGGTAATTAGAAGAAATATGTGTGGTATGAGAAGTGTGAGTATATTGCTTATTTTAGGAATATACTACATACACTCCCAATTATACAAAATAAATAACCAGGAAATGTATAATGGATAACATTACAATTAACACAAACAGTATTAATTGATAATCAATATTATATAATTTTGTATATTATATAATTTTCAATGCCGTATAAGAGTGTACTCGGTATATATTGTTTCTATAATAAAAAAATTAAAAAAAAATAATAATAAAATAAAATAATTGACCCCAGCATCTTCCCCACCACCGAAGTCAGTCTAACTGGTCTATAATTCCCTGTTTTTTCTCTCCCGCCTTTCTTAAAAAGTTACTAACATTAGTTCAGAACTGATCCTGAGTCTATAGAACATTGGAAAATTATCACCAATGCACCCACGATTTCTAGAGCCACTTAAGGAAGTACCCTGGGATGCAGACCAACAGGCCCTGGGGATTTATCAGCCTTCAGTTCCATCAGTCTACCCAACACCATTTCCTGCCTAATGTGGATTTCCTTCAGTTCCTCCATCATCCCAGATCCTCTGGCCACTACTATATCAGGAAGATTTTTTTTGTCCTTAGGAGTGAGCAAGAGGAAGTTGCAAAGGATGATCTATTGAATGTGGAAGCTGGTGGTGGTGGAAAATGTGGATGAAATGAACTTTTTATTCTTGTTCTGAATATGAAGAGGGGTAATGAGAGAATGATGTGAGAATTGGTAAAGATGAGGTCATGGGCTTCAGTATTTATGAAAAACCCATCAACTTTTGTTCATTATTGTCACTTGTACCAAAGTAAAGTGAAAAGCTATTTTGTTGAATGCTATTCAGTCAGCAAAAATATTGCACATGATTACTATCAAGCTCTCCATAGTGTACAGAGAATGTGGCAGCCTTCCTAAATTCCATGGCTTCAGGTAACTTGCTCTTTTTATTTTAATCAAAACTAGCCATTTCCATGTCTAATAGTTTTGACCCTTCACCCTCAAACAGGATGTTGACACAAAATGCTGGAATAACTGAGCAGGACAGACAGCATCTCTGGAGAGAAGGAATTTGTGACATTTTGGATCGAAACCCTTCTTTAAAGGATCGTTACTTCATCTCAGAAGGCCAACAAGTCCTTTCTACTGACCAGTTTTCACAGTTAGCGAACCATCCTTTTTCAGTTTGTTCAGCACAGTCGGGGTACAGTTTGTTGACTGTTGTCAGTAGTTCTGAAAGGATCTGCTGGTGCTGGTGAGACTGGTGAAGGTTTGGGGCCTAGTGACAGGTTTGCAATGCCAAACCTGTTCAATCCTCTGCTGGTTGGGCCTGGTGACAGATGCAAGGTGACACTGATTTCACAGAGGATTGCAGAGCAAAGAATTGAGGAATAAAAGGGAAGATAAATTATATATTTTAAACATTACTAATTTATATTATAAATCATATTTATTATAAATATTTGTATTTATTTAAGTGTTCATAGTTAACATCTCTTTAAATTTATTTTTGAAAATAATTATTTCAATTCATATTCTAAAATTTTTTCAATGACAGATATTTGAAAACAATTAAAATCAAGCACTTTCAATGCTAATAAAGCCCCAGCCCAACTTTGCTGAAAGCACAAAGGCACGGGAAACTGTGGATGCTGGCATATTGAGCAAAACACTAAGTGCTGGAAGAACTCAGTGGGTCATGCAGCATCTGTGGAGGGAAAAGACAGATGACGATTCAGGTTGGAACCCAAAGAGGGATTTGAAGAAGAGTCCTGACCTGAAACGTTATCTGCCCATTCGTGGATAACTCCACGGATCAATCAGCATTTCTGGAGAAAAAGATTAGGTGACGTTTTGAATCGAGACCCTTCCTCTGAATGAGAGTCAAGGAAGAGGGAAACTGCTAAATGTTTCTTGTGTTTTGTGTTTATATTAAAGGATGAGCATGTCCAATGCAGTTTCCATTTTGTTTCTGGGTTCATTACTCTTGTAATTTGTTGTGCTTCTGTTAATCCTGGCCAAATGAAAGAAACCATTAAAATGTAGGATCCCGACACTTATCAGAATTGCTTAACCCTTGGCAGCTGAAATTTACCTGCTTTGGATGGCGCCAGCCAGTCCAGGCTCAGACTGGTATGCAGGTTGGTGAGGGGTCCAAGTGTTCTCCTTGTTTCTCCTAAATTAATAAAATGTATAGCAGTTTTGCAAACAAATCCTAAATGCATCATTTCGATTGGATCGCTGCAAAGGGCATTGTAATTAGTATAAATAATGTTGCAAGATAGTCATCCTGTTGGTTGATGATTGGTCGAACTGTTGAGCCTTAGATAAACTGTTTGAATATCAGGGCACATGTTTCAATGTTTATTCTTGTTTGCTTCCTTCCAGAAGCTCCATTTGAATACAATGTATTAATTAATGTATTATTGGGTTAGGGAAATGTCTATTGTGTACTTTGTTAATCGATATATGTTATTGGACTGTATAGAGACCACCCCCATGTGTTTCACCCCTCAAGGTTCGGGGACCTATAAAAGGCCGCTCCCACGAGGTACTGTGTCAATCTTCTGGGAGAACGCTTATTAGGAGTGTGTGACCTTCTGGAGTGTCTCTGCTTGCACAAGGCTAGGAGGGCTTGACCAGGCAGATACAAGGAACAAACCCGCGGTGGTTAGGTATAGTAGTGGGGAACTGTTATTGTGTTTTTCCAAAATAAAGTTTAGATGCGCAAGTGCTTGACTCGATATTATATTGACTGAAACTAGACGGGGGGGGGGGGGGGGGGGGGGGGGGGGGGGGGGAGCTTAGAACGAGCTATTTACACTTCCTGCAGTCTAAAATTGTACAAGGGAGTATTGTGGCTATGTACCTTAATCATAGTACTTATTAAGGGCAATTATAACTGTGGGAATCATAGATTGTGGAACAAAGATTGAACAAAGATTGAATAATAATTGTTTTATATTGTATATAATTACATATATAGCTTGATTAGAATAATGGACATAAAAACAAGAACTTAAAATTCAACGTGAAGATACATATATTTCTGAATCCCTTATGTCTTGCTTCTCAAGGATCTGTGTATCTTTTTCTTTGCAACTCTGCACATGAATGTTTCCATTCTGCTCCAATGCCTCTCTGTTGTTCATTTCAGTGTGACTGCTTTTGCTTGCTTCCACTCTTCAATATTTATCGGTAACAAGTTTATTTGCTTTTTCACAACTCTACACGGCTATCCCGGGTATCTCAAAAGATTTTATGATCATTTTACATCTTAGAGCAGCGATCTGTTCAGGTCGCACACACACATACATACACTGATGCCGGTCAATCATTCATTCATGGATGAGCAGCACTTTCCGCCATCGGGAAGTTTGAAGCCAGACACATCCACTATTTCCCCAGAAGAGTGTAATTAAATATTAAAAGGATGATCATCAATAGTTATCATATGATTCTGAATACAGGTTTCCAATTCATGTGTAGAAGATGTTCCCAGAATATTGGGGCAGTGCATTTACATTGACACCAGCTCAGACAGTGGGACCTATCCAGGTATCTTTGTACAGAAGCCCTAATTTCCAGTTCTAATAACATGTTGAGCATGCTAAGCATCACTGCTCTGTGATAGGGAACACTGTGCAGTGAGCTTGCATCAGGTTAAACCTGGAGCTACAAAGGCAAGTAGATAGCTTCACAATTATTGATTTCTCAATATTAATGCTTTACATTGGTTTTTATATGGTAAACCTGTTTTTTTCAGTGTTTTAAATGAAAAGAAAAAAACTTTTTTTGCAAAACATGTTTATATTAATGTCCCCAGTGTTCCCGATTTTGCTTAGATGTTTGAATGTAGTTGTGGCAACATCCTTTCAAGTGAAGAAAGAGTCAGCTGTCACCTGGCAGGACAAATAGAAATGTTGCTCAATATCCTGTCAGAGCTTACATGGTGCCAACTTCAAGCAATTTACCAATCTAATCTGATCTGAAGCAGCAGAGGTCCACTGTGGCATTGGAATGAAGTCTGTTCTCATTTCTGACAGAAATGTAAAACATAGAAACATAGAAACATAGAAAATAGGTGCAGGAGTAGGCCATTCGGCCCATTCGAACCAGCAATATGATCAAAATGATCATGGCTGATCATCCAAAGTCAGTACCCCGTTCCTGCTTTCTCCCCATATCCCTTGATTCCAAGAGCTGAATCAAACTCTCTCTTGAAAACATCCAATGAATTGGCCTCCACTGCCTTCTGTGGCGGAGAATTCCACAGATTCACAAAAGTCTCCTCCCTGGCATACTGATCATTAGGTATGTTACAATACTTACCTTGAGCATCATTGCAGTTCTGCCGCTCCCCGTTTGCGTGACTTTGGCACCTTTCAGAGGGGGGCGTGTTTAAGGTGCCGTTTTTCTACAGACAGGGCAAATCGATCCATGTCAGGGGATTACGTTGCTGAAGAAAAATCGCTCCAACATTTGATTTATGAAGGTATTTTTAAATTACGTTAGATTATTTATTAGCTAGAGTAATTTAAAAATCATCTTCTAAACCCGTTAGCGCCGACAACGTGAAGGATTTTACATAGGGGAGAAAAAAAGGTACACAGTTTATTTTTACATAAAAACGTGGTTCTTAGGAAGCATTTAATCACATTTTCATGTTGCGAAATGGGGACAAAAAAAATATATACGAACCGGCAGTATTTTTCCTGCCGACTTCACCGCAAACTGCAACGTTCCTATCCACCGCATTCCACTAAAACCCACTCGCAAGTTGATTTAAATGGCCATTAATTTACAGGAATTAAGCACTAAATTCCTTCCATTTGGCTTATAAATTCATGAAAATGAGATTTAAAAATTATGTTATATTGTGAAATATTGTGTGAATGTTATTTGGACACTTAGGCAATTTAAAACTGTTTATCTTTTCTTAAGAAATGGATAGATGTTTAGATCTAGTAATTGAATTTTGTAATTATCTACAATTAGGTAACTAACTAATTATATACTTTAATTTCAGGTCATCCAAGTAAGATTGTTTCATATTTGTTTCAGAATGCTTCAATCTATAATAACTGAAAATTTCATTGAGTTCTCTTAATTTTTAAGAAAGTTATGGGCTTTTGACTGTCCTAGATCACAGCTTTTGAGTTAAGTCAAATGGAAAGGCAATGGAGAACAAGATGCTAATTTCCAAGTATGAAAGGTTTCAAATTAAACTTCTTTTTATGCATTATCTGATGGGATAAATTGCAGACTTGATTTTTTAAATCTCAAAATGTTGTAACATTGCTAGATAAGGAATAATATTAAATTTAGGTGCCACTGTTTGAATACAGATCAGAGAAACAGCTCATTTTACACCACTTTCTATATGTAAGGAAAATCAGATACAAACTGTTGATGTACTGAGGCTACTGTATAGTAATGGTAATATCATTCAAATTCTGTGACTGTCAATTAAATGGAATGAAGGGCAACATCGTGCAACTGCAATGTTTTTTTTACATTCCTGCAAATGAGAAACAAAACATTTATTCTGCAAGTGTTCCCCACACTTGATTCACTAATGTGCACTTCAATTGTTCAATAGTGGAAGAATTACGTTTGCACTTGCTTTAGTTGCCTTGTAACATTAACCAGAAGGTCTGACTATTTGCTCAAAGTGGCAATCTTTTCGACCCTTAATATCAATGTGAAGTCAAACATAATTCACCTCAACTGATTTCAAAGAATATTTGTCAGCTTTAAGAAAGGTTAACGGCAAACAAATTAGAAGTATCAAGAAGATGAGAAGAATGATCAAATAGCACATCATATAACTGAGCCGCTGGGTTGCATTGCTATTTGCTGTCGGTGCCTTAAATAAAGAATTATCTTCAAAGCTGTCAGTCTATACTTATGACTTTAACAAATATGACAAGCAGATAAGGCATAGCATAGCAACAGCTGCTATTTTGAACACTTTTACTTTGCAAATAATTATTTAATGGATATGGTTTGCATTTAGATATAGCTTCATTACTATGCAATAACATTTCCCATATCATTGTTGTATGACCTCTCTCTTTTAAAATCACATTGGATAAGCAATGTCAATGACATCTCAAGGATTTTCAGTCCAAAATGTACTTTTAACTGGTGGCTTTCGTTTGATTTGTTACATGCAACAATTTCAATCGACGCAGTTTGCTGAAGAGCCAAATTAAACAGATTTTTAGCATAACATCCCTGATCCAGATATCATTATTTTTTTACAGGTTACCAAGCATATTTGAAATTAGTCAGCAACACCAGCAAGACGAAGGCCAAGGCCACAATGCCTGAAAGTTAGTATCCACTTCTTTAAGAAACTGGGATCATGCTCACTGGATTACCACAACAGTGAAGTGAAATGTAATTCTCCAGGTACATCAGATGTGTTGTCATGGGTGCCTCTAGTATCTTTATGCACCATGCGGGCAGAAAAAGTGATGAATTGCCATCAGCTTACCTATATATTATTGCATCCTCTCTCATTACGCAGTGCATCAAATTCATTTGTTGTTATATAAACCACACAATTTCTCCAGATGTCCTTGACAGTGGTATCACAGGTAGATAGGATGATCAAGAAGGCTTTCAGCTCATTGGTCTCCAACAGTCTTGTATTGAGTATAGAAGTTGGGGAGGTCATGGTACAATTGTACAAGACATTGGTGAGGCCGCATCTAGAGGAGGGCCATCGGAGAGTGAACTGGGGGCCCGGAAAGGGGGCCGCCAAGAACAAAGGGGGATATAACGGGGTGGGGAGAGGGACTGCTGCCATGTGCAGCCACAGGAAGAAGATAGGGAGGAAATATGAACATTTGTAACTTTGTCAACAGGTATACTGTCTGGGTAAGGTTCGCTTTCTGATTTTCCTGGGTTGTAAGCATTTCACGTACCTACGTACATGTGACAATAAAGTATAATTGAATCACTGAGAATATTGTGTTCAGTTTTGGTCACCTTGTTCTAGGAAAGTTGTAAAGTTGGAAAGGGTGCAGAAAAGATTTATGAGGATGTTGCCAGGAATCAAGGGCCTGATTAGGGAGAGGTTGAACAGGCTTGGACTTTATTCGGAGTGCTAGAGAACAGGGGTGACCTTATAAAGATGTATAAGATCATGAGAGGAATAGATCAGGTAAATACATAGAGTTGTTTACCCTGAGCAGGGGAACCAAGAACTAGAGGACATAGGTTTAAGGTGAGGAGGGGGAGATTTAATAGGAACCCAAGGGGTAACCTTTTTACACTAAGGGTGGTGGGTAAATGGAATGAGCTACCAAAGGAGGTGTTGAGACAGGTACTATTGCAACATTTAAAACACATTTGGACATGTACGTGTATAGGATAGATTTAGGGGGATATGGGCATAACACAGGCAGTTGGGATTAGTATAGATGGGGCATGTTGGTTAGCGTGGGCATGTTGGACCAAAGGGCCTATTTACACCCTGTATGAATCTATGACTCTCTCTATGACTCTGTCCAAATTATTTGCTCATCTGCACATATGGTGTGACAAATGTCTCGTTTTGAAGATGCTTGTCATTTTGGGGATTTGGTCACATACTCTGTTCCCACCTTGTAGCAAACATGGATTGTACAGTTTTGTGACTTTCTGCTTCTCGTTTTGCCGCTGACTGTAAATTCTGTGCATTGGAATTAATCCAACCAAGCAGAATTCCTGCCTGCTCTTAGGGTAAGATCAAACAAACCTCTAAAAAAAAGCACATGACATTTTCTCATGGCATTTTTCAAAGTAACTCAGACAGAATCAAAACAAAATGACTAAGAAATGTTACTTAATTAGGTTTACACATTTTTTTTAAATAGCCAACAAATAAAATGTCACATTCATCCTTAACCAATTGATGTTTGTAAGTCATAATAAAAGAGAAACAATCAGTGAAAAATTCAAGATGCATGAAAGTTGATTTCTGCAAAGTGCAAGGATGAATGGGCCACGTCTTTTCTCATTCTGACTTAGCATATGTTTGCTTGGCTATGTTGATTTATCTGCTTTTTTTCACAAACATTCAAAATTCTTTGGAGGCTATGATGACTTGTGAGCCTTTGTTTTGGGCCTCAATAGCTGTAAAAAGCCATTCTGAGTGCAGAGGGATGCTTACACTGAAGCAGCCCTTGTGCTGAAATGATGGGAACCAGGTTTCCAGTGCAAAACTGTGCCAGAAGCCACAGTGGAAGAAACTGTGTGGACAATGACTGGCAGCCCAGAAACTTGAGTGATTTGAACAATCTACCTATTGTCTATTGTGAATAGCTGTGTAACCCTGGCCTGTGTTTGAGAAGATCACATACCCTGTGGTTAATTTGCAACTGCAGTTCATATTTTCCTGGCTGAAAATGACCAGCTAGCATGCATAATAAAAGAGGAACAAAGTCCATTCTCAAAACTCTAAGTACCTATACAAGAAAAATCTTGATGCGTGTTTTATTTGAATACAGTCCTCTTAGAAATTTGAATGAATGAATGCTTGAGTTGAGGTAAGAATCCAATTGCCAAACTTATAAGTTATAATTATACAACATGGTGATGCTTATTAAGTGTAGATTGGAAGACCATTGGAGATAGCCCCCAAAACTGTCTAAGGAATTTGTTGGAGGAATGTTTGGGGAGACGAGAGAAATACAGTTGACATCAACATTAACAGAACCAAGCTTAGAAATGAAATTCTAAATAATGAATACATTTGGGATCCAGTGTATAGACCAAAGGAAACTGAGGGGAAAAAAAATCAGATAAATCAACATAGCCAAGCAAACATATGCAAAGTCAGAATTAGAAATTATTTGGCACATTAATTTTGTCCTTCTCATAAATCAACTTTCATGCGTCTTGATTTTTTCACTGATTGTTCCTCTTTTAATAAATGGTGTTGCTCATTTGTTTCTCAGTAGTTCAATAATAAAATTACTTTTACTTCAGCAGGAAGATGCTAATACCATGAGCATACCACAAGAAGTGAAGGAAAACATTTAATAGCGTTGCTCTGAGATTCAACATGGAGCTGTGGTGCAAATAAGGTGAACAATCAATGGATTCAACACACCAAAGTTAATTCAAATTTCTAAAAGTACTGTATTCATATAATGCATCCATCAAGATGTTTCTTGTATATGCAATGATACAGTGTGGAAACAGGCTCGTCGGCCCAACTTGCCCACACCGGCCAACATGTCCCAGCTACAATAATCCCACCTGCCTACGTTTGGTCCATATCCCTCCAAACTTGTCCTATCCATGTACCTGACTAACTGTTTCTTATGGGCCTGTCCCACTTAGGCGACTTTTTAGGCGACTGCAGGAGACTATGCAGTTGCCACATATTCGCGGGTGGTTGCCGGGGAGTCGCCTTCATGGTCGTGAGGAATTCCTGCATTCTGGGGACTAGTCACGGCCTCATTATGGTCGCCGTGAATTTTTCAACATGTTGAAAAATTATCGGCGACTAGAATGAAGCCGCCATGGAGAATAGCGAGAGTTTTCGAGCCGTAGGCGGTCGGCAGGAGCTCCTAGTGGGTTGCCAGGAGGTCGAACTTTCTCGGATGTTCTCGTAAGTTGGAGCCAGTGCTGACCGGTGAATTTCATTGGCTCTTTGGGAAAAAAAAGGTAAACAGTAGTTTTCAGAATTAAGGATAACGGACCGGTAGTGTTAAATGTCCGCCGAGCTTCACAGCCAAGTATTTCTGGCTTCTTAAAAGTTGTCTCCACTCCTTCTCGCCCCTTCTCCCCCTCTCCCCCTCCCCCCCCCCCTTTTAAAGGACTTACCATACACTGTGCTTTAGCCATCTTTTTACAGCGCCAACCTTCCTCTTCATTGCAGTGTGTGTCTGTATTACCTTGGATTTGCACCATGTGAATTTTTTAGGGCAAGCGGGGGGAGAGCGCTGTCTAAATTCACTCAGGCTGGTGAAGGAAGCGATGTGTTTGTGTGTTCATTCCACTCTGATAGTCGCCGTTCCAGTTCCTGGTTTTTCAGGCGACTGCTGACAACTTGACAGTCGCTGGCAGTCCGCTGAAAAATCGCCTAAGTGGGACAGGCCCATTAAATGTTGGGATAGTCCCAGCCACAACTACCTCCGCTGGCAGCTTGTTCTATACACCCACCACCCCTTGTGTGAAAAGGTTACCTCTCAGATTCCTATTAAATCTATTCCACTTCACGTTGAACCTATGTCTGCTGGTCCTCAATTCCCCACTCTGGGCAAGAGATTCTGTGCATCTACCTAATTTATTACTTATGTACTTATATTTTTGAAAATGAAGTTTGACTTTCCAAAACTTTAGAGAATTTTGTATAAATAGAGAATTTCAACAAAGTGGACATCCAAATAATGCTATAATATTGTGATGATGGTTGTCAAACTCTAAACTGAGGTACCCTGGGTATGTTTGCTTGTTCATTGGGACAAGGGCTGAGTATGGCAAAATTGCAATAACTGATGATGTTGATCTGAATCTGGTGATGTTTGGCTGAATACTGTGTTCACCTTGGCATAGTTTCAAATTCTTCCAAATGCAGCAAACAAATAAATTAAGTCAAAAGTATTTTTCAAAAGTTCCCATAAAAGAACAACACTCCAATTCCTGTGCCAAGTGTGAGGTCAAAATTGGGTGTTTATCATAGGTTTCTCACACCTTCTGTAGCAGTCAGCTTTGGCTCTGAGCAGAAAAAAACATGCCAAAAGATATCTTTCGGCACAGTATGCTTCACCCATACTTCACCCATTAAATAAAAACTTGTAAACCAGAAACTGATAATAATAATAAGCTGTTCTAGAATGGGTATGAATTAGCCACTATATTTGTTGTAACGCTATTAGACATTGAAGTGAATTTAGACTTCATTGTAGTTACTGCAAGCCATGTTTGTGATTTGCCTACTCATATTATTCATTTTATTTTAACTTGATTCTCCTTCAGCCATTTAGCAATTGGACTTTTATGATTAGAATAATTAGAATTTTATTTTCAACTAGACTAAATGGGACCCGTTGGATCCCTGTCACACAAGAGGCTTGGTTCCCCAATGCAATATTCCACCCCTCACCGATAGCCCCCAACTGCACAGGCACAGCTCATTTCCCCTCATCCCTGGCACTCTCTCCCCCCTCCTCCACCCTCCCTCTCCTTTCCCCTCTCCCCTCCCCCAATCCCTCCCTCACCTCTTTCTTCCTCTCCTTACCCCTACCCTCAATCACTCCCTCCCTCCATAACTCCTCTACCCTCCCCCATCCCTCTATCCACATCTCTCCCACTCCTCACCCCATATCCCCCCACTATCCCTCCTCACCTTCCCCACTGCCCTCCTCTCCCTCTATTCCCCACTCCCTACCTCCCCCACTTCCCCCCTCCTCTACTACCCCCTCCTCTCCCTCTATTCCCCCTCCTACCCCATTCTCCCTCCTGACCTCCTCCCTCCATAACTCCTCTCCCCTCCCTACTCCCCTCCTCTCACTCTATCCCCTCTCCTTCCACCCTCTCCCACCCCAGAATCTCGAGGTTGCTGCTCCTCTCCCTTCTTGCGTGCCCCGAAGGAGCATCAGCTGTCGGCGCCCTCAGTGCCAGGCCTTGGTTCGGCCTGGAAACACCAGCAGCTATGGCCATGCCAGCATGTGGGTGCGGGGGGGGGCTTGGAGAAAAGATGGGGGAGAGGGGGGTATCACGGGGGAGGGGGCAGGAGCCAGCGAGGGGGACCAGAGGGGAAAGGGGTGGAGCCATGGGGCGTTATGGTGGCAGTGAATTTGGGACTCACTGCGGGCGCTGGATGCTCTCCTCTGCCGGGACCAGACTCTCCACTTTCCGTTTGGCGACATTGCCGCACTCCTGGGCTGCTGCGTGGAGCGGGGCTGCTTTGGGTCCCCCCCGAAAGTCCGGTTGGAAACCTCCGCCGGCTTTCCTCAGCTCCAGTAAAGACGTGATGGCGCAGGAAGGGGTGGACTGTCCTGGGGAGTGACAGGGGAAGTGACTAATCCGCGCAGCACTGGAAGGCAGGAGAAGAGATCGATCTGCGCACGCGCGTTTTTTAAGGTTTTTAAACTGCCTTTGACGACATTGAACCGATCGAAAGGAAACCTGGTGGACTCGCAGCACTGGAGAACAGTGAGCGAACTGGTGAAAATTCGTAGCGCTATCGCAAAACGTTTTTGTGCAAATAGAATGACCGCCAAGCCGGAAGATATCAAAATCAGAGTTTTAGTTATGTTTAGAGAAGAGATAGAGAGATAGCAATAGGGATAGATAGATTGGACAAAAGCAAAATCTACTCCCATTTACTATACAATTTTCAGATAGATTTAGAAGCAGTATTTCAAGGAAGTACTAAAGATTAATTGCCCAGATGTCTACCTTTCAATCAAGGCACCATGAATTATAAGAGTAAATAGACATGCATTCTCGTGCAGTTTGTCATTCCTCACCCCTACTGATTTTTCATGGCACGAGCACCCAAAATGTCATTGAAAGTAGACAAGGCTTCCTCAAAAGATACTGGAGGTTATTAAAGCACCTTATTATTAGTCTAGGCATAGGTGAAACTGCAGTTTTTTAGGATGCTATGATATAACTGCACAATAAAAGACACAAAGTGCTGGAGTACCAGTAACTCAACTGGTCAGAAAGCATCTCTGGAGAACATGTTATCAAAAATTAAGATGGCTATGAACCAAATACAGTAGGATCTTGATCTGGCAAGTGCGCTGAAGAATGGAGTTTAATGTAAGTAGGTTGAATTTTGGGAATTCAAACAGGCATGATCTTCACAGTGAATGGGTCCTCTTTGACCTGGGAAGTGTTACAGAGGGATGTAGGAGTACAGGTACACAGTTCCCTGTAAGTTACATCACAGGTAGATAGGGTGGTGAAGGAGGCTTTTGGAACATTGGCCTTTGTCAGTCAAGGTATTAGGTGCAGTATTTGGAACCAAAGATCGTAAAAGAGAAAAAGACGTAGTACGGTCATGGGCAGATTCATGGGTAATTTAAGGCCCCATTTCCGTAACCGGCTTCCGTCTCCACACCAAAGATCCCATAGGATAATAGTGCATAGACGGAAGCCGGTTACAGAAAAATCCTCGTAAAAATAAAAGTTATTTGGTAAAAATCTTCTCCTCATTTTCAGAATTTTAATTTATTAACACAAACTGTTCCCCCGCAACATTGATTACACTGCGAGTTGGGTCGGGTAGGGTCCGGTTACGGAAATTGATGAAAAAAAGGCCCACGTTCCGTTGCATACTACACGTCAGCCCATTGCATTTAGCAGGAGTGGTCTATCTTGCTCCGCTATAGGATCTTTGTTTGGAACTATGTTAAAGCTGTACAAGATGTTGGTGAGGCTACATTTGGAGTTTTGTGTTCAGTTTTGGTCGTCCTGCTGTAAGAAAGATGTGATTAAGCTGGAAAGAGTGCTTCAGAGAAGATTTACCAGGATGCTGCTAGGAAGATTTACTAGGATGTTGCAAGAGATTGAGTTATAGGGAGAGGATGGGCAGGCTACGATTTTATTCCTTGGTGTGCAGGAAGCTAAGGAGTGATCTTATCGCAGTGTATAAAACCATGAAGGGAATTGATACATTAAATGCACAGAGTCTTTTACCCAGGGTAAGGGAATCAGGAACGGAGGGCATGGGTTTAAGGTGAGAAAGGAGAGACTTAATAGGAACCTAAAAGTTAACATTTTCACTCAGAGGGTGGTGGGTATATGGAGTGAACAAAGGCACTTGGACTGGTACATGGATAGGAAAGGTTTGGATGGTTATGGGCCAAATGCAGGCAAACGGGACTAGCTTAGATGGCCATGTTTGTCTCCTGGACGAGTTGGGCTGAATGGCCTGTTTCCATGTTGAATGTCTCTCTAACATGCACAGGTGAAGTTTCAGGTCAGGTTCCTTCTGCAGACCGTATGGACAGGAACCATTTTTGGTTGGGATCCTTTTTCAATGTTACGATATACTAGGCCAAGAGCAGACCCATTGGGTCTGCTCGCCTAATGCATGATTTCACCACTCACCCATTCTCCCAACGCAAGCCGTTCCCCCAATGCAATATTGCACCACTCATGCATAACCCCCAACTGCGCAGGTCGGCTCATTTCTCCTCATCCCCCAGCACTCCTTCCTCTTCCTCTTCACACAGAGAGTGGTGAATCTCTGGAATTCTCTGCCACAGAAGGTAGTTGAGGCCAGTTCATTGGCTATATTTAAGAGGGAGTTAGATGTGGCCCTTGTGGCTAAAGGGATCAGGGGCTATGGAGAGAAGGCAGGTACAGGATACTGAGTTGGATGATCAGCCATGATCATATTGAATGGTGGTGCAGGCTCGAAGGGCCGAATGGCCTACTCCTGCGTGTATTTTCTATGTTTCTATGTTTCACCTTCCAGCTTCAATCCCTAGAGAGAGAGGGAGGTAGAGAGAGAAGGGTGGTGGAGAGGGAGGGGGTAGAGAGCGGATGGGGGGGGGGGGGGGGTAGAGAGGAGGGGGGTAGAAAGGGAGAGGGAAGGAGGTAGTGAGGGAGGGGGAGGCGTAGGGGGAGAGGGAGGGGAAGGGAGTAGAGAGGGAGGGAGGTAGAGAGAGAGGGAGGGGGTAGAGGGAGAGGGAGGGAGTGGGGGAGGGAGGGTAGAGAGAGAGAGGGCGATGGAGGGTGAAGGAGGAGGGTTCAAAGGGAGGGGGGTACAGAGGGTGGGAGTGAGGATGGGTATGGGGCATCTCCCTCCTCCACCCCTCCCCATCTCCCTCTACCACCCCACTCCCCACCCCATTTCCCTCCTCCTCATTTCCCTCAACCTCCTCCCCTCACTCCCATTCATTTGCAGTGAACTTGGGCCAGCACTTCATCCTACAGCACCTAGACCGCGAGGGGACCTATGCAAGGATCCTGTTTGTTGATTTTAGCTCTGCATTCAACACCATTGTGCCAGAGCTACTACACTCCAAACTTACCGAGTTGACTTTGCCTGAACCCATCTGAGAGACAGGAAGCAGCATGTGAGGCTGGGAAAGCACATCTCGGACCCGCAAACGCTCAGCATAGGAGCACCGCAAGGCTGCGTACTCTCTCCTCTCCTCTACTCTCTCTACACCAATGACTGCACCTCCACATACACCTCTGTCAAGCTTCTCAAATTTGCGGAGGACACAACCCTGATTGGACTGATCCAGGATGGGGAGGAATCTGCCTACAGACAGGAAGTGTCACAGCTGGTGTCCTGGTGCCGTCACAACAACAACCTAGAGCTCAATGCTCTTAAGGCAGTGGAATTGATTGTAGACTATAGGAGAGCTCCCCCTCCCCTCACCCACTCACCATCAACAACACCACAGTCACATCTGTGGAGTCTTTTAAGTTCGTGGGAATCATCATCTCCAAGGACCTTAACTGGGGGTGCTACCATCGACTCAGCAATCAAGAGGATGTACTTCCTGCAGCAGCTGAGGAAGCACAATCTGCCACAGGCAATGATGATCCAATTCTACACGGCCATCGTAGAGTCTGTTCTTACCTTCTCCATTATGGTCTGGTTTGGCTCAGCCACCAAGCACAACACCTGGAGGCTGCAGTGAATCGTCCGATCAGCAGAGAAGATTATTGGCTGCAACCTTCCCTCCATTGATGAACTGTACACTGCATGGGCCAGGAAGTGAGCGTGCAAGATAATCTCTGACTCCTCTCGCCCTGGCCAGAAATTCTTTGAATCACTTCCCTCTGGAAGGCGATTCCGGATTGTTAAAGCTGCCACAGCCAGACATAAAAACAGTTTTTATCCACGAGTAGTTGTTCTACTAAACAGCCAAAAATCTGTAGCCTCCCTTTGATCTGGTATTTTGTTGGTTCACATGCTTGATCAATGGTGTTTTATCATTAATGTCTTATTATTATTATTAATGTTTAGTGTTTTCTGAGTCATTCGTAACTGTCACTGTATGTCATGTTGTTTTACTTGTGGGTGGAGCACCAAGGCAAATTCCTTGTATGTGAATACTTGGCCAATAAACTTACTTACTTACTTACCCCAGGACCTAAGCGGGTCATAGAGGAGCGCCGGGGCATAGAACTCGGCCTGGTTCTCACACTCGGCCTAGCCCTGGCTGTAGACTGCAGCCGTCAGCTCGGCCATCGCTTGGGCTCCAGTGCAGGCCCCGACTTCATCTCCGGGCTCGTCCTTGACCCCGGACCCAGGCTTGTCCTTGGTTCCAGTGGCGGATTCTTTCTAGGCTCTGGTCATGGCCCCATCCCACGCCCCCGGCCCGGCCCTCACTCGAGCTCTAGCACCAGGCTCGGCTGCACCCAGGCCCAGGCCCACTCCCCGGGCTCGGCCATCAGGTACCGGGCGGGCGTCAGGTGTTCGGTTCCAGCAGCCGCCACCACTCCTCATTCTCCGCGAGCGCTGGAGTGCCTCTCCCTCCTGGAGTGTCCCGTCCTGCCTTGAGAGTGCATTGTGACATAATTCGGTCTTTTTTTCCTAAATGGGTGAGTTTTTGGGGCTGTTTTAAAAATTTTAAAGGATTAATAATTTTGGAAATATAAATGGGAATACAACGGAAAGATGTTTATCACCATAACAGGAAAAATGTGAGTAGGGTATGTGAATATGGAAAGGCTGTGGCCTTGCATTTAGAAGAAGATAGGAAAAGCAGATTGACACATTGTCGGCACAAACAAGATGAAGACTTTTAGTTATATAGAGATTACAAAAGAATGGAGTCATCTCTAAATCCCACAATTTGACAGTGAAAGCCTACATCTCACCACCATACTTACTTCTAGTGCATGTTAATTTCAAAATATTTGCATTTGATTGAGTTTGGAATGTATTCCATGCCTGAAGGAAACACTTAAGCATCAAAAACATGAGACTAATACACTGAATGTACAGTATTTTTATGTTGAGATTTTAGCATTGTTCATAAAATAAAATTGTTCAATAGTAAATATGTATTTATGGCAGTTTATTATATGTACCATATTATTTGTCGCAAGAGACTTTAACATAGGTATGTGTTACCATAGAATTTGTTGTGACTGTTGTAGAAATTGAAGAATTTTAGGTTTCTTTTCCCTGTCTCTTTGGTGTTTTAATAATTTCAATTTGTGAATTTAACATATAATTGATATATATCATTCACATATAATATGTGATTCATTACAGCTTTATTTGGATGGAAGGATTTTTTAAATAAGGAAGTAGTAATACAAATTGTGTAGAAAGGAACTGTAGATGCTGGTTTAAACCAAAGATAGACACAAAAAGCTGGAAGAACTCAGCAGGACAGGCAGCACCTCTGGATAGAAGGAATGGATGATGTTTCAGGTCGAGACCCTTCTTCATTCTGAAAAATTGGATTATCCAAATTTGCTTTTGTAAACTTTGGAAAAGAGGATTCATGAGCGGTTGAAGTTAAACCATGAAAAGTATACTTAGTGTTAAGGAAGAAACTGCAGATATTTGGGAATGGAAAAAGAATTGATGAAGGGGAATAAGAAAATAAAATCCACCAAGAATGAGAACAGACTGGGATTAAAGACTTCAAACATAAACAACGTATTTTGATGACAATTTAGAAATTAGATTGTAGTAAAAACTACCATCGTTCAACCTTTTAGAGGTTATATTTAGAATACTTTAATAGGTCAAGTAGATAAAATAAAATATTATTCCTTTTGCCTCATGATCCATGTGTCTTGTAGCATTGATTCAATACCACAAAAAAAAAGTGAAACTGCTGAAAATGTCAGATCTGTGGCCTATGGTAAATAACATTATCAAAGAGTAAGATCTGTTTTAGATGAAGAAAGAATCAGCAGAGCAACTGTTCAACCCCAGATGAAAGGATGTCTGGGGAAAGAAGCTGTCATCAAAATGCCTGGAATCCAGGCAATGTGAGGGGAAAGGCTATAGTTAAAAATCTTAAGGGCCTGTCCCACTGTACGAGGTAATTCAAGAGTTCTCCCAAGTTTTCCCCTGATTCGAACTCGAGAATGTCCATAGCGGGTCCGTAGGAGTTCGTGGATGTCCAGTAGCGGCTCGTATGATTCAAAAGTAACAATTTATTTAATCACGAGTATTTTTTTACTCGTGGACATTTTTCAGTGTTGAAAAAACATCACGAGTTTACTGGATTTCCCGAGTGCCTACCGTTAGCATTACGAGCCGCTACGAGACATTCACAAACTCCTGCGACCCACTACGGACAATCTCCGAGTTCGAATCAGGGGAAAACTGAGGAGAACTCTTGAATTACCTCGTACAGTGGGACAAGGGCTTAAGTCTAGGTCTTGATAAGAACAGGAAGATTCTCATGATGACAAAATGACATAGAATGCCATCTAGTACAGCGACCATTGACTTCACGGAGGAAATATTTAGATTGATTAATTTATAAAGGTTTCAAGATGCAATTATCATCCCAAGATGATTTTGAAATGAAAATTCTTAAGTGAAGCATAATATGACATGAGCAAATTTGTTAAGTATAATCTATTTAAAATGGTAGGCTTAATTATCAAGATCAGTATAGTATGATCTGGGGTTAGCTATTTGGATGAGAATGGCTAAAACGGGATTAGTTAAACCAGAACCAGACAGATGTTAGGTTCTGGGGAAACAAGGGCATAACAAGTGGGAGGAATCAAAATAGAAGTTGTTGAGGGTACAAACAAGTTCTGCCAGGCAAATGGGAGTTTTAAAGGGGAGAACTGGTTGGGTCTTTGTTCCAGTAAGGTGGAGGGCCTTATCACCTTCCTGATGTGGATGATGATGTCTAAAGACAGGTCCTTGGACACCATCCATGGTAAAGATAAGGTAGTTGTGGCCAAGGTTTTTAGGTTCCTTTGCCCAAATATGCTACATTGGTATAGTAATGACATATAATTTGGATGGATGTGATGTCTTTGAAAAATATCTCAAATTATAGATGATAATAATAGCCTTTATCATTCGTCCTTAGATTTCTCAGTGAGAGCAATTGGGATTTAGAGCACCTGCGTAACATTCCTTATTAAAGAATAGTGATTAGAGCTGAAATAACGTGTTCTGGTATTCTATTGTTCATTTTAACATAGTTTGTATTTAACGAACTTGTCTTGATACACAAAAGATCTATTTTTGTCGTGTTTATCTTGAGCCTGCATCCAAGCCTGGAATCACATATTTCGTGCAGATGTAGCTCTTTCTGCAAACATTTGGTCAACATGGAAACATTTGACCATTCCTGCAATTTGAATAAGATATATACAATAACTGCAGACTCACCAACACCCCCCTCCTGTCTGCTCTTATTGTTTATTCTTCTTAGTATTCTCATTTGCTAACGTTGTTGTATTTGCTTTACTTTTCATCTTTCCAACTAGTTCTTTGTGACCAAATCATGGTTTTGCTTTGTTACAATTGCTGTCCCTCCACTCTTCCAAAATAAGGCTGTAGTAAAAGAAACTTTAAAATAAAATGTAAATGCTGGAAATCTGAAATAAGAACAGACAAAATATTAAGTAGGTCAAGCAGCAACCTTGGAAAGAGAAACAGGGTCATCAGAATTGAAAAAGAGTGAAAAAAGGTAGGTTGGCTCAAATAAAAAGATATGGTGCAGAGAGATTTGGGGAGTGATGGGAAATAGAAAGGGAGAGGAAAGGGCGAGGCCATTGTGGTATGCTGCTGATGGCTTTGACAGGAATTGAGGTTAATAAGAGTATTACGAATGTCAAGAAGGAATTCAGGACCAAGCTAGAGTCCTGAGGCAACAACATGCATACCCATAGATTGTAGCAAGGCTTGCACGCTATAGCGGGCTACAAATCAAAGGCAGGCAGTATCGCTGGCAACAACGGGTCCCTGTTTGTTGAAGTCAAGGCAGTCCACTCCTGCTATGAACAGAAAGTTGGTGAAGAACATTACCTGCCCCATCGGTCTTGGGTGCACCTGCACTAATAGTTGCTATGGCAGACGCAAGATCAGCCTTCTTGGGAGTGAATCTGCAAAAAGCAATTGGCCCACATGGAGCCCCTCAGGACTAGCTCGGATAAGCTAGCAAAGGCATTCCCACATTGACGCAACACACCAATGCCTCTACTTTCTGAGGAGACTGAGGAAATTTGGCATGTCTCTGATGATTTTTACAAACTTCTACAGATGCACTGTAGAAATCATACTGTCGGGTTGCATCACAGCTTCGTTTGGGAACTGCTGTGCCCAAGACCTTAGGAAATGGCAGAGAATTGTAGATTTAGCCCAGTTAATCACACAGACCAGACGTCCTACGATTGACTCCATCTATACTTCACGCTGCCCAAGAAAAGTGCCAACAAAATCAAAGATTTTTCCCACCCTGGTCATTCTTTCTTCTCCCATTCCTGCAGAATGCACAGAAGCTTAAAAACACACACAACCAGACTTAGGAAGAGCTACTTCCCCCCTAGTTATCAGGCTTCTGAACAGTCCTTCTATAATCCAGTAAGAAATTCCCAGTAGTTTGCAATTTGCTAGTGGAGAGAAAGAAAATGGAGTCAAAATTGCACAAGGATAACCTGCATCTGAATTGCATGGAGTGGTGAATGTAAGGATCTGTCTGGAGGAGGTGTAAAGAGAAGGAGATGAATAAGGGCAGAAGGGAGAAAACATGCAAACATACCATTCTGGAAATGTGAGGTACAAAACACAGCAGTTGTTGGAAATCTGAAATAAAAGAGAATCCTAGATGTGCTCATAATGATATAAATGGCTAAGGAGACCACACTTGAATATTGTGTACAATTCTGGTCATCCAGCTAGAGGAAGATGTCATTAATCTTCAAAGTGTGCAACAAGGATTCGCTTGGATGTTACCGGATCTGACATAAGAAGAGACTGGGGCGTGTTCCCTGGGGTGTAGGAGTCTGAAGGGTGACTTGAGAAGAATACGAAATCGTGATGAGCATGAATAAGGTGAATAATTACAGATTTTACTTCGGAGTCACGTGCATCATTACGCGCATGCGTCATTACGTCAGACGCATTGGTGCAGGGGACCGGTTGGAGCAACGGAGCTCCTCCAGCAGTAAGTTTAAACTTCAGGTAAGTTGTATTTCTTACCTGTTTTAGGTCTCCTGCAGGAACCTCGGTTTCAGAGGTTTTTTCCGGATGTTCTGTGATGGCCGACGAGGGAACCAGCAAAGGGCTGTGGGGAAACCCTGGTTCGACCGCGGAAGCGGGGAGCTGGCGAATGTCGGGTTTTGCAATCGGAGTCACTGATAAGACGGTCAGTGACTAGACGTTGGGTTCCCGGGAAGGGGAAACCCAATAATATGCAGTTCCCGGACCGCAGTAATACCCAGGATATAGGGTTAAACTGAACTGAACGGTCAGCCTGGGTTCCCGGGGAGGGGTAATCCTATAATATGCAGTTCCCGGACCGCAGTAATACCCAGGATATGGGGTTAAACTGAACTGAACAGTCAGCCTGGGTTCCCAGGGAGGGGTAATCCTATAATATGCAGTTTCGAGACCGCAGTAATCCCCAGGAGATGGGGTAAACTGCTTCATGGGGATGCCAAGTTATGGCAGTGCCAGCCTATTGGAGAGGTTGTGCCAGCAGTACCTTTGCTCGGGACTGCTCCAGGGGGATGCCAAGTTATGGCAGGCTAGCCTATTGGAAAGGCTGTGCCAGCAGCACCTTTGCTCAGGGCTGCTTCATGAGGATGCCAAATCTATGGCAAATACTGGCCTATGGGAAAGGCTGCGCTAGCAGCACCTTTGCTCAGGGTTGCTTCTTGGGCACCAGCAGTACCTTTGTTCAGGGCTACTTCATGGGAATAGGCTGCTTAGTGGGGATGATAAGTCTTTGGCAGTGTAACAAATGATGGCAGGCGTGGCCTATTCATTATGAAAGATGGTAGATTAACAATTGATTTTCCTTCGGAATCACGTGAGTGACTGCGCGAAGACCCCGCCAGCACGCATGTGCGACATATCATCGAACACATTGGGGAAGCGACAGTCGGGAGGAGCGCTGCTCCTCCAGCGTAAGTTTTTAAAAACTTACTGAAGGTAGGTCTTACCTTTCTGGGTGGTGACTGGGTGTACTTTTTTTTTCAAAACGGAAGAAGCACCATGGAGTCGCGTAAGGGAGAGCAGCGGCTAAAACCGTTGCTGTGGAAGCAGCCAGCAGCGTGCCGTCTCTTCAGAGCTGCAGGTGCAGCCAGCAGCTGCCGGCTTCTCGCCGCTACAGACCGAAGGTGCGCCGCGGTCCGGCGGCTAACCACCCGGAAGTCAGACAGGACCATTGACTCGGCTCCATAACTGAAGACACCCCGTTCACGGATAGCGACGGCGGGCGTCTTTCCCGCAGGAGCGGATGGGGAGCAATGCTCCAGTGTGACCTGCTTATGCAGGGGCAGAGTCACGGTGGGTCTCCTCGCAGACCCACGGCAGCATCCTTTCAAGGACTGCCAAATGTCTCACCCTCCTCGCAGGGGAGCATTAGGGGTCAGACCTGGGCTGACCCTGAAGAAGGGGCTGAACAGTCAACTGTGTTAGGGGTGCCAGAAGAATTGTTGGGCATGCGAAAACATGCTGTACCAACACAGGAAGGACTGCCTATACATCCCAAGCTGGCAGCCAGTACAAATTACATGGCTACAAACCAGCTGCAGGAGCAAGGCATTAACTCTACGGCTGGGAAATACTTTGCTCCAGAGAACTACATTCTCTTAAAGTACCAGCAGTCTACAACCCCATCTGGGGCAACATGAGCCCATCTATAAGGAGCCAGAAGGTGAAGCTCCAGAGAATCCTTAAACTGCTGGCTGCTGGGATCACAGCAGTACCAGGACAACTGATGGGGTTGATTTGCCTGAAGAGCTACAAGATGCTCTAGCATACTGTGTAATACTGAGTTTGAGATTAACAGTTACAGGAAGAGCATCATCAAGCCTGCACTTAATCCCAAGTGCGGGATTATACAGGACCAGTAGCACAGAGCTGCCAAAATTGCTGTTGGGGACACCTCCCGAAGCAGGTGAAAGACCTGGATGAGGAGGACAAGGCTATAGGTCTGATCAAGGTGCCAAACACCTCTAAAACCCACTATCAGCAGCGGCAGCACCCCTACACATCCACCAGACATCGGTACTATGGAAGACCATCTGGTGGTGAAAGCTCGAAGGCCGGCCCACCTGCACAGCGGTCTTTTAGACCGTGGCCCAGCCCGGCCTTCATGGAAAATGCGCCAACCCCAAAACGCAGCAACACAATACCAGAAGAAACAAGGGCAGAGACAACCCACACAACACCAGCGGTAACCATGGAGGTAAGTGGGTCTGGTTGCCTCAAAAACATTGCATGTCCGATTCATCAAAAGTTGGTGGATGGTTGCACTTGTTTCATCATGTGTGCTGCATTTTTACCTCTGATCCTTTATATACTCGGAAGTATTCAGGGTTACAAAATTGAATTTGTATACAAACACCCCATCCCAGTTCAGCATACGCCTAGCCGGAAGTTCATACTTTCATAAAACCGCAGGCCATGCTGAACTGTTAAGACTAAACAAAAAAGGGGTATTGAGAAGACAATCAGAGAATCCCAAGAGTTCATATCAAATATATTTACAAAAAACAAAAAAGATGGCGGTTGCCGCATCATTATAGATTTGACTGAACTAAATACTTCTGTTCAGTATGCCCATTTCAAAATGGACACGTTTGACACACACAAGGATCATTGTAAATACCTGAAATGTATCTGGATGGGACGGCTATGGCAGTGTAAGGCCTTACCCAATGGCTTGTCATCAGCACCCAGGCTGTTTACAAAATTATTAAAACCAGCCTTAGCATACTTAAGGAAACATAACCATATCGTCATGGCTTACCTTGATGATATTCTCATTATAGGTGAGAATTTGGAGATGGCTACATTGGCAGTATCAGCCACAAAACATCTTTTTCAAAAGCTGGGATTTATCATACATCCAGATAAATCAAAATTGGAACCCTCCACTACCATGGATTATTTGGGGTGCACTATTGACTCTGTTCATATGTCTATCACCTTGCCACCAAACAAAGTGACAGACTTGAAGGGAGCATGCAAAAGCCTCACTGGCATCAGGGAACCATCCATTCGGCAAGGAGCCAGAGTGATTGGGAAATTGGTGGCTGCGTTCCCAGCAGCACAATTTGGACCACTCCATTATCAAAACCTGTAAGAGCAAAATTTTAGCTCTCAAAAATCATGCAGGCCATTTCGATAGGTCTTTGGAACAACCAGGGAAAGCAAAATCAGAATTAAACTGGTCGATAGAAATGCTCAGCATTGTTCTAACCCCATCACTATCATATATCCCTTGGTTACATTACAGACTGATGCCAGTGCTAAAGGTTGGGGAGCAACTAATACCACCACAAGTTGTGGTGGCAGATGGAGTGCACAAAAAATTAACCATGTTTAAACCACTAGGGATTAATTATCTAGAAATGCTGGGAGCATTTCATGGACTCAGGGCCTACTGCTCAGATATGCCCCAGTTGCATGTACGGTACAAATTGATAATACCACAGTGGTGTCCTATATTAATCATATGGGTGGAATAAAGTCGATATCATGAGATGAATTGGCTAATAATATCTGGCACTTTTGTCTGGGAGAGAAATTTGGATCTCAGCCACTTACCTTCCAGGTAAGCTAAATACAGTGGCAGACACCAGTTCACGTAAATTCAACGACAATATTAAATGGATGTTGGATCGGAAAGTGTTTACAGATATTATAGAACGGTATGGGACACCAGATATCGATCTTTTTGCATCCAGACTAATTCACCAACTACCAACATATGTTGCTTGGGAACCAGACCCAGGGGCAGCAGCAATGGACGCTTTCTCGCTGCATTGGGGGGATTTGTTTTTCTATGCATTTCCCCCCTTCTGCCTCATCAGTCGGGTCTTACAAAAATTAAACAAGACTCCGCAACGGGTACCATGGTTCCCAGCAGTACTAAAGATGGCCTCAGAACCCTGCATCCAGATCAACAAACGGCTGAGTTTGTTGGTACACCCCGTGACAGGGGAAAGTCATCCGTGTTATGACCGTATGAACTTGTTGATTTGCAGATTCTGAACAGGCCATTTCTGGGATACGGACTCTCCGACAGGACGATCAATGCCATCTCAGCGTCATGCAGGGAGTCCACGAGAAGACAGTATCTGACATGTCAGGAAATGGGAAGTGTTCTGCACCAGGACGAACACTACAAATGACTCAGCCACCATCACTGAAGTGCTGGAGTACTGGCCACCCTTCATTTCGATGAAGGATTGAGTTATAGTGCCATTATTGTGCAAGGAGTGCCCTAGCTAATATCTAGGCAGAGGAAGTGATCACCTGCCTATAGGATCACACCCACTAGTACATAAACTAATGAGGGGTATTTTTACTCTAATCCCCCCCAGGCCCAGATACACCCATACATGGGACATAGGCGTAGTATTAACTATGTTACGAGGATGGACACCCATATCGGGGCTCACTCTGGACAAACTAACATCTTAGATGGGAATGATTATGGCACTTGGATCAGCACAACGGGTCCAGTCCTTAGACAGGCTAAGTATGGACGCCATGTATGTCACAAATGGCAGATAACCTGCTACATACAGGGGTACTTAAACAAGACTGACCCGGTTTCTCTGGCCAATATTAGAGTTCTGGCCTATCCTGCAGATAGTCGGCCCTGCATAGTGACACATATTTTGCAATATATAGAGTCACCAAGACACTTAGGGGCACAGAGAGAGCTTTTCTCATAAGCCATAAATGCCCTCACCAAAAGGTCACAGTGCAAACCATATCCAGATGGTTAGGGTGGTATTACGTGCAGCGGTGGATACTAATGTTTCAAATCTTACTCCACCAGGGCTGCATCTACATCGGCGGCCAGGATGATGGGAGTTCCTATGGACCACATCCTTGCCACAGCGGGTTGGAGCAATGAACAAATTTCAACGCTTTATAATAAACCCGTGGCCGCTCCTGAGACGTTTGCAGGGAAAATTTAAGTTCTGTAAAATAAATTATCCAATGTGGGGCATATTATTTTAGGTATGAATAATGCCTTTCTTGTTTTTCAGCACAGTGTTGTGTCTGAAATACGTTAATCCTCCTTCCCAGAATGGCAGTGTGTGAGCATGGACTCGTTCCAGGGCATGAAATCACAGAGCTTTGAAATCTTCACGTAGTCACTCACGTGACTCCGAAGTAAAATAGTAAGATTCAATGAGAACTTACCAGTTTGAAGTTTGATCTTTATTTTATGAGTAGTTACGATGAGGGATTACGTGCCCTCTGCTCCCAAAACCCTCTATTATAAAGTTCAACTGGTATGGAAGTTCTCTCTTATCTTATTATATTAGTCTACTTGGGTATCTGTGAATTCACACCACTTTGAAGAATGTCGCGCATGCGTGCTGGCGGGGTCTTCACGTAATCCCACATTGTAACTCCTCATAAAATAAAGATCAAACTTCAAACTGGTAAGTTCTCATTTAATCTTACTATTTTATAGTGTATTCCCATTTACAGTGATCATAGGGGATATTTGAGGAAGCATTGCTAGGATAAGACAATATAACAGAATGATGACAAGAAAACATTCAAAGTGGACTACTCAGAGTTCAAAAACACTGGTTAGGTATTTGCTAAAATCCACTGTTTAAATCTCAAACTATATTTGATAAATTGGGCTCCTCTATCCAGTTAAGATTAAGTTGCTATCAAATAGACTTGTAGGACATTGGGATTTACTTTTAGCTATTCAATTGGCCGTTGACGCCGGTCTGGGCAACAGAATGCAGTCAATAGACTCCTGTAACAGCCTTGTTGTTATAAAGCAGTTTTCTATTCATTAGACTAATTGGCAATAGTATACATGGGATTCAGCTGTGCAAGTAGGAGAACTGTCATCCTGTTAAATGGTAAACTATAAAGTGCCATGTAGGTCATTGTTAACACAACTTGTTATTACCAGCTCAAGTTACTAAAGTCGTAATGATGGACAAAGTATTCATTACTGCTCCAGTAGTTGTTAGATAAATATTTAATTACATTGCAAAATGGTGCTAATGGCCTTAAAAATGGGAAATTGTGCCAGCAACGCCTTGTAGCAGGCCTGCTTAATGTCTCCCTCATGTAGGAGGAGAGCATGCCACGTCAGTATTAGTCTGACGCCAGGTCCATGGCAAAGTCAGCGTATTGCTGAAGTAGCGCTTTATAGCACTGCTGCTTAATGTCTCCCTCATGTAAGATGGGAGCATGCCGGGTCAGTGTAATCTAACGCCGAGTCTGCGGGTATAGCCGTGGTCATGCCAGACCTACCATGCTTGGTAGCAAGGTTGCCATTTAAACACATATGCAGTGAACACCGCTATCAGGGGAACAATAGAGCCGGCCGCCAAATCTTCTATTCAGGTAAGACCTGTGTCATAGGCGATACCTGGAGGACGAAGCACAAGCTATTGAAAGAGTAAGGCTTCATAGTTTTAGCGACAACACACCCCACGTCTTCATCGGCAGTAGCGGTTCACTGAAGCTGGTGGCAGCGTGAAAGTTGGCCAGAGGTTCCAGCATATTACCTGTGTTACTCTATAATTAAGGGACCACTTACAATTTAGTAATATGTACACTTGGTTGGACAATACAAATGATTGAGACATTATCATCTAATTTGAGGGGTCTAACTATATAAAACTGGACAATACAAGCATTCCAAGCAGGTTATAATTGGGCAGGCTCAGTATAAGGGCCAGGATTGTCTTGCAAGACTGGCTCGGAAAGCGGGCCACAGTTGCTGTTCACGGCAGACACTAAATTGCGAATATCATCTTGAGTTTGGAGGTGGAGCAGATTTGCATGACTTACCAATTCTTCGCTTATTGGTATGAACTATCTATAGACCCTATAGGCATTGTATGAGTTAAAGAGTGATTGAGCAAATATGCATAACTGCATGCTCAACTTCATGTTGATACATTATGGTGGTGGCATATGTTAGTCACATGGGTGCAATCAATTAAAGACTCCTGTAATGGTTACATAATCTCGTTTGCCACAGGAGAATCATCAAGTATAGGTCAATGGCAACACAGAATTGGTGTTGAATCACACAATATTATGAAACACTGGTTCCATGGAACACCAAATATAGATATGTTTGTTTTTTATGCTTATTCATAGGTTGCAAAATACGTGACATAACAGTGACGAGACATACATTCTCGCTACAAGGAGAAGGTCAAGAAGGAAGGTCTTGACCTTCTCAAACTTCAAACTGGTAACTTCTCGTTTAATCTTACTATTTTTACCCAGTGCAATGGAGTTTAAAATCTTTGTGCACTGATCCGAGGTGAGAAAGATGAAAAGGACCTGAGGAACAACTTTTTCCACACTCTGTGATAGATAAGTGATAGAGGCAGATACAAGTAAATTATTTCAAAGACATTTGGAGAGGTACTTGGATAGGAATGTTTTGGAGGGGACATGGGCCAAATTCAGGCAAATGGGATTAACTTGAGTTGGGAACTCGATTGGCATGGATGAGTTGGAACTGAAATACCTGTTTCCGTGCGCTATCGGTGGCGCCATGACCAGGTGCTCAAGGTGGTTGCTGAGAGCATAGCCACTGCCATCGGTAACAGCAAACACCATCATGCTCCAAAGAAATCAATCACTTTTGTCAAAGCTGGAGAGAAGCCCCGACCACAACCAAAAACAGGGACGGGCCTCCTCTAGACAGCCACTGACTGGCAGCTGCACGTCGATCTGGGCAAACAGCTGAAATTTCCACAGCACATCACGGCAACATCACTCCGGCCAGACATGATCATCACTTCTGAAGTGACAAAACAGCTGATAATTCTGGAACTGATAGTGCCCTGGGTAGAGTGTATTGAAGAGGCTAATGAGAGGAAGCATGCAAAGTACCAGGAACTGGTGGAGATGTGCCAGGACAGAGGCTGGAAGACATATTATGAGCCCATAGAGGTGGGCTGTAGAGGCTTTGCAGGATGCTCACTCTGCAAAGTCCTCAACCAGTTGGGCATTACGGAGCTGGCCAAGAAGAGGGCCATTCAATCCCCAAGTGAAGCCGCAGAGAAACCATTAGGTGGCTTTGGATTAAGAGGGCTGATCCGTGGGCGGTTGCTGCTGGGACACAAGTCGGGGCTTGATCATCCCCAGCCTGGGCGAGGGCGTCTGATGTTGTGAGACCCGAAACACCCAATGACCCCAGGTCACATCACTGAGGATGGGTCCCAGCGCATCTAGAAAATGTATCTTTCACACTGGAGTCTGCCTCAGCCAGTGACACCTAGGAATAGACTGGGAGACAACCAAGAATAGTTTGGTGACTACTGGCGAGACAGTTGACGGCATGGAAAGACGGCACCCGGGACAGGCTGGGTTAGCACCCCAGTCTGTGTCTTTATTTTAAAGACACCCAACAATCGCTACAGAAAGGCCTAATGAAAAATACCCCCAGGAGATCCCGAGAGGGGGGGAGGATGAGATCTCCATTAGGACGGACCAAAGGTTATTGACCCACGCAAACGAACTGACTACGATTATAAGATGCATTTGAGGAAAGCTGTGTAAGAACCACCGTGGCCTAAAAATCCATCAGGCAAGAATGAAATGCTTGGAGAAGGAAAAAGAGGTACAGAGCACAGGCCTTGAACCTGGTGAGATGCAGGAGGAGCCCAGCCAGGACTCACCCCACAGAGCCCAGTCCCTCCACGCACTAGAGTCTCCCAACCCCTGCAGAGTAGTTCCACAGCAACGGATTGAGTGGCCCCCCGCCAGCAACCGGAATGAATGGCTGGAGTTTGACAAAGACGTGACCAACATCATTCAAGCCGCAGCCAAAGGAGATGTAGATCGCCGACTCCAAACAACGACTGCCATCATAGTTAGTTATGCTTTGGAAAGATTCGACCATCGCGAGAAAGGTATCACCAAGCCCACCACCTACACCATGAACCGCAGGGCCACCAAAATACATCAACTGTGGCTGGAGCTTCGAACCCTCAAAAACCAGTACAAGAGATCTACCGAAGAGGAGAAGCAAGCCTTGGCCGAACTACAAGACATCCTAAGGAAAAGGCTTATCACCCTCCGCAGAGTATAGTGGCACAGGAAAAGAGGAAGAGAGAGAGAGCTAGGAAGCGAGCTGCGTTCATTTCCAATCCCTTTCGCTTTACCAGGCGATTACTTGGGGACAAGTGCAGTGGTCGCCTCATGTCAACAGGTGAAGTAAATCACTTCCTCCATGACACCCTGAGCGATCCAATGAGGGAACTGGAGCTCGAACCCAACAATGCTCTCATCATCCCAGCCCCCCCAACAACAGATTTCAATCTGAGGGAGCCGAGTCTGAAAGAGGTTGAGGAGATCATCAAGGCGGCACGCTCAGCCTCTGCTCCAGGCCCTAGTGACGTACCATACATAGTGTATAAGCGCTGCCCAGAGCTCCTTCGACACCTATGGAAGATCTTGAAGGTGGTATAGTGAAGGGGGAGAGTTGCTGACCAGCGGATGTGCACTGAGGGAGTTTGGATCCCGAAAGAGGAAACTCAAAGAACCTCAATCGGTTTCGGTCAATCTCGCTGCTGAGTGTCGGAGGGAAGGTGTTTTTCAGCATTGTCTCCCGAAGATTAACTGAGTTTCTCCTCAAAAACAGCTACATCGACCCCTCAGTGCAGAAGGATGAGATTCCGGGAGTTCACGGCTGCTTGGAGCACACTGGAGTAGTTACGCAGCTCATTAGAGAAGCCCATGAAAACAGAGGCGACCTAGTTGTTTTGTGGTTGAACCTCGCCAATGCCAATGGGTCCATACCGCATAAACTGGTTGAGCTTGCACTACACCGACACCATGTTCCCAGCAAGATCAAGGACCTGATCCTGGATTATTACCATAATTTCAGGCTGAGGGTGACTTCTGGGTCAGAAACAGCAGACTTGCATCGGCTTGGAAAAGGAATAATAACTGGATGCACCATTTCTGTTATTCTTTTTGCTCTTGCCATGAACATGGTGGCCAAGTCAGCTGAGGTGGAATGCAGAGGCCCCCTAACCAAGTCCGGTGTGCGACAGCCTCCAATTAGAGCTTTCATGAACGACCTTACCATCACCACAACGTCGGTCCCAGGAAGTAGGTGGATCCTACAAGGTCTTGAGAAACTAATCACCTGGGCAAGGATGAGGTTTAAGCCAACAAAGTCAAGGTCCATGGTGCTGAAGAAGGGGAAGGTGACTGACAGATTCCACTTCTTACTATCCGGAACTGCCATTCACTCCATCACTGAGCAACCTGTCAAGAGCTTGGGGAAGGTTTTTGACGCAACTCTGAAAGACTATTGCGCTATTCAAAAGTCCATCAAAGACCTTGAAGCCTGGCTCACCAAAGTCGACAAGTCAGGTCTGCCAGACAGATTCAAGGCCTGGATCTATCGGCATTCCATCCTGCCCCGAGTCCCGTTGCTTCTGCTGGTTTACGCTGTTCCATTGACCACAGTTGAGTCCCTCGAAAGGAAGACCAGCGGCTTTCTCCGCAGGCGGCTTGGCCTTCCCCGCAGCCTCAACAGTGCAGCACTGTATGGGACCAGTAACATCTTGCAGCTCCATTCAGTGGCCTCATGGAAGAGTTTATGGTGGCGCGAACAAGAGAGGCACTGCAGTACAGGGACTCCAGGGACCAAAAGGTGCCTTTGGCTGGCATCGAGGTGAGAACAGGGAGGAAATGGAGGGCGGGTAAAGCAGTGGAGGTGGCAGAGTCACGCCTAAGGCAAAAGGCATTGGTTGGAGTCATGGCAACTGGCAGAGCGGATTTGGGATACTTCCCTAAGACACCGGTTCGCAAGGCCAAGGGCAAGGAGAGACACCATCTAATCCAGGTAGAGGTCCGAGCAGGTGTGGAGGAAGAGTGTGTGAGCAGGACGGTGGGGCTCAGGCAGCAGGGAGTGTGGACAAGGTGGGAGAGCATACCGCAGCGCAGGATTACCTGATCAAAAATCATGCAGGCAGACTTCCAACGGGTCCGGTGCCTTGTCCAAGCTGTCTACGATGCCCTACCAAGCCCAGCAAACCTCCACGTCTGGGGCAAGAGCAAGACACCTTCCTGCCCACTTTGCTCTGGAAGAGGATTATTGCAACATCTCCTCAGCAGCTGCCCAAAGTCCCTTGGGGAAGGTCGCTATCGGTGGCGCCATGACCAGGTGCTCAAGGTGGTTGCTGAGAGCGTAGCCACTGCCATCGGTAACAGCAAACACCACCATGCCCCAAAGAAATCAATCACTTTTGTCAAAGCTGGAGAGAAGCCCCGACTACAACCAAAAACAAGGACGGGCCTCCTCTACACAGCCACTAACTGGCAGCTGCACGTCGATCTGGGCAAACAGCTGAAATTTCCACAGCACATCACGGCAACATCACTCCGGCCAGACATGATCATCCCCTCCGAAGTGACAAAACAGCTGATAATTCTGGAACTGACAGTGCCCTGGGAAGAGCGTATTGAAGAAGCTAATGAGAGGAAGCGCGCAAAGTACCAGGAACTGGTGGAGATGTGCCAGGACAGAGGCTGGAAGACATACTATGAGCCCATAGAGGTGGGCTGTAGAGGCTTTGCAGGACGCTCACTCTGCAAAGTCCTCAACCAGTTGGGCATTACGGGGTTGGCAAAGAAGAGGGCCATTGAATCCGCAAGCGAAGCCGCAGAGAAAGCCACCAGTGCATCTAGAAGATGTGTCTTTCACACCACACTGACTCTCTGATTTCAAGCCTCAATGCTCATTCAATTATTTAACCCCTACAGTATTGTTGAATAACTGGCCCCATGACTATTATTGCATGATAACAATCCTGCTATATAACTATTATAGCAAATGGCGGCACGGTGATGCAGCAGTAGAGTTGCTGCCTTACCATGCTATCAGCGCCAGAGACATGGGATCGATCCCGACTACGGGTGTTGTCTGCACAGTGTTTGTATGTTCTCCCTGTTTCCTTTCACACTCCAAAGACGTACAGGTTTGTAGGTTAATTGGCTTTGTATAAATGTAAATTGTCCCAGGTGTGTGTAGGATAGTGTTAATGTGCGGGGATCCCTGGTTGGTGCAGACTATGGGCCTGTTTCAGCACTGTATCTCTAATCTAAACAAATAAATATCGCAGCAACTATCGCAGTTCTTTTCATATGATGGTGCAACCTTTACTCCATTCAAAGATAGGCAAGTAGGAATGGGTGGGTAGCATGACATTTGGATACTTAATCCAAGAGAAAATGTATTTATGCCTGTTGAATGGAGCATTCAATTTAAAGAAAATAACTAAGTTTGAATCACCAACCTTACATTTTGTTAAAGTGGGGGTAATATGTGGCTAGGTGGAACAAGGATTGGGCGATGAAGTAATGAATTGCAGAAAAGAAAACAGGAATAACTTTCCCTAGTCATGCTACATTGTCCCAAACTAAAACGTCACATTCATGTTCTCCACAGATGCTGCCTGACCTGTTGAGTTACACCTAAACGTTATGTCCTTTTTTAAACTAATTGAGCTCACGGGTAGAGACCCAATGGCTGGATGCATCTTTCTGCGTGCCATCTGTGAATAAAAAATATTATACAGTTCACTATTCCAAAATTATACAGCCAGGTCTTTTCCCATACCTGGAACCTGCAGTCCTTTCCTGAGCAGCATCCATATTTCCCTCTTTAGACAAGAGCAAAAATGCAGGATGCATCTCTCAGTAGCTTTCTTTCCCAGCTGAAACCACATCATCCAATACTTTCCATCCAAAAGGAAAGTAAAAAGGGAGAAATCAGAGGGAAAAAAGGAAATTAATAATGGTAAATGTCTATATAACTTGTCACCCCAAAACATCTACAGAGCCTTAATTATAATCATCCATTTTCTTCATCACAAAATTACATTGAACTAATTGCCTGTTAAACACCACGCCCAATTGAAAATTGCACATTTGCTTCAACTCCAGCTGCCCAGCTGATTCAGGGTTGTGCACTCCAAGCTCAGCAACTAAAACCTTAAATCATCTGGAACCAATTTCGCAGAATAACATCTTAACATTAATTGTTTCTTGTAATCTTTTTATATATCTTTTTCATTTTAACCACAATTTCCAAACATCCTCTAGCTCCATGACTAATCCTCGCTAGGTACCTCGCAAACCTCTTTGCAGCTTGCAGAATTTCAACCAGTTAATTTCAAATATTAAACCAAAAGCAGTCAGAGATTTGTGATGAACAATTTTAGAGACAACAATCAGCAGTTCAAAATGTGAAAATGTTAAATGTTTTAATATGTTCTCAATAAAACAATCTTTAGAACAATGGTGCATGCTACCTATTTAAAAACCTTTAAAAATCTATCTGTTGTCTTTTTTAAAATCTAAAATAGCAAAAAAAACATATTAGAATGTGGGCTGAATCTACTCTTTCAATTACTTCCAGATGTGAATCTTTGCTTATCATTAATCTCAGTCAGAATATTGTAGGTTTAAATCTCTTTCCAAATTCATTGGCAAGGGAAATTTGGACTGACGTTCCTGATCAGTAATTAGGGATTGTAGCTTTGCTGGTAGGTAATGCCTTTTCAATGAGATATTAAATCATCTTAGGTTGAGTAGAATATAAGAGAGGAAATATTGGCAGGAAGGCATGCTGATAACTGGAGGGCATTTTAATCATCACAAAAACTAGAATATAAGGAGGACATATCTAGTCTACATTACACATTCATGGAGCAGTTTAAGGATAGATTCTTGGAACAGCATATTCTAGAGTCAACCAGCGAGCAGGCTTTACTCAAAATGGTATTGTGCAATTAAGTGGGGATCTTAAACATTAAGGGAGCCCTAGGTAGCGGATATTGGGATATGATTGAATTTCACATTTGACTCGAAGGGAGAAATGAACTTGTACAAGACTAGTACGTTAAGCTTAAAATAAGGTCAAATATGAGGATGTGAAGGCACATCTGAGCTGAAACAAATTATCAAATTAGGCCAAGGAAAAAATTGATTGAGATACAGTGACAAATGTTCAAAGGTCGCTTTTCAGAAGGCCAATTAGCAGATGACTGTTCAAATAAACAGATATTTTGCATTAGTTTTCACTATGGAAGAATCAAATAACATCCCAAAAGTAATTGCAAATTGGGAATTAGAACTTGAGAAGAAACTCCAAACTAAAACACATGAAAACCACCAAATGGTGCTAAATTAAATTCTGCAACAACAGGTTGATGAGTTTGAGACAAGTTGGCCCTCATTCCAAGGGCTTAAACAAAGTGGCCAGTGGGATAGATTTTCTAAAATTATATTGTTCCAAGAAGGCACCTTTAGATAGGAAAACAGCAAACATAACTTCTTGTTCAGAAGATGAGTACACTGCAGACTAGTAAAATATAGTAGAAAGTACAATTTAAAATATTTTAATATGGTAGTTAGAAACATTCTAGGTATCTAGGCAAAGCCAATATGATACTGTGAAAGATAAATTAAACGGCATTTTCCTGTACTATTCTATGGGTTAGCATTAAATGCTATTTAAAAAAAAAGAAAGTTGTAAGAGGCGATGTATTGGCGTAGATAAAATAGTGACTGGCTTACAAAAAACCAAGAACAAGCATAAAGTGTCTTTCTCTGCTTTGGCTAGATATGAGGAGTGGCGTGCCATAAGGATCAGAAATGCAGTCTCAACCTTTTACAATTTATACAAATGACAAATGAAGAAACCAAGGTATTGTTACTAAATTGGCAAATGGTATAAAGATAGGGAGGAAGATAATTTGGGAAGGAAACGTAATAAGGCATCAAAGCATATAGATGGTTAAATGAGTTGGCAAATAGCTGGCAAATGGAGTAAAATGTTGGGGGGGAAAACAAGAAATTCTCCATTATAACCGGGTAAAATAAATAAATATTTCACCCAAGTGGAAAATAATTGCATATCATGCGAATGGACTTGAGAGTCCTAACATACAATTTGCAGGACCATGGTGTGTTGGCACAGCAAGTAAGAAAGGTAACATAATTGTTTATTACTGAGGAATTTGAAGAGAAAAATAGAGAGGTGATGAATGCTGTATAGGGGAATTGGTGCCAGTACATCTGGACTACCATGTACAGTCTCTTATTTAAGGAATGATCTTAATGTATTAAAACCAAATTAGAGAAGTTTTAATAGGCAAATATTAAGAAAGGGTAGCTTGTGTTACGAGAAGTGGTTGGTCAAGCAGGGCTGGAATATTGAGAGGTGACTTTATTGAAGCAGTACAAGATCCTGATGGGTCTTGACAGGATGGATGCATAGAGGATGTTTTCATTAGAGAGAGAATTTAGAGTGAAGGATTCACCCTTTAAAGAAAATAATTGCTTACCCATTTAAAATGGATATGGCTCTCCTCTCAGAGGATGGTGCCTTTGGACCTCAAAGATAATGGAAGTATAAATTTGAATATTTTAAAGACCGTTGTAAATTAGTTCTTGGTAAACCAGGAGATGAAAGGTTACTGAGCAGTCGACCGGAATGTGGAGCTGAAACTGCAGTAAGATCAGCCATAAACTTAAATTGAACAGTGGAATTAAATAATTCCAGGTGTAGCAATAATTCACTTGCATTTAGTTCCTTTTTTCTGTATTATATTTTTATTCTCACAATGTGATATTCTCCGCAGCAGAGAAACCAAATGCAGGTCAGTTGAATGGTTTGTAGAGCCCCCCTATCTATCTGTCTGTTGTTTTCTGCCTGTTATTACAAGGCTCAAATCAAGGTTGAGAGTCAACACCTGATCTTCTGACTGGTCATGTTGCAGACTTGTGGTCTCAACAATGAATTCCCCAACTTAAAGTAACTCGCGTTTTCTATCAATTTCAGAACTGTCCATATCTGTTACGAGTTATCCACTTAAAAACATTAGCTTAGGTATTCCCACTCAATGACTTGGCCTAACTTGGGCATAGCAAAATGGTGTTAGCGACACAGAACAGAGATAAGCATAACCACCCTCTTACTGCCCCAGTAACTCATTTGGCCTGATCTCATCCCAGTTTATGGTCATTAGTTAAAGGTGCAGAATTAGGCCACTCAGCCCATCAAGTCTCCTCCAGCATTCAAACATTGGCTGATCTATCTTTCATTAAAAAAAAAACATTCTCCTGCCTTCTCCCCATAACCCCTGACAACCAGTTCCCCTATTGTCAAACCCTCCAGCTCAGAGCCTAATTTAACCACATCAGGCCTGATATCAATCATTGACCCAGTTCATGTGGATCACTCTTGACAGGATTCACAACCAAGTTGCCAGAAATGTTCCTCAAAGTGACTTCAGTGCCACAAGACTCACTTCCTTCCCATTCTCTCCATCAGGTAAATCAATGGGTGCAATGGCATTCAGTAGATCTTCAAGTTTGCAGCCGTCAAACCACAGACAAAAATGGAGCACGTGGTTTCTCCAGTTTATAAGAAGAGCAGATGGCTCAAGGTCTCGGGTCAAAACCAGGAGTCAAGCCTCGAGGAACTTGATGCAGTGCTGCAAGAGGATTACTGACTCTATACACATAGTTGAGGTCAGCAATTGTATCTTGATCTAGTTTTCCCCCTGCCTTTAACACAGTTCAATGCACCTTCCTCCTGTCAACCACATCTGCCCATCACTGCTGGGATTGAACATGTATATGCCCCACTGGGCCTAATACACTTTTATACATCCCATTGCCAAAAGACACATCCACATCTCATAGCATGCATATACTGCACAGTATTCAATCTATTCAGATACTTTGTCACATGAATGGAGGACACATTCAAATGCATATTTGCTTCTGTCTTGAAACACTAATTGAATCGCAGCAATCAGCATCCAATATCATATCCCTTGAAGTAGGGAATGGTCATCCTCATTGAAGTCTATGGCCAGAATTGCCATTGAGAGCAATGATAGTGCCTTCCTTAAATGGAATTCTGTTTCTCACATCCCTCTCCCCTCATCCAACAATTTCTTCGAATCTAGATCCTGCAAAGGATGCAAGCTTGGCTTTCACACTTCCCACAATATCTCCTCACCAAAACATGCTCTTCTCCTTCAGTTTCAGCAACTATCCAAACGATGAGAGTCAAGTCAGCAGAGTGGAGCCAGTGACATCACTGATACTCAACATGATATTCAGAGCCACCACCTTAATATATTGGTCTCCAAAGCTCACAGAAGGGAGATCCCTACTGCAACCCTTGCATCCCCTCTCTCCGTCCCGCTCCCACCCTAGTCATCATACTAATTTCACTATCGTCCTGTTAAATTTTGCTATCTGTGCAACTAGTTCCACCTTTTCTAGATCATTGTCGCTTTATGCATCCCCCCGATGCGGGAGCTGATTGCCCCGATGTGAAGGGCTCCACCACCGACGAAGGGAGTCAAGATCGTCCCGTCAACGGAGGGCTCGAGGCCCCCCGACTGCGGATGAGCAAAGAAGGGAAGAAATTTGAACTTTTTTTCGCCTTCCATCACAGTGAGGAATGTGGAGGAGTCACTGTGGTGGATGTTTATGTTAAAATGTATTTTGTGTGTTCTGTTGCTTTTTATTTGTATGACTGACTTGGCAAATGAAATTCCTCGTATGTTGCAAAACATACTTGGCTAATAAAGTATTATGGTGATTGTGATCTTTCATTCTTTTGTTCTATATCTCTCTCTATATATATATATATATCACCGTCTATATCTCTCTTTTTTACCTCTCAGTCAGAAGAAAGGTCTCGACCCAAAACGTCACCAATTCATTTTCTCTAGATATGCTGCCTGTCCCGCTGAGTTACTCCAGCCTTTTGGGTCTATCTTTGGTTTCAACCAGCATCTGTAGTTGCTTCCTACATATTTTACATTCCGAACACCTTGAGTACAATAGACAATAGGTGCAGGAGTAGGCCATTCGGCCCTTTGAGCCATTCAATGTGATCATGTCTGATCATCCCCAATCAGTACCCTGTTCCTGCCTTCTTCCCATATCCCCTGACTCTGTTATTTTTAAGAGCACTATCTAGCTCTCTCTTGAAAGCATCCAGAGAATCTGCCTCCACCGTCCCCTGAGGCAGAGAATTCCATAGACTCACCACTCTCTGTGAAAAAAAAGTGTCTCCTCGTCTCTGTTCTAAATGGCTTACTCCTTATTCCTAAACTGTGGCCCCTGTTCTGGACTCCCCCAACATCGGGAACATGTTTCCTGCCTCTAGTGTGTCCAAACCCTTAACAATCTTATATGTTTCAATGGGATACCCTCTCATCCTTCTAAACTCCAGAGTGTACATGCCCAGCTACTCCATTCTCTCAGCATATGACAGTCCCGCCATCCGGGAATTAACCTTGTAAACCTACGCTGCACTCCCTCGATAGAAAGAATGTCCTTCCTCAAATTAGGGGACTGGAACTGCACACAATACTCCAGGTGTGGTCTCACTAGGGCTCTGTACAACTGCAGAAGGACCTCTTTCCTCCTATATTTGATTCCTTTTGTTATAAAGGCCAACATGCCATTCGCTTTCTTCGCTGCATGCTGTACCTGCGTGCTTACTTTCAAAGACTGATGTATAAGGACCCCCAGATCCTGTTGTACTTCCCCTTTTCCCAACTTGATGCCATTTAGATAGTAATCTGCCTTCTTGTTTTTGCTACAAAAGTGGATAACCTCATATTGCTAATGTTACTTTGAATCCCTTCATCCAAATCATTGATATATATTGTAAAACGCAGTGGTCCCAGCACCAAGTCTTGCGGTACCCCACTAATCACTGCCTGCCATTCTGAAAGGAACCTGTTAATCCCTACTCTTTGTTTCCTGTCTGCCAACCACTTCTCTATCCATGTCAGCACTACCCCCCAATAACATGTGCCCTAATTTTGCCCACTAATCTCCTATGTGGGACCTTATCAAATGCTTTCTGAAAGTCCACTACATCCACTGGCTCTCCCTTGTCCATTTTTCTAGTTACATCTTAAAAAAATTCCAGAAGATTAGTCAAGCTTTCACCTTCGTAAATCCATGCTGACTTGGACCGATCCTGTTACTGCTATCCAAATGTTCGGCTATGCAATCTTTTATAATTGACTTCAGCATATTCCCCACTACCGATGTCAGGCTAATTGGTCTATAATTCCATGTTTTCTCTTTCCCACCTTTCTTAAAAAGTGGGATGACATTAGCTACCCTCCAATCCACAGGAACTGATCCTGAGTCTTTAGAACATTGGAATATTATCACCAATGCATCCACGATTTCTAGAGCCACTTCCTTAAGTACCCTGGGATTCAGACAATCAGACACTGGGAATTTATCAGCGTTCAGTCCAATCAGTCTATCCAACACCACTTCCTGCCTCATGTGGATTTCCTTCAGTTCCTCCATCACCCCAGATCCTCTGGCCACCACTATATCAGGAAGATTGTTTGTGTGCTCCCTAGTGAAGACAGGTCCAAAGTACCTGTTCAACCCATCTGCCATTTCCTTGTTTCCCATAATAAATTCTCCTTTTTCGGTCTTCAAGGGTCCAACTTTGGTCTTAACTAATTTTTTCCTCTTCACATACCTAAAGAAGCTTTTACTATCCTGCTTTATATTCTTGGCTAGCTTACCTTCTTACTTCATCTTTTCTTCATGAATTGTCTTTTGGTTCTCTTGCTTCCTGTTCATCTTTGCTACGTTGTACTTCTTCGCTTTAATTTTTATATTGTCCCTGACGTCCCTTGTCAGCCATGGTCGTCCCTTTCTCCCCTTGGAATCTTTCTTCCTCCTAGGAATGAACCGATCCTGCACCTTCTGTATTATTCCTAGAAATACCTGCCATTTTTGTTCCACTGTCATCCCTGCTAGTGTATCTCTCCAGTCAACTTTGGCCAGCTCCTCCCTCATGGCCCCATAGTCCCCTTTATTCAGCTGCAACACTGACACCTCCGATCTACCCTTCCCCCTCTCCAATTGTAGATTAAACCTGACCATGTTACGGTCACTGCCTCCTATTGGCTCATTAACCTCGAGGTCCTTTATCAAATCCGATTCATTACATAACTAAATCCAGAATTGCCTTCGCCCTGGTGGGTTCCAATACAAGCTGTTCTAAGAATTCATCATGAAGGTACTCCACAAAGTCCCTTGCTTAGGGTCCAGTACAAACCTGATTTTCCCAGTCTACCTGCATGTTGAACTCTCCCATAACAACCACAGCATTACTTTTGCTTCATGCCAATTTTATCTCCTGATTCAACTTGCACCCTATGTCCAGGCTACTGTTTGAGGGCCTGTAGATTAGTCCCATTAGGGTATTTTTACCTTAGTTCCTTAGTTCTACCCTTACTGACTCCACATCTCCAATTTCAATGTCACCCCTTGCAAGGGACTGAATTTCATTCCTCACCAACAGAACAACCCCACCCCCTCTGCCCACCTGTCTGTCTTTTCGATAGGAGGTATACCCTTGAATTTTCAGTTCCCAGCCCTGGCCCTCTTGCACCCATGTCTCAGTATTTCCCACAACATCATATTTGCCAGTTTCTAACTGAGCCTCAAGCTCATCCACTTTATTCCTTATGCTTCGCACATTCATATACAGCACTTTGACCTCCGTATTCACCTCCCCCCTCACACTGCTTGCAATTGGCCCTGACCTTACTCTGTTGTCCATTCTCGAACTTTCCTTCCCATTAATTCGAGAATCTTTCGTAATTTTTCCTGTAGTCACTTCCCCTTCAACTCCATCTTTATACTCTGAATTTGTCAATCCCTCCCCCCGATTATTTAGTTTAAACCCACACGTGTAGCCCTAGCAAACCTGCCTGCCAGAATGTCGGTCCCCCTCCAGTTAAGGTGTAACCCGTCCCTTTTGTACAGGTCACCCCTAACCCAGAAGAGATCCCAGTGGTCTATAAATCTAAATCCTTGCTCCTGCTCCAGCCCCTCAGCCACACATTCAGATCCCCTATCTCCCTGTTCCTGTCCTCACTAGCACGAGGTACTGGAAGCAATCCAGAGATAACCGCCCTAGAAGTCCAGAATGTCAGTCTTCTTCCCAACTTGGAGAACCTCCTTCCTCTTCTTCCAGATGTCATTTGTGCCTACGTGCACAACTACACGTAGATAAGGTCTCCTTCTGATCTAGTGGCTCTGTTTCTCATTCTTCAAGCGAGTTTTCATCTGCAGTTTGTTAAAGAAGGAACTGCAGATGCTGGAGAATCGAGGGTACACAAAAGGCTGGAGAAACTCAGCGGGTGCAGCAGCATCTAAGGAGCGAAGGAGATAGGCGACGTTTCGGGTCGAGACCCTTCTTCAGACTGGTCAGGGATCAGGGAAACGAGAGATATAGACGGTGATGTGGTGAGATAAAGAACAATGAATGAAAGATATGCAAAGAAGTATCAATGATAAAGGGACCAAGCCATTGTAAGCTGTTTGTGGTGTGAAAATGAGAAGCTGGTGCGACTAGGGTGGGGGAGGGAGACCGAGAGAGAGAGAGAGGGAATGCCAGGGCCCGAGGGCTGAGGGAGAGGTGGGAAGGGGAGGAGACAGCAAGGTTTAACAGAATTGAGAAAATTCAATGTTCAAGCCCAAAGGATGCAGACTCCCCAAGCGGAATATGAGGTGCTGTTCCTCCAACTTGCGGTGTTGTTCACTCTGGCCGTGGAGGAGGCCCAGGACCGAGAGGTCGGATACGGAATGGGAGGGGGTGTTGAAGTGCTGAGCCACCGGGAGATCGGGTTGGTTAATGCGGACCGAGCGGAGGTGTTCAGCGAAACGATCGCCAAGCCTCCGCTTGGTCTCACCAATATAGATCATCTGGCATCTGGAGCAGCGGATGCAGTAGATGAGGTTGGAGGAGGTGCAGGTGAACCTCTGTCGGACCTGGAAGGACTGCTTGGGTCCCTGAAAGGAGTGGAGGGGGGAGGTGAAGGGACAAGTGTAGCATTTCTTGCGGTTGCAAGGGAAAGTGCCCGGGGAAGGGGTAGAGTGGGAGGGAAGGGAAGAATTGACAAGGGAGTTGCGGAGGGAGTGGTCCTTGCGGAAGGCAGACAGGGGGGGAGATGGGAAGATGTGGTGATTGGAGGGGTCACGTTGGAGGTGGCGAAACTGGCGGCGGACTATGTGTTGTATTTGCCGGCTGGTGGGGTGAAAGGTGAGGACCAGGGGGACTCTGCCCTGTTTGCGAATGGAGGAATGGGGAGAGAGGGCAGTGTTGCGGGGTATGGAGGAGACCCTGGTGCGAGCCTCATCTATAGTGGGGGAGAGGAATCCCCGTTCTCTGAAGAATTAGGCCATTTGTGATGACCTGGTGTTCTTCATTCTCCTAGCTGCGTTGCACTCCAAGGGAAATGCATACTATTGCACCCATGTTGGGAAACAGCTGGCTGTTGCAAGTGTCTTGGAATATAACAGATTCCTTCATTCTTGGAATAAACACTGCCTGCAGCCTTTCACAACCATAAAAGTGTGTCTAGAAGCTTCTACCACTAGACTAGCAACCACTACTAGGAATCAATTAACAGCTAATCTTCAAGTAGTTGATGATCCTTTTAAATGGTACTTGTGGGTGGTTTCCCTGCTGCTGAAACTACTTTCAACTGTGTGAGGTTAACACAAAGTCCAATTTGGCAGCATTGCCTCTGTTCAACCTTGAACTGGTTGGCATCACAATCTGCCAACTCTGCATACTTGCAGCAAGGCAATGAGGCCAACGCTAACCTTTTTTCCCCACTGTGTGTTTGACATGTGTTACATAGTGTGCACTTACACAGAGGTCAGAACCAAGTCACCTGCACTGTGGACAAACTTCAAGCAGCATTGCGTACATTTTTTTCATTCCATAAGATAATGGTGCATCAATCAGAAAAGGAAGAAGAAGCAAATTGAATTACTCAAACTGTTCTTAAGAATTTTTGGCATGGCACTTATTTCACAAGCTTTAAATCTCGGGCATGGCACTTATTTCACAAGCTTTTAAATATCTAACGTAATGGAAACATTAAGCATAAATCTCTTGGTTCCAGAGGGTGACTGAGAGGCCTCCCTTCCAGGAGATACACACACCATTCAATCCAAAAAGACAAAATTGGATTCATTCGCCACCACAAGTATGTTCCACAACATCAACTGAGACAGAAAATATTTGTATATGAATGCCCCACTGTTAATATTCTGCTTTTCAGAGCGCTGAGATCATTGCCCAGAGCCAGGCATTGTTTTTTCCTAAAGAATGAGTTCAAGGACTCCTCTGATCCCACCTCCTGTGTTTCAAGTTCAAGTGAGTTTATTGTCATGTGCCCCTGATAGAACAATGAAATTCTTGCTTTGCTTCAGCACAACAGAACATAGACTACAAAAGTGTCAGTGTGTCCATATACCATTATATAAATATATGCACACATGAATAAATAAACTGATAAAGTGCAAACAGATAATGGGCTATTAATGTTCAGAGCTTTGTCCAAGCCAGGTTTAATAGCCTGGCGGCTGTGGGGAAGTAGCTGTTCCTGAACCTGGTCGTTGCAGTCTTCAAGCTCCTGTACCTTCTACCTGAAGGTAGCAGGGAGATGAGTGCGTGGCCAGGATGGTGTGGGTCTTTGATGATACTGCCAGCCTTTTTGAGGCAGCGACTGCGATAAATCCCCTCGATGGAAGGAAGGTCAGAGCCGATGATAGACTGGGCAGTGTTTACTACTTTTTGTAGTCTGTTCCTCTCCAGGGCGCTCAAGTTGCCAAACCAAGCCACGATGCAACCGGTCAGCAAGCTCTCTACGGTGCACCTGTAGAAGTTAGAGAGAGTCCTCCTTGACAGACCGACTCTCTGTAATCTTCTCAGGAAGTAGAGGCGCTGATGTGCTTTCTTGATAATTGCATCAGTGTTCTCAGACCAGGAAAGATCTTCAGAGATGTGCACGCCCAGGAATTTGAAGCTCTTGAGCCTTTCAACCATCAACCCGTTGATATAAATGGGACTGTGGGTCCCCATCCTACTCCTTCCAAATGTTTGTCAGTAATCTGCAATTATCATTGATCTGAAGAAATATCCCAAGTTACTTTTTTTGACACTAATGTTAAAGAATTTGACCCAGTGCCAATTAATGAGCCACAAAGCATGTGAGTAAAGATTTGGGCAAAGTGAGAAGCTTTAAGGAGCATTTTAAATTAATGAGGAATTGGGAGATGCAAAACAACTTTAGGAGAGAATTCTGAAGCTTCGAGTTTATACAAAGCATACGGGTCTAAGGTGGAACAAATTCTAAGGTGGATGTCACAGGGATAGAGCTATAAAGTGGTGAGAATAACGATGAAAATGTTTTAATGGAAACATTCTTTGACCAGAAACTATTGTAGGTCAGCAGGACAACAGGAGAATTGTTCAAACAGGATTTGGTGCAGGTCACAGTGCAGGCTGCAGAATTTTCAATGATAATATGATAACCGAAAGTAGGAAATGACTAAAGCTGTGCGATGAGAAACATTGAAGACATGGACGAGGGTGCAAATAGCAGAGTAACTGAGGCAGGGGTGCAAATGCATAACCTCATCAAATTGGTGTCAAGCATTCTCAGAGAGGAAGACAGTGGAGGTGATTTCTCTTTTTCTGTCATGTAGTTGTCAGAAAGGTGATGATGATGATATTCCACATAATTTGTTTTTTGAGTCTTTAATGCAGATTTTGACCTTGCCGAAGAAAAGAGAGAATAACATTGAGGATAAAACAAATGTCTGGAGTAACCCAGTGGATCAGCCACCATCTGTGGAGGGAAATGGACAGACAACATTTTTGGGACCCTTCTTGAGGCATTATTGTGCCTATTTGTTTTTTTTAGTTTGGCTGCTGTTTCCACACATGAACAACAATTGATACAGTGTGCGTGGATGGTATTTGCAATTGCTTTCATTTTTGTTAAATTAGACTACTTTAAATAAACCTACTTCAGCCACAATGTTTCAGAAGAATTCCTCTTCTCACTGTTGTCTTTGTTCACGATACGTTGGAATATTGGTATTTATTGCCCATCTGTCACCCGTTCACCTGATGATTCTAGTTAACATGAATATTTTTCATTATATGAAAAAAGGACGTCATTTTTTTCATTATATGAAAAAAGCATTGTATGTACATTTTGATTATTCCACAATTATTGAAAGAGACGAAAAGCTGGATATGGATGGTGGTGTGAATGTCCATAACATGGAATATCCATGGCAACATTGGTGGGAAGGCAATATGGAGAGATTCAGCTGTCAATTCCACATTAACAGAGATTGTGCAGAAGGTAATGCTTGATCAAATGCAGTGCTCATTTGGCCCTAAGGTTCTTTGGTTTTAATTAATCTTGATATTTGTCCACCGGGCAAGTGTCCTGTGTCAAATGATTGAAGATTTTTTTTAAACATAAAAATAATATCTTGTTTGATAGAGATAAAAGCAGTATGGGATGTGGACACTCAACAGGTCAAGCAGCATTAATCGAAAGAGAAGCAGAGTAAACCTTTCAGGTTGAGGGCCTTGCATCAGAATTGGGAAAGAGAAAGCAAGCTCCATTTAAGTTGCAGAAAGGGTGGGCAGGGTATGGATGGGTAATGCCAGCTGTATGTATAGATACATTTTTTTAAAACTTTGATTTACTGCTGAATAGATCTGTTTCATTGAATAGATTAGTTTTTGGCTTGTCATACATTTTTACTCATGAAGCCAACAAAGGAATTTAGTCCATTTTGCTTCCAATAAAAAAAGTCTTCTCAAATTACTTACAAATAATTGACCACAGCACCTCGTCCTCATTCCTGGCATATTTTAGCAGTTAGAACTCGGGATTCAATTCAGTGAATTCACAGAAATAAGCTTTCTTCTCACTGTCTAACTGGCTAGTTCTGCTGTAAGGTTATTGAACTGAATCTTTAACTATTTGTTTCACCTTGGGTGCTTCGTGTCCAACTGACTATCTCCTGTAATTTTACTTTATAACATAAACTGAATGTAGCCATGATAACTTCAGCTCATGTTGCTGCATTCCAGAATCACTTTCCACTTTTTACACAGTGAGTGGTGAATGCCTGGAGCGCAATGGTGGTTGTGGAGACAGATACAATCATGCCATTTAAAATACTTTTGGAGAGGCACATGGATATACTGGGAATGGAAAGAATTGGATCCCGTGCAGGTGGAGGATTTAGTCTTAGAGATACAACTTGGAAACGGGTCCTTTGGCCCACCAAGCCCCCGTCGACAAGCGATTCGCATACACTAGCCGTAACCAACACAACAGGAACAATTTACAATCTGTACCAAAGCCAATAAACCTACAAATCTCTACGTCTTTGGAGTGCGGGAGGAAACCTGAGCATCCGGGGAAAACGCATGTGGTCAGGGGAATAATGTACAAGCTCCATGGAAACAGCACCCATAGTCAGGATTGAACCTGGGTCTCTGGTGCTGTAAGGCAGTAACTTTACCACTGTGCCAACTTTAACTTGGCATCATGTTTGGCACATATTATGGGTCAAATGCCCTGTTCCAGTGCTATATTGTTTATGTTCTGATGAAATACCTGTTTTTAAAGTTGAAGTGTAATTTCTAAATAGAAATAGTAGTGTTATTCTACGTTATGAAGGTGATTTAATTAGAAGTAGGAAAGTGTCATTACACCATATATTGTTCCTCTTTCAGCAAGCAATTTCCTGTGGTTAAATGTGATTGTGAAATTTCCAATCAAATATGACAAACAAAAAGTTGTGCCAATTTTGAAATCTCAGATAGAAACTGTGAAATAGATCTGTTGTCAAGTCAGTTGTTCACCTTCCTCTCCCAATGTGTGGCAGTGATTTCAGTGACAAACACCATTTCCTCAAACTGTTATCAGCCATCGTTATCTGTCACCCAGCTGACAATGACACTGAAGATATTCAGTTGCTACAATGACCTTGTTAGTTCTGAAAAATCATGCCTTTCTTTCCAATATTTTCAATTTTTACCATAGAACAATAGAATAATTAAGGCACAGTACAAGGCCATTGGGCCCACTATGTTCATGTCAGCTCTCAATCAAAACAGCTCTTTATTCAGCCCATTGATTCTCTCTCCATAACCATATATTTATCCAATTCCTCTTTGAAGGCCACGATAGAACCCCAGGCAGTGCATTTCAGAAGCCAATTACAAACTTTTCATTGCGGTATACAGCATGGAAATAGGCCCTTCATGCCAGCTACCCCATACCGACCAATGTGCCCCATCTACGTTAATCTTACTTACCTGCATTTGGCCCATATCCCTCTAAACCTCCTATCCATGTACCTGCCCAAATATTATTTTAAATATTGTTATAGTTCCTGCCAGTATCTCCTTTGGCGGCATGTTCCATATACCACCACCCTCTGCAATATTTTCTGATTATTTAAGCGATCTTCTCTAAGCTTCAGTAGCTTTGCGCTCATGCATGCAAGCATGCACGCATACGCACACACATACACATACGCACATGCACACGCTAGCGCACACAGAGTCGCCAGCTTTTGACGACTGCTTTATGCTTGTTGATCAAACTATGGCAACAGATACAAGACAGTCATGAGATAATGAATCTGATGGACACCTCAGATCAAAACATGGCCATCACACAGTTTCCAGAAAGATAGTTGTAAAATGAAAGCATAGTATGTTGTCATCCTGTGGTAGCTTCCTTTTCCTGTACTAAAATAGAAGTTTGGGCTAATATCTACAGGAGGGCAAGGAGTAAATATGAAATTCTTAATGTGTAGGAAGGAACTGCAAATGCTAGTTTATAACAAAGATGGGCACAAAATGCTGTAGTAACTCAGCAGGTCAGGCAGCATCTCTGGAGAAAATAAATAGGTGATGCTTCTGAAGAAGGGTTCCGACCCGAAACGTCACCTATTCCTTTTCTACAGAGATGATGCCTGGCCCATTGAGTTACTCCAGCATTTTCAGAAATTCTTAATTTGATTAGGACATGTCAACAAATGAGATAAGGACAACCAAATCTGGGATTGTCTCAGTACACCAAAAGAAAATCTACTTGTGCAAGTTTCTTCAGTTTAGTTTATTGTCATGTGTACCGAGGTACAATGAAAAGCTTTGGAAAGAAGTTTCTGAACGAGGGAAAATGCAAGGCCAAACATAGGATTAATGAGAACATGTGGAACAGCTTATGTAAACCTTAAAGGCTGTTCTGTTTTTCAATATGATTATGGCTAATTCTGTGCTTTGTCTCCTATCTTGCCTGATCTCCAAATGTGCTGACCAATTTAACGGCCAGAGGTCCATAAATCTAAGCCTTGCATATCTTCAAGAATGGAACATCTACTGATTTCTGAGGCAGAATAATTCCAAATAATTATTTATTTACAAGTTGTAAAAGCTTTGTCATTTATCCTGGTGCGATGCCCCTTGGTTTTGAAGTCTCCATCAAGAGGAAATAACCTCTTGGTATCTCTTCAGTTAATCTCTCCTAGACCCTCATGAGATCACCTCCAATTCTTCTCAACACCAGTGACTATTGACCCTTGTTCTCCATTTTGAGACAGCACCTTTATTCCCAGATATTTAATAAATTAACGTCAACTGTAGCATCCATGACTACAGCAAGTCCAATCATAATCAGGTACACTAGATACCATCTGCTCCTCACCTTCATCATCTAGCCCCATAATCACTTAAAATATTGCCACCTCACTTATGAAGACAGAAAGCAATATCTCCATACATGTCTGTTGTGCTCTTCTGCCTTGGGCTTTCTTGCCTGATGAGGTAGACTGACTGTCAGACAAGTTAGATGTCAGAAAGAAAGCCTGGGGAGAAAACAGTGATTAAAACAGGGTGTGCAATTAAAACTGATGGGTTTAAGAGCTCTTGTTATCCTGTCCAAAATTTCTGACTCTACTTTAATTACTGCTTAACTCCTCTACCCTACACCAGACTTCTCTCACACGCACTGAAACAAATACACTTTTGATGCAATGATGCAGAATTTGTGGTCAGTGGTGAGATTGGAGAGTAAAAAATGATCTTAACATTTGCATATCCCACAGTGACTACCTGGTGAGTAATGCTGGCTTGCCTTCAGTTTCAGCAGTAGGCCCCAGTGTGGGGGAAGAGAGGGTGTGGTGACACAACAAGTACTGCATTTAGAAAAATCCCCGAAGTACAAAAATTAGGCACATCAGCAAAGAGCCTAAAAATATTCTTTAAAATCTAACACATTTAAATTCACTTAAATTATCTCAGGGGTCACAGTTTAACAATAAGGGGTAGGCCATTTAGGACTGAGATGATGAAAAACGTTTTCACCCAGAGAGTTGGGAATCTGTGGAATTCTCTGCCACAGAAGGCACTGGAGGCCAACTCGCTGTTTTCAAGGGAGAGTTAGACATAGCTCTTAGGGTTAACGGAATCAAGGGATATGGACATCAAAAGTGTATTTGTTTCAGTGCGTGTGAGAGAAGCCTGGTGTAGGGTAGTGGAGTTAAGCAGTAATTAAAGTAGAGTCAGAAAATTTGGATGATCAGCAATGATCATATTGAAAGGCAGTGCTGACTCAAAGGGCCGAATGGCCTATTCCTGCACCTATTTTCTATGTTTCTATTTAAAGATTTAACAATGCTCTCATTTCTATTTAGTTTAGTTTAGAGATACAGCGTGGAAACAGGCCCTTCAGCCCACCGTGTCCACACCGACCCATGATCACCCGTACACTCATTATATCCTACACACTAGGGACAATTAACAGAAGCCAATTATCTTACATACCTGCTTGTCTTTGGAATGTGGGAAGAAAACAGAGCATGCGGAAAAAGCCCATCCATTCACAGGGAGAATGTACCAGCTCCACACAAACAGCACCTGTGGTCAGGATTGAACCTGAATCTTTGACAACGTAAGGCAGCAACTCTACTAGTGCACCACTGCGCGGCCCAGGTTGGATCCAATTGCAGGTTCTTCAAGCATATTCCCTTGCTAGGGACTCGCTGCAACTTTAAACTGTTACTGGGCTCCACAGAGAATTCTGGACATTCAAAATGAAATTCCTGACAAAATCTAACCCACGATTGGGACAATTGAATGTTAGTCAAAGAGCTTGAGTGCGCCATTCAGCCTCCTATGTCCATTTACCTCCGAATAAGATTTAAATTAGTTTAGTATAGAGATACTAAACAAGATCTTTGGCCTACTGAGTCCATGCCGAACAGCGATCCCTGAACACTAGCACAATCCTACACACTGGGGACAATTTTACAATTTTACAGAAGCCAATTAACCTACAAACCTGTACCTATTTGGAATGTAGGAGGAAACCGGAGCACCCGGAGAAAACTCATGTGGTCTCAAGGTGAACGTACAAACTCCGTACAGGACAGCACCTGTAGTCAGGATCAAACCTGCGTCTTTAGTAATGTAAGGCAGCAACTCTACTGTTGCACCACCATCATGCCCTTGAAATGCACTCTGCCAGTGCTGAAGAACATGTCAGATCTTCCAGCTCTGCATTATTTACCTGTGCTCACTCCATATTTTGTGTTCTCCTTACTAGCTACTAATTATTGATAGCAAAAAAATTATGGATCTTTCACTGCCTCCACTCATGGCAGAAGAAATGACTCTCATGTACGCACACACACTTATTACCTTCCTATTTGCTTGTTACCGGCATCATCGCTTTCAATGACTTATTCAAGGGTCCTCGGACCCCTTTGAACATGAACACGTCCCAACCTGTCACCATTTAAAGAAAAAACTCAATATTTTTCTTTTTTCTGGGAACACGAATAACATCTTGCATTTCCACATTGTATTTCATCTGCCATTTTGTTGTCCATTAAACTCTATGGCCCTTTGGAGTATCTTTTCACTCCTGCCATTGGGAAGAAGGTGTAAGAGCCTGAAAACTGTAATGTCCGGGTTCAGGAGCAGCCTCTGCCCAAAAACCATCAGGCTATTGAAAACTACAAACTCACACTAAAGTACAAACTGCCTTGATCGTACTATGGGGGTACACAAAAAGCTGGAGAAACTCAGCGGGTGCAGCAGCATCTAAGGAGCGAAGGAGATAGGCGACGTTTCGGGTCGAGACCCTTCTTCAGACAGTTGATCGTACTATGGACTTGGGGCATTGTTTTTATCTTTGCACAATATTGTTTGTTTTTTATATATTCAACTTTTTGTTGTTTATTATGATGTCTACTGAGTATTGTATTTACATATCTGTTGTGCTGCTGCAAGAAGAATGTCATTGTTCCATTTCGGGAATTATAACAATAAAAACAATTGACTCTTGACAATCTCTTTATTACCTAACTACAACCTGCCAATTCAAGCAGGACCATTTCCTTGTTAATTAACTTTCAATCCACGTGAGAATATTGACCTCAATTGTGTGAACTGTTATTCTATTTAGCAAGCTCCAGTACTGGATTTTATTGAACGCTCTCCCAATACACTGTATCCATTACTTCCCTCTCATCTTATCCAAAACATTGATATAGATTGTGAACAACTGGGGGCCCATCAACAAACATGAATCAGTTTAAATGTTACCTTTGCGTAAACTCAATAGAAATTTGAATTAAGGAAGCTGTAAAATGTCTTGTTCATCCCTCACTAATTTTACATTATCAGAAAGTAACAATCTACTCCTTTTTCAGTAGCATAATCAAATGGATTATCCAGTGAAAGCAGATATATGCAGGAGCATAGTAATTTCCTTAGCTTTATTTCCTTAAGTGTCGATCATAATGATATTCATAAGTTTCCTGAAACGTCAGATAGTCTTAATTTACTATTGAAACAATGTGAAAATCAATTTTACCATTCAAAAAGCATGGTTAATTTTAATAGTTGCCTTGTTTGATGGATAATAAGTTAGCAAGCAGCAAAACAATCTTTGGTTTGTATGAATTTCACAGCTAGCAATCATTCAACTAAATACATAGATTCAAGATAGAAAGTGATTTGCTTGTAGAATAGTTATTATCTTTCGAATAGTGAAAGGCTTGGATAGAGTGGATGTGGAGAGGATGTTTCCACTAGTGGGAGAATCTAGGACTAGAGCTAAAAGCCTCAGAATTAATGTTCCTTTAGGAAGGAGACTAGGAGGAATTTCTTTAGTCGGAGGGTGGTGAACCTGTGGAATTATTTGCCACAGAAGGCTGTGGAGGCCGTCAATGGATATTTATTAATGTAGAAATAGATTGATTCTTGACTAGCATGGATGTCAGGATTTATGGAGAGGGCAAGAGAATGAGGTTTGGAGGGTGAGATAGATCAGCCATGATTGGATGGTGGAGTAGACTTGATGGGCCGAATGGCCTAATTAAGGATAAAAATCTAGCGCGGGGCTTGTTTTTTCCAGAGGCCCACAGGAGCCGTTGGAAGTGAAGGAGGGGGAGGAGCGACACCCGACCGGTAAGGATAAAAATCTAGCGCGGGGCTTGTTTTTCCAGAGGCCCACAGGAGCCGTTGGAAGTGAAGGAGGGGGAGGAGCGACACCCGACCGGTAAGGATAAAAATCTAGCGCGGGGGCTTGTTTTTTCAGAGGCCCACAGGAGCCGTTGGAAGAAGAGGAGGAGGAGGAGCGACACCCGACCGGTAAGGATAAAAATCTAGCGCGGGGCTTGTTTTTCCGTTGGAAGAAGAGGAGGAGAGAGGCCCACAGGAGCCGTTGGAAGAAGAGGAGGAGGAGGAGGAGCGACACCCGACCGGTAAGGATAAAAATCTAGCGCGGGGCTTGTTTTTCCAGAGGCCCACAGGAGCCGTTGGAAGAAGAGGAGGAGGAGGAGCGACACCCGACCAGTAAGGATAAAAATCTAGCGCGGGGCTTGTTTTTCCAGAGGCCCACAGGAGCCGTTGGAAGAAGAGGAGGAGGAGGAGCGACACCCGACCAGTAAGGATAAAAATCTAGCGCGGGGCTTGTTTTTCCAGAGGCTTACCCAAATCCATAACGTTCCATTTGGAGAAGTGGGTTTTTTTTGAGGAAGCCGCTGATTGGTGGAAGAGGACCCGAGGAAGCAGCTGATTGGGTGCAACCCCGGGTTTACTATTTTACATTTCTGCCTTCTGGGAGTTAGGGATTCTGGGAGTTAGGGATTCAGTATTTAGTAGTAAAGTTTAAAGGATAAGTTTTTGTGTTTTTTTTTAAAAATATTTATTACAGAGTAATTTGGGAGTAAGGTATGGCAGTAGAGATTGGCCCCGTGGTTTGTTCAGCCTGCAACATGTGGGAGATCAGGGAGATGGTCGGTGTCCCTGGTGACTACGTTTGCAGGAAGTGTGTCCAGCTGCAGCTCCTGGCAGACCGCATTGAACGATTGGAACTGCGGCTGGATTCATACTGGAGCATCCACGATGCGGAGAAAGTCGTGGATAGCACGTACAGTGAGTTGGTCACACCGCAGGCAAAAGGTAGGAGGACAAGAAGGGAACGGGTGGCCAATAGCCAGCAAAGCAGTAGGCAGGTAGTGCAGGAGTCCCCTGCGGTCATCTCCTCCTAAACAGGTATACCATTTTGGATACTGTTGAGGGAGATGGCTCATCAGGGGGAATGCAGCAGCAGCCAGGTTCATTGGCACCATGGGTGGCTCTGCAGCACATGAGGGGGGAAAAAAAGAGGGGAAGGGCAATAGTAATAGGGATTCAATTGTCAGGGGAATAGATAGGCGTTTCTGCGGCCGCAAACGAGACTCCAGGATGGTATGTTGCCTCCCTGGTGCAAAGGTCAGGGATGTCACTGAACGGCTGCAGAACATTCTGGAGGGGGAGGGTGAACAGCCAGTTGTCGTGGTGCATGTTGGCACCAACGATATAGGTAAAAAAAGGGATGAGGTCCTACAAGGTGAATTTAGGGAGCTAGGAGATAAACTTAAAAGTAGGACCTCAAAGGTAGTAATCTCCGGATTACTACCAGTACCACGGGCCAGTCAGAGTAGAAATTAGGAGGATAATGCAAATGAATACGTGGCTTGAAAAAGTGGTGCAAGGGGGAGGGATTCAAATTTTTAGGGCACTGGGACCAGTTCTGGGGGAGGTGGGACCGGTACAAACAGGACGGTTTGCACCTGGAATGGAATGGAACCAATGTTCTTGGGGGGAGTGTTTGCTAGTGCTGTCGGGGAGGATTTAAAACTAATGTGGCAGGGCGATGGGTACAAGAGCAGAGAGGCAGGAGGGTGTAAAATGAGGGTAGAAGCATTAGGTAGCAAGGTGAAAGGAAAAAGTGGCAGGCAGACAAAACCAGGGCAAAAATCAAAAAGGGCCACTTTTCAGCAAAATTGTATAAGGGGTAAATGCGTTGTAAAGACAAGCCTGAAGGCTTTGTGTCTCAATGCAAGGAGTATTCGTAATAAGGTGGACGAGTTGAACGTGCAGATAGATATTAATGATTATGATATAGTTGGGATCACGGAGACATGGCTCCAGGGTGACGTAGGCTGGGAGCAGAACATCCAGGGATATTCAATATTCAGGAGGGATAGAGAGAAAGGAAAAGGAGGTGGGGGTAGCGTTGCTGGTTAGAGAGGAGATTAAAGCAATGGAAAAGAAAAGGACATTAGCTTGGAGGATGTGGAATCGGTATGGGTAGAGCTACAAAACACTAAGGGGCAGAAACGCTGGTGGGTGTTGTGTACAGGCCACCTAACAGTAGCAGAGAAGTTGGGGATGGTATCAAACAGGAAATTAGAAATGCGTGCGACAAAGGCAAAACAGTTATAAATGGGTGACTTCAATCTACATATAGATTGGGTTAATCAAATTGGCAGGGGTGCTGAGGAAGAGGATTTTTTGGAATGTATGCGGGATAGTTATCTAAATCAACATGTAGAGGAACCAACGAGAGAGCAGGCTATTTTAGACTGGGTTTTTTGAGTAATGAGGAAGGGGTAATTAGCCGTCTTGTTGTACGTGCCCCCTTGGGCAAGAGTGACCATAATATGGTTGAGTTCTTCATTAGGATGGAGAGTGACATTGTTAATTCAGAAACAATGGTTCTGAACTTAAAGAAAGTGTAACTTTGAGGGTATGAGACGTGAATTGGCCAAGATTGACTGGAAATTAATTCTAAAAAGGCTTGACGGTGGATATACAATGGAAGACATTTAAAGACTGCATGGATGAACTACAAAAATTGTTCATCCCAGTTTGGCAAAAGAATAAATCGGGGAAGGTAGTGCATCCGTGGATAACAAGGGAAATCAGGGATAGTATCAAAGCAAAGGATGATGCGTACAAAGTAGCCAGAAAAAGCAGCATACCAGAGGACTGGGAGAAATTCAGAGACCAGCAGAGGAGGACAAAGGGCTTAATTAGGAAAGGAAAAATAGATTATGAAAGAAAACTGGCAGGGAACATAAAACTGACTGCAAAAGTTTTTATAGATATGTGAAGAGAAAGAGGTTAGTTAAAACAAATGTAGGTCCCTTGCAGTCAGAAACGGATGAGTTGATCATGGGGAACAAGGATATGACGGACCAATTGAATAACTACTTTGGTTCCGTCTTCACTAAGGAAGACATAAATAATCTGCCTGAAATAGCAGGGGACTGTGGGTCAAAGGAGGAATTGAGTGAAATCCAGGTCAGTCGGGAAGTGGTGTTGGGTAAATTGAATAGATTAAAGGCCGATAAATCCCCAGGGCCAGATAGGCTGCATCCCAGAGTACTTAAGGAAGTAGCTCAGGAAATAGTGGATGCATTAGTGATAATCTTTCAAAACTCTTTAGATTCTGGAGTAGTTCCTGAGGATTGGCGGGTAGCAAATGTAACCCCTCTTTTTAAGAAGGGAGGGAGAGAGAAAACGGGGGAATTACAGAACCAGTTAGTCTAACATCGGTAGTGGGGAAACTGCTAGAGTCAGTTATTAAAGATGGGATAGCAGCACATTTGGAAAGTGGTGAAATCATTGGACAAAGTCAGCATGGATTTACAAAAGGTAAATCATGTCTGACGAATCTTGTGGAATTTTTCGAGGATGTAACTAGTAGCGTGGATAAGGGAGAACCAGTGGATGTGGTATATCTGGACTTCCAGAAGGCTTTCGACAAGGTCCCACATAAGAGATTAGTATACAAACTTAAAGCATACGGTATTAGGGGTTCAGTATTGATGTGGATAGAGAACTGGCTGGCAAACAGGAAGCAAAGAGTAGGAGTAAACGGGTCCTTTTCACAATGGCAGGCAGTAAACTAGTGGGGTACCGCAGGGCTCAGTGCTGGGACCCCAGCTATTTACAATATATATTAATGATCTGGATGAGGGAATTGAAGGCAATATCTCCAAGTTTGCGGATGACACTAAGCTGGGGGGCAGTGTTCGCTGTGAGGAGGATGCTAGGAGACTGCAAGGTGACTTGGATAGGCTGGGTGGGTGGGCAAATGTTTGGCAGATGCAGTATTAATGTGGATAAATGTGAGGTTATCCACTTTGGTGGCAAAAAACAGGAAAGCAGACTATTATTTAAATGGTGGCCGATTAGGAAAAGGGGAGATGCAGCGAGACCTGGGTGTCATGGTACACCAGTCATTGAAAGTAGGCATGCAGGTGCAGCAGGCAGTGAAAAAAGCGAATGGTATGTTAGCTTTCATAGCAAAAGGATTTGAGTACAGGAGCAGGGAGGTTCTACTTCAGTTGTACAGGGTCTTGGTGAGACCACACCTGGAGTATTGCGTGCAGTTTTGGTCTCCAAATCTGAGGAAGGACATTATTGCCATAGAGGGAGTGCAGAGAAGGTTCACCAGACTGATTCCTGGGATGTCAGGACTGTCTTATGAAGAAAGACTGGATAGACTCGGTTTATTATCTCTGGAATTTAGGAGATTAAGAGGGGATCTTATAGAAACTTACAAAATTCTTAAGGGGTTGGACAGGCTAGATGCAGGAAGATTGTTCCCGATGTTGGGGAAGTCCAGGACAAGGGTCACAGCTTAAGGATAAGGGGGGAAATCCTTTAAGACCGAGATGAGAAAAGACTTTTTTCACACAGAGAGTGGTGAGTCTCTGGAACTCTCTGCCACAGAGGGTAGTTGAGGCCAGTTCATTGGCTATATTTAAGAGTGAGTTGGATGTGGCCCTTGTGGCTAAGGGGATCAGAGGGTATGGAGAGAAGGCAGGTACGGGATACTGAGTTGGATGATCAGCCATGATCATATTGAATGGCGGTGCAGGCTCGAAGGGCTGAATGGCCTACTCCTGCACCTAATTTCTATGTTTCTATTCTTCTCCTTTCACTTATGACCATCTGTTGAAAATGCCTTGTAGAACATTTTAATCCAATTCAGTTTTGCCATGTCGCATTGTACTGTACTGTTCAATAAAGTCAACAGAAATTACTATTGGGTGGAGTGTAAAGCAAACATTCCATCAGATCATGATTCTCACCATCCCCATGCCAATGCACAGCACTGCTGCTGCTACACACTGGGTAACAGAGGAGTAAAATACTGTAAGTCCACATCACAGTTGTGGTACAGTGAGTCAGTAGTAGAGTTCCTCCCTTACAGCACTAGAGACCTGACTTCGATCCTGACTACGGGTGATGTCTGTACGGAATTTGTATGTTCTTCCTATGGCCACATGGGTTGTACCCATGTGCTCTGGTTTCCTCCAACATTCCAAAGACATGCAGATTTGCAGATTAACTGGCCTCTGTAAATTGCTCCTTGGATGCAGGATAGAACTAGTGTATGGGTGATTGTTAGTTGGCACACACTGACTCACTGGGCCAAAGGGCCCAGTCTCTAAACTAAAACTAAATTGGTTCACATCAAATTGTTGTTCCTGAACATTTATGATAAAGTCAGTGTTAACTTCATTTTAATGATGTGTCTGATTTACAGTCCCAATTTCAATCTATTGACTAACTATATTAGGGCCATTGTTGGAGGTAGATGGTAACATTCAATTTCTAACAGAAAGGGGAACCTGACGTTATCACATTGGTGGGTACACAAAAGGCTGGAGAAATTCAGCGGGTGCAGCAGCATCTAAGGAGCAAAGGAGATAGGCGACGTTTCGGGTCGAGACCTTCTTCAGACTGGTCAGGGATCAGGGAAACGAGAGATATAGACGGTGATGTGGAGAGATAAAGAACAATGAATGAAAGATATGCAAAAAAGTATCGATGATAAAGGGAACAGCCATTGTAAGCTGTTTGTGGTGTGAAAATGAGAAGCTAGTGCGACTAGGGTGGGGGAGAGAGATAGAGAGAGAGGGAATGCCAGGGCTGGAGGCTGAGGGAGAGGTGGGAAGGGGAGGAGACAGCAAGGGTTAACAGAATTGAGAAAATTCAATGTTCAAGCCCAGAGGATGCAGACTCCCCAAGCGGAATATGAGGTGCTGTTCCTCCAATTTGCGGTGTTGCTCACTTTGGCCGTGGAGGAGGCCCAGGACCGAGAGGTCGGATACGGAATGGGAGGGGGAGTTGAAGTGCTGAGCCACCAGGAGGTCGGCTTGGTTATTGCGGACCGAGCGAAGGTGTTCGGCGAAACGATCGCCAAGCCTCCGCTTGGTCTCACCGATATAGATCATCTGGCATCTGGAGCAGCAGATGCAGTAGTTGAGAATGGAGGAGGTGCAGGTGAACCTCTGTCGGACCTGGAAGGACTGCTTGGGTCCCTGAAAGGAGTGGAGGGGGGAGGTGAAGGGACAAGTGTAGCATTTCTCAAGGTTGCAAGGGAAAGTGCCCGGGGAAGGGGTAGAGCGGGAGGGAAGGGAAGAATTGACAAGGGAGTTGCGGAGGGAGCGGTCTTTGCGGAAGGCAGACGGGGGGGAGATAGGAAGATGTTGTGAGTGGAGGGGTCACGTTGGAGGTGGCGAAACTGGCGGAGGACTATGTGTTGTATTTGCCGGCTGGTGGGGTGAAAGGTGAGGTATTCACATTGGATATCACATTGGTCTTATGTTGTACGTCCTACCTAATTTTCCTCTCCATTGAAGCAAGTGCTCTTCTTCTGCCAACACTGAGAATTGCCCCGATGGTTTCAATTTAAACAATAACGATATTGAATAGCTTCTTTTATCAGGAAACACTCAATCAAGCTTGTCTGTCCTTAATAGAGTTCAACTGTACAGTCAACCATTCAGGGAAAGTATAATTGCAAAATGAGCCTGACTTAACATACAACGGCATCTTTGGAGACCTTCCAGAATTTATTCATCACATGAAAAGGGGACCTCTCACTAAATGTTCATCATTAGATTTATTTTTGTTATCTCTGAAATCAACTGAAAATAATAGTTTAACAGGGATTTCTGAGTTGTTTTCTTGACCAGCCACTGTAACACAAGTAGAAATACCAGATACAACATATTCCAAGTGATTATCTTTCTTGGCCTCGGGACTCTTGTTCAACTTTGCAATAATTGTCAGACATACAGTAGATTACAAAGTTTGAGAAGATTGCCACAGATTCCAGACCATGCCTAACGATTTCTCCGATTATCTGGCTGCACTCAACAGGTTTGTTCACGTAAAATGAAAACAGAATGAACATAGATAGGAGGTTTGGAGAACTCGGTTGGAGAAGTAAACAAAGAAAAGTATCATAGTCAGGAAAATGCTTTGAATATAGTTGTGATTTTGTTACAAAGGAGCAGCGGGTGGGGACAATAAACTATAATTGCTATTAAAACTATTGTTCTCGTTAAGCATTAAAAAGGAATTGAAGAGGGAACAAACAAAAGTTATTTGCTCTAAAATGGTAAAAGCCTCAAATAAATGGGAAGGTGAAATACAAAATAATCAAGCACATTTGCAATAGTAGACAAAATGGATGTCCAAAGGCAAAATGAGATGCCTACTTCTACTGAATACTTTTGTTTATTAGTATATATAGATATGAATGTTTCTTTTTGTATACATTTCATGTCTAAGTACTTGACACAGCATTTACAGAATCTCTTTTTAAATGTTTCGAGGTGCAACTTATGGTATTATTCATGGCTTATTGACTAAACTTTTTCAAACATCGTAAGACTGAAAAAGCTATCAGTCATCATATCCCCTTGATAGTGTGAGAAGCCATTGCCTTTCCTGTGTGAAAGCCTGCTTCCAGAATTGCTCTATTATAATGAGTTTACTGTTCGGTTTCAATTAGGGTCAGCTGGGAGAAAGTTTCCCAAATTGTGAAAGGAGCCAGCATTTCAATTGCTTTCTTCATCGTCTCTTTCTTTCTAAGCGGATCTGTGTTTTTTTTTTTGCTACGCTGTTCAGTTCCTGTATTTACATTTCAAAGTGCTGTCAGTAGTGATGTGAATCAACCATTTTGGGGAGTTGATTGCTGAATTTTCAGCTACCTTCAGTACAAGCAGAATACAAGCCTGTACACATTCTGGATTCAGGTTGGCAAGCTATTTTTCAAATTGCTTGAGGCACTGTCTTGCATTGATTTATGAATTGCCAAATGTGGTGCATCCCTGAATTTCTCACAAACTAAGACAGGTGTAGGCAAAGTTAAGAGATTTTGTCCTGCTTGTCATTCTCACCGCTGAAATAGAGTATGTTTGTGTGGAAATTGTCCCACAGTCTGGTAAACAAGTTCTCTGACTCAGCTTCCTTTTAAAAGGATGAAATATGAATTATGTGATACAGCTTGGGGAGGCAGGGCCGTAATTAAAAGTGGCATTTGGATAACAAAAAAACCTTGATTGGTTATAACAACGGGGGTAAAAAACCTTGGTTGGTTATATATTTTAATTAACTCATACACATCAAATTATACCAATGAGACACATGACCATTATTAACCTCTGACCCCAGGATTTACTATTCTGCTCTTCATCTGACAACAGCAAGGGACCAGGATCCAATTAAAGGTTTACAGGCCATAAAAGATGCACAGTAAAAAAGCAATGAACATCAAAAATTAATTAGGGTGGTTCAAGATCCCTAATTCACATAAAGAATCTGCTTCCACTCTCAGGAACAAAACCATTTGTACACCAATGTTTTAATCAGGAAAATAAACACGGCTCAAATTCAGCACAAATTCATATGTTCAACATGTTTTTTTTCGCATTTTGAATTATTGAATGAAAATAAACAAAATAAAATATTCCCAAACACAACAAGACTCATTTGCTGATCTGCCAGTGTGGTAGGCACTGCATATGAAGCCTGTTGTTCTGCCTCTGCCCTATGGCATGAGTATGAAATAGTGAGTGGGTGGCAATACCTATTTATAATTGGCAGAGAAAGAAGCCGGAAGAACAGATTTATTGGAGAGTTTATTAGAGAAAATAAATACTATGAATGATCCTATCTCATGAATAGTTCCATTAGACAGAGCAGTGCAACACCATCAAGTGAGGCAATTTTAAATAGTGCCATTTCATTTGTATTCCGCAGACTTCTCGTGCTAAGTACAAACAGTAGCACTCTGAGTCTGCACATCTTGTGATCCCCAACTGTGTAGCTACATTGCTGATGGTAACTGATGGAGGAAACAGAGTTGCACTGGGAACTACTTCTACTGACAGTCAGTCATTTGTTGTTATTGTGGGACATCTACAGTAGAAAATTTGCTTTCAGATTTTATTTTTTGTTCCACACAGTGTGGAAAGATGTAAAATGATTCTGTCCTTTCAGTTTTTAAATCCGCTGTTACATCTCAATCAAAAATATATATTTTTCACTTAGTTCACCTAATTCAATCTTTTTATGTTCTTTATTAGTACGGGTGTCAGGGGTTATGGGGAGAAGGTAGGAAAATGGGGTTAGGAGGGAAAGATAGATCAGTCATGATTGAATGGTGGAGTAGAGTTGATGGGCCGAATGGCCTAGTTTTGCTCCTATCACTTATAACCTTATCACCATACCTCTTGAAAGTTTGTACATAAGTTGGCACTTTGTTTCTGAACCACTTACCATTTGAAATTTGATTTCCACTATTCAGGTGTAAAGTATGATAAGCTTCAACAACTCTTGAATGCAAATGTTCCTCTATGTCTTTCAAACAAGTCGATGACAGCCTTAAGAACACTGAAAGAACTCAACTCTGAAAGTCTTCAACCTGAAACATCAACTGGTTTCTCTATCCACAGAAGCTGCATGACTGGCCGATTTCTTCCAGCATTTTTATTTTTGTTTCAGATTCCAGCATCTGCAGTTATATTTTACTACTACAGCCTTAGTTCAGAAATTTCAGACAGTGAAGCTACTTATTTTTAATGATGATCTCCTCTAGTCCCTATAGTTTATTTATCTGCTCCGTTATTAAATATTTAGTTTGCTTTAATTTATTTTATTTTATTGTCATATGCACGAAGGTACAGTGAAATGCTTTTTCTGCCTTGCTCCAGCATCCCTTTAAAAAAAAGCTTTTAATGCTTGGAAACAAAATCCTTCTCAGATCCAGCTGAATTATTGTTCACTCCTTTATTGCCTCGACCTATATTATTTCCCGGTTGCCAAATATTTTAAATCCCATTCCCACTCCCACACTGACCTTTCTGTCCTGGGCATCCTCCATTGTCAGAATGAGGCAAAACATAAATTGGAGGAACAACACCTCATATTTTACTTAGGCTGCTTACATCTTTAACTTCAAGGAACCTTTGCATCCCCTTTCTCTCTGTCCTTCCCCAACCCTTGTTGTCATATTAATTTTACTGTTGTCCTGTGAGTTTCTCTATCTGTATAACTCGTTATCACCTATCCCACAACCAACAATGGACCATTGTGGGCTGCACAATTCCTTGATTTGTCCTATTTATTCATTCATTTGTCCTTTGTACCATCTACTGTATATCTCTAATTCTCCTTTTCCCTGACTCTCAGTCTGAAGGAGGATCTTGACCCAAAACGTCACCTATTCCTTATCTCCAGAGATTGTGCTTGACTTGCTGAGTTACTCCAGCTTTTTGTGTCTTTCTTATAGCATTGTACTTTGTTTCTGGAAGAAACAAATTTTAGAGAGTACAACACCACGTTATTATCAAATACCATTTTTCTGCACTAGCCCAAACATCGAACGCTAGGTTTGGATCTAGAGAAAAGGTAGATAGGTTTCTAGACAAAACACATCAAGGAATATGGGGAGAGAGTAGATGTATGGTATTAGGATAGCTGTGATCATGTTGAACAGGCTCTAAGGGCCAAATGGCTTATTCCTGCTTCTATTTTCTACATATCTTATATTTACTGAGCCAGAACTCAAAGTGTCCTCCCTGAGATCTGTGACCTCCCACTACCTCAAACACAACCTTGCGTCAAGGTTACAGCTACTCTTAGCTTCTTAGCCTCAGGCTCACTCCAGGTTACTCCAGCTAATCTCTGGTGCATTTCATAGTTTGCTGCTTGTTCATTGATTCATTAAGGATGTCACCCAAACTCCACATTCCAAGAAAGAAGACTGCATCTATGTTCGCTCAATGTACAGGAGCAAGCAGAGTAGCCTCGGGCATTTTCCTGCATTGTAGACCTTATTATAGTCCAGGCAGTAATACACTGGACTCTTGCTGACAGAAGTATATTTGTTTTGTTAGGAGAATGTGGCAGTAATCCCGGAGGGCTGTCATTGACTGTCCACAGGAGGTATTTTCTTTGTTTTCAATGTTCCACCAAACAATCTAGGTCCCACCCATTCCATGAGAGGATATTCCCATCCCTTCCCATCATTGCATCCCCCATTCAATCAGCAGCAACACTCCCCTGTATCGAGAAATGTGTTGGCTTACTGAATGTCCCTGTGAGAGCAGACTGCATATATCTCGCCCTGCTAGGCTAAATGCCAACTGCAAAAAAGAAAATCAGTGCATAAATAGAGAGTGCTGCTAAAATTGACAATAGTAATTTCAGTGTGACATTATGCAGAGAAACTCAATAAAAATGCCCCGTGAACAACAAAACTGAAGATCTCAATCTTTATGAACTTTAAGAAACAGCATCTCACGAAGCTGTTTTAATATCATTTAAAAGGTAACAAGGCACATTCTAACTAATGTCAAAACAGATAAACAATTTTCTATGCAGAAAATTGAAAAAAAATCTGTACATGCTCGTGATAACAATTATAAAGTTATGTTGTTAAGTGTCTCTGTTTTGACTACAAGCAAATTATGGCACCAGGAAAGATAAATATAGATGACTATAATTACTTACTACACTTTGCACCATTTATCAAAAGAAATACCACATCCTATCAAATAATTTAATGATTTATTCAATCCCTAGAATAATTTTGGCTTCAGTAAAATGCATGGAAATCTATTTCATGAACCTATTTCATTAATCTATTTCAGTAAAGTTGTTCAATCCAAAGTTATGCTTTAAATAAGGAAAACTATGAGGAGTGAGTTAACTGGGATAGATTGGGGAGCTGCTGCACAGCTCTGTTGCCCCACTACAGGAAGGACATGGGGGCTTTTGGCAGGGTTTTGAAGAGGTATACCAGAATGCTTCCTGCCATGGAGGAAATTTGCTATCAGGACAACCAGAGTTGGGTCCATCTGCCCAACTTGTGAATGCAGACCAAGATGCCCCATCTAGGTTAGTCCCATATGCCCGCTGTTGGCCCATATCCTGCTAAAGCTTTCTTATCCATGTACTTGTCCAGATGTTGGAAAAACTTGGATTCTTTTCTCTGGACCATTGGAGGTTGCAGGGTGACCTGAAATAAGTATTACAATTATAAGAGGAATAGATGGAGTGAGCAGTCAAAATCTTTTTCCCAGGATGGAAATGTCAAAAACCAGAGGGCATAGTTTTAAGGTGAAAGGGACAGAATTTAAAGATGAGTGAGACACGGTTTTCACAAGGAGGATGGCGGGTGCCTGGAATGTGCTGCCAGGTAGATGGTAGAGGCAGATAAGATATGGAATTTCAAAGGCTTTAGATAAACACATGGATTTGCAGGGAATGCAGTATATGGACAGGCAGAGAAGATTAGTTTAACCTGCCATTATATTTGGCGCGAATATTGTGGGCCAAAGGGCCTGTTCCTGTGCTGTACCTTTCTATGTTCTACATTAATTAAAAGGCATGACAACACAGAAACAATGGTTAATTTTTGAGGAGTACATACAAGAACTACAATAGTCATACATATCTGCTAAGTATAAAAATATGAAAGGTGACCCAATCCTGCTAACAAAAGAAGTTCAGAATAATTTCAGATCCAAAGAGGATTTGTGTAGGAATGCTAGACAATTTTATCAAACCTAAGGATTGAACACAGCTTAGATTTCAGCAAAAAAGGATATGAAATACTTGTTTCTCATGCTTAATTAATTTTAGACTTTAGACTAAAAGTGTAATGTCTGAAATGAATTAAGCTTGAAAAGAAGTATGTGAAAATAAATATGCAAGAAGCAGACAATTTTTCTAAAATATGTTAAGAAAGGAAAGAGACATTTAGAGAAAACAAATCACTATGGTCAGGAATGTGGAATTCATAATTGGGGATAGATAGATCACTAAGCATTTAATAAAAACACGATGGTTCCACCACAGACAATGTAAAGGGAACTAAGAATATGATGAAGTGGAGGAACCAAGATAAATTAATAGGAGGAAGAAAATGGTTCTGGAGCAATCAACTGCACTAAAAAGTATAAATCCTCAAACTTCTTTCAACTTTGAGATATAATTTCTGAAGCTGTGACTGAAGTCCAGAAACGACGATGAATTATGCAATTTTAAATATTTTTTTGCAGTGCGAGACACTAGTGCAAACTATAACATTCTCGAAGAACATGATTGGTACTTGGACAAGGGCAAGGGCAGCACAGTAGAGTTGCTGCCGTACAGCACCAGAGACCTGGGTTCAATCCTGACAATGAGTGCTGGCTGTATGGAGTTTGTACCTTCTCCCTATGACTTTGTGGGTTTTCTCTGCGTGCTCCAGTTCCTTCCCACATTCCAAATATGTGTGCGTCAATTGGCTTCTGTAAATTGTGCCTAGTGCTAGCAGAGGGGCCTCCAAACTTTTCAGCATGAGGGCCACGTTATATATTTGGCATATTTTTGCAGGCCGCAGGAAAACATAAATATTTGTCACACGCACACACACACACACACACACACACACTGACACATCACACACACACACACACACACACACACACACGGGTGGACTTCCACATACCGATACACACAGCCACATAGACCGGAACACTGACACACCGGATGTGGCCTGCAGGCCATAGTTTGGAGTAGTGCTAGTGTATGGGGTGATCACTGGCTGGTGCTAACTCAGTGAAACAAAGAGCCTGCTTCCACGCTGTATATCTAATGTTTAAAGAGTAGGAATTCAGTCATGTGATTCCATTGGAATGATGTTTTTGGACGTTAAATTGATATTTGTGTCAGTTGAAGTTCTTAAGAAAATTCAAAACTAATAAAAGTGCAAATATATATCTCATTTTTAAGTTAGCCGTAAATGCATCATGGTCCAGAAATATGGGCGGAATTCTATAAAATCGTCATGGTGGATGTGCAGCAACAACTACGTGTATTTACTTGGGTTAGGGATATGAATTGGAATAGCACAGATACTGAGGAGGAACCGCGGAATGGAAGGGGCTAGAGAGATACTTATTTTTCTTGGACCAGTTTTGAAACTGTTCAAGAATTATGAAAGTGGTCAAGAATTATGAAAATGAGAGATTGCACCACCCGTGCCAATGTAGGTCCATGATCACACGTGTGGTGAGTGAAGGAATTTCATATCAGTTCAGCTTTACAGCAATAGAATAAGAAGGAGGCACATTTCAGTTCAGTTTATTGTTATGTGTTCCGAGGTACAGTGAAAAGCTTTTTGTTGCGTGCGAACCAGCAAGTAACTTTTCTGGTCAGGACCCGGCTCGAAGAAGGATCCTGATCCAACACGTTATCTGCCCATTCCCTTCTTCAGATGCTGCCTGACCTGCTGAGTTCTTCTACCGGAACGAGAAGGTTGGTCAGAAATAGACTGGAATAGTCAACTGTAAAGGTAACCATATACAGGTGATGATTTGAGTAGGCTTGTTGAGTTAGGAGGTAGAATTGGGCATTGTTATCAAGACTGGAAGTAGAAATGAGAAATTGTAAAGGTAAATGAGAAGGTAATTCACAGTAAATATTGCACTCAAGTTTGACAGTAAAATTGCATATAGACTAATCAGTCAGATTATTTTCAAGAATGGAGATGGGAAGCAATGGTGTTGGCTTTATTGATATTTCAGTGGAGTAATCGTGAGATGTGGTCTTAGAATAATGCCGAGTAGTGCAAGTTGAAACTGATACCAGGGGCAACATGCAGATCAGAATTAAGTGCTCAAGAAGGAACTGCAGATGCTGTAAAATCGAAGGTAGACAAAAATGCTGGAGAAACTCAGCGGGTGCGGCAGCATCTATGGAGTGAAGGAAATAGGCAACGTTTCAGGCCAAAACCTTTCTTGAGACTGATGCAGGGTGGGGGAGAGAAGAAAGGAAGAGGAGGAGCCAGAGGGCTGAGGGAGAGCTGAGAAGGGGAGGAGACAGCAAGGGCTACCGGATGCAGACTGCCCAAGCAGAATATGAGGTGCTGCTCCTCCAATTTCCGGTGATGCTCACTCTGGCCATGGAGGAGGCCCAGGACAGAATGGTCGGATTCGGAATGGGAGGGGGAGTTGAAGTGCTGAGCCGCAGGGAGATCAGGTTGGTTAATGCGGACCGAGCGGAGGTGTTCGGCGAAACAATCGCCAAACCTACGCTTGGTCTCACTGATGTAGATCAGCTGACATCTAGAGCAGCGGATGCAATAGATGAGGTTGGAGGATGTGCAGGTGAACCTCTGTCGCATTAAGAATTAAGACTGCTCTATGGATAGATCTTCTACCCGAGATAAAGGTGGTGGAGAAGGATGAGAAGCCACTGAAGCTTAGTTTGGCTGGATAGATAAGAAGTTGGACAGATTGGGCAGTGGTGAATCTGTACAATTCATTGCCACAAAAGGCTGTGGAGGCCAAGTCAATGAATATATTTTTTAAGGCAGAGATAGATAGATTCTTGATTAGTACGGGTGTCAGGGGTTATGGGGAGAAGGCAGGAAAATGGGCTTGAGGGGGAGAGTTAGAGCAGTCATGATTGGATGGCTGAATAGACCTGATGGGCTGGATGGTCTAATTCTGCTCCTATCCCTTAGGAACTTATGAACCTGTGCGTGTGTAACATACATGGCACAAGTAATGTTGCTTGGTACCACCTTTAGAGTTTTATCATGGGATCAGCTGCTCTCTGTGCCATTACAACTTTGCTCATTGGGGATGATTGTCTGTCTCAATGAACAAAGACACAGCGAGAAGAATGCAGCCCCTGGCACCATCAACTTTTTTCTTTGATTTAATAGTGCAGCGTTGTTTTTAGTTTCAATTACTGACAACTTTCCTGTATCTTTGAGAGATTTATTGAGACTGGGAGGTGTTGAGGAAGGATAGTGTCAAATGCTGCAGACAGCTTGAGACAGAAAAAAAGAGACTGATTATCTTTGTCACCGTCTCACGGGATGTTACAAAGAACTTTGAGCGCTATTTCAGAGCTGTTAAAGTAGAAAAAAAGCTAATTGAAGAGATTCAGACATTTGACAAAGTTGAGCATAGATTTAAGAATCAACAGGATGTTTGAAGACTTTTATGGATGAAGGGCATGTCCCACTGCGGCGACCTAATTGGCGAGTTTAGAAGAGTTTGCCCTCGACTCATACTCACAGCATGGTCGACACGAGGTCCTAGGTAGTCTTCGTAACTCTCCTTCCTACACGAGAGTAGACCCGCGTTCTCTATGCCTCAGCTTGGTCACGGCGTATTTTTCAACATGTTGAAAAATGCCCGCGAGTAAAAAAAGGTAGCCGTGGAACAAATCGATATATTTATACTCGTAGGTTTAGTAGAGGTAGGTCATAGTAGGTCGGCATGCTATCCTAGGTAATCGAAGACAATGGAAAGTAGTCGAAGGTAAGGCTCGTTGAGAAAAAAAAGGTAAGTAAACCGACCGTTAATGTTAAATGCCTGCTAAACTTTATTAAACATTGTATAACTTCTTAAATGTGACTCCCCTCCTTCTCCCCCCTTATCTCCCCCTTTAGCTCTCCCTCTCCACACTCTGTAAAGGACTTAATGTACTGTGCCAGCCGTCTTTTACCTTCCCACACACAAACACATTGTGGGTGTGAATTTCAGACAGCACTCCCCCCGCTTTCCCTGGCCCCCGCCTTTACGATGTGTTTGTGTGTGCGAGCGCAGACAGTCGATCCAACTCGTGGTTTCATCGCTGACGGTCGATCCAGCTCGAGGTTTTTCAGGTGAGTGCCCTCGAGCTTGAAGGTCGAAGACAGTCACTGAAAAGTCGTGTCAGTGGGACAGGCCCTTAAGGAAGGGTAAGGTAATTTCCAAGGAGATGTATCAAGGATAGATTTCCTTCATGGAGTCCAATTTGAAAGAGGTAGAAGTGGTGATGAAGGATGGAAAGCTATTACAAATGTTAATATTATCTAAAATGGGAGTGAGAGGTTGAATATGGCCAAGAAGATGGATCACTTGGATAAACTTTGGTCAAGTAGTTAGAGGAGGGAGGGAAACCAGAGAAAGATGTCAATGAAGAGCTTGGAATTGTTGGCAGTGCAATTCTTAGAAGTGTGGCATGCAGCGGTAAATAACAGGAGGGTTAAGGCAAAAGCAACTAATTGGTGGTCCCAATATTTGTGGCAAATAAGTCAATGGATGCCTTTCCTTTTTTGCTAGAAAAGGACAGAATTGGGTCGAAAGGAAGATTTAAGAAGACAGTTTAGAGCAGTGAAATTAAGCCAGATTGATTCTTTGGATTCCAAGAGGTTCTGCAAAAGTGAACTTTTTTAGCAATTAATAACAGGGTTAAATGCTGCTTAATCATGCTGGCAGTTGAATGGTGAAGTATGTTGCCCATCAGGAACATTTCAGTTTGCGTTCCTCAGAGTTATGAGTGTGAAGACGAATCCAAAAGCAAGTGAAGAGTGAAGTAAAGGAGAGCCATGTATTAATGAGGTATTAGGACACTAAATCTGAAGGAAATGGAGCAAACAAACTGCTGCAACACTGATTGTGATGTGTGGCGAGTCTAAGCCCAGACTGTGATGTGTAAGGCATCCTTTTTAATCCAGCATCAGACACAGTATAGTTGTGAGAGGAAGGGGAGGGAGGCACGTGAGATGAGAAAGGTACATGAAAATTAGTACAACTTGTCTGCTTGGGAGCTGAATTTTCAAGAGGACATCCACTACTCAGCATTGGGAAGTGTAAATAACTGTGAAGATTTAAGGGGCTGTCATAGGTAGGTAAAATTTAGCGGGCATTTTACCTACCTATGGGTCTTCTAGGTCCTGAAAACTCCAATGAGCCAATCAAAATGGCCGGTCAGCGAAGTAGATGGCCTTTGACTGCCTAATCCCGAGTTCTGGTGAGTTTGCCCTCGACTCGAACTCGCAGCATGGTCGACACGAGGTCCTAGGAGGTCTTGGTAATGCCCCTGTCCCACTTAGGAAACCTGAACGGAAACCTCTGGTGACCTTGCCTGCGACCCAAGGTTTCCATGAGGTTGCCGGAGGTTTTGGTCACTCGCCTGGAAAGCCTCAACCTGGATCGACCGATGCGTGAGCTGCATCTACTGACCAAAGATCCTATCGGATCTTTGCTACCGACCGCACACACACACACACACAAACACAAACACATTGTGAAGGTGGGGGCCAGGGACAGCGGAGGAGCGCTGTCTGCACGATGAAGAGGAAGGTAAACGGCTGTCACAGAGCACAGTAAGTCCTTTAGAGAGCGCGTGAGCGGGGGAGAGAAGGGGAGAGAGAGGGGAGAGAGAAGGGGGGAGAAGGGGAGAGACGTGGGGAGAAGGGGAGGAGAAGGGGGGAGAAGAAGTGGAGACAGTTTTAAGAAGTTTAATAAATTTAGCGGGCATTTTACCTACCTATGGGTATTCTAGGTCCTGAAAACTCCAATGAGCCAATCAAAATGGCCGGTCAGCGAAGTAGATGGCCTTTGACTGCCTGTAAATAAATAGCGACCCCACTCCACTGGCTTCGACCAAATGGCAACCTATTTTTAGTTGAGGCCGGTTTTGATTTTGTTGAAACAATCGAAGCAAACTAGATGAAGCCTCGACCACGTGGAAACCACTTTCGACCATTAGGGAGAGTGACCAAAACCTCTGGCGACCTCATGGAAACCTTGGGTCGCTGGCAAAGTCACCAGAGGTTTCCGTTCAGGCTTCCTAAGTGGGACAGGGGCATAACTCTCCTTCATGCTCGAGGGTAGTCCCCGTGTACTCGGGGCCTCAGTTAGGTCGCAGCATATTTTTCAACATGTTGAAAAATGCCCATGAGTAAAAAAAGGTTGCCATGGAAAAAATCAATATTTTTTTACTCATAGGTTTAGTCGAAGTAGGTCGTAGTAGGTCGGCATGTTATTCGTAGGTAATCGAGGGTAGCCGAAGGAAATTGAAGGTAGTCGTAGATTGTCTTCAACATAGTCGAAGGGAGGTCGAAGGAGATCGAAGGGGGTCGTCTTCACTCTCCACTATTCGGTATCCAATTTTCCCAAAGTAAATCGTAGCTAGTCGTAGCTAGTCGTAGCTAGTCTTCAACATAGTCGAAGGAGGTCGAAGGAGGTCCTCTACGTTGTCGAAGGAGGTCTTCAACATGACATTATTTCAAACTCTCCTAAACTCTTCTAAACTCGCTAATTAGGTAGCCGCAGTGGGACAGCCCCCAAAGGTAAAGGTAAAACCCCAGTGAACTCAGAACAATTTACGTTGAGGTGGGGGTTTGAAATCGTCGTGCAGAGACTAAAGGGGCTGTCCCACTGTGGCGACCTAATCCGCGAGTTCTGGCTAGTTTAGCCTCGACTCATACTCGTAGCATGGTCGACACGAGGTCCTAGGAGGTCTTTGTAACTCTCCTTCATGCTCGAGGGTAGTCCCCGCATACTCGAGGCCTCAGCTAGGTCTCAGCGTATTTTTCAACATGTTGAAAAATGCCCGCAAGTAAACAAAAGGTCGCCATGGAAAAAATCGATACTTTTTTTATTGTAGGTTTAGTCGAAGTAGGTCGTAGTAGGTCGGCATATTATTTGTAGGTAATCGAGGGGAGCCAAAGGTAAACAAAGGTAGTCGAAGGTAGTCGTAGATATTCAACATAGTCGAAGGGGGGTCGAAGGAGATCGAAGGAGGTCGCCTTCACTCTCCACTATTCAGTGTACAATTTTCCTGAAGCTAGTCTTCAACATAGTCGAAGGAGGTCTTCTACATAGTCGAAGGAGGTCTTCAACATGACATTTTTTCAAACTTTCCTAAACTCTTATAAACTCGTGAATTAAGTTGCCGCAGTGGGACAGCCCCTTTATGAAGAAAATAATGATGATATCTTAGCGAGGAAGGTTTAATAATAGAAGAAGGGTCTCGACCCGAAACGGCGCCTATCTCCTTCGCTCCTTAGATGCTGCTGCACCCGCTGAGTTTCTCCAGCTTTTTGTGTACCCAAGGTTTAATAATATCTGGGTCAATAACAGTAACTAGATATCTTAAATGAGGGGTGAAAGGGGTGGAACAAGATAAACTACGGCAGGTGGAAAAAGTGTAGTAGCAAAGTCAGACAAATAATTGGGTGATAAGTGCCAGACAATTATCATAGCAGTGTGGTAGGTTAAGGGAAAGGTTTAATCAGGCAGGGAGGTATTCTTAGAGGGTATCATTACGGTCCTTATGAGAGGTTTCTGCCGAAGTGATCCCACAACTGATACTGATGAAGCTGTTGCCAGAGGTGGTGATACCCAGAGTATGCAAACTGGCTGTGGTTAATTTGGCAGGAAGTGGATGCGCTGGATTAGAAGGATGGCAGGAGAATAGAAGGGGGCATTCCCATCTATGAGGGAATCTGGCTTGGATAGATGGTGGGAGAATAGGAATATTTAGCAGAGCAAAGGGGCTGGGATAGTGATCAGGAAGGGGGCAGTAGAAAATAAAAATAAAGCAATAAAAGCAGGTGTGGAAGAGTAAACAAAATACATGCAAATAGGCACAGGATAAACAAATTATATTAGCTTTGTGTTACACAAATCATTAGAAATTGGATATAAAGTATGGAATAGAGAAGAGACACTAGAAACCATATGGAGAGGGGTTGGCCTAATTGGCCCAATTGGAATATTTCATGGGTAAGAAAGGGTTAGAGGAATATATAGTCCTTCAGAAAAGAAACACGCCCTTTGGGGTTAAATTGGAGGACAGATCTTATCCTCACGAAGAAAAAAAAACTATCATCCTTGAGGAAAAACATAGTCACTGTTTAACCTATCAGACAACTTATTTAGGGCTAAAAGGAATCCTGTCTAAAATAAGGGCAAAATAAAAGAAAATATAAGAAAAGCAGCATAAGATCTGGCCACCAATTTAGCTTCTCTAGTTTTAAGTCAATATAGGAGGAAACACACATGTGTAGCAAGGGAACTGCAGATGCAGGTTTACACAAAACGTTACGTATTTCTTCTCCAGGGATGCTGCCTGACCTGCTTAGTTACTCCAGCATTTTATGTCTATCTTAGGAATATCATTTACCTCACCTTGAAAGGCAGATGGAATTTCTGGAACGGTAGCCAAATTTGTAATTATTTTAGAGGTTGGAAATGATCAATTAATGGCCCTGTCCCACTGTACGAGCTCATTCAAGAGCTCTCCCGAGTTTAAAAAAAATCGAACTCACGGAAGCATGTAGAATGTACGTAACGGGTCATCGGAGCTCGGGACGTCTCTTAGCGGCTCGTAACGCTAACGGCAGGTACTCGGGAAACGCGGTAAGCTTGGGAAGACTCGGGAAGATTTTTCAACATGTTGAAAAATGTCCACGAGAGCCCCGAGTACCTATGAGCGTCCATTACCGTAAATCTCCGAGCGAATCAGGGCAAACTCAGGAAAACTCTTGAATGAACTCGTACAGTGGGGCAGGGCCCTTAAACTCCATTGTAAGAAATATCGCTGGACAAAGGATTGATTTAACAGAGTTGAAGTGAATAATAAGATTCACTTGAAAGCAGATCAGCAAATTGTTGAGAACCAAAAGATTGCTTTTGTGATGAGAATATTTATTGAGCTTGAGCAGTCATAAGTGTTTTCAAATTTCACCCTCCATTCCACCACATTCCGAGCAGTAGTCATGTGAAAACAGCTTAGTCAAAAAAAACGCTCATCTGTAGAAAGCCACAAATAAACGAAGACCCGTTAAAGATACCAGAAACACATCCATCTGTTGCAAAACAAAATGTGACAGCTTCTGGTTTCCGCTTATGAGGAGGATATTAGAAATGTTTCTTGGAATCTCTTCAACTACACAACACACAAGGTAAAAGACTGGCAGAAGCACTGAAATAAAATACATTATTTTGTTTGCTTTCATTTATCCTTTATGTTTATGCCTCTATTAGGTCAATCATTGTATTTCTAGGAGCAAGTGAAGTATTTTCCCTCCAAATTCATGAAGTATTTTTTGAAGTATTCTAAACCTTGGAAATTGTAGCTTCATAGTGATGTTGCATGGAAGTAGAAGTTTTCACCTATCCTGCTGATATCAGATGCTTGGCAATGTTATCAATTTAATCCTACTTAATTCTCTTCAAATAATTCAGCAGTATTTCTGAAACCAAGTGCATCATCAGCATCATCAGTTCTGTTCCCCAGTCAGTTTTCTGATCATGGTGTCGGAGTTCTGTAATCCTTTGGATTTTAATGACATTTGTCAACAGATTTATGATAGTGCTTTTATGATACAGTCCAATGCCTAGGCTTTTTTGCAGAAGTAGCTGCTTTTCCCAACAATCCACATTGACCCATCAATATTTTCCCTGATGCAATGCGACAACATGTTTTGTGAAATTAGACAATAGACAATAGACAATAGACAATAGGTGCAGGAGTAGGCCATTCGACCCTTCGAGCCAGCACTGCCATTCAATGTGATCATGGCTGATCATCCCCAATCAGTATATTCCTGCCTTCTCCCCATATCCCCTGGCTCCGCTATCTTTAAGAGCCCTATCTAGCACTCTCTTGAAAGTATCCAGCGAACCGGCCTCCACCACCCTCTGAGGCAGAGAATTCCACAGACTCACAACTCTCTGTTTGAAAAAGTCTTTCCTTATCTCTGTTCTAAATGGCTTATCCATTATTCCTAAACAGTGGCCCCTTGTTCTGGACTCCTCCAACATCGGGAATATGTTTCCTGCCTCTAGCGTATCTAAACCCTTAATAATCTTGTACGTTTCAATAAGACACCCTCTCATCCTTCTAAACTCTAGAGTATACAAGCCCAGCCGCTCCATTCTCTCAGCATTTGACAGTCCCGCCATCCCGGGATTAACCTTGTGAACCTATGCTGCACTCCCTCAATAGCAAGAATGTCCTTCCTCAAGTTTGGAGACAAAAACTGCACACAATACGCGAGGTGTGGTCTCACTAGGGCCCTGTACAACTGCAGAAGGACCTCTTTGCTACTATACTCAACTCCTCTTGTTATGAAGGCCAACATGCCATTCGCTTTCTTCACTGTCTGCTGTACCTGCATGCTTACTTTCATTGACTGATGAACAAGGACCCCCAGATCCCATTGTACTTCCCCTTTCCCCAACTTAGCACCATTTAGATAGTAATCAGCCTTCATGTTTTTGTTACCAAAGTGGATAACCTCACATTTATCCACATTAAATTCCATCTGCCATGCATCTGCTCACTCACCTAACCTGTCCAAGTCACCTTGCATTCTCATAGCATCCTCTCACAGTTCACACTGCCACCCAGCTTTGTGTCATCTGCAAATTTGCTAATGTTACTTTGAATCCCCTCATCTAAATCATTGATATATATGTAAATATTAGAGCATTTGTTGGAATTTCACACTTAGATTTAGGTTTGGTTAGGTTGATTATTGTCACATGTGCCTAGGTTCAGTGAAAAGCTATGTTTAGAATGTTATCCAAATTGATCAGATATACCATATATAAATATAATAATTTGAACTCAAGTACCATATCTACAGTAGAACAAAGGGGAAGATACAGAGTGCAGTGTATAGCTCTCAGCATTGTAGTGTATTGAGGCACATCAGTTCCATGGACAACATCCAATGTCCATAACGGGGTAGTTGTGAATCATGCAGCTTATGGAAGGATGTTCAGAAGTCTAATAATAGAGGGGAAGCCACTGTTCCTGTGTGGCTACTGTACCCTCTGCCAGACAGAAGCAGAGAGAAGTAGGAATGCCTGGGGTGAGACACGTCTTTGATTATGTTGGCTGCTATTCCTCGGAAGCATGAAGTGCAGTTGTAGTCAATGGTGTGGCGTATGCTCTGTGTGATAGACAGGGCTACATCTGTAACTCTCTGCGGTGTCTCACGGTTTGTGACCTAACGGCATGCATTCTATGGTGCATCTGTAGAAGTTTGCAAGAGTCACTGGAGACATGCCAAATTTCCTCAAAGGACGCGTAAATTCCAGGAGAGATTGGGTTAAGTTGTTCCGAATCATATCATTCATGGAACAGTCAATACAGAAGAATGTTTTCATTAAATACAGCAGTGTGATTTAAAGGGTCAATGGCTCATTTTACTGCAACCTCTGCTGTCTGCTGCAGAACATGAAGGCGAGCTACTGATTATGAACCCTGCGGGATTTGGGGATGAGATTCCTGAACAAAACACCTCTTTCATGCTGCCTTCCCGGAGGAGCTACCATGTACCCTTACTCTTAACTCTACCTCATTCAGTTAATTTCTTACCTTACTTTAGTATTTTTATTTTTTACACTACTTCATATTGTACCACAATCTTTGCAATATTCTGCTGTTTTGCTTTATCATTACATTCATTAGTTTAGTTTAGTTTAGAGATACAGTGCAGAGACAGGTCCTTCGGCACACTGAGTCTGTGCCGACCAGCGATCCCCGTATACTATCCTACACACTAAGGGCAATTTACAATGTTTACCAACACCAATTAACCAACAACCCTGTGCGTCTTTGGAATGTGGGAGGAAGCCGAAGCACCCAGGGAAAACCCACGCCGTCTTGGGGAAAACAGACAGCACCCGCAGCCAGGAGCAAACCCGGGTCTCAAGCAATGGAAAGCAGCAGTTGCACCACTGTGCCGCCCTTTGTTACATCTATCGTTACCATCTATAGTTTACTTTAGAGATACAGCATGGAAACAGGCCCATCGACCCACTATTACTTCTCCATTATAAGTTGCTACCTCACAGACCCAGGTTTGTTTTGCTTTCTGTGTGGAGTTTGCATGTTCTTTCAGTGACTGTGAGTTTTCTTTTCAGTGACTGTGGGTGCTCTGATTTCCTCCCACAATCCAAGAATGTGGGGGTTTTTAGGTTAATTGGCCTCTGTAAATTTTTCCGAGTGCGTAAGGATTTAATCCAATAGTGCGATAACATAGAACTAATATGAACATGTGATCATTGTCCATTGTGGACTCAGTAGGAATGCTGTAACTCTAATCTAAACTAAAATAAAAAAGATAAGTTGCAAAGAATACACAAAATCATCCATTTCCATTTATGTATTTCATGCAATTGTAGCAACCCTTAAAGATAAATAAACATGATCATCTTTGCATTGCCTACCCTGCTTTGTCCTATGTATTCTGAGTGTCAGTTATGCACAATATTTTTGATATTATTGTCACTTCTTTGCACAGGAATTTTTCATTACTTGAAAGTTTTCTAACTGAAGTGGCTTCTGAGTCAAACACACTGAAGAGCATAATGTTTAATTCAGAGCACCAAACTGCAGAAACTTTTAAAAATACAATTTAAATAATGTGGTGCAATTGCAAACATTTGTTTTACTAAAAAATATTTCCACATTGAAATCGGAAGGATCCCTGAAAAACCCCACTAGAAAACCTAATCAGCATTTGCTGAAAATAGCACAGTGTGCATGTGCACAGGCTGAAAAACTGACAATGAGTTTGCTTTCAGCTAAATCTGAATGTCACTATTCTCATGGATGGCTTCTATCTTATAACTAGAAATTTGGACTATGATATATCGACACCCTTGTTTAAGAGACCCACCCAAGCATGTTAGAGAAAATTTGTCTACTTTAATAGTAAGATTAAACGAGAACTTACCAGTTTGAAGTTTGATCTTTATTTTATGAGGAGTCGAGTTGAGGGACTACGTGAATAGAAGCCCGTACAGCCGTTGGTGCGTCAATCTTCAAAGCAGCGGAATGAATTTGCAGCTAACAATGACTGAAGTATAATGGTAAGATGATAAAACTAGAACTACCAGATGAGATCTATGAGGGTGGGAGCGGAGGGCACGTAGTCCCTCAACTCGACTCCTCATAAAATAAAGATCAAACTTCAAACTGGTAAGTTCTCGTTTAATCTTACTATTTTACTTCGGAGTCACGTGAGTGACTACGTGAAGACTTCAAAGCACTGTGAATTCACGCCGCACTCAAATCCGACGTTCACACTGCCTGGATTGACTCAAAAGTCGTTATCATGCATCACTAATACATTTGTTAAATGAATAACAAGTTTATTTACAAACAAATCATAACAAACCCCTCTAACTCAGGGGAAAAGTGTAACAGTACTGAAACCAGAATCAGCAAACACCCCGAGCCTTGAAATCGGCTTGTGATAAAACCTCTGAAAAGTTAGCTCACTGGACCATCCTGCGGCCGCGAGGATATGGTCTATTGGCAAGTCCATCGCCCTTGCCGTGGAAGTTGATGCCGCCCTGGTGGAATGAGATTTGAATTTATCAGTATCAATTCCTGCACTTGCCAGGACCTGCTTTAGCCAACTTGAAATCGTTTGCACCGACACCTTACTGTGTGGTTTTTTGTGACTAATAAACAAAGCCAACTCTGTTCCTCTCAGAGGTTTAGTAATCTCAATGTAACGAGATAAATGTGAGACTACACACAAGCGATCATCTGCAGGGTATGCTGAAAAAACAATTTTACCTCCTGTCATGCCTCTTCTATTATGTTTAAGCAAATCATAGACATAAAATATAATGGCATCAGCCGACACATGGATTCTATCTAGCCGTAGCTTTTGCAACGTTTGTACACGTTGAGCTGAAACCAACGCCATAAGCATGACCACCTTCATAGTTAATTTGGCTATAGATAGGCTTGTAACCGGAGCCCACTGGCGAAGAACCATAAGAACCTCACTCACATTCCAAATACCGGCATACCTGGGTTTAGGAGGATTAGAATTGAAAAACTCCCTTCATGAATCGTGAAATTAACGGATGTGTCCCTACTGTATGCAATTTTGCATTCATAGGTAAATAAGAAGACAGAGCACTTCTGGCTGAATTAATCGCACTGTAACTTAATTTTTGGTCGAAATAAAGAGTTGACAAAACTCCAATACGTCCGTGATCCCTGCAGTGTGATATACAATATTCTGCTGTAGGCAGAATTGCTCCCACTTCCTTATATAGGTGATATATTGCTGCTGTGTACTATCCCTGCAGGCCAACGTGAGAATATCCACAGTCCGATGAGACAGTCCTCTCCCCAGGTATGGTCTCCTTAAAATCTGCAAATTAACAGATCAATACGATCATATAAAGGATGTTGATCCCCAGTGACTGGATTTACCAGTAGATTTTTATTCTTGGGCATAAGCTTGTATTCTTGTAAGGCTCCCTAGCCATTTGTAATACAACGGGAAACCATGCTTGTGTAGGCCAATCTGGCACTACCAATACCCCTGAAGCGGAGTCCTCCTTGATCTTTTGCAAACATCTGCTGATGAGACAGAATGGAGGAAATACATACACAAACATTCCTCCCCAATGCAGCGAAAACGCATCCACTGCTACTGCCCCAAGATCTGGTTCCCATGAAACATATCTAGGTAACTGATGATTTAATCGAGATGCAAACAAGTCAATATCTGGCATCCATACTGAACAATCATTTGGTTAAATACATCCCGATTTAACATCCATTCAATGTTGTCATTAAACTGACGTGACCTAGTGTCAGCTACCATGTTGAAACTTCCTGGCAAATAAAGTGCTGAAAACCAGATATTTTGGTCAATACACCAGCTCCAAATCTGGTTAGCCAGTCTATCACAAGACTGTGACTTAACTCCACCCATGTGGTTTACATATGCCACTGCTGTGGTGTTGTCAATCTGAACCTGCACATGCAGATCCCTCCTTGTAGAACAATGAGCTTTGAGCCCATACCAGGTGCCCAACAACTCTAAATAATTAATCCCTCTTAATTGAAGAAGCGATGTCTCATCCACATTCCATCTGCCTCCACAACTAGAAGACATATCTGTTGCACCCCAACCCAGTGCACTTACATCAGTCTGTAATATCAGTGACGGTGGTTCCACCAAAACCTTCCTAAACTTTTTGAAACATGTACTATCCACCATTGTATGTCAGCAATCGCCCCAGCTGACAACTGCATAGGCCTATCAAAATGGCCCCTTTGTATTCTCAGTGCCTGTTCCTTTGATCGTTGTAATTGTTGATAATGCAGAGGACCATACTGCACAGCTGGAAATGCTGCAACAAACTTTCCAATTAAACGGGCTGCTTGTCTAATCGAAGGCCGTAGTTCTCCAACGAGATTAACACAGTCCTCAATTAACTGATTCAATTTATCCCTGGGCAAAGTTACCAACATGTGATTGGAATTAATGGTAAATCCCAGATAATCAATAATTTGGACTGGTGATAATTTAGATTTATCTGGGTGAATAACAAATCCCATTTGTTCAAAAGTGATTTTAACAACTGAAACTGATGATTGAGTTTCAGCATGAGTCTTTCCAAAAATCAGAATATCATCTAAATGGTAAATCCCAGATAATCAATAATTTGGACTGGTGATAATTTAGATTTATCTGGGTGAATAACAAATCCCATTTGTTCAAAAGTGATTTTAACAACTGAAACTGATGATTGAGTTTCAGCATGAGTCTTTCCAACAATCAGAATATCATCTAAATAGGCCATTACCACATGCCCCTGAGCTCTAAGTAATGCTAACACAGGTTTTACCAATTTAGTGAATAATCTAGGAGCTGAAGTTAATCCATTCGGCAATGCCCTGAATTGCCACAGCTCAGTCATCCAAATAAATTTCAAATATCTTCTATCATCACCATGAATAGACACTGAGTAATACGCATTCTTTAAATCAATGGTTGCCATATAATACCCTTTGGACACTAGATGTTTGCCCGTGGTAAAGGTCTCCATTTTGAAATGCCTATAACAAACAAATTTGTTCAAACTCGATAAATCCAGAATAATTCTACATCCCCCAGTCTTTTTAGATCTGGGAAATATACTTGACAGAAATTGTTGACTTTGATAGACAGAAGGCTCAATTACCCCTTTCTTATGTAACGACTGAATCTCTGCTTGAATAAGCACATTTTCCTCATAATAAGTTTACGACTAGGAAAATGTTGATTAGGTAGACTGTCCTTAGAGTAAAATTCAATTTTCACCCCTTCAATACTACTAAGTATGAACAAATCTGATGTCAACTGCTGCCATTGTTTGAGAAACAATTTTAACCTTCCCCAATTTGAACAGGAACATCAGTTAATTCATCATCTGTCAATGTTATATTCCTTACCTGCATCTTTCCTTGCGGACCTTGTTGTCCTCGACTTCTTGTAGAGAACCCTTTTTGCCTTGCTTGCCAGCTGGCTTAATGAGGGCCATGGTTTTAACAACCTCATGACAGTCTTTGACCCTTTTTGCAAGGTTACCACCAAGCAACAGATTTTGTGGTGGTACACTGGTCGGTTTGCACAAACTCGCCAAATTCGGATTAGCACTGGCCTAATAGCGGGCCTCCTGATATTATTAATTTCAAAAATGCATTACAAAGGAATCCCAGTTCGTCCTGGTGTGCTTCAACCATATTGCTTGTATCAATAACTTTCACCACAGCTGTAATACCTGCTGACAACAGTTTAAGCACTTTTTTAAAACTTCATCTCCTGGGCCCTAGCAGGCATACCCATCTATGACCAAATTTGGTGATTAACCACCGGTACCTTCAGGAGATCACAATTAACAGGAGCTTTATAGTTTTTTGCTACTTCATCCATAGCTAGCTCCTGTAACTGGTGGGAGAGCATATACTGAATTGCTTCGGCCAATTCTACATCAATCGCCTTACCTGCCTCTCTATGCTCAGCAAACTTCCCAGCAATGTTCGGAATTACCTCCAACCGAACTCCTTTACTGCTCTCCCCAGCATAGAATCAGTGTCAGCAAACTGCACTGATAGAACATCCTCCTCACAGGCAGGATAGTTCTGCAGCCCTGAAACAGGTGCTGCTAGCACAAGCTCTCCATCAGCCTGGCTTGGGCACCACTCCTCCTCACGGAGCTGGTCCCTGTCGAGCATTCTTTTGTAATAAAATCTCGACGTGGGAGAGCCGTGAGCAAATGGACTCTCCTATGGAGGGTATAACCTCCAGGCCCGACTCATCTACGGGCCACAGAGACTTGCCAGTGGCCTTCCGCCCTACTGGCAAGCCTCCACTGCCCCCCGGCAGTGGGTCCGCAACCACTGGCTGTGTAGCCAGCACCGGACCAGGTGTACCAGACGGGCCTCCATCCTCAACACTCTCCTGCCACTTTTCCTTTCTACCCCCGGAGCGCCTCGCCGACACCTTCTTCACTTTCTGCAACATATCTACCAGAACTCCAAACCGTCGCAGAAAATGACCTGTGGTAAAAAATTTTTTTTTTAAAAAACCTTACCTCCGTTTAAACTTACCGCTCGGAGGAGCGCTGCTGCTCCAACTGGCCGACTGCACCAGCGTCTGACGTCAAGACGCACCAACGGCTGTACGGGCTTCTATTCACGTAGTCACTCATGTGACTCCGAAGTAAAATATTCTTATTGAACTAAAACAGAAACCAAGGGCTGGGGAGAAATTATGGCCCCAAACCCCCCCAACCCCCCCCCCACACACATGAATCTCCTGAAGACGAAATTCCAACTTCCCGAAATTCCAACGACCCTGAAACCTTGCACCCTGTCCCCTCTCCTCTCAGCTCTTCACAATTCAAAACTCCGCCGCTGTCAGTGCTGTAAGGCAGTAACTGTGCCACCGTGCCGCTCATAAGTTTAGAGATACAGTATGGAAACAGGCCCTTCAGCCTACTGAATCTACGCTGACCATCGATCACCCGTTCACACGGGTTCTATGTTGTCCCATTTCCCCATCCATTCCCTGCATGCTAAGGTCAATTTACAGAGGACAATTAACCTACAATCCCGCATGTCTGTGATGTGGGAGGAAACCCTAATGGTGCAGGGAGAATTCTGATGATGGTCATTGATCCAAAACATTAAGTATGTTTCATTTCATCAAAGATGATGACTTACCCACTGAATGTCCTGAGTGATTTCTGTTTTTTTTTTTTGCTAATGTGGAAGTACTCGTTTTTGTGCTTGTACAGGATAACCAGGCGAGAGAATATGGAATAATTAGCTTACTATCCAGGAGCTACAGTAAATATTAGAAAAATGTAACATGCAGAATATTGGAATGATTATCACACAGTTCTTTGCATATGGAAAAATTAAAGTAAACATTTTACAATTAGTTTTTGTTGGTCTAAAATTCCAATGGTCGCATGATTTAGAAAAGTGGCTTTCAAGTGAAGTTTGTCTTTTAATTGATTTTAATAAGCCAACATAGTCACAACATACTTTTTGATCGGCAACAACTATACATGATAATCTTTGTGTTTTCTTATCACATTATTATCCTTGGATTCCAGTTACCTTAAGTAAAATAAAGCATGTGGGAGGATGACTGGTACATCTGCTAAAACAGTGTCAACTTTGTGTATGATATTACCACTTTCTGATTGAAAGGCCTTGCAAAGAAAACTAAATGTATCTAGTTATGTTGCAGTTTGAATCATCTTGCACTATGTCATATGAAGGTAATCATGATCTTAACAAAGAAACAAATGACAGAATTTGTTTCACATATTTACAGTAATGTCGATGAAATAAAAAAAAGATTACCCAAAAGAAAATACGATGCATCATGATGCAGATTTCATATTTTTTGCTGACAAGAAGTAAACAAAAAGTTAGTAATTGTACAGTAAGACTTGCATTGTGGATTTATCATTTGAATTGCACAGTACTGAATTCCACAGTAGTTATTTCTGTGCTTAAACAATTGTCAGTGTTAAGAACTGATAATATGAGGCTTTAAAATGTATCTGACTGATTTAATTTTGGATTTGCTTTAAAAATCAGGCCACATTTACAGCAGACAAGTAGGACATTCAGCCCAATAGTACAATGAATGGTGTATATGCTATCCACAAGTCTCCCATTATCCTGATTCATTTAATTGTATCCTCAACACAGTGATAACCATAGCAGTTTACCTTGGTGATGTTGCCATTGAAAGCACGATATTTCTAGAAATTCATATTCGACTAGTAGTTTTAAATTGTTATGTAGTTGCATCAGCATTTTGCATCCTACCTGCAAAACTTATTCCATTGACTTTATTTTGTACTGCAGGGGTAAGTTTCTATGAACAAAGGAACCCTATTTGGGATAATTTGTTTTCTGCAAGTGCCAGTTATCACGCAACTGACACGAAGGAAATCCAAGGTCCAAGACAGAGTTGATGCACTTTTAAGATGAGCCTGTAAATGGGCGAACAGCTTATCAGTTCCAGGAGTAATATTCCTTCGTAGGCAAAAACGATGCCAGTCAGGGTCACTTGTCAGTTGCAGATTTCCTGTCCTTTTGACATCAGGCAGTGAAGACCACAACTCTGTAATCCTCTTGATCTTCTCAAGGATGAGTCAACGCTCTTCAACCTGAGGTTGCCAGTTTAGTGCAAATTGTCAACCAAATGCTAATCCTCTGCGGTGCACTACTGGAAGAGCTATCATTTCACCACTTAGGATTTCACTGCAGAATGATTATTCATATTTACATAAGCTCTTCCTGTCCTTGATTTCATTGCAGATGAGTGCATTAATATGTGTAGTTTCCTTGTTTCCTCTCGCACTCCTTTTCCCCACCCCCTCCAACGCACCACCACCAGCCAAACCCTTCTCGTCCCCTTCCTGGATTTACTTTCCACACCTGCTCTGCCCATGAATAAATTCACACACTTTTTTTTAATACCTTTTTTGAATAAAAGCCTCTTCCCTTGATTCAGGCTTCAACATTGTAATCCCTAATTGGTTGAGTTCTTCATTAGGATGGAGAGTGACATTGTTAATTCAGAAACAAGGGTTCTGATCTTAAAGAAAGGCAACTTTGAGGGTATGAGACGTGAATTGGCCAAGATAGACTGGCAAGTTATTCTTAAAGGGTTGACGGTGGATATTCAATGGAAGGCATTTACAGACTGCATGGATGAACTACAACAATTGTTCATCCCAGTTTGGCAAAAGAATAAATCAGGGAAGGTAGTGCATCCGTGGATAACAAGAGAAATCAGGGATAATATCAAATCTAAAGATGAAGCATACAAATTAGCCAGAGAAAGCAGCCTACCAGAGGACTGGGAGAAATTCAGAGTCCAGCAGAGGAGGACAAAGTGCTTAATTAGGATAAGGAAAATAGATTATGAAAGAAAACTGGCAGGGAACATAAACACGGACTGCAAATGTTTTTATAGATATATGAAGATAAAAAGGTTAGTTTAAACAAACATAGGTCCCTTGCAGTCAGAAACTGGTGAATTGATCATGGGGAACAAGGATTACACAAAAAGCTGGAGAAACTCAGCGGGTGCAGCAGCATCTAAGGAGCGAGGGAGATAGGCGACTATCTCCTATCTCCTTCGCTCCTTAGATGCTGCTGCACCCGCTGAGTTTCTCCAGCTTTTTGTGTAACCCTTGATTCTCCAGCATCTGCAGTTCCTTCTTTAACACATGGGGAACAAGGACATGGCAGACCAATTGAATAACTACTTTGGTTCTGTCGTCACTAAGGAAGACATAAATAATCTGCCGGAAATAGCAGGGGACCGTGGGTCAAATGAGATGGAGGAACTGAGTGAAATCCAGGTTAGCTGGGAGTGGTGTTAGGTAAATTGAATGGATTAAAGGCCGATAAATCCCCAGGGGCAGATAGGCTGCATCCCAGGGTACTTAAGGAAGTAGCCCCAGAAATAGTGGCTGCATTAGTGATAATTTTTCAAAACTCTTTAGATTCTGGAGTAGTACCTGAGGATTGGAGGGTAGCTAATGTAACCCCACTTTTTAAAAAGGGAGGGAGAGAGAAAACGGGGAATTACAGACCAGTTAGTCTAACATCGGTAATGGGGAAACTGCTAGAGTCAGTTATTAAAGGTGGGATAGCAGCACATTTGGAAAATGGTGAAATCATTGGACAAAGTCAGCATGGATTTATGAAAGGTAAATCATGTCTGACGAATCTTAGAGAATATTTCGAGGATGTAACTAGTAGAGTGGATAAGGGAGAACCTGTGGATGTGTTATATCTGGACTTTCAGAAGGCTTTTGACAAGGTCCCACATAAGAGATTAGCATACAAACTTAAAGCACACGGTATTGGGAGTTCAGTATTGATGTGGATAGAGAACTGGCTGGCAGACAGGAAGCAAAGAGTAGGAGTAAATGGGTCATTTTCAAAATGGCAGGCAGTGACTAGTGGGGTACTGCAAGGCTCAGTGCTGGGACCCCAGCTAACAATATATATTAATGATCTGGATGAGGGAATTGAATGCAACATCTCCAAGTTTGCGGATGACACGAAGCTGGGGGGCAGTGTTAGCTGTGAGGAGGATGCTAGGAGGCTGCAAGGTGACTTGGATAGGTTGGGTGAGTGGGCAAATGCATGGCAGATGCAGTATAATGTGGATAAATGTGAGGTTATCCACTTTGGCGGCAAAAACAGGAGGGTAGGCTATTATCTGAATGGTGGCCGATTAGGAAAAGGGGAGATGCAACGAGAGCTGGGTTTCATGGTACACCAGTCATTGAAAGTAGGCATGCAGGTGCAGCAGGCTGTGAAGAAAGCGAATGGTATGTTGGCATTCATAGCAAAAGGATTTGAGTACAAGAGCTGGGAGGTTCTACTGCAGTTGTACAGGGTTTTGGTGCGGCCACACCTGGAGTATTGCATACAGTTTTGGTCTCCTAATCTGAGGAAAGACATTCTTGCCATAGAGGGCGTACAGAGAAGTTTCACCAGACTGATTCCTGGGATGGCACGACTTCCATATGAAGAAAGACTGGATAGACTCGGCTTGTACTCGCTTGAATTTAGGAGATTGATGGGGGATCTTATAGAGACTTACAAAATTCTTAAGGGGTTGGACAGGCTAGATGCAGGAAGATTGTTCCCGATGCTGGGGAACTCCAGAACAAGGGGTCACAGTTTAAGGATAAGGGGGAAGTCTTTTAGGACCGAGATGAGAAGATCATTTTTCACACAGAGAGTGGTGAGTCTGTGGAATTCTCTGCCACAGAAGGTATTTGATGCCAATTCATTGGCTATATTTACGAGGGAGTTAGATGTGGCCCTTGTGGCCAAATGGATCAGGGGGTATGGAGAGAAGGCAGGTACAGGATACTGAGTTGGATGATCAGCCATGATCATATTGAATGGTGGTGCAGGCTCAAAGGGCCAAATGGCCTACTCATGCACCTATTTTCTATGATTCTATGATTCTATGAATTGTCTCTTTGTTTTGGATCATGCACTCTCTTCTGATCAAAATCTTCAAGTAGTGTCCCAATCTATACAGGTACATGGTTTCTTTACAAATATGTCACCCTGAGTAAGTTATGAAGCCTTGGATCAAGTAGCAAATTGGGTCAAAGCTAACTTTGATGGTATAGACAAGAACTTGCAAAAATTGATTGGAGTATGTTGATTGTGAACAAAAGGATACCTGGAAAGTGAAATGCTTTTAAACGTGTGATAGTGAGAGTTCAGGGTTGGCATGTTCCTATTAGTGACTGGCAAGGCAGTTAGGAGTAAAGGAACCCTGGATAATGAGAGAAATAGAGGGTCTCATCAGAAAAAAAGGAGACCTGATTTGGGTATAAACAATTGGGATTAAGTCTATCCCTGGAGGAATATAGGGGATTTAGGAGCACACAAGAAGGAAATAGGGAGGGCAAAATGAGACATGAGATAGCTTCAGCAGACAAGATTAAGGAGAATCCAAAGAGATGTTATAAGTATTCAAGGGAAAAATGGGTAACTAGAAAAAGAATAGGGGCCCTCAGAAACCAAAGTGGTCATCTGTGTGTGGAGCTGCAGGAGATGGGCAAGGTCCTCAATGAATATCTCTCCTCTGTTTATACTGTGGAGAAAGACATGAAAACCAGTGAACTTGGGAAAGTTAATGGCGATGCCTTGTAAAAAGCCTATATTATAATTGAGGTGGTGCTGGATGCCCTAAACTGTGTGGTTATATAAATCTCTTAGGCTGGCTGAGATATATGAGTTTTTAGACACTGGTGAAATGCTGGACGACTGGAGGGTGACTAATGTGCCTCCATTTAAGCAGGGGTGCAAATAAATACCTGGGGACTATAGGCCAGTAAGCCTAACATCTGTGGGAAAGTTGCAGGGGATGATTCTGAGGGATAAGATGTCAATTATTTTGAGAAGACAGGAATTCATTTGGGATCATCAGCCATGTCTCACAAATTTGATTGAGTTTTTGAAGTAACCATGAAGGTTAATGAGGGCAAGGGCCGTAGACATAGTCTTTATGGATAACAGATAACAGCAAGACCTTTGGTAAGGTTCCACATGTTAGGCTACTCTGTAAGATTAAATCATTTGGGATCCAGGGAGAGCTGGGTAAATGGATAAGAATTGGCTTCATGGTAGGAAGCAGAGGGTGGTGGTGTAAGGTTGTTTATCAGACTGGAGGCCGATGTATATGGATGCACCTCAGGGACCAGTGCTGGACTGTTTGACATCTATATCAACAATTTGGATGAGAATGCACAAACCATGATTAGTAAATTTGCAGATGGCATTAAAAGTGTGACATTTAGTTTAGAGATACAGCATGGAAATAGACCCTTCAGCCCACTGAGTCCGTGCCGACCACTGATCACCCATACACTAGTTCAATGACCTACACACTAGGACCAATTTACAGAAGCCAATTAACTTACAAATCTGAGGGTGTTTGAGATGTGGGAGGAAATGGAAGCATTCGGAGGAAACTCACGCGGTCACAGAGGGAACGTGCAAAATCAACACAGACAGCACCCAAGGTCAAGAACAAACCCAGGTCTCTGGTGCTGTGAGGCAGCAGCTCTATCATGCTATTATCTATATTGTATACAGTGAAAATGGTTATCAAGAATTACAGTACCATAGTGATCAGCTGGGCACATGGGCAAGGAATGCCTAATGGAGTTAAATTCAGATACGTGAAGTATTCTGAAAATTCAAACCAGGGCAGGATCTTCACAGTAGGGAGTGTTACAGACTGGTAGGATTTAAGAGTATATGGTTCCCTGAAAGTAACATCACAGATAGATAGGTTGGTCAAGAAGGCTTTGTGAATGGCTTTCATCAGACAGGGAATTGAGTACAAACGTTGAGAAGATGTTCCAATTGTGCAAGATTATGGTGAGGCTGCATTTGTAGTACTGTTTTCAGTTTAGTTTACCTTCCTATAGGAAAGATGGAATTAAGCTGGGAAGAGTGCAAATAATATTTACGAGGATGTTTTCAGGAAATGAAGGCCTGATCTACAGGGAGAGTTGGGCAGACTAGGACTTTACTCCTTGGAGAGCAAGAGGCTGAGTGGTGATCTGAGTGTAGAGGCTGAGTGGCTATACAGTGGAGATGTATAAAATCATGAGGGGATAGATAAGCTGAATGTAAAGTCTATTTCTCAGGGTAGGCAAATCAAGACCACAAGGGTAAAGCTTTAAGGTGAAAAGGCTAAGATTTAATGAAGAATATGAAGACAAATTGCTGGAGTAACTCCATGGGTCAGGCAGCATACCTGGAGAATATGGATAGTGGACCTTTCGGATCAAGATCCTTCTCCAGACTTAAGACGGATCCCAACCCAAAATGTCACCTATCCATGTTCTCCACGGATGCTGCCTGACCCATGGAGTTACTCCAGCATGCTGTGTCTTTGGAAATCAGCATCTGCAGTTCCTGAAAGTAAGTACGCAGGTACAGCAGGCAGTGAAGAAAGCTAATGGCATGTTGGCCTTCATAACAAGAGGAGTTGAGTAAAGGAGCAAAGAGGTCCTTCTGCAGTTGTACAGGGGCCTGGTGAGACCTCATCTGGAGTACTGTGTGCAGTCTTGGTCTCCAAATTTGAGGAAGGACATTCTTGCTTTTGAAGGAGTGCAGCGTAGGTACACGAGGTTAATTCCCGGGATGGCAGGATTGTCATATTTTGAAAGAATGGAGCGGCTGGACTTCTTCAAATGGTCGGCACGGACTGGAAGAGCCGAGAGGGCCTGTTTCCGTGCTGTAATTGTTATATGGTTATATGGTTATATGGACTTGTATACTCTGGAATTTAGAAGGATGAGAGGGAATCTTATTGAAACATGTAAGATTATTAAGGGATTGGACACGCTAGAGGCAGGAAACACGTTCCTTCTTCTTCTTGTGTATGGTGTGCACAGCCTAAAGTTGTAAGACAACTTGTTCAGTTTGATCTTCTGTTTGTGCACGCCAGGTTGATTGCATTTGTCGAAACAAGGTGAACCATTGTGAAGGTTGCAATCTCCCACCCAGAAACATGTTCCAATGTTGGGGGTGTCCAGAACCAGGTGCCACAGTTTAAGAAAAAGGGGTAGGTGATTTAGAATGGAGATGAGATAAACCTTTTCACCCAGAGAGTTGTGAATCTGTGAAATTTTCTGCCTCGGAAGTCAGTGGAGGCCAATTCTCTGGAATTTTCAAGAGAGAGTTAGATGAATCTCTTAAAGGTAGCGAAGTCAAAGGATATGGGCAGAAAATACGAACGGGGTACAGATTGTGGATGATCAGCCATGATCATATTGAAAGGCCTACTCCTGCACCTATTGTCTATTGTTTCTATGTTAATATTTAATAAGAACCTGAAGGGCACTTTTTTCACACACTGAGTGGTGGGTAAAAATATAACAGGTATATTAAAGAAGCTGCCAAGGGAACTAGTTGAGGCAGGTACAATAACATTCAAAGACATTTGGACAGGTACATGGCCAGGACAGGTTCCAATGTATATGGGACAAATGTGACGTGCTTAGATAGGGCATCTTGGATGATTTGGGCCAGAGGGTCTGTTTTCATAACGTACAATTTTATGATTGTAAATCTATGAAATCGTTAAATGGCTGTGTGTCTGTTGATAAACATTGGACAGTGGAAGAGTATTGGAGCAGATCTCTTCCAAAATTGTTTCCAGTAGGAATTCTACACAGAAGACATTTTCTATGACCTTGTTGATACATTCACACAATGGTGCTATGTTCAATATTTTACATTATTTTTCATTACTGAAGTCACACGGCCATATGAACAAACAAAAAATATAGAGTGTTGATAAATGTTGCATGAGTACAAGTTCCTACTCCACACTGTTCTCTTCATTGTTCAAATAGATTTTAAACAGGAAAGGAGCCTTTTTTTTATTTGGCTTGAGTCACCCCTGGCAGGAAATTCTTTGCAGCTGGACTGTTGGCCACCTGTGACACCAACATTGAATAGCTGGATATCCTGTTGAGAGTTGTGGTGTAAAAGATGTACATCAGAACTACGAAGTATTGCCTGCTGGGGAACAAAAAAGGGGACAAGAGACTGTAGTCAGTGTAAATTCCAGAGTCTGCTCACATTCAACACTTATATACAAAACTGTTGGCACCATAAAGATTCAGGTCTGTTACAGCTTGTTGACTTAGAATACAAATTGCAAATTACTGTGTAAACTGCAAACATCTTCTTGATAATGAGCCAGATTATTTCACCGACTGTCTAAGAGCAGCTGACAATGAAGATATTTTTTCCAGCTATAGAGACTGGATTTGAGCCCAGAATTGAAAGGTGAAAGAACGCAGTATAGCTTACCAGCTAGTCTCCCATATCATTTTCTTGTGCGATACAACTAATGTTTTCTCCCTGTAGTACGGTGAAAATGTTTCCTGTGAATACACCCTAAAGGAGACCCAGCTGCACTTTTAAATGATTTCAGCCCGATGGTAACCTTTTTTGTATGTTCTTTTAAAGAACACAGCATACATACTGTAGCACATACTTACTTTGGCTGAATGTTATCCAGAGGCTAAGGAATTTCAACTTTGGTGTAAAAACAGGCACACATATGATGGCACACTTGCAGAACCAAGTTAAATACACAATTGGGAGGCTCAAAACATATTTAGTTTCAGCTCTCATCTGATTTTTTTACTAATGCACTCCAGGCATCAAACTTGCAGTACAGCTTGCAATGGGAAAATAAACTATTTAGCTTCTCACTTTAGTTGTGCAATCATCTTAAAAACCCTCTTGAAACTTATCTTTTCTGAGTAGCTGCAAGGATTCTCTTTCACAATCACTCTTTATGCAGCTCAAAATCTAGTACAATTTTGTATTTATGAGCAGCGTGCACAGTGTACTTTCTGCCTTTTGCATTAGAATTGCAATTATAAATATGGATTTGGCATAACCTTTTCACATTTAAATAGTTTTGTTGGGGACTAGGGAGAGTGAGGCAAGCAAGTGGGCAGCAAAGTTGGCATTAAAAACTCCACTGCCACTGAAAACTAAAAAAATGGGAACAAAGATGGTTCTAATTAAAAATCTTCTTCTATATGTTCAAAAATAATTCCTCAAGCTCATAGTTAATAAATTGGCTATCTTTTGTTAAGCCTAGCTGCACCACAGATAAGAGACACATCAGTTGGACGTCTTCCTGTTATTTGCTATTGTGTGGTTTTGTTTGATCTTGAATTAAGACAGGCTTGGCTGCGTTCCACAAACACATATTCAGCCAATATGCAATGATTGGACCCAAGTGAAAACTAATAATTTGTTAATAAATCATAAAGGGACTGGTGCCCAATTGCTAAATCAGTAATCCAGAAGAGAATACATTTGGAAGGGGAAGAAAATTAAAAGATTGACCATGTGTGGAAACATAACAAATAAGGAGTTGGCGATCATCCTTCCAGGCAAAGCAGGAGTGTGCTGCTTTAGGAAGTCATTGTCAGGAGATGACTAGGCATTGACTGAAACTGGGAGACCAGATCAGTACTAATCAAGTAATGTGAAAGCATGAAAATATTTTCTGACATGCATTTGAACCTATATTTCCTAAGCCAACAGGATGCAAGCCTGCTTGAATAGCAGTTGACTCATATTCTTATAGTTCAAGGTCCCTTAAACAGCCCTCTTGTTTTCAGTCCTATCAGAGTCCTAACCCTTCCCAGGCTCTAACGCCATTCAGGATATTCAACTTCTGGCTCACCTTCCTGTTCAGAGGAATCTCAATGAAGAGAGTCACTTGCATGGAATGGTTTATTTCCTGAGAATGGCTCATTTCTGGAATAGCATTTTGATTGTGGCCATTTCCAGGTCAATTGTGACGTTCAGTAAATTTGATTGGGCTCTTCCAATGTTCTTATCATGATGACGTCACACCTAGGATTGTCGCATTCCTCATTAAGCATTGCTTTGTTGCATTGCCTTTCAAGTTGGGTCACACGGTTTCAAAGAAAATGCATTACAGTTTTCTTAGCAGCATGGCCAATCAAAGGGGCATCCCTAAGCAGGATACAGCTCAATGGTCAATGGTCATCCACAACTTCCAAATTATTCCTTTTAAAACCTACCACCAGTTCTCTGGCACAGCACTGAATTCCACTTTTATCTTGTGGCACATCAGCCTCTTCTCGAAATCACAGAGAGATCTGGTAAAGAATGATGCCCTTTCGTCCACCAAGTCCTTGCTGACCATCAAGCATCAATTTTTTTTTACAGTAATCCTATTTTAACCTGTTTTATTCCTGTCATATATCCATCAAATCCCCCCAGATTCTACCAGTCATATACACACTAGGGGTAATTGACAGTGACCAATTAAACTGCCACCCACACATATTTGGGATGTGGGAGGAAACTGTGGCCACTGAGGGTATGCATGTGATCATAGTTGTGATATGTAAACTCCACACAGATAGCAAAGGTAACTGAAGCAGCAGCTCAACTAGCTGCATCAACATGCACTCCTGTCCAAATTCCAAGGGTCTGAACAGCAGTTTTTTTTAAATTCTGCAGACTCCAGAGCATTTAACAAACCCTTTAAAGAGAAGAAGGGAAGTGTTCAAAGAATGATAGAAACAAAGAACTGCAAATGCTGGTTTATACCAAACATGCACAGAAAGGACTGAAGCAACACTGCAGGCACCATCTCTGGAGAAAAAGGACAGGTGACGTTTCCAGTTGGTACTGCAGAAGGGTACAACCCAAAACATCACCTACCCTTTTTCTCCAGTGGTGCTGTGTGACCCGCTGAGTTACTTTAGCACTTTGTGGCTATCTTTGTCAAAGAACTTCTCTAAGGGAGAGCAAAATACATGTTTTAGTTCTGAAAATTGAACTAAACATTATTCCCTTTATCATACATAGAGTATCTGTACACTATGGATGGCTCGATTATAATCATGTGTTGTATTTGTAAAACATGGACTGTGCAGGAGAGAATACAGGTCAGAGTTGGATGATTATTCAGAAAAATGGAGAGAGATCACAAAGAGATGGGAAGAATGGTCAGAAGTTGACACATAAGGAGGAAGCTCAGATCTATTTGTTCGGCCCCTTGTGGTTCTTAACAAGGAGTTTACGGCAGACCTGGAGGTTCTATTTTAGTGAAAGGTTGAGGTAAGGAAATTACAGAGTGCTAAAGAAATTAATTCTCAAGGCAAGTTATTTCAACCTATAGACGGCTCGCTGAAAAAAAATGCACTTGCCTCAGATATAATACTTTTATTCTGCAGTTTGAGACACACTTATCAACATCCCTATTCATGCGAGTTGGAGTTGGCAGTTTCTTCACACAATGCATGTTGTAAATCATTCACTTCCACAATGAAGTCAGAGAGTGCTGAATTTCACACAATTAATGAATGATCAAAATCTCTAGCACAACCACTGGTAGAGCATAAAATGTGGTACAGACGAAATTGAGGAGACAGCTCGTGTTTAGGGCCTGTGGAAGCATGGCAAGTAATGTAAGTGCTATTGCTTCTAAAAAACCTTTAAAGTTTGATGGCCCCATTCTGTTGCTGCTTTCAGATAATGCCAAATGTAATGAGACTTTCAGTCTTTTGTAAGGTACATCACTTACCTGATCATTGTATACCTCATCTGCAAACTGGCGGTTTTGACAGAGATTGCTGATGGCTGCTCATATCAAACTGTTCCATCTATCTGGAATATGACTATCACCTTTCTCACCGCAAGCAGTGTGGGCAGATGAATCTGGCTTCAGATCATCCTGCAGTAGGTGTTAAAACTATTCTGTTGCTGTTTTGGTGAAGTCCACTACTATACACGTCACCTATGTGAGAAATATTTGACAAATCTTGCCTGTGCATTCCATGAAAGATTGCAATCACAGAAACTAAGGACCAAACCTGACACCATTATCGAACTTGCCGGGAAGTGTGGTGATATTGTGCTCTGGCAAACCAACCTCTGTCTTGCAGAGGCCAAGCATCAGTTCTTAGACACATTCTATTACCTACCTCTGGCCAGGATTACAACGTTTAAAATGCATAGGTGACGTTTTGGGTCAGAACACTTCTTCAGAGTCAACTCAGGATGGAACAAAGTTCACAGTCACAGTATTCATTTCAGATCTTTCCTCCACTGTTTCCAACCTTGTAGTGCCCAGTCCTGCGCAGCCCACTCTACCTTATGCCCAAGATCCTTAAGCAGACTCTTTGGTTCTGCCTGCTCTTGCCTTATCAAACCCTATGAAATAGGGTTTCAAAGGTTATGGGGAGAAAGCAGGAGAATGGGTTTGAAGGGTAGATTTAGATCAGCCATGAATGAATGGCGGAGTAGACTTGATGGGCCAAATGGCCTAATTCTGCTCCTATCACACGAATATTGACATTGTACACAAATCTATGTGCCTAACTAAAAGCCTGTTAAACACCACTATCATATCTACTTCCACCAACACCACTCGCAGTGTGTTCTAGGCATTCCATGCTATTCTCTGTATTTAAAAAAACCTTGTCCTGCATATCTAATTTAAACAGTTCCCCTCTCACCTTAAAGCAATATGCTCTAATGTTTGACATTTCCACCTTGGAAAAACATGTTCGGACTGTCTGCCATATCTAGTAATGTTACAAAATTTTGAGATTTAAAAAATCAAGTCTGCAACTTATCCCATCAGATAAGGCATAAAAATAAGTTTAATTTGACACCTAATTCACTTTCATATTTTCAGTATTAAAAAAGTGATGGCCATTTTTATACTCGGAAATTAGCATCTTGTTCCCTATTGCTTTTCCAGTGACTTAACACAAAGGCTGTGATCGAGGACCCCAGTCAAAAGCCCATAACTTTCTTAAAAATTAAGAGAACTGAAAGAAAATTTCAGTTATTATAGATTGAAGTATTCTGAAACAAATATGAAACAACCTTACTTGGATGACCTGAAATTAAAGCATATAATTAGTTAGTTACCCAATTGTAGCTAATTACAAAATTCAATTACTAGATCTAAACATCTATCCATTTCTTAAGAAAAGATTAACAGTTTTAAATAGCCTACGTGTCCAAATAACATTCACACAAGAATTCACCATATAACATGATTTTTAAATCTCATTGTCATTAATTTATAGGACAAATGGAAGGAATTTAGTGTTTAATTCCCGTAAATTAATGGCCATTTAAATCATCTTGGGAGTGGGATTTTGTGGAACGCAATCGATTGGAACGTTGCGGTTGCGGTGAATTTAAACCCCATATCGCCAGGAAAAATACTGTTGGTTCGTATGGGGCCTAAGTCACCTTTTCGCAACGTAAAATTTGGATTAAAGGCATCCTAAGAAGCACATTTATATGTAAAATAAATAGCTTTCCTTTACTTGTCCCGTACATGAAATCTGTCCCTGTTGTCGGCGTTCACGGCATTAGAAGCTGATCTTTATTTTACTCCAGCGCTGAAATTGTCCAGCGATTCTTTTTTTTTTTAACAGAATGGCCGTCGGAACAATTCTTCAGCAAAAGCTTGCACGCCGAGAAAATATATCCAGGACGGGTAGGAGAAAAACCGCATTTTAACCCTGCCCCACCCTCAAAGGCGCCAAAGTCACGCACACGGCCAGTGACAGAACTGCAGCGCCGCTGAAGGTAAATTTTGTGACATACCTACCATATCTATACCTCTCATAACTCAGGACAGGCGGGACTCAGTCCGAAGAAGTGTCTCAGTCCAAAACGTCACTAATTCCTTCTCTCCAGAGATGCTGCCCGTCCCGTCGAGTGACTCCAGCACTTAGTGTCTATCTTTGGTTTAAGCCAGCATCTGCAGTTCCTTCCTACGCATAGAGATGATGGTGTTCTCTTGCACCTAATGGCCTTGCATGCTTTGATGTAAGAACTCACAAGTTCAAGACATGGTGTTGGTGTATCATAGATGAGTAGTTGCAGCATATTTTTGTAGTTGACATACATGCAACCACTGATCAAAAGTAATGGAGAAAAATAATAATTAAGATGTTGAATAATTAATTATTCAGGTACATTGCTTTGGCCTGCATAAAGCTAATGCTTTTAAGTATTGATGAATCAACATGCTTTCATGCCATTCCAGCTTATTCCATCACACCCCTGACTTGCTCCCTGTTGATAGCAGAATGGATTTAATATGCCAGGAGGTGAATCAATTGTCATTAAATAATCAATATCGTACTTCTGTATGCAAAATGTTTGCGTTGCTAGCTGAGTTATGCTTGTGGTCGATGGTGACCCCTGCATTGTTGGTGGGAGACATGGGCCACCTCCATTGCCACAGCACCTCATATTCCACTTGAGTAGCTTACAACCCAAATGGTATGAGCAATGAATTCTCCAATTTTAGGAAACTAACCAAAGATGCTCTCCCCCTCCCTCTTTTTCATGTTCCCCACCTAAATGTGCACCCATTTCGTCCACTATCCCGACCAGCTTTTCTTTTCCCATCGTCCCCTAAATCCCTACCTATGGCTTCACATTTCTTGCTTCTTCTCTCCTTATCTCACAGCCTTTGGTCTTCTCATCTCTGATCTATGTCCATCCATTTGCCAATCAAAACCCTACTCACCTGTATCCACCTATCACTTGCTTGGCTTGGTCCCACCTTCACCTCTCTCACAGCATTCTCTCCCCAGCTATAATCAATCTGAAGAAGGGTCCCAACCTGAAAGATCGCTTATCAATATTCTCCAGAGAAACAGCCTGGTCCATTGAGTTACTCCAGCATTCTGTGTCTTTTGTCTGATAAACCAGCATCTGCAGTTATTTGTGTCAACATAATATTTGTCCCTTTTGAAATCAGTGGGAAGACTATAGCATGCACCAAAAGAACATATGGAAAGTTAGGGCAGGAGAAGCTAGTTAACATAACACAGCTGTCTAGTTTTCTTTGCATCTTTTCCCCTACTTTTCTATTGGTAACATGCCAGAATTGATGGGGATGATCACACCCTTTTTAGCAATGATTGCTGAATAGCTTTTGCTATTTTCTAGTCCCCTGGCAGACAATTGAGAAGAAATCTTTACAAATTCCATTATCCATGCGTAATGTCCTGTGGTCTAAGTGATAACAAGGCTGGGCAGCCCACCACCCTCTTGAGAGGCTGTTTAATATTCAAGGACAACAGATGGAGTCGTTTAATTCTAGCATTCACAGATCCAACCTATGTTACATTCATCCTGTTGCCACTCTTGATTTTTATTAACAATTGTTACTGAAGATTTAAAAGATTTGGTGGCACATTATATTTCTTGCTATACATTAGAGGTATGTCACAAATTCACCATGTTCTGGAAATTAGATTTCTCTACGGGTGAAATGGGTCTAAAGGGTCCACAATTCTAAGTACAGCAACAGTTTCATATTACAATTAATAACATATTACTGTGTTCATCACATATGATTTTCCGCTGAACTTAATAATATCCCTATCACTTTCTTATGGAGTTGCACCCTGTTTGACATTAAGTAATTGATTACATTGAGGGTCAATTATATTAAATTGAAGCACATCTTCTATTACATAATCATTTTTTTTGGCATACTGTATATTCCCTTGAAGAAAATATCTGGTTAAACTTGAGAAAACATGCTTGCCATTTGTGATTCATTAACTGTTTCCATTGTCACAACACTAATTTTCATAATGGATGTGCAAGAATAGTAAGATTAAACGAGAACTTACCAGTTTGAAGTTTGATCTTTATTTTATGAGGAGTCGAGTTGAGGGACTACGTGAATAGAAGCCCGTACAGCCGTTGGTGCGTCAATCTTCAAAGCAGCGGAATGAATTCACAGCTAACAATGACTGAAGTATAATGGTAAGATGATAAAACTAGAACTACCAGATGAGATCTATGAGGGTGGGAGCGGAGGGCACGTAGTCCCTCAACTCGACTCCTCATAAAATAAAGATCAAACTTCAAACTGGTAAGTTCTCGTTTAATCTTACTATTTTACTTCGGAGTCACGTGAGTGACTACGTGAAGACTTCAAAGCACTGTGAATTCACGCCGCAGACCCAAATCCGACGTTCACACTGCCTGGATTGACTCAAAAGTCGTTATCATGCATCACTAATACATTTGTTAAATGAATAACAAGTTTATTTACAAACAAATCATAACAAACCCCTCTAACTCAGGGGAAAAATGTAACAGTACTGACACCAGAATCAACAAACACCCCGAGCCTTGAAATCGGCTTGTGATAAAACCTCTGAAAAGTTAGCTCACTGGACCATCCTGCGGCCGCGAGGACCTTGAAATCGTTTGCACCGACACCTTACTGTGTGGTTTTTTGTGACTAATAAACAAAGCCAACTCTGTTCCTCTCAGAGGTTTAGTAATCTCAATGTAACGAGATAAATGTGAGACTACACACAAGCGATCATCTGCAGGGTATGCTGAAAACACATTCTTACATCCTTTCATGCCTCTTCTATTATGTTTAAGCAAATCATAGACATAAAATATAATGGCATCAGCCGACACATGCATTCTATCTAGCCGTAGCTTTTGCAACATTTGTACACGTTGAGCTGAAACCAACGCCATAAGCATGACCACCTTCATAGATAATTTGGCTACTGATAGGCTTGTAACCGGAGCCCACTGGCGAAGAACCATAAAAACCTCACTCACATTCCAAATACCGGCATACCTGGGTTTAGGAGGATTAGAATTGAAAAACTCCCTTCATGAATCATGAAACAAACGGATGTGGCCCTACTGTATGCAATTCTGCATTCATAGGTAAATAGGAAGACAGAGCACTTCTGGCTGAATTAATCGCACTGTAACTTAATTTTTTGGTCAAAATAAAGAGTTGACAAACTCCAATACGTCCGTGATCCCTGCAGTGTGATATACAATATTCTGCTGTAGGCAGAATTGCTCCCACTTCCTTATATAGGTGATATATTGCTGCTGTGTACTATCCCTGCAGGCCGACGTGAGAACATCCACAGTCCGATGAGACAGTCCTCTCCCCAGGTATGGCCTCCTTAAAATCTGCAAATTAACAGATCAATATGATCATATAAAGGATGTTGATCCCCAGTGACTGGATTTACCAGTAGATTTTTATTCTTGGGCATAAGCATGTAAGGCTCCCTAGCCATTTGTAATACAACGGGAAACCATGCTTATGTAGGCCAATCTGGCACTACCAATACCCCTGAAGCGGAGTCCTCCTTGATCTTTTGCAAACATCTGCTGATGAGACAGGATGAAGGAAATACATACACAAACATTCCTCCCCAATGCAGCCACTGCTACTGCCCCAAGATCTGGTTCCCATGAACATATCTAGGTAACTGATGATTTAATCGAGATGCAAACAAGTCAATATCTGGTAATCCATACTGATCAATCATTTGGTTAAATACATCCTGATTTAACATCCATTCAATGCTGTCATTAAACTGACGTGACCTCTTCCTGGCAAATAAAGTGCTGAAAGCCAGATATTTTTGTCAATACACCAGCTCCAAATCTGGTTAGCCAGTCTATCAAAAGACTGTGACTTAACTCCACCCATGTGGTTTACATATGCCACTGCTGTGGTGTTGTCAATCTGACCTGCACATGCAGATCCCTCCTTGTAGAACAATAAGCTTTGAGCCCATACCAGGTGCCCAACAACTCTAAATAATTAATCCCTCTTAATTGAGGAAGCGATGTCTCATCCACATTCCATCTGCCTCCACAACTAGAAGACATATCTGTTGCACCCCAACCCAGTGCACTTACATCAGTCTGTAATATCAGTGACGGTGATTCCACCAAAACTTTCTTAAACTTTTTGAAACATGTACTATCCACCATTGTATGTCAGCAATCGCCCCAGCTGACAACTGCATAGGCCTATCAAAAATGGCCCCTTTGTATTCTCAGTGCCTGTTCCTTTGATCGTTGTAATTGTTGATAATGCAGAGGACCATACTGCACAGCTGGAAAGGCTGCAACAACTTCCCAATTAAACTGGCTACTTGTCTAATCGAAGGCCGTTGTTCTCCAACGAGATTAACACAGTCCTCAATTAACTGATTCAATTTATCCCTGGGCAAAGTTACCAACATGTGATTGGAATTAATGGTAAATCCCAGATAATCAATAATTTGGACTGGTGATAATTTAGATTTATCTGGGTGAATAACAAATCCCATTTGTTCAAAAGTGATTTTAACAACTGAAACTGATGATTGAGTTTCAACATGAGTCTTTCCAACAATCAGAATATCATCTAAATAGGCCATTACCACATGCCCCTGAGCTCTAAGTAATGCTAACACAGGTTTTACCAATTTAGTAAATAATCTAGGAGCTGCTAGAAGTTAATCCATTCGGCAATGCCCTGAATTGCCACAGCTCAGTCATCCAAACAAATTTCAAATATCTTCTATCATCACCATGAATAGACACTGCGTAATACGCATTCTTTAAATCAATGGTTGCCATATAATACCCCTTGGACACTAGATGTTTGCCCGTGGTAAAGGTCTCCATTTTGAAATGCCCATAACAAACAAATTTGTTCAAATTCGATAAATCCAGAATAATCCTACATCCCCCAGTCTCTTTAGATCTGGGAAACATACTTGACAGAAATTGTTGACTTTGATAGACAGAAGGCTCAATTACCCCTTTCTTATGTAACGACTGAATCTCTGCTTGAATAAGCACATTTTGCTCATCTGAAAAAATAAGTTTACGACTAGGAAAATGTTGATTATATAGACTGTCCTTAGAGTAAAATTCAATTTTTCACCCCTTCAATACACTAACTATGAACAAATCTGATGTCAACTGCTGCCATTGTTTGAGAAACAATTTTAACCTTCCCCAATTTGAACAGGAACATCAGTTAATTCATCGTCTGTCAATGTTATATTTCTTTCCTTGCGGACCTTGTTGTCCTCGACTTCTTGTAGAGAACCTTTTTTGCCTTGCTTGCCAGCTGGCTTAATGAGGGCCATGGTTTCAACAACCTCATGACAGTCTTTGACCCTTTTTGCAAGGTTACCACCAAACAACAGATTTCGTGGTGGTACACTGGTCGGTTTGCACAAACTCGCCAAATTCGGATTAGCACTGGCCTAATAGCGGCCCTCCCGATATTATTAATTTCAAAATGCATTACAAAGGAATCCCAGTTCATCCTAGTGTGCTTCAACCATATCACTTGTATCAATAACTTTCACCACAGCTGTAAAACCTGCTGACAACAGTTTAAGCACTTTTTTAAGCTTCATCTCCTGGGCCCTAGCAGGCTTACCCATCTATGACCAAATTTGGTGATTAACCACCGGTACCTCCAGGAGATCACAATTAACAGGAGCTTTATAGTTTTTTGCTACTTCATCCATAGCTAGCTCCTGTAACTGGTGGGAGAGCATATACTGAATTGCTTCGGTCAATTCTACATCAATCGCCTTTCCTGCCTCTCTACGCTCAGCAAACTTCCCAGCAATGTTCGGAATTACCTCCAACCGAACTCCTTTACTGCTCTCCCCCAGCATAGAATCAGTGTCAGCAAACTGCACTGATAGAACATCCTCCTCACAGGCAGGATAGTTCTGCAGCCCTGAAACAGGTGCTGCTAGCACAAGCTCTCCATCAGCCTGGCTTGGGCACCACTCCTCCTCACGGAGCTGGTCCCTGTCGAGCATTCTTTTGTAATAGAATCTCGACGTGGGAGAGCCGTGAGCAAACGGACTCTCCTATGGAGGGTATAACCTCCAGGCCCGACTCATCTACGGGCCACAGAGACTTGCCAGTGGCCTTCCGCCCTACTGACAAGCCTCCATTGCCCCCCGGCAGTGGGTCCGCAACCACTGGCTGTGTAGCCAGCACCGGACCAGGTGTACCAGACGGGCCTCCATCCTCAACACTCTCCTGGCCACTTTTCCTTTCTACCCCCGGAGTGCCTCGCCGACACCTTCTTCACTTTCTGCAACATATCTACCAGAACTCCAAACCGTCGCAGAAAATGACCTGTGGTAAATTTTTTTTAAAACCTTACCTCCGTTTAAACTTGTTTAACGAGAACTGCAGATGCTGGAGAATCGAGGGTGAAGTCTGAAGAAGGGTCTCGACCCGAAACGTCGCCCATCTCCTTCGCTCCTTAGATGCTGCTGCACCCGCTAAATTCTCCAGCTTTTCGTGTAACCCTCGGTTTAAATTTACCGCTCGGAGGAGCGCTGCTGCTCCAACCGGCCGACTGCACCAGCGTCTGACGTCATGACGCACCACCGGCTGTACGGGCTTCTATTCACGTAGTCACTCACGTGACTCCGAAGTAAAATCACAATCTAAGTGACTGTTTTTCCAGATGCAGTTCAGTTTTATGGGAATTGAAGTCGAAACAAGTAAATATGTATTAGAAGATAGAACATAGAAGAGTACAGCACAGGAACAGATCCTTCGACACACAATGATTGTGCTGAAAATGATGCCAAGATAAACTAATCTCATCTGCCTGCACATGATCCATTCCCTGCATATCTATAGTATGTGTTTATCTAAAAGCCTCTTAAACATCACTATCATATTTACCTCCACCACCATCCCTGGCAGCTTGTTCCAGGCACTCCTCACCCTCTGTGTGTAAAAACTTGCCCTGCACATGTCCTTTGAACATTTCTCCTTAAGGTTGTGCCCTCTAGTCTTTCACTGGGAAAAAAGTTCAGGACTGTTTACTCTATCTGTGCCTCTCAAAATGTTATATATTTCCATCAGGTCTCCTGTCAAACACCGGCATTCCAGAGAAACTGTTCGAGTTTGAGCTGTTTGCACTCAGGGGAAACCCACGTGATCCCAGTCGGAAAGGAATAACTCCACACAGAGAGCACCCACAGGTCAGTTGGAAACCAAGATACTTCAGTTAGAAAGCAGCAGACCTACCCTCCGAGCCACTGTGATTAACAAATGAGAATTTCCTTTTGCCTCTCTTTGAAATGAAGAGTGATCACTGGGACTGTAATCTGACATTGTCTGGGAGTTATCAAACCTTAAAAATGTTCACTGAACTGATTCCAATGGATTGTAAAACAGCCAGGAATATGGACACACAATATGCTCAGTCTCAGCTAATTTACCCAAATGCTTTACTGTGAAATTATTAATTTAAAATGTGCTTTGAGAAAACCACAAGGGATGAACTAATAATGTACCAAAGAATGACATTAGCCCCTGGATTCAAATTTTCTTTTTAAGATATAACATACTATTGAATTAAATATTACTTTCTAAATAAAGTTCATGGTACTTATCCTGTATAATCTATGCATATGCACGATGTAAAATATGTATTCTTCATCTGAACTGGTTGCTATGAGCATAGTGTAAGCTATGCATGTGGGTAGAAATATGATATACCTTAAATCACAAAAGGTCATTCAATTAAAAAAAAACATGCTGTATATTACTTAACCTTCCTATTTATTTGAGTTGAGGTTATTTTCAAAAGCTTAAAATGTACAAACCATAATGTTGAAAACAAACTCAAATGGGACCATAGTATTGAAACAAAAACAGACAATGCTGGAAATACTCAGAACCTAGCCAGAAATAGACAGAAATAGAAACACTGTTAATTATCCAGAATGATGATCGTTTACCAGAGCTCAAAGGAACAGGAGATTTAATAAACAAATATTAATCCAGGGAATGATGGTTCGTGTGAAGAGTATCTCGTGCAGAGGAAAGAATAATAAAAATGCGAAAGGCAGGGATGATTCAATGGTGAAAGCAGTGATGGTTCAAGTATCTGACCCTTAACCAGTTTAATGGAGAAGGGACAGAATGGCAGGCACCCATTCCCAAGAAGTATTGTGGGTTTCTCAGTACTACCTCATGTTTAAATGTGGAAAAAGGTTTAATGGAGGGCATCTGAACAGATTCAGCTAAAGGAAGACAAAGACTGGATTATGTAAAAGTTATGCTCTTTTCAGTTTGTATGCCAGGAGCATCATGAGTTATACTGATCAGCACACAAAATTAACCTAAATGGTCATGTAAACTCAGAGATAAAGGCATATTGCAGTTCACTAGGACCTTTATCATGTTGCTCCCTCAGCCTTATAGCTAATGTTGTCTAATCGAGGCAACATCCCAGGAAACCTGTTCTGCACCCACTTCAAAACCACATCACGCTTCCTGTAATGTGGTGACCAGAACTGCAAACAATATTCTAATTGTGGCCTATGCAAAATGTTACACACTGCAACATGACTTCCCAACCTTTCTCTGAGCAATGAAAGCAAGCATGACGTATGTTTTCTTTACCAACCTTAATCATCGTTGAAAACATTAACGGGCACGGCATCTTACAATGCTATGTCGATCGCTATTCGACTGAAGTGTCGATGTCCGTTGGCTCGCTAGGAGCTCAACAGCCCTTTGACAGGTATTGTTTTTGGTCCTGCTGGGAGGTCCACAGGTGGGGGAGACTGTTTAGTCGCCAACTATCCAACCATGGAGCAGGTAGCACTGGATTACATGGTAACCGTGGTGGTGGGAACTCCCCCCGACCTGACACTGTAATCCACTATACATTTCTATTATTATCCTTTTAAAATCAATGCTCCTTCAGGTCCTATCATTATCTATATGCTTCTCTCTTGACTTCCCATAGTGCAACACATAACACTTGTCCAGGATAAATACCATCTGCCATCTCTCTATCCATATTTCCAACTGGTCTATATCTTGCTATATCCTTTGACAACCTTTCTCATGCTCCACAACTGTCCATTTTTATGCTGCTGTAAACTGGCCAATCAGTTCACCTACATCTGGTTGAGAGAAGGGGTAGACTGGCATCTCAATGCTCCAGGGTTTAAATGATTTAGATACAATAAAGAAGGATGTTGACAAAGTTGAGGAGTTGCTCCACTGATCAGTGAGAATATATCACAAAGAACAGAGATACGTACCAGCACTGATCCTGGTGGAACATCACAGTCACAGATCTCCATTCAGAATAACACCCCTCCACCACTACACTTTGTCTTCTAAGACCGTTAATTTTGAATCCAATATACCAAATCATATTGGCCCCCATGTGTCTTAATTCTTCATATCAGCCTACGTTGTTGTATGCTTTACTGAAGTCCATGTAGACAATATCCACTGCTCTACTCTCAGCAATCATCATTGCCACTTCCTCAAAAAACTCAATTTCATAAGGCATGACCTTCCCAGCATTAATCCATGCTGACTATTCTAATCAACCGAAGCTTGTCTAAATCAGAGTAAATCCTGTCCTGAAGAACATTCTCAAATCGCTTCCCTATCATTGATGTAAAATTTGCTGGCCTCCAATTTGCTGGAGGCCAATTGTCCTATTACCCTCTTAAAGAAAGAAACAATATTAGCTATTTTCTAACCTTTGGGACCTCACGTGTGGCTAAAGAGGATACAGACTGAGTTAATCTGCTTTATCTGTGATACTCCCTGCGTTGACATAAATATGCTTCAAACCATCAGCCCCACCATGTTCATTAATATGGCATTGCTTGTTCTTCCCTTACTTGACCTAACTTTAGTTACTTGACCTAATCCCAATCTTCCTCTCAATCCCTTCACTTGTGGACCTACTGCTCGGGTCCCTGCACCCTTAACATACTAATTTAAACCTCCCGAAATGCATTTGCTATCCTCCTCTATGTGAAGGTAATGGTGCTCCTCCGATTTAGGTGTAACCCCTCTTTCTTGTACAGGCCACACTGTCCTGGATAAGAACCCAATACCCCATGTATCTGAAGTGCTGCCTCCTGCACAGTTCCTTAACCACACATTCATCTATACTATCATCCTAGTTCTTGCCTCGTTAGCAAGTGGCACAGGAAGCTATCCAATGATTACAATCCTGGAGGTCCTTAACCCTGATACCAGGTAGGCAACACACCATCCTGGTCTCACTTACTGTACAGCCATCATAAATACCTGTCTGTATCCCTATTAAAGAATCCTCAATTTCTATTACTTTACGAGTTTAACCTTTCCTGTGAATAGTTCCTGAACATGATATGTTCCTGAGGGCAATATTAGTGTTTTGTGTGAGAGGTTTTTTTTTGCTGTTTTTTTCATTTCACTGTCTGGTATAAATTATGCACAACTTATGTTCCGTATGTTATCTTTGTTTAGTGCCTGCGATGCTGCTGCAAGCACGCTTTTCATTGTACCTGCACTTCACTATAAGTTTATTTCAATTTTGAAATGATATTGCTGAAGTCCTGGCAGGATCAGATAACAGAACAATGTGACCTTATATGGAAAGAGGAAAGGCATAGGCTGGAGATTAAAGAACATGTCTTTGTTCCACACACTATAATCTCCTGTGGGGATCTTGGAAGATTTTAATCCAGTGCATCAGGAGATTTTTGAGAGTTATACAGCCAGTTGATCAAAAAATATATTATATTCACATGGACAGGCTAATGAAATAAAAGCAGAAAACAGTCGAAGACCCTTTATCGGAACGTTGGCATTGCAGATTTTCAGTATCAGCATTTATTTGAGTCAGGCTGAAGTTGGTATAAAGGTGCAATTTATTTGAGTCAGGCTGAAGTTGGTATAAAGGTGCAACTTTGAAAACGTTTTAGATTGGGCCATAAGAGATTGCTAAGTATAAGTACTGATTGACAACTGAATTAAAATGGAAATGTTTGACTTGGAGAGGTTATTGTTTTAGGGAGCATAAGACATAACCATTTGATGGAAATTTTGCTCAGAAGGCAGTTTTGTGCGGATCTGAAACATGGGAGTAAGTCTCATAAAAAGACACGGTAATGGTAGTTCCTTCTTTGTCCAAAGAGTTGTGGCAGGTGGTCACAGGAAGTGGTTGTAGTGGAAAATATTTGGCTCGCAAGGTCCCAAAAGGTGGGAAAGTCCAGGAGAACTAGGGTAGAATCTTCCGCAGGCTGGGGTGCTGCAAAAACATAAAATAGTGTCAGAAGTTAATGTATATTTCTAGCAGTAGATTAAAATCTGCAGCTCGGTAGTGATAAAAATCCACCATTCAAATAAACAATCCTTCTGTGATTATAATATCACCATTCAAAAAAATCATTCTTCTATGGCGCTGCGGTTGACGTAAGCACGGATCACTTACTATTGAAACATAACAGGTACGAGCAGTGATTTGCATCACTGCATTGGGAAGCTCCAGCACATCTCTGAGGGTGTAACATAGGGTGATCTTGCAAATTTTAGGTGAAGAATCATACAGACTGACAGAAGAACGGTGAGGAAGTGGTGAATGATTGTGATCAGCTCCACGAGATGGCAGCTGAAGATGGGGAACCCTGTATTGATTGGGCAGAGATCTGTGGCATTGCCATTGAATCAGAGAGGGTGACTGAGGTGTGTGGGGAGGGGGGCGGGGGGGGGGGGGGGGGGGGGGGTGGACGACAATTCTTAACCGACAGGCACAGAGGTATTGTTGCATGCAAGGCCCATTCATACACTCCCATTAATCTGAGGATCAATTCTACTTATTGTCAACTGAAGATAGGCATAAAATGCTGGATTAACTCAGCAGGTCAGGCGGCATCTCTGGAAAGAAGAAATAGGTGACGTTTCAAATTGAGTCATCTACTCTTTTTCGCTCCAGAGATGTTGCCTGTCCCGCTGAGTTACTCCAGCATTTTGTGTCTATCTTCGGTGTAAACTAGCATCTGCAGTTCCTTGCTACATTTACTGTCAGATGAGATTAGTTCCCCTTTGTTCTTATCACATAGATATGAGGAAAAACTGCATAACTTGAAGAAGAACAAAAGAAGGAGACTTTAGAGACTCCATATGAGGTGGCCCTCAAACAGACATGAGCATGGGATTGGACAGGGACTAATTGAACTGTTGATTATGAACTAAATCTGCTTTCCATTTCACTAGATTTTATGTAGGGAGGGTCTCGACCCGAAATGTCACCCATTCTTTCTCTCCGGAGATGCTGTATGTCATAGATACATAGAAATAGGTGCAGGAGTAAACCATTCAGCTTTTCAGGCCAGCACCACAATTCAATGTGATAATGGCTGATCATCCACAATCAGTACTCCCTTCCTGCCTTCTCCCCATATCCCTTGATTCCGCTAACTCGAAGACCTCTATCTAACTATCTTTTGAATGCATCCAGTGAATTGGCCTACACTGCCTTCTGAGGCTGAAAATTCCACAAATTCACAACTCTCTGGGTGAAATAGTTTTTCCTCATCTCAGTTCTAAATGGCCTACCCCTTATTCTTAAACTGTAGCCCCTGGTTCTGGACTCTGCCAACATCAGGATCAGATTTCCTGCATCTAGCGTGTCCAAACCCTTAATAATTTTAAATGTTTCTATAAGATTCCCTCTCATCCCCTGTCCCACTGAGTTACTCCAGCTTTTTGTGTCTATCACCAGATTTGATGTTGACTTTTGATAATCTTGTAGGCCAGACCTATTGCCTGCAGAAGCATGACCAAATGTAGAGTTGGTAAGTCAGGTCTACCTGTTCATTGATACTCTTAAGGGGTTTTGTGCTGACACTAATTTGCCCAGTGAGGTTAAATGGATCCTAAAGATCTTTCAGAATGTAACAGATAGAGCTTTACAGGAATTTTCAAAAACATCTATATAACCAAGATGACATCTTCAATGGAGCACATAAGGGTTCTGGGTGAGAGGGCTTGACAAACTGGAACATTATTCATCTGGCTAAAACAGAACACGTTATGGCAACGATAACTTGGGCTTTAGGATCAACTAGAACAAGTTGGAGAAGGAGGCAGTAATATTAAAAGCTTGGGTACTGACTAGTGTTGCACAGCTTTGTTCTGTTCCAATGAAGTTTCAGTTTTACTTGAACATTTTAAAGCATTTTTCCATAATATTGAATTATTTTCACAGTTTGTTGCACAAAAGGGAGCTCTGGTTCAGGGATGAAGCATAACTATGGAGACCAATGCTCAGTACCTGAATCATTACAACTTGCAGAAACCATTATGGTTGACCATTTGGAAGGTATTTAACTGTTAACGGTGAACATTGGACCAAAGTTAGCAACCTGTTAATGGCAGCTGCATGATAACAACATGCGGTCTTCTTGTTTTTGCAAGGTTGCATCTGAATTACTCCATTGAATACTGCACTTCAAACCAGAATTCTTGTGTGTAAAGTCCAGACTGTAGAAGCCCAGCTGCTCCATTCTCTCAGCATATGATAGTCCCACCATTCCGGGAATTAACCTTGTAAACCTACACTGCACTCCCTCAATAGCAAGAATGTCCTTCCTCAAATTAGGGGACCAAAACTGCACACAATACTCCAAGTGTCGTCTCACTATGTGGAACCTTATCAAATGCTTTCTGAAAGTCCAGGTACACTACATCCACTGGCCCTCCCTTGTCCATTTTCCTAGTTACATCTTCAAAAAATTCCAGAAGATTAGTCAAGCATGATTTCCCCTTCATAAATCCATGCTGACTCGGACCGATCCTGTTACTGCTATCCAAATGTTCGGCTATCTCATCTTTTATAATCGACTCCAGCATCTTCCCCACCACTGATGTCAGGTGTCAACTAGTTTATAATTCCCTGTTTTCTCTCTCCCACCTTTCTTAAAAAGTGGGATAACATTAGCTACCCTCCAATTCACAGGAACTGTTCCTGAGTCTATGGAACATTGGAAAATTATCACCAATGCATCCATGATTTCTAGCCACTTCCTTAAGTACCCTGGGATGCAGACCATCAGGCCCTGGGAATTTATCAGCCTTCAGTCCTATCAGTCTATCCAACACCATTTCCTGCCTTATGTGGATTTCCTTCAGTCACCCCAGATCCTCTGGCCACTACTATATCAGCAAGATTGTTTGTGTCCTCCTTAGTGAAGAAAGATCCAAAGTACCTGTTCAACTCATCTGCTATTTTCCTTGTTCCCCATAATAAATTCACCTTTTTTGGTCTTCAAGGGTCCAACTTTGGTCTTAACTAATTTTTACCTTTTCACATACCTAAAGAAGCTTTTACTATCCTGCTTTATATTCTTGGCCATCTTACCTTCGTATCCCATCTTTTCTCCCCGTATTGTCTTTTTGGTTATCTTCTGTTGTTCTTTAAACATTACGCAATCCTCTTGCCTCCCGCTCATCTTTGCTACGTTGTACTTCTTCGCTTTAATTTTTATACTGTCCCTGACATCTCTTGTCAGCCATTGTCGTACCTTTCTCCCCTTGGAATCTTTCTTCCTCCTTGGAATGAACTGCTCCTGCACCTTCTGTATTATTCCTAGAAACACCTTCCATTTTTGTTCCACTGAATCCCTGCTAGTGTATCTTTCCAGTCAACTTTGGCCAGCTCCTCCCTCATGGCTCCATAGTCTCCTTTATTCAACTGCAACACTGACACCTCCAATCTACCCTTCCCCCTCTCCAATTGTAGATTAAACCTGACCATGTTATGGTCACTGCCTCCTAATGGCTCATTAAACTCGAGGTCCTTTATCAAATCAACTAATGTGGATAAATGTGAGGTTATCCACTTTGGTAGCAAAAACAGGAAGGCAGATTATTATCTAAATTATGTCGTTGGGAAAAAGGGAAGTACAATGGGATCTGGGGCCCTTGTTCATCAGTTAATGAAAGTAAGCATGTAGGTACAGCAGGCAGTAAAGAAAGCGAATGGCATATTGGTGTTCATTACAAGAGGAGTTGAGTATAGGAGCAAATAAGTCATTCTGCAGTTGTACAGGGCCCTAGTGAGACCACACCTGGAGTATTGTGTGCAGTTTTGGTCCCTAATTTGAGGAAGGACATTCTTGCTATTGAGGGAGTGCAGCATAGGTTTATAATGTTAATTCCGAGGTGGTGGGACTGTCATATGCTGAGAGAATGGAGTGGGTGGGCTTATATACTCTAGAGTTTAGAAGGATGAGAGGGGATCTTATTGAAACATATAAGATTATTAAGGGTTTGGACACGCTAGAGGCAGGAAGCATGTTCCTAATTTTGGGGGAGTGCGGAACCAGGGGCCACAGTTTATGAATCAGGGGTAAACCATTTCGAATGGAGATGAGGAAACATTTTTTCACACAGAGAGTTGTGAGTCTGTGGAGTTCTCTGCCTCAGAGGGCGGTGGAGGCCAGTTCTAATGGATGGAATGCCTGTATCTTCCTAAACCTAGGTTTGACAGAGAAGAATGAATGAAACATATAGAGAAATAGCCAATCATATGCAGATATTGAGATGCAATTCTCGTTGGAATATGGTTATTGAAAAATTATCACCATAAATCTGAAGCTGGAAAAGTCCATATTAATTGTCACTTTATTGGGCAGCTGTGATACACAAAGTTCACACTGCCACCCAACTTTGTGTCATCTGCAAATTTGCTAATGTTACTTTGAATCCCTTCATCCAAATCATTGCTGTATATTGTAAATAGCTGCGGTCCCAGCACCGAGCCTTGCGGTACCTCACTAGTCACTGCCTGCCATTCTGAAAGCGACCCGTTAATCCCTACTGTTTGTTTCCTGTCTGCCAACCACTTCTCTATCCATGTCAGCACTTTACCCCCAATACCATGTGCCCTAATTTTACCCACTAATCTCCTATGTGTGACCTTATCAAATGCTTTCTGAAAGTCTAGGTACACTACATCCATTGGCTGTTGCTTGTCCATTTTCCTAGTTATATCCTCAAAAAATTCCAGAAAATTAGTCAAGCATGATTTCCCCTTCGTAAATCCATGCTAACTCGGACCGATACTCTTCCATGCTGACTCGGACCAATCCTGTTACTGCTGTCCAAATGTGCCGCTATTTCATCTTTTGCTACATTTTCCCCACCACTGATGTCAGGCTAACTGATCTATAATTCCCTGTTTTCTCTCTCCCACCTTTCTTAAAAAGTGGGATAACATTAGCTACCCTTCAATCCACAGGAACTGATCAGCGATGTGCGTCTTTTGTAGAAGGAGGACATCAGCTTTAAGGTCCTTAGCAGATCTTGGAATGTATTCATTCTTTGCCCTGGACATTCCTCCCACATTTAGCTGGTAGATGCATAGAGATTTCCTGATGCTGCGAGAGTTTTGGCCCTAGGTAGGGCTGTTTGGGTTACGGGTCACTAGTGGGGCATGGTCAAAAGTTACACCAAAAGGTTGTAATCTCCCAACTTTCAAGTTGGTTTCCCCCAGGGCTCTGTCCTAGATCCCCTACTCTTCAACATTTACGTGAGTGACATTCCAACTACCTTGTCCAGGAAGTTTGCATATACAGATGACCATGCCCTTGCCTACCAGGGTGCTGCCCTTTAGGATATCAGCAGAGTGTTAACCCATGACTTGAAGGGGGATGGAGGAGTACTTCACCTCCTGGCGACTTCGCCCTAACCCTTCTAAGACAACTGTTACTGCCTTTCACCTCAGCAATCAGCTCACCAATGCAAAGCTCCGAATGTCCTTTTGTAGTAAGCCGGTGAAGAATGAAGAATTCCCAAAGTACCTCGGAGTCACCCTGGATCGCGCCCTCATCTATCGTGAACACCTGAAGAGGGTGGCTGATAAACTGAAAGCAAAGGTCAGCATCATCAGGAAACTTGCAGGCAACAGCTGGGGATCTAATGCACACACCCTCTGTACCGCAAGCTTAGCCCTAGTCTACTCAATAGCCAAGTTTTGCTCAACAGCTTGGGTTAATAGCTGCCACACCAAACGAGTTGACACTGTCCTTAACTCTGCAATGCGGGTCATCACAGGGACACTTAAGTCAACACCTTTGCAGTGGTTCCCTGTCCTCTCTCATATTGCCCCTCCCAACATATGCAGAAGGGAGAGGATGTTGAAAGATTGGTGCACCATCAAGGCTAACCCTGACCTTCCCATCCATGCTGGCTTGGACAATCTGCCCAACATGCGCTTGAAGTCCCGCAAACCCTTCTGGTCTTCCGTTAAATTCCTGAAAGACCTTGACTCCAAGACTGAGTGACGCAGAGCCTGGAAAGATGCCAACACCAACAACGGAGAGGTCATCACAGACCCCACAGTGAAACCATCGGGTTTTGACTTCCATCGCAAGTAATGGCTAACCCTGAACAGAATCGGCTCCCTCCATGCAAGAACAGCCCATCACCTACATAAGTGGGGGATGACAGACAGCCCTGCTTGCGACTGCGGACATCGTGAATGACTGCCTGCTGAGACTTTTCCCTGGGGGCATCAAAGCCATCCACCCAGTAACTGATGCTGTCCTGGCCTGGATGTCCACCCTGATCTACAACAAAAAGAATAAGAATATTGCCTATATTCATTTGTTTATGGGATGCAGATAACACTCGCCTTTCCAGCATTTGTACACATTCAGCATCTGGATTATATTCCTGTATTAATTGCTATTCTATATCATTGCAGCCAGACGTTCCTTGGTTCATCACTGCACATAGCAAAATTTAATTTGTGGAGCAGGGTACTTCTACAGCAATGCTAAGATCAAGGTATTTCCACCATGTCTGCATTAGTCAAGTCAAAATCAGTTCATTGCCATATGCACAACAATAGTGGGTTACATAAACAATGAAAATCTTGCTTGCAGCAGCATCACAGATACATAGACCCAGAAAAATAAAAGCATAAATTATTCATAAATTATATATAATTTGCATATACATTCTGCAAGACAATGAAAAGTAAAAAAGTCTGCAAAAATAGAAGAATTTGGTGCAACACACAATTGGAAAGAAAACTATGTCTTGGTAGTGTAAGAAGTGGTCTGCCGAGGTGGAATTAGGGCTGTGCAGGTCGGTTCAAGAACCTGACATTTGTAGGAAAGTAGATAATCCTGAATCTGGTGATGTGGGACTTCAAGCTTCTGTACCTGGTGTCTGACTGTAGTAACAAGAAGAGAGCCTTACCCAGAGGATAGGGATTCTTAACGATAGTTGCCACCTTCTTTAGCCAATGCCTCTTGGGGATGCATTCTTTAGACATTAGACTTTAGAGTTACGGTGCAGAAACAGTCATTTTCATTTCATAGTCAACTTGCCCACACCGACCAACATATCCCATCTTACACTAATCCCACCTGCCTGTTTTTGGCCCATGTCCCTCTAAACCTGTCCTATCCATGCACCTATTTAAATGTTTCTTAAATGTTGTGATAGTACCTGCTTCAACTATCTCCTCCAGCAGTTCGTTCCTTACACCCACCACTCTGTGTAAAAAAGTTATCCTTCAGATTCCTATTAAATCTTTCCCTCTTCACCGCAAATCTATGCCCACTGGTTCTTGATTCCCTTACTGTGGGCAAGAGACTCTCTGCGTCTGCCCGATCTATTCTTCTCGTGATTTTGTGCACCTCTATAAGCTCACCCCTCATCCTCCTGTGCTCCAAGGAATAGAGTCCCAGCCTGCTCAACCGCTCCCAATGGCTCGGACCCTCTAGTCCTGGCAACATCCTCGGAAATCTGCACCCTTTCCAGCTTGACAACATCTTTCCTATAACATGGTGCCCAGAACTAAACAAAATACTCTAAATGCGGCCTCACCATCACCTATCGTCACTGCAACATGACCTTCCAACTTCTATACACAATACTCTTTCAATGAACTATGTACCTGCACTCCTAGATGCTTCTGCTCTACAACACGCCCCAGAGCCCTACCATTCACTGTGCAGGTCCTGCCCATGTTAGTCTTCCCAAACATGCAACACCTCACATTTCTCTGTATTAAACTCCATCAACCATTTCTCAGCCCACCTGTCAAGGGATCAAGATCCTGCTACAATTCTTGACAACCATCTTCACTATCTCCAATATCCCCCACTACCTACCATCTACCCACTCATTTCATAAAATTTTATTCATATGGTTATTCATAAAAAAACAACTCCTATCTAATTTCTGTAATAATACTTGACTATTGCAGACAATATTCCCTGAAACATTGCCCAATGAAGTTACACTCTGCTTTTTTCTAATGGAAATCGTATGACTTTCCAGTAAGCCATCTACTGCATGTGAACAATATCCCTTACAGTAATTTTATTTAGTGACCTTATTTTTGTGTTGGGTGATGTGATTGTTTTTGAACTATTTCATCCTATTTTGGAAGCTACCTTGCCCTGCAAGCTACAAAACAAAAGGCAAGAGCTACTGCCAGGGGAACTGGAAGTACAGGTCAGAATTGTTGAGTTGTGCGTCAGACAGAACGCATAGACCTTGACCCAGAGCTAATGAGATCATACCTTGGGGAAGCAATCATTAGATATGTTATGAATGAATCAGATGCAAACAGCAATTCTTCATGTGCCATTAATAAGCCATGATCGAAAACCTTTATCTGGAGGCATTAGGATATTATGCCTGATATCTATCCCCATAAACACAAGTTCTGATTTGTCTGGTGATGTCTGAACTATGCAGAAGGAAGGGATATTATATTCCATGTGCTCAGCAGCACAGGAAGGCTAAAACACCCTGTGTCCTGAGGTCTTGCTATACAGTAAACTGTGAAAAAAAATCACGCTCTTGCATTGCTTCAATCTTATATGAGAAGAAATATTCTTGAAACATTACAGTGAAATACTTTGAAGGCCGTGATGTGGGTATGGATAATAACAATAAATGACAAAAGAAGCCAGCAAAGATAGCCTGAAGAAGGGTCTCAAACTAAAATGTCACCCATTCCTTCTATCCTGAGATGCTGCCTGATCCACTGGGTTACTCCAGCATTTTGGGTCTATCATCGGCTTAAACCATTTCCTTCCTACAAGATAAATAAGCAATATGTTCCACTGAGCTAAAGGCAAGCTCTTCCTCACATCATCGGAAAATAGGAACAGGAGGATGCTTTATTTATCCATAAATCCCACCTTTACCTAACTGTTTGTGGCTTCCTACACTGTTCTAACAAGGCCCCAATGTAAGTACACAGAATAGTACAGCACAGGAACAGGCCCTTCAGCCCCTTCAGCCTCTTCAGGAACATCATAGCATCTCAGTGCATCACAATCTTTCTGACTCAATGTTGAATTCAATAATGCTGGTTAACTTATTCATCTGTTTATTTCAAAGTGGGCATTTCTTTTCTGTGTTATCTATCCATAATGTTTTCTTGGTATTTTTAACTCCATAAACACTACTTGATTTGATGGGCATATTCTACAGCTCTGACATGGATTCCAGAGCTTTTATGTTTCTCTGTTTGTTTTCTCTCTAACAGTTCTCATTAACTCATCAATCAGATGAGTTCATCAGCCACGTTGAGTTATTGCCATGTCAACCCTTCCTAATCATGTCAGAGATATTCCCGTTGTCATAACCATTCCCCGACCTGTCTTTTCTGTAACTTACAACAAACTTTCTATCATTCTCAGTTCTGATAAAGGGTCTTTGAACCAGAAGTATTACATTTGTTTCTACAGAGACTGCCTTACCAATAGAATATTTTCAACAATTACTGTTTTTAGAAGAGGAGTTTTTGACCTCTGAAACTATTCTCTCATTGAAAAAATTCTGTTGTTTGTAATATATATAAATAACTTGAACATAAATGTAGAATGAGTTTGTTAGTAGGTTTGCAGATGATTCAAAAATTGGTGGAGTTGCAGACAATGAAGATCAGTAACAGATATGAGCAGAGAAGTGGCAGATGGAGCTTCATCCAGGAAAGCGTGAGGTACTCCACTTTGTGAGGTCAAATGTAAAGGGAAAGATATATTTACTGGTAGGTAACAGCAATGATATACAGATATTTTTTGGGGTCCAAGTCCACAGTTCCCCGAAAGTAGCAACACAAGTAAATAAATTGATAAATAACATTTATGGTATGTTGCCGTAAATAGGCAGGACATTGAGTACAAGTCAGAAATTAATATGGATTTCTCTTATAAAGTGGAAGTATTTGGAGGCTTTGAAGAGAGTGTGGTAGAGATTTACCAGGATGCTACCTGGATGAGAGGGCATTAGCTGTGATGAGAGATTGTGTAAATCCTGGCCAAAATGGAGCAGGAATAGAACCACAATTTAGCAGAGGAGGGTGTGGAGGCACCTAACGGCAGCAGCTCGACTGCCTTTTTTTAAAAATTTTGTCCCGTTAGATGTATGTTTTTGGTTCTAATTTATTTATTTTTTAGCTGTGTATATGTGTGTGTGTGTGGCGGGGGGGGGGACCGTTTAATCTCTTCCCTCTACGGAAACCCGACATTTTCCCTGTCGGGTCTCCAGTGTGGTTGGGCCTAACATCGTGGAGCCGGCGGCGGCCTCCAACCTGAGGGCTTCAGTCGCGGAGCCTGCGGATTTGCCATCGCGGAGCTGGCTAACTTCGGAGCGGGGAGAGCCTGTGGTGGCGCGTGGCTGCAACCCGACTTCGGAGCTTCGGAGGCTCTGGCTGCAGGCCCGGTGGACAGGAACATCGGGAGCTTGCAGGTCTCTGGTGGGAGCTACTTTTCGGAGCTCCCGCAACGGCAACTTCTCCCGCCGGAATAGCAGGGTTTAAATGACTCGGAGCGGGGCCTAACATCACCCCGAGTGGCCAGGGGACTTACCATCACCCGCCGGGGGCTTTAATATCATGAGCCCAAGTCGCCTCGATGCTGCAGTTGGACTGCTGGACCGTGAGAGAAGAAAAAAGAGAAGAGATAAGACTTTTGCCTTCCATTACAGTGAGGAGGTGTTGGAGATTCACTGTGATGGATGTTTGTGTAAATTGTGTTAAGTGTGTGTCTTGGTTTTTTTTGTAATGTCATGACTGCAGGAATGAAATTTCGTTCAAACCTGTTTGAATGACAATAAAAGGCATTCTATTCTATTCTATTCTATTCTATTCTAGGATTTATGCTTTGCAAGGCCATTTTGGTCAAGTCTGTATTTATGTGTATAAAAAACAACAGGCTGCTGGCTGGTGGCAGGAAGTCTAGGTCCCAGATCAATGTTGCAGATAAGAAATGTCTTCAATTGTCAGTATGAATGAGATTCTTGCAGAGGACCTCCAAAGTAATGTAAATGCATGAGTTTGATTGGATTGTTGCAAAAGAATTATAAATAATGTAAATAGTGTTGCAAGACAGTTACCCTGCTGTTTGTTGATTGGCCAAAGTGTTAAGCCCTGGCAGGATTGTTTTGAATTCCAGGGTAAATGTTGCAATTTTCAGTTAGTTAGCTTCCTTCCAGAAGCTTCTCCAAGAAACAATGTATGGGAGACTCTGTAATTGGTTTGGGGAACTGTCAATAATGTATTGATGTGATTAGTATGTTTGATTGGACTGTAAAGAGACCACCCCTAAGTAGTTCAGCCCCTCAAGGTTCATGGACCTATAAAAGGTAACCCCATTTTAGATCGATGACGATCTTCTGGAGGAATGCTTGGGAGTGCTTGACCTTTTGGAGTATGTCTGCTTGCATGAGGCTGAAGGGCTTGGCCAGGCACAGACAAGGATCGAACCCGCGGTGGTTTAGGTACCATATATGGGAATTTGCTGTTGAATCTAAAAATATAGTTGTTCCAGTGCTTAAGTCAGTGTTTTGTACTGAACTAGACTAGGGGGGTAAGCTTGAGAATAGCGTATTTACAATTGGACATACTTGGATTGTTTTCACTTGAATGCCAAAGTGAAGATCTGAGAGGTGTTTATAAAATGATTAAAGGCATAAATAGGGTAGACTACCAGAATTTTTTCCCCCAAGGTGGAAGTACTAAAGACTAGGGAGTATTGCTTTCAGCACAGAAGAAAAGGTTTAATTGAGATGTGCAGATCCGTTTTTACACATAAAATGGTAGATGACAACAATATACTGCCAAGAGTGGTGATGGAAGCAGATATGACATTGGCATTTTAGAGGCTTTTGGAGAGACACATGGGTATGTTGGGAATGGGGGGATTATCTAATTTACCCAATCCTTTTTGTACCTTTTTTTCCTTCATGTCTACTACCCATCTGTATTCCCTCCTCATAACCGTTATTGGTTTTCCTATTAGGACATTGGCCACAGTGTTGTTGAGGTTTAATCTGTCCAACCTGTATAAATCCCATCTTCTCGTCCAGTAACTCAGTAATTGAGAACCTTCCCTTTTCTACCACCTCTCAAGCACACAGTTTTTTTTGCTGTCTTCCTGGCACATGGTCAGAGCAAAAACTAAAGCCATACAGCATGGCCACAGGCCCTTCTAGAGGTATATCCCTCTCAAGATTACTCCTTTTGAGGTTCTAGTCTGTTATTTGTTTCCTAACTCTTAAAAAAATCATTATGTTGGACCATGGGGCTTATTCATTGATATTGATATAGATCATGACATCTGGCTGGTCAGTTTCCCCTATCAGCATTTACTCTAGCTGCTCAGTGATATCCTCAACCCCAGCATCAGCAAGACAACATATCTAACTAGAATTACATTCGGCATTGCCCAAATCCCTGTCTGCTCCACCAACTAGAGAATCTCCATAATATTTGGGTTCGTGACTTTAGTCCTCCCACAGTGCACTGTTGATGTTGTCATATTGGTCCTGGTCCACTCTTTATGGGAAACATTCCTTCAACAATCTGCATTCACTGTTGAATACTAGATTGATAGAAAGATGCCCCCAGTGATTTCATAAATCCATAATGTCATAAGTTCTACGAGCAAAATTAGGCCATTCGACCCATCAAGTCTATTCCACCATTCAATCATGGCTGATCTATCCTTCCTTCTCACCCCCATTCTCCTGCCTTCTCCTCGTAACCCCTGACATCCGTACTAATCAAGCGTTTCAGTCTCCAGTGGTTCTCTAGTTTTATTTGTCTAAGTAGTCACTGGTTTCTGCTTCAATTGCACTAGTGTGAGCTGTCGCGTGGCTATCTTTTGAAATGTGCTATCCACAAAATACTCAGAGCCAGTGAAGGACCACACCGACATTGTCAGTTCCCCATGCTCTGAACACACATTGTGATAAGTATACTGAACTTCCCAGATGGCGTTGGGTATTCAGAGGTACTACACAATTGTGTGATGGATGGGGCATGTTGGTTGGCGTGGGCAAGTTGGGCCAAAAGGCCTATTTCCACCCTGCATGTCTCTATGACTTGGGCTAGTTGAGTTGGATTAGCTCAATTAACAGAAATAATATGGTGAGAATTGCTAGTATTTCTATCAGATTACCGTGGGTTAACGTGCTGTGTAAAAAAAAAAAAACTTTCTGAATTCCTGGGGTCTTTCTTTAAATCAAATGTTTGTCAAACTCACTGGGACACAGTTGTTCAAGCTCCTTTTACTCACTGGGGTTCTGGTTTCCTGTGCTGCTTTAAACTCACCAGGGATCAATTTCCTATATCTTTATTAAACTTACCACAGCTATTTTCTGTGCTCGTTTTTATTAAGGTTATCATTAGCCAAAATATAAAACTGACCACACCTTGATAATGCATGACTTAGGTAGGTGCAAATGCATAATTCTTTAAGTTGACCATAAGTTGCTGATAGATCTAGAAATTGTGCATTCTCTGTGCTGTTTTGTCCATTTTCATTTTTTATTAGAAACCTATCCAAGCAGCACATGATTATGAACCAGACTTGGAAGCTAATTTGTTCCAAATTGAAATATTTTATCTCTTTCATGTAACAAAGTTGACAAATAAGCTCATTTTCGATTGAAATAAATGATTGAAATGCTTGTGAGTACTTACAAAATGTCACTGAGAGTATATACCAACACTTGCTAGATTTTCAATGAACTAGCTCATAAATATTTGGACAGGGAAGGAAGTCTTCTGCTGGGCACCCTGGGGAATAATTGTAATAGTCCCATTCCCCTTCCCTCATTTCTTTGTATTCCAGCAATTTATTTTCTCTCATACATTTTCAGCACCTCCCCTTAGATTTCATTTTGCCAATGAGAGGAAAGAAAACCCCACCCAGAGGGGACCCACGTAATCAAAAAATGTGCAAACTCCGTATCTACAGCACCTGAGGCCAGGATCATGTCCAAATGCCTCGTTGTCACATTCCCCTCAGCTAACAATGACCATTTTACATTTTCCATGAATTTAGTCCCCTTTGATCTTTCATTTTCTTATCTCACCCTTCCATATATCTATGTCTCCCTCTCCCCTGATTCTCAGTTTGAGAATCTATCCAGTGATGCTAGACAGCTGTCCTGCCAGCAGCATGTTCATTATTTCAACTTTTAAAAACAATTTTAGTGTGTCTAAATGTTTGTTTTAGTGTCTCTCGGTGTGTCTTGTGTGGGGGGTGGTGATGGGGGGGTTAGGGGGGAACCGCTTTCCGTCACCTCCTCAATGGAGAGGCGACTTCCCTGGAGTTGGGCCCGGAGTTTCAGCGTGCACTTTTCATCGCAGAGCGGGTGAGCCCTTGCCGGGGGGTCACCAGAAAGGAGTGCTCTGATCGCTGGCCCGTGGACGGTTGCATCCTGAAACCGTAGTCTGCGGAGCTTATAGCCGCGAGCGCGTCATGGACTTACCATCCAGAGCCTCGGTTCCCTCGCCGTAGACAGCCAGAGAAGAGCTCTGACTGCCGGCCTGCAGCCTACAACATCCTGAAGCCACGGTCTCCGGTAGGAAATTCCCGATTCGGGACCTCCAAGCCGCAGAGTGTGTTTGACCGTCCCGACAAGAGGGCCTATACATCCGGTCGCCCGCAGCGGCGACTGCAGAGGTTTATGACCCCGACCACGTGTGAGCATTGGAAGTGGACTGACTGAACATTGTGCTTTCCATCACATTGAAGAATGCTGTGGTGGATGTTTGTGTTAAATCTTATTGTGTATCGTGTATTCTTTTTGATTGTACCACTGATGGCAAATTCATTTCACTGCACTTATATGCGTTTGTGACAAATAAAACGGATTAATTGATTGATTGATTGATTGCCTGTCCTGTTGAGTTACTCCAGCATTTTGTGTCTATCTTTGGTGTAAACCAGCATCTGCAATTCCTTCCTACACCTCAAGTCCAAATCCCTGGGCTTGATTTTGAGTACCTGCTGTGCCATCTCCACACCTCCCAGAAAATAGCAGCCACAGTACCTTTCATATCCATTAAGAAGCGAAGATGGGACCCTGCGTTAATTTCTCCCCCAGCACCAGTTCAGTCATACCACACTGAATCATCTCTGGCATGAGACTGAACCCATAGCATCTCGCACAAAGTTGAGAATTCAACTCATCAAGCCACAGTTAAAATCTTAAACTGGATATCTGATGCAATGTCAGAATGCAGTTCCTGAACTAGGTTTAAGATAATGGTGAATTACTTATACTTGTCAACCAATGTAATAAGTCAAACTTTACAATTCCTCCCCCTTTTGTCATGGGATGGACTGGGACTGACTGACACCCCCACCACCTCCCCAATCTTTGCACATCCCCCAAGCCTTTCCACTCATCACTTTACTTTCATGTTTCATGATTTAAAAAAAAAAAAATTTTATGACTGTTAACAGAACACTTTCCCCGATAAATAAAGTTATATGCATCACATCGTATCGCATCGTAAGTCAGCATAAGAAATGTTCTAACATAATTTCAGTCATTATGAAAATGTAATAAAGGAACATTTTGCATTTCTTTTAATTCAGAATATCTACAGGGTATCAATTCATGCTCACAGCACAGAGCTTTGTCCATCAGAAGTGTAAATTGGGAATTCATGATTGTTCAGGAAGCCTGTTCAGAATTTCCAACCTACTGAACTCTGGGACAGATTCCTGAATTGTGTTCTTACTGGCAAATACTCCGTACACACAGTTTATCTGTTAATCTGCGCGAGCAAAGCACAGCTAAAGCAAGTACCCTGTATATCAACTGTGTGTTTCTCAAATATGACAGAGCTGTAGGTGCCACCAATGCTGCAAATCAGTTTCTCCTTCATTGGCATATGTTCAACTGCTGGTGAGAAGCCGTGGTAATATCACATCATATTAGTGCATTAGTTGGAATTGTATGAAAGCAAGGTTTCATATCGCAAGTGGAAAATGTTGATGCAAATGACATAATTAAAAATAGAATTTTGGAGTCATTGGCCTCCAATGACTTGGCCGAACCATGCCATTCCACCGCCCACCAGCGGGCCACAGCCGTCGTCTTACCTGAGTCCCAGGCTCAGCACCAGGCCCACAGCCTCCACGATGCAGACTCCAACACCACGTGGTCTGACTCTGCTGGGTCCTACTGCTCCCCGCCTCCTACAGGGAACCTCAGTGGAGATTCTACTGGTTCTTCCCCTTCCCCCTTACAATGGTCCTCATGCATCCTGTAAGGGTTTCCTGCATCGAGCTTTCGCCCGACCTAAGGTCCCTGTGGTTTGCTCTGGTCCCTCGACCAGGCCGCGCACACTGGTTCCCCATGAGTGGCTCGACCCACTCACCCCCTACGGTTCCAGACACTGGACTTAGTTGCAGGAGCGTTGATAGTGCAGAAAGTTCAACCAGACCAGATTTGAAGACCAGAGTTTAAACAGGAAAATAACTTTTATTTTGCGGTTGGGACTATGGTACATGAATACTTTGACACAGTTCTATAAGGCATATGCATAATTATAGTTCCTGTGTCGGGATCATATACGCAATAACTACGATACAATAGACGAGTGTGGGATGGGGAATGTACAGCACATCGTAAAATTTGCCAACACACCTACACTTACACCCACGTTAATATAACCCCCTCCCCCTCCCCTCTACACTAAACTATGTCCAGGATGTGCAGGATCGGGGTACATGCTCACCATGGGGCGATTACTGAGGTTACTGGCTGGTCGTGCTGCTTCCTCCGATTAGGTGGCTGTGGAAGGGTCGTCGGCGGTCGTCTCGGTCTTTCGGGTGGTCCCGGGGGTTCACCTCGCCCAGGGGTCCTACTGCTTTCCTTTTCTTTCCGGTGATGGCTAGACGGTCTGTTAATTTGTTTCTCGATAAAGAGGTGATGGGTTTAACTGGTTTTCCCATCACCGGCCAGGTAGGTTTCTATGGGCTATTGTGCTCCCTGAACGAGATTAACTATGTAGGTCGGCTTGGGGCATTGTGATGCCTGCTGATGTCAGCGCCCCAGTGTCTGGACTTCAACCTGGTTTCGGGGGTTTCTGCACAGCCAATACCCATCTATTGTTCAGGCCATGACTTTGCAGAAACCCAGAGATTGGGGTTTCACTTTTGTGGCTGGTCATGACGTCCCGCGGCAATCGTGGGCCCCACTGATTGTGACATCCCTTGTTAAAACTGACCACTGCTTTTCTCTCTCTCAGTCCCAGTCCCGTATAAAAAAATGTCCAAAATGCAGCTACTTGGTTTTGTTGATTATAGCATGAGGGAATATGTCTCAAATCTTACACCCCCTTCTCTCTAAACACCCCCCATCCCCCCAACAGACATTTCCTCGGCCTCCATCTACTCACCTACCTTCCTCCGACCCCAACCCCCACCCTTGCTGGGTGGTCACCATCCCCGCTGACCTCCCCCTTTCTGATATGGAACAGTCTGTCCTCAGCAGAGGCCTCACCTTTGTTCCTCTCCGCCCCCACCTCAACGAGTTCCAGGTCCGCCACGATGTAGAGCTCTTCTTCCGTCGCCACCGCCTCCGGGATTTTTTTCTATGGGAAGGAGACTTTACCACAAGGTGTTGACCCCTTCTCCCCTCTCTACCGGACCCCCTCCTCTTGGACTCCCCCGGATAGCCCTCTACCTTCATTCGACCCTTTCATTTCCAACTGCGGGCGGCACATCAACCGCCTGAACTTTTGCACTTGCCATACGTACTCCAACCGCTCCCCCTCTGAACATACAGCCCTCTGCTCACTCTGCAGCAACCCCGAATTGATAATCAAACCTGACGACAAAGGAGGTGCCATGGTGATCTGGCGACAACTCTCAGAATCCTCCTCCTACTTATCCTTGGACCATGATCCCACAGACGAGCACCAGACTTTAATATCACACACCATTTCTGATTTCATTTCTTCTGGCTCACTGCCCTCTAAAGCCTCCAACCTTATCATTCTCCAGCCCCACACGGCCCGATTTTACCTTCTCCCCAAAATCCACTAACAGAACTGTCCTGGCAAACCCAATGTTTCTGCTTGATCATGTCCCACTTAATTAATTTCCAAATACCTCGACTCCATCCTCCAGTCCAATCCCTCCCTATCTATGTCCAAGACAACTCGCATGCTCTTCATCTTTTCAATGACTTCCATTTTCCGGGTCACCACTCCCTCATCTTTACTATGGATGTCCAGTCGCTTACACCTCCATCCCCCACCAGGAAGGTCTTAAAGCCCTCGTTTCTTCCTCGATCACAGAACCAGCCAATTTCCTTCTACTAACACTCTCCGCCTAGCAGAGCTGGTCCTTACCCTTAACAATTACTCTTTCGACCTCCCACTTCCTCCAAATCCAAGGCATAGCTATGTGCACTCACATGGGCCCCAGCTATGCCTGCCTCTTTGTAGGGTACATTGAACAATCACTGTTCCAGGCATACGCTGGCCCTATCCCCGAACTCTACCTCAGTTACATTGACGACTGCATTGGTGCTACCTCCTGCACCCATGCAGAACTCACTGACTTCATGACCAATTTCCATCCTCCATTCAAATACACTTGGACCATCTCCATCTCCCTATAGTTACTAGATCACATGTCTCCTTCATGGGAGACAGACTATTGACTGACATCTATTACAAATCCACTGACTCCCATAGCTATCCAGAATACACTTCTTCCCACCCTGCTATTTGTAAGCCTCTATCCCAACTCCCAATTCCTCTGTCTACTCCACATGTGCGCGCAGGATGAGGTTTTCCATGCCAGGACATCGGAGATGTCCTCATTGTTTAGGGGACGGGAGATCCCCCCTTCCATTATCAATAAGGCTCTCACTAGTGTCTCCTCAATATCCCGCAGCTCCGCTCTTGCTCCCCCCCTCCCCCCATTCACGACAAGGACAGAGTCCCCCTAGACCTACACCACATCAGCTGTCACGTACAGCGTATAATTATCCAACATTTTCGCCACCTCCATTGGGATCCCACTTCTGGCCACATCTTCGTATCTCCACCCCTTTCTCGGATGGGATTTGTCCGAGACCTTGTCAGCTATTGGTCCAGACCCCCACGTCAATCACATCAATGGCCGGGGTAGACGGGAGGGTGGGGAGATCTTTAATTTTCCTTCGCCGCTTTTGGACTGCCAAAGATCATAGAGTGGATTATTTTTGTAAGCATTGATTTACAACAATGCTTGGGGTTAAGAGGCTGGAATCTCTCTATCTCTCCTTCTCATTTTTTCTCGCGCAATCTCTCTCCCTCCCTCCCCTCTCTCTCTACCCTCCCTCTCTCCCTCTCTCTCTCTTTCTCTCTATTTCCCTCCCCTCCCTCTCTCTCTCATCTATCTGTCTCTCCCTCTCCCTCTCCCTCTCCCTCTCCCACTCTATCAAACTATCTATCTGTCTCTGTCTCTGTCTATCTATCTAACTATCTCTAACTGTCTAACTCTGTCTATCTATCTAACTCTATCTATCTATCTCACTCTCTCGCTCTCTCTTGGCATTTCCAGAATAATTTGGTGTTTTGCAAAGACAACTGCATCTGCAGTTCCTTCCTATTGAAGAAGAACCCTGGTCCGAAACAAGTCCTAATCCATTCCCTCCACAGATAACGCCTAGCCCGCTGAGTTCCTCCAGCACTCTGTGTTTTTACTTAACTCTGAAATTGAAGATAGATATAAAAAGCTGGAGTAACTCAGTGGGGCAGGCAACATCTCTGGATAGAAGGGATGGATGACGTTTCAGGTGGATACCTTTCTTCAGACAATCACAAGTTCTCTCACCGACGAGAGTCCAGTTCAGTCTGAAGAAGGGTCTCGACCCGAAACGTCACCCATTCCATCTCTCCAGATTTGCTGCCTGTCCTGCTGAGTTACTCCAGCATTTTGTATCTATTTACAAGTACTCGTTGTATCTCTGTGGAATATAGATCCCGTGGAGGCGTTGTATGGAATTATATAACTGCTTTGGACTGATGGTGGGATTGGAGAGGTGGAGTGTCTATTGTGAATCGACACAAAATTTGAAATTTAAAGATCCCTCCCTCCCATCTCCCCCGACCAGTGGTGTGATGGACACAGGGGTCTGGACCAATCGCTGACAAGGTCTCAGACAAATCCTGTCCCCGTAGACATCATGTCTGTTATTTGGCTTTTCGGCGTTGCGTATTTGGCTTTTCGGGGGGAGTGCCCGTTTGTTTATTTGGCTTTTTGCTGTCGCACCCACCCATGTCGTGTCCTTGGCTTTTCTGCGTTGTTTCCATTCGTTAGCTTTGCTTCCACTTCTACGCTTCAGCTTCCCATCCTTTGGCGCATGTCCGCACATGAGACCAAGCGCAGGCTCGGCGATCGCTTAGCTGAACACCTCTGCTCAGTCTGCCTTAACCTACCTGATCTCCTGGTTGCTCTTCACTTTAACTCCCCCTCCTATTCTCAATCTGTCCTTTCTGTCCTGGGCCTCCTTCATTGTCAGAGTGAGGCCCAGCACAAATTGGAGTTACAGCACCTCATATTTCACTTGTGTACCTTACACCCCAGTGGTATGAACATTGACTTATCTAACTTCAAATAGCCCTTGCTTTCCCTCTCTCTCCATCCCCTCTCTCCCCATCCCCTCTCCCTTCCCAGTTCTCCCACCAGTCTTACTGTCCCCGACTACATTATATTCCTGTCCCACCCACTCCCCTAACATCAGCCTGAAGAAGGGTCTCGACCCAAACCATCAGTCATACCTTCTCTCCAGAGATGATGCATATCCCGTTGAGATATTCCATTATTTTGTGTCTACCTTAGATAGATTCCATCTGGAGAACATGTATAAGTGATGTTTTGCTTTGCTATCCTTCTTCAGACTTCTGATCCAAATACAGGTCTTCACTCAAAAAGTTCATGTTCATAAGTAAAAGTGAATTAGACCATTCTGCCCATCAAGTCTACGCTGCCATTCAATCATGGCTGATCTATCTTTCCCTCTCAACCCCATTAGCATGTCGTTGCCCTAGAAGCCTTGACACCCATACTAATCAAGAATCTGACAATCTCCACCTCCTGCCATCTGTGGTAATGAATTCTACAGATTCACCATCCTCTGACTAAAGAAATTACATATAATTTCCTTTTAGAGATTGCAAGAAATGCAGGAAAGTAGCTACAATGACCAAGACTTTGTTTTGCCAAGAATATAAAGGAGGATAGTAAAAGCTTATTTAGTATGTGAAGAGGAAAATATTAGTTAAGACTAAAGTTGGACCCTTGAAGACAGAAACAGTTAATTTATTATTGGGAACAAGGCACCGGCAGACGTGTTGAACAGGTACTTTGGATCTGTCTTCACTAAGGAAGACCCAAACAATCTCCCAGATGTACTAGTGACCAGAATTGAGAAAAGCCCAATCCTTTGGGCTTGAACATTGAATGTTCTCAATTCTGTTAACCCTTGCTGTCTCCTCCCCTTCCCACCTCTCCCTCAGCACTCGGGCCCTGGCATTCCCTCTATCTCTATCTCCCTCCCCACCCCAGTCGCACCAGCTTCTCATTTTCACACCACAAACAGCTTACAATGGCTTGTTCCCTTTATCATCGATACTTTTTTGCATATCTTTCATTCATTGTTCCTTATCTCTCCACATCACCGTCTATATCTCTCGTTTCCCTGATCCCTGACCAGTCTGAAGAAGGGTCTCGACCCGAAACGTCGCCTATCTCCTTCGCTCCTTAGATGCTGCTGCACCCGCTGAGTTTCTCCAGCTTTTTGTGTACCCAAGATTATTAAGGGATTGGACACGCTAGATGCAGGAAACATGTTTCCAATGTTGGGGGAGTCCAGAACCAGGGGCCACCGTTTAAGAATAAGGGCAAGACCATTTAGAACAAAGACGAGGAAAATCTTTTTCACCCAGCGAGTTGTGAATCTGTGGAATTCTCTGCCTCAGAATGCAGGGGAGTCCAATTCTCTGGATGCTTTCAAGAGAGAGTTAGATAGAGCTCTTAAAGATAGTGGAGTCAAGGGATATGGGAGATGGCAGGAACTGGTTATTGATTGTGGATGATCAGCCGTGATCACAGTGAATGGCGGAACTGGCTCAAAGTGCCGAATGGCCTACTCCTGCACCTATTATCTATTGTCTATTGTCCACAGTATATAATTGCATAGAAGATAATTGTACCATGAGAAAGAATGAGTACAAAGCAAATTGAAGAAAATTATCTGACCAACCTTTTGCATTGCTAATTACAAATCATTAATTGAAAATTCTAAGACAAATTGAATGACTTAATTTAAGTATATCCGTAATGGAATCTTATGTTGAGTCTTTGATCTGCCACACTGCTAATGGTAAAATGCATCTTAGTCATTTGGCTGAAATAATTATGTGTAATCTAACCATGTCAGGGTGTATGTTTTTCTTGCCCGAAGAAAAATATTAAATGCCTCACATTTAAGTATGAAATATCTTGCATAAATATTTTCCAAAGATATTATTCAATGGTTATATGGAAATAATGAATAGGGAATAAATATAGCATAACCCCATATCCAGCTTTTGCTTTAAAGTTCCATAAAATACAGTTAAAACCTTTTAATTTGATGTACTAAATTCAACTCCCAGGGTATGATTTTCTTCAATATTGAGATGAAAGGTACAGTAAAAAACACACAATTTCCTAAACCAGCGCTAACAGTTGAGTTACAGTATGTGGTGATGTTGGTTCAAAGAGTATTACAAATATAAAGACAATGCTTTTTTTTCCATGAAGGGACATTTCAGTAATGTGTAGGTGTTGAAAGCAGAGATTAAATAGGGAAGTTTAATAGCATCGATCAAAATAGAAATTACCAACAGAAATAGATTTTTTTCTCCCATTAATTTGAATCTGGGATGACTGTAGCTGGTATCTACCATTCAATACTGTAGTGAGTGTTCAAGGAAAAATTAAAATATAATGCATGAAGGGGACACGTTATATAACTCTTGACAACACATAAGCCACAACTGCATATAACATTCTGGATAGCTTTTGCACTAATTGACAACAGTTGTGCAAGCACAAAATAGGCACCAGTTTTCACTGACTATGAATTCCTGCCAGTTGCAATTCCAGTCCTTGTGTGCTGTGCCTATTTCTGCTACAGTTCATTGAGATTGCAGAATGCATGTATAAATTCTTGATTGAATACCAAAATCACAAGAGTTGTTCAATAATTTTTTGTACAGTTACATCATGAGTTTTTAAATCTTCCACTCCTGTATTATTTTTCTAACTTTACCTCGAGCACGCTATTGAAAGGGAAAATCCAACTACAATCACTCCTATTTCAGATTAAAGAGAATAAATGTGTTCATGAATACCAATACAATTTTATTACACCATCAAACATACCTGCAGATCTTAGCCCTAATGGATAATGAAGGAAACTTTCACCTGCCATTGGTTATTTTAGATCAGTATCCTGAGGATATATTGTTTGGCAGAGAGGCCATTGATCTTGTGAACTATGTCCTGAACAGAACTGCTATTGCAAATATTCCCAAAGCATTTTTTATTGGACTGGAGATTTTATCTCATAGATTTTATCTCTTATGTGCTATATAATCAGATTTACCTGAAAACCTTTTACACAGTGTAATTAGCAACTAAATATATGCACAGCACACTTTAAAAAAAAGTTAAAATCTTCATTGTTATGCATGGAGCCAATTGCCTCTGCAGTGGGGATGTAAATCAAACTTTAATTTATGATTGATGCCAATATTTCAAGTATGCATTTTACCTGAATTGCTTAAGGTTTTGTCTGTACCAAAAGTAATGAATGTTGTAACAAAGATCCATCCCTACCTGGCCTATTCCTAGGGTGAACATGATTTGTTCCACATAGTCCAAAGTTCAAGCTACTTGAAAGTAAACACTATTTTTTTAAATCTATTGAGTGGCTGGAGTTTCTGACAATGACAATCTCTCCCCAGGTACCCACTTTCAAGAACATAATGTGTTATTAGCTTTCGAGGACACACACCACTCTCTCCCTACTCTGGACAGTTCGCCCGAGGTTGGTTATTCCAGGGTTGAGCGCTTGTCGGCACTGGGCCTATACTCGCTGAAGAATGAGGGGGGAGCCTCATTGACACATACAGAATAGTGAAAGGCTTAGATAGAGTAGATGCAGAGAGGATGTTTCCGCTGGTGGGAGAGTCTGGGACTGGAGGTCATAGCCTCTGAATTAAAGGACATTCTTTTAGGAAGGAGTAGAGGAGAAATATCTGTGGTCAGAGGGTGGTGAATGTGGAATTCTTTGCCACAGAAGGCTGAGGAGGCTGTCAGTGGATATTTGTAAGGCAGAGATAGATCTATTCTTGATCAGTACAGATGTCAGAGGTTATGGGGAGAAGGCATGAGAATGGGGTTAGGTGGGTGCGATAGATCAACCATGATTGAATGGTGGAGTAGACTTGATGGGCCAAATGGCCTAATTCTACTCCTATCACTTATGGTTACACTAATTGAAGCTCCACTTTAAGAACCATGGTATTGGAACAGTCATGGTTTTTACATGGATTCTGATGCTAATACATGGCATATACATGATGATTAAACTTTGTAATACGAACATGCCCAATGAAAGCAAGTTGTACATGTTAGAGTGTTACTTCTCCATAAGTAAAACAAAACTGACATGGATATGTTACTCAGCGTTGCACTAACATGTATTTCTACATGCTGAAGAACTTCTATCACATTCTATCACACATGTTTTTAATTGCTATGTTTTGTTTGTATGGAAGGGTGAAATCCTTCGGATGATGTATCCGACCAAGCTTCAGTAAAGTTGCTTGGAGTTTAATCTGAGTGAGGTGTAGTACTTTAGAAGGTCGAATGCAAGGGGAAGGTACAGTGGCTTGCAAAAGTATTCATACCACTTGAAATTTTCCACATTTTGTCGTGTTAAAACCACAAACGTAAATGTATTTTATTGGGATTTTATGTGATAGACCAACACTAAGTGGCGCATAATTGTGAAGTGGAAGGAAAATGATACATTGTTTTCAAATTTTTTTACAAATAAAAAACTGAAAAGTGTGGCGTGCAATAGTATTCAGCCCCCTTTACTCTGATACCCCTAAATAAAATCCAGTGCAACCAATTGCCTTCAGAAGTTACCTAATTAGTAAATAGAGTCCACTTGTGTGTAATCTAATTTCAGTATAAATACAGCTGTTCTGTGAAGTGCCTCAGATGTTTGTTAGAGAACATTAGTGAACAAACAATGTTCCTTGGGCATCATGAAGCCCAAGGAACACACCAGACAGGTCAGGGATAAAGTTGTGGAGACGTTTAAAGCAGGGATAGGTTATAAAAAAATATCCCAAGCTTTGAATATCTCACGGAGCACTGTTCAATCCATCATTCGAAAATGGAAAGAGTAAGGCACAACTGCAAACCTACCAAGACATGGCCGGGCAAGGAGAGCATTGATCAGAGAAGCAGCTAAGAGGCCCATGGTAACTCTGGGGAAGCTGCAGAGATCCACAGCTCAGGTGGGAGAATCTGTCCACAGGACAACTATTTGTCATGCACTCCACAAATCGGGCCTTTATGGAAGAGTGGCAAGAAGAAAGACATTGTTCAAACAAAGCCATAAGAAGTCTCGTTTGCAGTTTGCCTCAAGCCATGTGGGGAACACAGCAAACATGTGGAGGAAGGTGCTCTGGTCTGATGAGACCAAAATTGAAGTTTTTGACCTAAATGCAAAACTCTATGTGTGGCAGAAAACTAACACTGCACATCACCCTGAACACACCATCCCCACTGTGTAACATGGTGGTGGCAGCATCATGCTGTGGAGATGCTTTTCTTCAGCAGGGACAGGGAAGCTGGTCAGAGTTCTTTGGAAGATGGATGGAGCCAAATACTGGGCAATCTTGGAAGAAAACCTGTTAGAGTCTGCAAAAGAATTGAGACTGGAGTGGAGGTTCACCTTCCAGCAGGACAACGACCATGAACATACAGCCAGAGCTACAATGGAATGGTTTAGATCAAAGCATATTCATGTGTTAGAATGGCCCAGTCAGTCCAGACCTAAATCCAATTGAGAATCTCTGGCAAGACTTGAAAATTGCTGTTCACAGATGCTCTCCACCCAATACTGAACTTGAGCTATTTTGCAAAGAACAATGGGCAAAATGTCAGTCTCTAGATGTGCAAAGCTGGTAGAGACACACCCCAAAAGACTTGCAGCTATAATTGCAGCGAAAGGTGGGTCTACAAAGTATTGACTCAGGGGGGCTGAATACTTTTGCACGCCACACTTTTCAGTTTTTTATTTGTAATAAAATTTGGAAACCATGTATCATTTTCCTTCCATTTCACAATTATGCACCACTTTGTGTTGGTATATCACATAAAATCCCAATAAAATACATTTACGTTTGTGGTTGTAACGTGACAAAATTTGGAAAAGTTCAAGGGGTATGAATACTTTTGCAAGCCACTGTATATGATTGATAAAGCCCTTAACAGCAATAATGTGGTTAATATGGTTGATAAAGCCCTTAACAGCAATAATGTGCAAAGGGATCTTATGGCTCCTGTCCCACTTAGGAAACCTGAACGGAAAACTCTGGAGACTTTGCGCCCCACCCAAGGTTTCCGTGCAATTGAAGGTGGTTCCCGGAGGTTGCAGGTAGTGGAAGGTAAGACCTTTTTATCACTGTTTTATTCCACTAGGGAGGTCTTACCTTCCACTACCTTCCACTACCTGCAAACTCCGGCAACCACCTTCAACTAGCATCGCAACCGGCTTCGACTAAAAAATTACCGGTTTTTAAAACGGCAACCCGTTTTTAGTCACGGCCGGTTTTGAATTTTTTGAAATAATCGTCGGAACATAGAAGAAGCGGAAACCACTTTCGACCTTTAGGGAGATTGATAAAAACCACCGGAACCTCCGGGAACCGCACGGAAACCTTGGGTGGGGCGTAAAGCCTCCAGAGGTTTCCATTCAGGTTTCCTAAATGGGACAGGGGCATTAGGGTCTAGGTTCATGACTCCTTGAAAGTGGCAATGCATGTAGATAGAGTGGGTAAGAAGGCATACGTTATGCTCATATTTATTGGTAGGGCATTAATTACTAGAGTCTGGAGATCATATTGTAGCTTTACAAGTCTTTGATTAGATTGCATTTAGAGTAGAGAATGTAGTCATGGTCACCACATAACAGGAAGAATATGGAGACTTTAGGGAGGACGCCAAAGAGGTTTGCCAGAATATTGCCCGGAGTTGGTGATATTAGCTACACAGAGCGGTTGGACAAACATAGATTGTTTTTCTTTTTTAATGCCAGATGTTGAGATGAGACCAGATAGAAGTATATAAAATAATGGGAGGCACAGAAATAGAGTAAATAGAGTAGACATTTAGAAACTTTTTCCCAGGGTGGAAATGTCAAAGACTAAAGGGCATAGCTTTAAGGTGAGAGGAGCAAAGCTTTAAGATGTGAGGGGCACATTTTTTAAACAGAGGGTGGTAATGCCTGAAATGTGTGTCGGGATAGTGGTTGAGTCAGATACAATAGAGGCATTTATGAGGCTTTTAGATAGACACATAGATATGCAGGGAATAGAGGGCTATGGGTCACATACTGGCAGATGAGATGAGTTTATTATTCTATGTATGGAGTGGAACATGATATTAAATATAATGCTGGTAAGAGTGCTGTTATGATCTGTAGAACCAAAGAGGTTAACTGTCTAAAATTTCCTGATTTTAAATTGTCTGATAATGATCTTAGTGTCTGTGATAAGATAAAATGTCTTGGACATTTTAATATAGCACAAATGACAGATGATGAGGATATTGCACAAGCAAACATTCTCTTGAGCAAATTTAGTGCGTGTACAGATGGAGCTAAGTTGTCTCTGTTCAGAGCATATTGTACACCACTCTATACTGCAAATCCATGGTCAAATTACAGAAAAGCAAGCTTACGGAGACTTAAAGTAGCTTATAATGATGCCATGAGAATATCACTTCAGAGACCTAGATGGTGTAGCGCAAGTGAAATGTTTGTGGCAGCAGGAGTCAATATTTTACAAACTGTCTTAAGAAATCTTATGTATACATTTATTTGCCGGATTAATGACTCATCTTGAAATTATTTTGGCCTTATCAAATATAAGGTTTAGCACTACACGCTACCAATCTCAGCTGTGGAGACATTGGTATATTGGCTCGTTGTAAGACTGATTTTTTTAAATTGATCTTAAACCATGTATTGTGCTTTTGTATGTAATTTATTGTGCTTTTGAAAGTGATTTACTGTGCTTTGTATATAATTTATTGTGCTGTTGTATGCAATTTATTCTATGTAATGTTTGTCTTTTATCTGGACCATGAGTCTATGTCATAAAAAGTAAGTATTTTGGCATTTTGTTCAGCACAAACATCGTAGGCTGAAGGTTAGCTTCCTGTGCTGTATATTTCCATGTTCTGTTCTGTATTACAGTGGAAATCTTTTAATTCTGCTGTTTACAGGGAAATAGCATATAGATTTTAGTAAAAATAGAGGTGTTACTGATGAAAGTTGCTTGAAAAGGTAAAACAAAGAGAGGAATTAAGCATGCTCCCCTCTTCTAATTCTGCTGTCAAAACTTCTCCAGTGGTACAATGGATGGAATATAATGGGACTAATTGAAGTTGACAATTTACAGAGAATGCATAATTTTTTAAGATTTTGGTAATACTTTCTGACTTCAAAACATACTGTACAAGGAGAAAATATGTTATTTTCCACAACTACTACTCTTTCTTTTGTTAGATACATCTGGACAACTTTTCTACACCTTCACTCAAAACCATTGCTTACGAGACAAAGTGAATGGGCATAATAAATGACAGCAGTACACAACAGAATTTTATAAGAATTGTTATGTTCTTTCTAAACCCATTGACTCAGTTCTGCGGCAACAGGGCAGGGTGAAGGTCAGGACTTTGGTCTTGTGTTCTATCTCGTTGACCTTTATTTTAAAATTTTGTGGTTAAATGCCAAGATTATGATGTAGAGCTTTTCACAAAAGACTCACTGTGAAGCCCATGTATATCCATGATTCAGTGCCACAAGGTCATTTGCAATCACCACTCAAGCTCACTGCTCATATTGTGCCATTGTGTGCTTTGTGATAAATAGCATGAGGTAATTTGTATCTCTGTTTGAACCTTTGATATCAGGAGATATAATTCCGCAACATGGTAGGCCTCATATGTATTAAAATCAAATTCTACATTAACGTGACAGTAATATTTACATATTGATGTTGTTGGCTCAATAATTATGTTCCATGTTAAAATGGTCTATGAGGTAGAATTAATGTGACACCAGTTACTGCTTTGAATTACAATCAACTCATGGATTCAGAGTAATAAATTGTACAGAGAGGCCAGTTAGCCCATGCCCATACAAAAGAGCTCCATAGCCATTCCCATTCCCCAGCTCTTGGACTCTAATAGAGTCATAGAGTCATATGGTGATACAGTGTGGAAACAGGCCTTTCGGCTCAACATACCCACACCGACCAACGTGTCCCAGCTACACTAGTCCCACCTGCCCGCATTTTGTTCATACCCCTCCAAACCTGTCCTATCCATTACCTGTCTAATGGTTTCTTAAAAGTTGGGATAGTTCCTGCCTCAACTACCTCCTCTGGCAGCTTGTTCTATACACCCACCACTCTTTGTGTGAAAAAGTTACCCTTCAGATTCCCATTAAGTCTTTTCCCCTTCACCTTAAACCTATGTCCTCTGGTCCTTGATTCACCTACTCTGGGAAAGAGTCTCTGTGCATCTACCTGATCTATTCCTCTCATGATTTTATACACCTCAATAAGATCACCCCCTCAACCTCCTGTGCTCAAAGGAATAGACTCCCAGCCTACTTTCTTTCCCTATAGCTCACACCCTCTAGCCCTGGCATCATCATTTTAAATCTTCTCTGTACCCTCTCCAGCTTGACAACATCTTTCCTATAACATGGTGCCCAGAACTGAACACAATACTCGAAATGCGACCGCACTAACGTCTTATATAATTGCTACATGATCTCCCAACTTCTATACTCAATACACTGAATGATGAAGGCTAATGTGCGAAATGCCTTATTGACCACCCTTTCTACCTGTGACTCCATATTCAAGGAACCATGCACCTGCACTCCTAGATCCCTCTGCTCTACAACATTACAAAGAGCCCTACCATTCACTGTATAGGTCCTGCCCATGTTAGACCTCCCAAAATGCAACACCTCACATTTCTCTGTATTCAATTCTATTAGCCATTCCTCAGCCCACTTGGCCAAACGATCAAGATCCTGCTTCAATTTTTCACAACCATCTTCACTATTTGTAAAGCAAGCCACTTTTGTACCGTCTGCAAATTTGCTAATCTTGCCATGCATGTTTGCATCCAAATCATTGATATAGATGACAAATAGTAATGGGCCCAGCACTGTACCCTGAGGCACACCACTAGTCGCAGGCCTCCAGTCTCAGAAGCAACCTTCCACCATCACCCTCTGCTTCCTTCCATGGTCAATTTTCTATCAATTCTTCTATCTCTCTTTGGATCCCATGCGATCTAACCTTCTAGAGAAGCCTACCATGTGGAATCTTGTTGAATGCTTTGCTGAAGTCCATATATACAACATCTACAGGTCTGCCCTCATCGTCCTTTTTGGTCAGGCTTTAAAAAGCTCAATCATATTTGTGAGACACAACCTCCCATGTACAAACCTATGCTGACAATCCCTCAGAATACTCTCTAGTAACGTTCCAACTACAGATGATAAGCCCACTGGCCTATAGTTCCCAGCATTTTCCCTGCAGCCCTTCCTGAATAGAGGCATAACATTTGCTACCCTCCAGTCTTCCTGCACCTCTCCTGGATTTAAAGATGACTTGTAAATTTCAACTAGGGCTCCAGCAATTTCCTGTCTGGTTTCCCATAATGTCCTCGGATCTGATCAGGTTGAATTTTTAATTTTTTTAATTTATGTTTCATTTTATTTTATTGTCACGTGTACTGAGGTCCAATGAAATTATTCTTGTTGTGTGCTATCCAGTTAGCAGAAAGACTATACATGATTACAATCAAGCCAGTGTACAGATACAGGATAAAGAGAATAACGTTTAGTGCACAATAAAGTCTAATAACATCCAATTAATGATAGTCCGAGGTTTCTAAAATGAAATAGATGGTAGCTCTGGACTGCTCTCTAGTTGGTGATGGTCAGTTGCCTAATAACATCTGGGAAGAAACTGTCCCTGAATGCATTTTCACACTTTTGTTCCGTTTACGTGATGGGAGAAGAGAGAAGTGGGAGTGTCTGGGGTGAGACTTGATTATGCTGGTGGTCTTACGAAGGCAGCATGAAGAGTAATTGAGTCAATGGAAGGGAGGTTGGTTCCTCTGATGGTCTAGGCTGAGCCCACAATTCTCTGCAATTTCTTGTGGTCTTGGATGAAGCTGTTCGCAATACCATGCTGTGAAGTTCAGATTATCAAGTGTTTATTTTTAATTGAGGATATTTTCTTCGGCACCAATTCATTTAATAAATCCAAGATCCAGCACAGCATAATGGCACAATGCATAGAACTGTGGCCTCCAGAGTTCCAGAGACTCAAGTTCAATCTTGATCTTAGGTCCTCTTTATGTGGAGTTTGGATGTTTTTCCTATAGCAGTGTGGGCTCCCTTCCACATCCCAAACATGCGTGGATTAGTGGGTTTATAGGCCACTGTAAGTTGCCTCTAGTTTATATTAAATGCTGAAATCTGGGCAGTTTAAGAGCATTTAATTGTCCTAAACATTTTTGAGTATGATCCAAAGCAATGAAATTCTTGCTCCCTGCAGCTTTACAGGCACATCAACTTCAACGCCAACAAAAAAAATGCAATAAATTATCAGTTATTGCTAGTAAACCAGATGATGATAGTGCAAAACTAAAATATTTTGAGTAATTAGTGTAGTGAAAAGTCTGCAGTATTTCATGCTGAGATAGGATTGTGGTTAGGATTATGCAGGAAGATTCAAGAAGATTATAGCTAATGGAAGGAAGCTATCTTGAACTGGAGGTAAACGGTAAACTTGAACTGTACCCTCTTCCCAATGGTAGCAGTGAGATGCGAGTGTACTTAGTCGCTCTTTGATGAAGTTAGCTGTCTTCTTGAGCACTTCTTCCTCAAGATCACTTTCATGGCAGGGAGGAGATGCAAATCGTAACCAGTCCAGGGGGAGATGCAAATCGACCAGTGGGCAAACTAGAGCAAGCCACATCGACAGTAACTGCACTGCAGCAAGGGCAAATGAACATGGTGCTACTGCACAAGAATATTCATATGCAAGGTGTATCCCGGTTACCAAACTGCACCATATACGTTGTGGAGCCACGTTACCTAGGTTTTACAATTCATCCTGGGGACAGATGGATTTTGGAAACGGGCAAAGATTATGGTCTAACAATTGAAGTGTATGATAAAGAGAGCAATAAACTTTATCTCTTGGATGACATCAGAATTAACACTGAAATTCCAATGGAGTATTTTGAAATACTGAGACCTCTCTGAATGGATCATACCACCATGTGAGGGCATTGAAGAAGGGACAGACTATCATTGATGCATCTTTAATCAATGTGGTAAAATATTAAAAGTAAAGTGGATAGGTATATGGACGTGAAGGGAATGGAGGGGTATGGAGGGAATGGAGCAGGTAGATGGGACTAAGGGAAAACAAATGGTCGGCACGGACTGGAAGGGCCGAGAGGGCCCGTTTCCGTGCTGTAATTGTTATATGGTTATATGGTTATATGGTAATGGGCTAGATAATGTGCATCATTTACTGCCGCCTCCTTCATTCCTGAGCATTCACGTTTCCAAACCAGGCCATGATGCAACCAGTTAGTATGCTTTCTTGTGGGAGTTCAATAGAGTATTCGGTGTCAGACTGAATCTCCTCAATGTATGATGAGGTAGAGGTGTTGTTGAGCTTTCCTCACATTTGCAACAATGCAATGAGCTTAGGAACAGGTCATCAGAGAACAGAACAGAGATGCCTATGAACCTAAAACTCCACAGTCATCCCGCCAATTAAGACTGGTGCATAGTTCCTTGGCTTTCCCTACATGAGGTCAACAATCAGTTCCATGGACATGCTCATGTTTAGACAGATTGTGTTCTGGCACCATTCAACTAGATCAAAAATCTCCCTCCTATACTCTGATTCATTGATTCCTGTTATTTGTCCAATAACGGTAGTATAATTGTCAACTTTAAAGTTGATATTGGAGCTATGCTCGCTATACAGTCATGGGTACAGAGAGCGTAGAACAGGGCTATGAGAACATAACACTGAGATACCCATATGCTGATGACCAGCAAGTAGAAGGTGTTCAGTTCAATGAAACAAGTTCACTGAGTTTGACGATTATATTGGAAGGAATGATGGTGTTGAATGCCAAGCTGTTGATGTTAATGAACCTAAGATAGACGCAAAATGCTGGATTAACTCAGAGGGACAGGCACCATTTCTGGATAGAAGGATTGGGTGACGTTTCGGGTCTAGACCCTTCTCCAGACAATGAACCACAGATGGATGTACGTGTTCCTATTATCCAAGTGAACCAGTGCAGCAAGATTGTGTCCATTGTCCATCTGTTGTGGTGATATGCAAATGGAAGTGTCCAAGTCGTATTGAGGCAGGAGTTAATTTGTGACATAACCAACCTCTCACTGCACTTCATCACAATGGATATGCATACCACTGTTCAGTAATCATTGAGGTATGTCTTCTTGGCACCAGGATTATGGATGTCCATTTAAAGCAGTTAGGGACCTCTGACCATAGGAGTGAGAGATTGAAGATATCTGCAAAAAACTCTAGCCAGGTGGTCCGCACAGGATATGAGACTGCTGCATCAGGTTTCCATAGTTCAAATATAAGCCATCAGAGTTGATGAGGATTTAGAGAAAACAAAAAAAAAGGATTAATGGGCAATTAGAGAAAATAGGTAGATGAAAGCCACAATGTGCTGAAGGGATTGTTTCCTTTTGTATCTCTCTATGACTTTATCTCCACCACACTGGGTGAAAGATTTTCCTCAATTCCCCAGAAATCCTTCTTCCAATTAATTTACATGTATATCCATTAATATTAATATCCTTGTTTGGCAAATCAGTCTTCCTTCTGCATGAGACCTTCAATAAATTCATATATCTCAATTAAATCTCCTTGCAGACTCTATTGTTCCATGGAAAGTTGCTCCTCATAACTAAACTTCTCCAGCTCAGACACTATTCATATAAATCATTTCTGAATCCTCTCTACATCTATCACATTTCCCCTTGAAATTGATTAACCAGAAAAGCATACTGTGGTCTAGCTGTGGTCTAACATTTGTTTTATGCAGTAGGCTATGCTCCTGAAGCCAAGAGTGATAAAGAATGTTTTGCATGATTGAGATATGCCAATTCTTGAAAGCACCATTGTTTAATTGCAAGGCTTTTTTTTATGAACAGTATGGTGTTTCTAACAAAGCTAACAAATCAGGTGAACTGAGCGTGTGGACCTAGTACATGTGATTGCCTACACGCATTATTTCATTCATGTTATTGACGGAAATTATATAACATCCAAAGGTGAAGCTCTAATCCACAATAATGAGGCTAATATCAAGTATTTCTTCTAATTCTGCCCTGCAAAGTGATATTTATAATAACGTCCTGATAACACCCCTTCAGTATCTATGGTGATCTTAACCTCACAGATCCTGCTACACCTCCGCACAAAGCAGCAAAATTCACAGCACCTTTGACTTTAAAATTAGCTAGTGTGTAGCATTCTGACTAGCAACAGTTACGTGCAGAGAGAAAGGTTCTTAGTCAGAACAAAATATTTACCCAGGGGTTTGCTTACATTTCTATTGAGTGATGATGCAAATTTCATGTAAAATGTGTGTAATTAGTAGGAGAAAGAAATTGGAATACAATCTTTAGGGAGACTTCAGCCTAGCCTCTTCAGAACACTTTCTGGAACCAACCAGTCAAGGAAGGAGAACTACATGGTACATACACTAGACCTAAAGATAATTTCACTGCATGTCTCATCAATCTTTTCAAGGCTGTTACAATAGGACCCTCTGGAGCAAGCGGAAAAATAAAGCAGCAGGCTATGGAATCATGTACAGAAAAAGAATAAAAAAAGGTTATTTTTGTTGTCTTTCACTCATCCTTATGAAACATTTTATCATGCACATTGGGTAGACTGGAACCTATTAGAACTCTAGCCACACAGCTAGTTATCCCTCCAATGTACAAATATTTACATTTTTTTTAAATAATAATACCAATATTCCCATATTCCATTCATCATTTAGTCCCTGAACTTTATCCTCCTGTTGCATTAAATGAAATGTTAAGAAAAGGCTTTTTAAATTTTAATTTCCATTATAAATAAATGAAAGCACTAGCTCTGAACCTATTTACAGCCATAAACAATCTGCATCATATTTTGCAGATGTTGACATTATCATAATCTTTCCTACTCCCACACATAGATCCTACAGTTCCCGCTGAGACCCGTAATTAAAAGGAGCATGGGAATACTGTATAGCTATAATATTATAGTCAATTAATTGATTTGCTCCTCTTAAATTCTATGCTCCTTTTGGCATTGCTGGAATGCTGATTTCATAGCATTTCAAGCAGAGCGCAGGCCACCACATTCAATTTCATAGCATTTCAAGCAGAGTGCAGGCCACCACATTCAATTGCATAGCATTTCAAGCAGAGTGCAGGCCACCACGTTCAATTTCATAGCATTTCAAGCAGGGTGTAGGCCACCAAATTGCCAAACAACTCGTTGCATTGTCATTAAGGGCTAACAAATCATTTATTTCAAGTACATTGCAGATCCTAGTTCAGTTGATTCACAGCTTAGAATGACAGTTGTGGCCTTTCCCACATGATCTTCCAGAGTGACTGACTCACATCCAGGCATCCGGAGTTTTATAGTCGTCCCCCCCCCCCCCCTCTCCCGGAAGGGGCGTTACCTTCATCGTGATGATTGACAGGCGAGAGGACCAATCAGCTGATCTCATAACATTTTTATTTTTCATCGATTGGAAAAATTGGGCTGCCTCGGAGGACTGTGAGTAAGATGGCCAAAATTCATAGCTATATAGGGTAGCAATTTTTCTAAAATCAATATACAGCACAGACAGGAAGTGGTCAAGATGAGATTTTTAGTTATATAGATTAAAATATATCTTCCCAGTGAACCTAGCTGGTTGAGTTGACCAGTGACTGTTGGAATGTTCTTGTGAAGACCGTCCCAGTCTCACTTGACTCTCTTTGACAACACTCTTTAAATGCCACACACTCAATCATGAGTGATAATTTGTAAAGTTAGAACCATGCGCACATAGCCAGCATTTTACTTTTGCGAATTTAAAGTTGATTTATCTTCCCAGATTAATACCAAGGCAAGGCAATCAGTTATCGCCACGAGAAATTAAAATGCCCAGTAATATCTGTATAAAAAAGGGGATGCAGAGGGAAAGCGCTAAACTCAGCAGGCCAGGCAGTGGCTCTGGAGGACCTTTTGGGTCGGAACAGATCTTCAAACTGATTGCAGGAGGCGGGAGAAAGCAGGAAGGCGGGGTGGGGGGGGGGGGGAAGCTTGGCAGGTAATACTGTAGGTGGATACAGGTGACAGAGATGGAGTTTGAGAGGCAGATGTTTGGAAAAAGGCCAGAGATGAAAATATATAAGGTGTGAAATAAAAGGATGGAAGTGTTGGGAATTGTGAAGCTTTCCCAACACTCAATCATGAAGCTTGGGGAAGAAATAATAGTAGAAGGGTAGGGGGAGGTGAGAAGTAGATGTCTCTAGGTGAGGCCAAGGAGAGAGAGATGGAGGTGGGGTGAAAAAAGGAGAGGTGCGGAAAGAAGTCGGGTGGGGGCTTTATAGTGACATAAAATTGGAGAATTTAACGTTTATACCTTTGGGTTGTAAGGTACCCAAGCGGAATATGAGGTGCTACTCCTCCAGTTTGCATGTGGCCTCACTCTGGCAATGGAGGGGGCCCAAGACAAAACAGTCAGTATGCAATGGGAAGAGGAATTAAAATGGTTAGCAACCAGGAGAACCAGTAAGCATTGGCGGATTGAGTGCAAGTGTTCAGCGAAACGGTTGCTGAATCTATGTTTGGTCACTCTGATGTACACATCAGGAATACCGGATGCAGTAGTTACGGTTCGATGATGCACGTGAACCTCTGTTAAACCTAGAATGACTGTTGGGGTCCTTGGATGGAGGTATTGGAGGAGGTATATGGACAGCTGTTACATCTCCTGTGGTTGCAGGGGAAAGTTCCTGTGGAGTAGATGGTTTGGGTGGGAAACAATTAGTGAACCAAGGAATTGCAGAGGAAATTATCATTGCGGAAGGTGGAAAGAGATGGGGATGGGCATGGGAAGAAATGAGTGTGGTAGTAGGATCATGTTGGAAGTGACGGAAATATCAAATATTATGTTTTGGATGCTGAGAGTGGTGGTGTAAAAGGTGAGGACAAGAGGAACTCTAACCTTGTTCTGTCTATGGGGAGGGGGAGCACGAGAAAACTATGGGACACAATGGAGATGCAGATAAGGGATGTATCTATGACAGTAGGAGGGTGAACCATGTTTACTAAAGAAAGAGGACATGTCGAATGAATGGGTGGAAATGTAGTCCAAGTAACCGTGAGGAGGTGGTAAGTTCGTAGTAGATGTCACTCAATAGTTTGTCCCCTGTGATGGAGACAGAGAGATCAAGAAAGGGGAGAGAGATGTCAGAGATAGTTCAAGTGAATTTAAGGGCAGGGTGGAAGTTAATGGTAAAAATTAATTAAATCAGTGAGTTCTGCACGGACATATGAGGCAGTTCCGATGCAATCGTTGATATAGAGGAAAATGTTGGGGGATGGTGCCAATGCACATTTGGAACAAGGACGTTGACGTAATAGACAGGCGGGGTGAGGACCATGCAAGTGCTCATGGCTCCACCTTTAGCTTCCAGAAAGTGAGAGGAGTCAAAAGAAAAGTAGTTGAGGATGAAGAGGGGTTCTGCCAGGCGGAAGAGAACATTAGTAGAGGGAAATTGATTGGGTCTCAGTTCAAGGAAGAACTGAGGGGCCTTGTGATCTTCCTGAAGGGGGGTGGAGGTTTAAAGGGACTGGACATCCACAGTAAAGATGAGACAATGGGGGATTAGCTTTAAGGTGAGAGGTGAAGGATTTAATAGGATTTGAGCAGCAACTTTTTGACACAAAGGGCAATGGGTTTGTAGAGGGATGTAGTTGAGACAGTTACAATAGCAACATTTAAAAGACATTTGGACAGGTTGAATAGGAAAAGGTGAGAGCAATATGGGCCAAATGGGTTAAATGGGACTAACTTAGATGGGACATCTTGGTCATGATGGAAGAGTTGGGCTGAATGGCCTGTTTCCAGACCATGTGACTCTCTGATTCTATTAATGTGAGTGCTTACCAGGCAGTGTGAGTAGTGATAAAGGATCAATCTTAATATAAGCCCACCTGATATTTCAGTTAACCTCTGGTTTAATGAACTGCACCTCCAATGTTATAATATATTTGCTGCTTTGACGTTGATGACATTGCTGTCCTGTAACACGTTTTATTTTAACTAATAATCATTGACTCTGAAATGTGGAATCGCTTTTCATTGGAGGTGGATATTTTAAACAACTAAGGCAGAAAAAAATTTGAAAATCTTTGGTATTTCAGGACAATATCCTCAGACAAATATGCACCACAATACTTCCATTTTGAGTTTGTCCTGGAATAACAACTGATGACAAGGTCATTTTAAATGCTTCTGTGCGGTGGAAGATTTTAATATTTCAAGACATAAAATCATTAATTTTGCAGAAAAGCCAGAAGCTGGTGGGAAATTATCAACTGGAAAGCCAAATAACCTCAGCTTTGTAAGAACCAATGGGCATTTAAGATCACAGCCTGTCAGATCGGATTTCTGTCAGGCCTGTAATGTGCCACTTGCAGAAATTAGGATAAAAATGCTGCAAGAATTGCACTTAAATGTTCAACATTGAAATCTTAGAGACAGAAAATGCAGTCAACTGAAGTTTATCTGCCATGGCTTGAGGGACAATGGGGCTACATTGCATTCGACTAGAAATCAAGTAGTTTGATCCGAGTGCATGATTGATCCCACGACATTGGGACCCAGCGCAGTACATGTATGAACTTCATGCTCTGAGGTCAATGTCCTGAGATTTCACCACCACATAATGATACCAGCTCTGATAATATATCATAGTTAATGCAAAGTTCAAAATGGGTAGTGCACTTTATCACAAAATGGCCACAACACATAGCCGGACCATTCAGCCCATCAAGTCCATGCACATTACATCCACATCATTAACGTAGGTGTTGAAGAGTTGAAGGCTCGATCCCTGTGGTCTCCTACCACTGTCAACCAGGAAATGACCCATTATTCCCAAGTCAATCCTCCAGCCATTGTAAGATATTTCCCCCACTGTCATGAGTTCTTAACTTGTGTGTCATCCTTTGATTTGGCATATTTTGAATGCCTTTTGGAAATCCAAATGCACCACATGTAATGGTTCCCTTTCTTATTCACCTCTCCCACTGTTTACGCACCCATCAGCAATGACTTACACCAATCTTTCACTGCTCTTGACATCCTTACTTAATTATCGTTACTCCAAGTCTCACATATAGACGTCACAGTTTGCACAGACTCTTTGCTAACAACCATGACAAATAAATCTATCTCCCACACTACATGATCCACTTCTCCATTCACGTGTATGTGGCATATAACCAGTACCAGCTGTAGAAAACCAGCAAGAAACTAAAGGGAGTGCAATGGTTCACCAGCACTGAAGATAGACCTCTGTCTATAGGGGTGGTGAACCATAGCGGTAGAGCTGCTTCCTTACAGTGCAGGTGACCAGGGTTCGATCCTCACTGCCAGTGCTATCTGGACGGAGTTTGTACATTCTCCTTGTGACTGCGTGGATTTTCTTTGGGTGCGCCAGTTTCCTCCAACACTCCAAAGACATTCAAGTTTGCAGGTTAATTTGCTTCAGAAAATTGTAAAATGTCCCCAGTTGTATGAAAGTTTTTAATGTAAAGGTGATCACATGGTGGGATGAAGTCTGTTTCGGCACTGTATCTCTAAAGTCTAAAGTCAATGGACATTAATGATGTCCCTACCAGTGAATCAGTTGTCATAAACATCAAAGGCGCACATGAAATTTGCACAAATATGTCTGTCGTCACTAAAGTAGGGATGATATAAATGTCAGCCCTCATCTCCTGAGTTAGAGGATGTGCACTCAAGCTTCCCAAATTGACTCCTATGATGAAAAGTTGGTTCTCCAAGGAGAATTAAACAAGATGATATTTCAGTGGGCTGGGGAGTCTAAAACCAGCAGTTACATGTAAAAGAGAGGCCAACTATCCAGCTTGGATGCCCATTTAATCGCAATATTGTTACAGACAGTCCCTTTGTATCTTCTCCGATGTTTACTGCTAGAGAAACTAATTTGCTTCTCTTTTTCTCAGTTCTAATGTTGACCAGAAACATTAAATCTTTCTCTTTCCACAGATGCTGCCTGACCTGCTGAGTATTCCCAGTATTTTCCAATCAACCATTCAGGGCTGAGATGAGTAGAAATGTATTTGCCAGATGTTAGTGAATCTGTGAACATTTTCATCCAAAAGGCCTGAAAATGTTTAGTCACAGAGAATATTGATTTTGATATTTTCTTGCAATTGAAGAGTATTTTTAAAATGGAGATTGACAGGTTCTTGACAAGTAAGGGTGCCAAAGTACACGAGAAGAAGGCAGGGGAATGGGGTTGAGAGGGAAAGATAGATCAATCATGATTGAATGGCGGAGTAGACCGGTGTAGACATGAACCTATGAAGGAAATCAAAGGATGTGGGTTAAAGATGGAAAATGTTACTGAGGGAAAGGAACATCAGCTATGGTCTTGTTAAACATCAGAACAGTGGGGGAGAGGCTAAATGGTATTCTGCTTCGGCTCTTTCCATTCATTACGTAGGAGGAGAAATGTATATAAATGACTAGGTTTGGATGAAATGTGTCCCAGGTTCTTTAAAGAAATATGGAATTAAATGACTGCATACACTCTTTGGGCACAGGCGTCACTGCTTGCTGATGTGATTAAATTTGTCCTAAGAGAGTAGGGGATAAGACAAGTAATTAATAAATATTAACCAAATATTGATGATGGGAAAAACATTTGAAAAGGTTCTGAGAGGTAATGCAATTTATAATTTTAGGATTCACAGATTTATTAAGGGATAGTTACATCTGCATAAATATATTAAATGTTTTCAGGAATTAACAGCAGAGATCGACGAACCTTGTCCATTTGATGTAATTCACATGGGTTTACGCAAGGCCCAGGAGCGGTTGCAGTGGGAGGAGCGACGTCCGACCTGTAAGTTTAAAAACTCGTTCGCGGGGCTTGTTTCCACAGAGGCCCAGGAGCAGTTGCAGTGGGAGGAGCAACGTCCAACCTGTAAGTTTAAAAACTCGTTCGCGGGGATTGTTTCCACAGAGGCCCAGGAGCGGTTGCAGTGGGAGGAACCCAAGTCCGTAACGTTCCAATTGCAGTTCACAGTTCGCAACAAGTGGGCTTGAGGAAGCCGCTGATTGGTGGAAGATGACTCGAGGGAGCAGCTGATTGGCAGTCAGATCCCTGCTGATTTCTTTCAGCTAAAATCCTTTTATATCCCACTGATATCTGCTGATTTCTTTCAGCTAAAATCCTTGCTTTGTATTGTATTGTATCCAGGGTAAGGGGGAGGATGAGTGCCAGGGCAGTTTACTGTTCTGGATGTCAGATGTGGGAGGTCATGCAGTCAGATAGCTCTCCAGACGTCCACATCTGCGCCAGGTGCGTCAAGATGGTGCTCCAAATGGACCGTATTCGGTACCTGGAGCAGCAGCTCGATGACCTCCGTCTGGTCAGGGAGAGTGAGGAAGCCATAGAGTGGAGCTACAGACAGGTGGTCACTCCAAAACCACAGGAGGCAGAAAAGTGTGTCACGGTTAGGAGAAGCAAGGGGCAGAGGCAGGGACTAGAGAGTAGCCCGGTGGTTGCACACCTTGGCAATAAGTACTCCTGTTTGAGTACTGTTGGGGGGCACAGCCTACCTGGGGGTAGCAACAGCGACCGGGCCTCCGGTACAAAGACCGGCCCTGTTGCTCAGAAGGGTAAGAGGAGGGCAGCAGTAATAGGGGACTCAATAGTTAGGGGGTCAGATAGGCGAATCTGTGGACGCAGTCAGGAGACCCAGATGATAGTTTGCCTCCCTGGTACCAGAGTCCGGGTTGTGACTGAATGTGTCCAAATCTTGAAATGGGAGGGAGAGGAGCCAGAGGTCATGGTACATATAGGTACCAATGACATAGGTAGAAAAAGAGAGGAGGTCCTGAAAGGAGAATTTAGGGAGTTAGGAAGAGTGTTAAGGAGAAGGACCGCAAAAGTAACAATCTCAGGATTACTGCCTGTACCATGCGACAGTGAGAGTAGGAATGGAGCAAGGTGGAGGATCAATGCGTGGCTAAAGGACTGGTGCAGAGCGCAGAGATTCAAGTTTCTGGATCATTCTCAAGATCCAAGATGGCGTCGCGTGCACAACGTGAGGCTCTGTGTCTCCGTAGTTTTAGCAATTTTTTAAAAATTCTGTTAATAATTAACTTAGTTTTCGCCCGGAGCACTTGAGCGAAGACTCTGTACGGCTGTCAGGAGCTACTGGAGCTCGGCCGTCTCTACGTAACGAGCCCCAGAAGCGACTTTCAACTGCCGCCGGAGATCGTCAGGACACTGGGGTCTAGTGGGCCAGCTCCCCCGACAGGAAGTGCCCGGAGGTGACGCAGGGACCGCAAACAAAGACGTGGGAAGCGCGGAGGCTGTCGAGCTAGGCTGAGATCAAACCCGCACCAGCCAGCTCTGCCCAGCATTTTCCTCGCAAATGTCCGGTCCCTGGTGAGTAAAATCGACGAACTATGGCTGCGGATCACCACACACAACCGGATCGCCGACTGCAACGCCACGGTCTTCACAGAAACAAGGCTCACCGACAACATACCGGACAACGCCATCGAGCTGGAGGGGCGCACTGTCTTCAGGGCCGATAGAACAGCGGAGGACTCCGGTAAGACCAAGGGCGGCGGACTGTGCATTTATGTGAACAACTCATGGTGTACAGATGCTGCCAGGATTGGTAGTCACTGCTCTGCTGACTTGGAATACCTGATGATAAAGTGCAGGCCCTTCTATCTGCCCAGGGAATTTACATCGATTGTTATCACTGCAGTATATGTACCCCCAGACGCTAATGCCAGGCTAGCAATGGAGGAGCTGCAAGATGCTATAAGCAAACAACTAGCTGCACACCCAGAGGGGGCTTTTATTGTTGCAGGTGATTTTAACCACTCCAACCTTAAAACTGTACTCCCCAGATTCCACCAACATGTCTCCTGCCCAACCAGAGGAAACAAGACTCTGGACCTAGTATTCACCAACATTACTGAAGCATACAAAGCCCTCCCCCTCCCCCACCTGGGACAGTCTGACCACCTCTCTCTGTTCCTGCTCCCCAAATGCACACCTCTGATCAGACGTGTGAAACCTTCAGTGAGGACAGTGAAGGTCTGGCCTGAGGGGGCTGTCTCTGTCTTACAGGAACAGTTTCAGCAAACAGACTGGAGTCTGTTTGCCACTCAGGCCACCTTCAACTCCCAAGTGAACATCAACTCATACACCTCAACCGTTCTGGACTATATAAAATTCTGCACGGACAACGTCACTACCCACAAAGAGATAAAGACCTACCCTAACCAGAAGCCGTGGATGAGCAGGGAGGTCAGACTCCTGCTGAAGGCTCGCGATGCCGCTTTTAAATCTGGTGACGCTGAGGGATACAGCTCATCCAGGGCCAATCTGAAAAAGGGAATTAGGAATGCTAAACTGAATCACAAACGGCGGATCGAGGAGCATTTCCGAAACAACTCTGACCCCAGGCGCATGTGGCAAGGAATAAAATCCATTGCCGATTACCATAAAGTCAACCCCCCCCCCCCCCCAGACAATGCCTCCCTTCCTGACGAGCTAAACCATTTCTACGCCCGCTTTGACCGGGACAACAAAACTCCAGCCATCAAAGTTGCTCCACCCCCGCATGAACAACCCCTCAGTCTCTCCACCTCTGCTGTACAAGATGCACCGAGCAAGGTGAATGAGCACAAAGCTGCCGGCCCCGATGGCATCCCCGGGCGGGTGCTCAGGGCATGTGCTGGACAACTATCCCTGGTCCTCACTGACATTTTCAATCTGTCACTGGCCCAGGGTGTCGTCCCCACTTGCCTCAAGACATCTACCATTGTGCCAGTGCCCAAACAATCAGCGACAGGGAGTCTCAACGATTTCCGGCCAGTGGCACTCATCCCTGTCATAGCCAAGTGCTTCGAGCGGTTGATCTTGGCTCACCTCAAAGCCAGCCTCCCCCCCACACTGGACCCCCATCAGTTTGCCTACCGGTCCAACAGGTCTACAGAGGACGCCATATCGGCGGCCCTACACTCTGCCCTGACCCACCTGGACAGCAATAACACCTACATCAGGTTGCTGTTCATTGACTTCAGCTCCGCCTTTAACACTGTCATACCCGCTAGCTTGATCACCAAACTCAGAGGTCTTGGCATCTCCACTTCCCTCTGCAACTGGATACTGGACTTCCTCACTAACAGACCACAGTCTGTTAGGATCAATGACCTCACCTCCTCCACTATAACACTGAACACTGGCGTGCCACAGGGCTGTGTGCTCAGTCCTCTCCTCTACTCTCTCTTCACCCATGACTGCATCCCTGAGTATGGTTCCAACGCCATCATAAAATTTGCCGACGACACCACGGTGGTAGGACTGATCAGCGACAACGACGAGTCAGCCTACAGGGAGGAGGTCCAGCACCTGACAACGTGGTGTGCCGATAATAACCTCGTCCTCAACTCCCAGAAGACGAAGGAAATCATTGTCGACTTCAGGAAGAACAGAGGGGGCAGACACACCCCCATCCATATAAACGGGACTGCGGTGGAGCGTGTCTCCAACTACAAATTCCTCGGGGTACACATCTCGGAGGATCTGTCCTGGTCCCTCAACACCTCCAAGCTGATCAAAAAGGTGCAGCAGCGCCTTTACTTCCTGAGGAGGCTCAAAAAAGCCCACCTGTCCCCCCTGATCCTGACCAACTTCTATCGATGCACCATTGAAAGCATCCTGACCACCTGCTTTACGGTCTGGTACAGCAGCTGCACCGTAGCAGACAGGAAGGCACTACAACGGGTGGTGAAAACCGCCCAGCACATCATTGGTGCCCCGCTCCCTGCCATGGATGCCCTCCACCGAAAACGGTGTCTGAGACGGGCTGGGAAGATCATCAAGGACCCCCCCCACCCTAACCATGGACTGTTTGCCCTCCTACCATCGGGGAGGCGGTACAGGAGCCTCAGGTCCCGCACCAGCAGGATGAGGAGTAGCTTCTATAATAACACCATCGCACTGCTGAACTCAGAGTCCCGCCGATAGATTTCCACACCTGTATTTATTTATCTGTATTTACCTATATATTGCTATCACTTCGTACTGTCACTAAACTGCATTTCGTTGTACCCATACTTGTATCTGTGCAATGACATTAAAGTTGAATTGAATTGAATTGAATTGAATTGAATCATTAGGACCTCTTTTGGGGAAGGTGTGACCTGTACAAAAAGGACGGGTTGCACTTGAACCCGAGGGGAACCAATATCCTGGCGGGGAGATTTGCAAAGGCTACTGGGGAGACTTTAAACTAGATCGGTTGGGAGGAGGGACTCAAATAGAGAAGGCAAGTAGTCTGTTTGTGAGGCAGGAGGCAGAGAAGAGAAGCAGTCAGATGCAACATGTCAGGAGGAAAGAAGAAAAAAATAACAAACGGAGAATAAGAAGTTTCTAAGGGGTTTCTTAAATGTGTGAGCAGAGAGACAGAGGGGTGTAAAATGAGGATAGGAGCAATAGTTAGCAAGGTGAAAAGTGGCAGGAAAACAAATCCAGGGCAAAAATCTAAAAGGGCCACTTTTCAACATAATTGTAAAAGGGCCAAGTGTGTTGTAAAAGCAAGCCTGGAGGCTTTGTGTCTCAATGCGAGGAGGATTCGTAATAAGGTGGATGAGTTGAATGTGCAGTTAGCTATTAATAATTATGATATAGTTGGGATCACGGAGACATGGCTCCAGGGTGACCAAGGCTGGGAGCTGCACATCCAGGGATATTCAATATTCAGGAAGGATAGACAGAGAGGAAAAGGAGGTGGTGTAGCGTTGCTGGTTAGAGCGGAGATTAACGCAATAGAAAGGAATGACATTAGCTTGGAGGATGTGGAATCGATATGGGTGGAGCTGCGAAACACTAAGGGGCAGAAAACGCTAGTGGGTGTTGTGTACAGGCCACTTAACAGTAGTAGTGGAGTTGGGGATGGCATCAAACAGGAAATTAGAAATGCGTGCAACTAAGGTAAAACCGTTATAATGGGTGACTTCAATCTACATATAGATTGGGTGAATCAAATTGGCAGGGGTGCTGAGGAAGAGGATTTCTTGGAATGTATGCGGGATAGTTTTCTAAACCAACATGTGGAGGAACCAACGAGAGAGCAGACTATTCTAGGCTGGATATTGAGTAATGAGGAATGGTTAGTTAGCAGCCTTGTTGTACATGGCCTCTTGGGCAAGAGTGACCATAATATGGTTGAGTTCTTCATTAGGATGGAGAGTGACATTGTTAATTCAGAAACACGGGTCCTGAACTTAAAGAAAGGTAACTTTGAGGGTATGAGACGTGAATTGGCCAAGATCGACTTGCAATTGATTCTTGAAGGGTTGACGGTGGATATGCAATGAAAGGCATTTAAAGACTGCATGAATGAACTACAACAATTGTTCATCCCAGTATGGCAAAAGAATAAATCAGGGAAGGTGGCGCATCCGTGGATAACGAGTGAAATCAGTGATAGTATCAAAGCAAAAGATGAAGCGTACAAATTAGCCAGAAAAAGCAGCCTACCAGAGGACTGGGAGAAATTCAGAGACCAACAGAGGAGGACAAAGGGCTTAATTAGGAAAGGGAAAATGGAGTATGAAAGAAAACTGGCAGGAAACATAAAAACTGACTGCAAAAGTTTTTATAGATATGTGAAGAGAAAGAGATTAGTTAAAACAAATGTAGGTCCCTTGCAGTCAGAAACAGGTGAATTGATCATGGGGAACAAGGACATGGCAGACCAATTAAATAACTACTTTGGTTCTGTCTTCACTAAGGAAGACATAAATAATCTGCCGGAAATAGCAGGGGACCAGGGGTCAAATAAGTTGGAGGAACTGAGTGAAATCAAGGTTAGCCGGGAAGTGGTGTTGGGTAAATTGAATGGATTAAAGGCCGATAAATCCCCAGGCCCAGATAGGCTGCATCCCAGGGTACTTAAGGAAGTAGCCCAGAAATAGCAGATGCCTTAGTGATAATTTTTCAAAACTCTTTAGATTCTGGAGTAGTTCCTGAGGATTGGAGGGTAGCTAATGTAACCCCACGTTTTAAAAAGGGAGGGAGAGAGAAAACGGGGAATTACAGACCAGTTAGTCTAACATCGGTAGTGGGGAAACTGCTAGAGTCAATTATTAAAGATGGGATAGCAGCGCATTTGGAAAGTGGTGAAATCATTGGACAAAGTCAGCATGGATTTACGAAGGGTAAATCATGTCTGACGAATCTTATTGAATTTTTTGAGGATGTAATTAGTAGTGGATAAGGGAGTAGCAGTGGATGTCTTACATCTGGACTTTCAGAAGGCTTTCGACAAGATCCCACACAAGAGATTGGTATACAAACTTAAAGCACACGGTATTGGGGGTTCAGTATTGATGTGGATAGAGAACTGGCCGGCAGACAGGAAGCAAACAGTAGGAGTGAACGGGTCCTTTTCAGGATGGCAGACAGTGACTAGTGGGGTGCTGCACGGCTCAGTGCTGGGACCCCAGCTATTGACAATATACATTAATGATTTGGACGAGGGAATTAAATGCAACATCTCGAAGTTTGCGCATGACACGAGGCGGGGGGGCAGTGTTAGCTGTGAGGAGGATGCTAGGAGGCTGCAGGATGACTTGGATAGACTGGGTGAGTGGGCAAATGCATGGCAGATGCAGTATAATGTGGATAAATGTGAGGTTATCCACTTTGGTGGCAAAATCAGGAAGGTAGACTATTATTTGAATGGTGACCGATTAGGAAAAGGGGAGATGCAGCGAGACCTGGGTGTCATGGTACACCAGTCATTGAAAGCAGGCATGCAGGTGCAGCAGGCTGTGAAGAAAGCAAATGGTATGTTGGCATTTATAGCAAAAGGATTTGAGTACAAGAGCAGGGAGGTTCTACTGCAGTTGTACAGGGTCTTGGTGAGGCCACACCTGGAGTATTGCGTACAGTTTTGGTCTCCTAATCTGAGGAAAGACATTCTTGCCATAGAGGGAGTACAGAGAAGGTTCACCAGACTGATTCCTGGGATGTCAGGACCGTCTTATGAGGAAAGACTGGATAGACTCGGCTTGTACTCGCTGGAATTTAGTAGATTGAGGGGTGATCTCATAGACACTTACAAAATTCTTAAGGGGTTGGACAAGCTAGATGCAGGAAGATTGTTCCCGATGTTGGGGAAGTCCAGGACAAGGGGTCACAGTTTAAGGATAAGGGGGAAGTCTTTTAGGACCGAGATGAGAAAATCGTTTTTCACACAGAGAGTGGTGAATCTGTGGAATTCTCTGCCACAGAAGGTAGTTGAGGCTAGTTCGTTGGCCATATTTAAGAGGGAGTTGGATGTGGCCCTTGTGGCTGAAGGGATCAGGGGGTATGGAGAGAAGGCAGGTACAGGTTACTGAGTTGGATGATCAGCCATGATCATATTGAATGGCGGTGCAGGCTCATAGGGCCGAATGGCCTACTCCTACACCTAATTTCTATGTTTCTATGTGCCCATGGGATGCAGGTAGAAGCAGCATGTTGATTAAAAATTGACTCAATAATGGTTTAAGTGAAGGGTAAACTGTATATAGTGTCCACTGAGTTTATTCTAAGAAGATAGACACAACCTGTTTGAGTAACTGAGTGTATCAGGCAGCATCTCTGGAGAAAATGAATAGGATCTGCTGAGTTACTCCGGCATTTTATGTCTTATCTTTGGTGTAAACCAGCATCTGCTGTTCCTTCCTACATGAGTTTATTCTCAGGTTTGTCCCTTTCAAATGAATAACGAGTGTAGACTTCTGATTAAAATGACACATACAATTCATTGTGTGGTTCGTAAAGAAAGCTACAAACTGCAGGGAGGGTCTGTTGAGGTGTTGGTCAGAAAAGGAGAACATAGAATGTAAAGTAAAGCCGCATTCCCACTTGGGCGATCTCCACCGTGAGTTCTGGTGACCTTCCCCGCGACCCATATTCGCGGGAATGTCGCCACGAGGTCGTAGAAGGTCTTCATCGCTCTCCTTCATGGTCGAGAGTGGTCTCCGCGTAGTTGAGGCTTCAGCTAGGTTTATTTTTAAAGATGTTAAAAATTGACCGCGAGAAAAAATAGGTCGCCGTGGGAAAAATAAATACTTTTTTAGTCGTAGGTCTAGTCAAAGTTGGTCATAATAGGTCGTGATGTTAGTTATAGGTAGTCGAAGGTGGTCGACGGTAGTTCAAGGTAATAGTTCCAGGGTGACAAAAAGGTCAGTAGAAATAAAAGGTTATTTAAACAGCAGCACATGGCCTCTGTCACTCCAGGGCATGTTCATTCATAGCTGGGGAGTTTTTGGAGAGGGACTTGTGTTTTAGATATGGCACCAAAAAGGCAGCAGCGCAGGGAGAGGGCACAACCCTCAGAAAAACCTGCCAAGCAGGTGTTGCCCATCCAGGAGGAGGAGTGGCAGGAGGTGATGCCACAGGAGGTGATAGTGCAAGAGGAGGTAGCCCTGCATGAGAGACCCTGGAGGAGGAGACCAGGGAGGTAGTATATGCCCCCACCACCACCCCATCCTTCACTGCCTCATTTGAAGGCAGCAAAGCAGCCCTTTCTCCTGTGTCTGACACAGCATCAGAGGCAGATGCCCCATTGGTGGTGAGGGAGGGCTGGAGGAAGGTTATGCCCTACACCTTCACCAGGCAGCAGGAGGGGGACCATGAGGAATGGTTCCAACAGAATGCCATCCTGTATGAAAAGGAAAATGAGGGCTACAGTGACAGGGACAAGAATGGCATGCTTGCCATTCACTGCCCCACATGTGTGCTTAAAGTTCCATCTTTTGTCAAAGCCCAGCGCCACTCTTCCAGTCATCTGGTGTACTGGGACAGTCCATCACATCATCTCCATTCACCCATTGAGACCTCTTCTTGTGCTTCCTCTTCACCCTTACTCTACCTCCTTCTGCCTTTCTTGAAAGGCTGCTGAAGCAAAAGGGCTATTGCAAACAGCAGTAGTTGTATTTTTACTAACATCCTCTAAACTAGTTCCTTCCTTGCTTCCATGGTTCAGAATGATTTAAAATAAAACCTGGGAGGCATTTTTTAGTGAGAATAAAATGCAGATATAACATCATTTTATCAGGTGATCATTTGAGCTGTAGACACTCGTCGCTGGTCGTTGTTGGTTTTCAGTGTGGTCCTCTGAGGTCAAAGGGGGTCGTGCTCATTCGCAGACTAAATTGCCAAAGACCATCCTCGAGTAAAACGAACATGGTCGAAACCAGTCTTCAACATAGTCGAAGGAGGTCGAAGGAGGTCTTCTTCACAGTCGAGGGAGGTCTTCAACATAGTCGTAGGAGGTCGTACACATAGTCGAGGAAGGTCGTAGGAGGTCGTAGGTCACTGCGACCTTGATTTTTTTTTAGTCGCTTAAGGTCGACAGAATTCGCGGTGGAGGTCTCCCAAGTGGGACAGGCCCTTAATGCCTCTAAGGAGAATAAACAGACAAGGCAAAGCACAATACTCATGATGTATTGAGGAACTTGGGGTACGTGCCCACAGATCACAGAATGCTGCAATTACAGTCACCACATTTGATCCAGTTGAGCATCCTTTGTGACCCAATGACTGGTGCTTAAGACCAGATTTTGAAGCCTAATTCCTGTTATTTGTCTGGCCTCGCAGGATTATGTTATCATAAATTAACAGTTCACGAGCATTATCCACTTTCTTCATAGTTACTTTTGACATGGATCATCTGGCTGGTGAGTACACTGAGTGCATTGTTTTCAGACATGCCCAGCTCTGAATATTGTTCACGGGCAGCATTCAAATCAACTTTAAATGGGACATTTAGGATAAATCTCAGACGGGCAAGCCACGCTAATTTTAGGCCATTAGTCAACTTCAACCATCAGAAATTTCGTCAGCAGTTAGAATTGAATGATCAGAGCTCTTTGTTTGGGTCTGAATGTTTGCACGTACTGCTCTGCTTTCTTCTATTCACAATCATGCCGGCATAACCACAAGTATGTCTCTTCACATCAGTGTTCAAATGAATTGACTGATGCAGTGTAATAGCAACTGGAGAAAAATTGTGTGAGAGACACTTTTATAACCCATGAATGAACCTTTTTAACCAATTCACATTGCTGATAGCTAAAAAATGCAGCTTTAAAAAAAATCGCAAAGTAATTGAATCTCTCACATTTCCTCTTAACCTACAAGAATAAAAAGTCGCACAAATATATTTATCTCTCTCTCTCGTGTGCGGACATGGCAACGACGGACAAGAAGCTGAAGCAAAGAAGTGGAAGCGAAATAATCGAATGGAAACAAAGCCGAAACGCCAACTAACCGAAAGGGCGGTTTGCAGAAACCGCCTTTAGCAGAAAGGCTGCGTCACCTAAAAGCAAACTCACTGAATGGCCGCTCTGCCGAAATGCCACCTACACGAAAGGTGGTATCGCCTACAAGCCAACGAACCAAATGTCCCTAAACAGAAAAATCAAATAACGGACATGACGTTGCCGGGGGGTGGGACTTGTCAGTGATTGGTCCAGACCCTCGCGCCCATCACATCACTGTGGCAGAATGAACATCGTCCCACACCTCTGCTCCACCCGACCCACAGCCCACGGAGGGTGGCCGTGGGAGAATGGGGGTTGTCCCGAGGGATGCGCACCTTCGGCCACTTCCAACTTGGTGCTTGGGTTCAGATTGCACAGTCACCTATGGCTTGTGTGGGAAAATGACCCCCATGCTCCCAGCTCCCCTGCTCTTTCCCCTCTTCTCTCTCTCCCTTCTCTCTCTCCCTTCTCTCTCTCCTTTCTCTCTATCCCCTTCTCTCTCTCCTCCCCTCTCTCCCCCTCCTCTCTCTCTCCCCATCCCTCTCCCTTCTCTCTCTCCCCTTCTCTCTTTCTCTCCCCTCTTCTCTCTCTCCTCTCTCTCCCCCTCCTCTCTCTCCCCCTTCTCTCTTCCTTCTCTCTCTCTCCCCCTTCTCTCTTTCTCTCCCCTCTTCTCTCTCTCCCCTCTTCTCTCCCCCTCTCTCTCCCTCTCTCTCTCCCCTTCTCTCTCTCCTCCTCCCTCCCCCTCCTCTCTCTCTCCCTTTCTCTCTCTCCCCTTCTCTCTTTCCCCTTCTCCCTCCCTTCTCTCTCTCCCTTCTCTCTCTCCCCCTCTCTCCCCCCTCCTCTCTCTCTCCCCTCTCTCTCCCTTCTCTCGCTCCCTTCTCTCTTTCTCTCCCCTCTTCTCTCTCCTCCTCTCTCCCCCCTCCTCTCTCCCCTCTCTCTCCCTTCTCACTCTCCCCTTCTCTCTTTCTCTCCCCTCTTCTCTCTCTCCCCCCCTCTCTCCCTTCTCTCTCTCACCCTTCTCTCTATCCTCCTCTCTCTCCCCCCTCTCTCTCCCATTCTCTCTTTCTCTCCCCTCTTCTCTCTCTCCCCCCTCTCTCCCTTCTCTCTCTCACCCTTCTCTCTCTCCTCCTCTCTCTCCCCCCCTCTCTCTCCCATTCTCTCTTTCTCTCCCCTCTCGTTTCTCTCCCACTTCTCTCTCTCCTTTCAGCCCACCAGGGAATGTATGTCCCCCCCCCCATGTTTTAAAAGCGATTTACTATGCCCCGAGCAGTCTCCCCGCGGCCGGTGTGGGGGTGAATCACCCGGTGTGGGTGTCAGGGTCCGGGGATCGGAGGGGGGGGGGGGAATCACACTGGTGTGGTGATTGGGGTCCGATGGTGGTGCATCGCGGTCAGTGACTCTGGGTGGGCGGAGGTTCCAGCCTGTCCCACACCTCCGCTCCACCCAACCCACAGCCCGTCATAGCGCAGCCGCACGGGGGAGATGAGGTGGAGGGTGGCCGTGGGAGAGTGGGGGTGTCCCGAAGGATGCGCACCTTTGGCCGCTTACAACAGTGCTTGGGTTCAGATTGCCGTCACCTATGGCTTGTGTGGGAAAATGATCCCCACCCTCCTGTCGGTGGAGACAGAGGAGAGAGAGAAAGGGGAGCGAGAGAAGAGGGAGAGAAAGAGAGAAGGGGAGAGAGAAAAGGGAGAGAGAGGGGGGAGATAGAGAGGGGCAGAGAGTGGAGGAGAGAGAGAAGGCGGAGAGAGAGAGGGGAGGGGGCGAGAGGGGACGGGGGAGAGAGAAGTGGGGAGGGAGAGAATGGAAAGAAAGAAGGGAGAGGGAGGGGGAAGAGAGAGAAGAGGAGAGAGAAAGAGAAAAGGGGAGAGAGAGAAGGGAGAGAGAGGTGGGGGAGAGAGAGGCGGGGAGAGATGAGGAGAGAGAGAAGGGGAGAGACAAAGGAAAGAGAGGGGGAGAGGGAGAGGGGAGAGGGAAGGGGGAGAGAAGGGGAGAGAAAGAGAAGGGGAGAGTGGAGGGGAGAGAGAGGAGGGGAGAGAGAGGTGGGAGAGAGAGGGGGAGAGAGAGGGGGAGAGAGGGGGAGAGAGGGGAAGAGAGAGAAGGGGAGAGAGAGGGGAGGGGGAGAGAGAGAAGGGGAGAGAGAGTGGGGAGAGAGGAGAGAGAAGGGGGAGAGAGAAGGGAGGAGAGAGAGAAGGGAGAGAGAGAATGGAGTGAGAGAGGGGGGAGAGAGAGAAGAGGGGAGAGAGAAGGGGAGACGGGAGCATGGGGATCATTTTCCCACACAAGCCATAGGTGACTGGGCAATCTGAACCCAAGCAACAAGTTGTAAGCGGCTGAACGTGCTCATCCCTCGGGACAGCCCCCACTCTACATGGCCACCCTCCGCAGGCTGCGGTCGGGTGGAGCGCAGTTTTGGGACAATGTTCACCCTCCACAGTGATGTGATGGACGCGGGGGTCTGGACCAATCGCTGACAAGTCCCATCCCCCGGCAACGTCATGTCCGTTATTCGACTTTTCTGTTTAGCGGCATTCGGTCCGTTGGCTTATAGGTGATGCCGCCTTTCGGGTAGGTGGTTTTTCGGCAGAGCGGCCATTTGGTAAGTTTGGTTTTAGGCGATGCAGCCTTTCGGTTAGTTAGCTTTTAGGCGTCCCGCCCTTTCGGTTAGTTGGCATTTCGGCTTCTTTTCCATTCGGTTATTTGGCGTTTTGGCTTTGTTTCCATTCGGTTATTTGGCTTCCACTTCTTTGCTTCAGCCTCTCGTCCGTTGGCGCTACATCCGGGTTCTATCTATCTATCTATCTATCTATCTATCTATCTATCTATCTATCTATCTATCTATCTATCCATCTATCCATCCATCCATCCATCCATCCATCCATCCATCCATCTATCCATCTATCCATCTATCCATCTATCCATCAATCTAATCTAATCTAATCTAATCTAATCTAATCTAATCTAATCTATCTATCTAGCCAACTCACTCATCCTTCTCCTGTGCTGCGAGTGCACCAAGTTTTGTTCCGATCAGTGGTCTATTGTAAAAATTAGCCCGCCCCGGCCTGGGAGATGACGCCAAACGGAAAGCGCAGAATCTTATCCCACTGGAGGAGAGCGTCCAGCGTCCGCTGTGAGTCCCAAACGCACCGCCATCACAATGCCCCGCAGCTCCAGCCTCTTCCCCTCTGGTCCCCCGTGCTGACTCCTGCCCCCTCCCCCGTGATACCTCCCTCACCCCCGTGGCTCTTCCCCCATCTTTTCTCTGAGCTCTCCCCCCCGCCCACACGTCACCGCGGCCATAGTTGCTAATGCTTCCGGGCCGAGCCGAGGATCCACGTCGACGGCTGATGCTCCTCTGGGGCATGCAAGAAGGGGGAAGAGGGGCAACCTCGAGATCCGGGGAGGGAGTGGGGTGAGAGGGGATAGAGGGAGAGGAGGGGAGTAGAGAGGGGAGAGGAGTTATGGAGAGAGGGAGGGAGTGACTGAGGGTAGGGAAAGGAGAGGTGAGGGAGGGATTGAGGGAGAATAGGAGGTGAAGGAAAAGAAGAGGGAGGTGAGGAGTGAGAGTGGGAGTAGAGGAATAGGAGGGGGGGGGAGTAGAGGAGGGGGGAGTGGGGGAGGTAGTGAGTGGGGAATAGTGGGAGAAAAGGGCAGTGGGGGTGTTGAGAGGGGATAGTGGGGGGATAGGAGGGGAGTAGGGAGGGGAGAGGAGATGGAGGGAGGGATGGGTTGAGGAGGAGGCTTGGGGAAAGAAGAGGGAGGGTGAAGAGGAGGAGGGGAGAGTGCTGGGGATGAGGGGTAATGAGCTGCTCCTGTGCAGTTGGGGGCTATGGGTGAGTGGTGGAATATTGCGTTGAGGGACCAAGCCTTTTGTGTGACAGGGACCCAACGGGTCCCAATTAGTCTAGTCTTTCTTGAATACAGAGGTTTGCATTTAATATGTAGGAAGGAAAATAGATGCTGCTTTAAACCAAAGATAGACACAAAAAGCTGGAGTAACTCAACGGGTCAGACAGCATCTCTGGAGGAAAGGACTAGGTGACGTTACGGGCCGAGACCCCTCTTGGGCTGCTTACAACCCAGTGGTATGAATATTGACTTCTCTAACCATGTAACCCCTGCATTCCCTCTCTCTCCATCCCTCCCCACCCATGTCGCACCAGCTTCTCATTCTTACCTAGCAAACAACAAACAATGGCCTGTTTCTTTTATCATCGTTACATTTTAGCATATCTTTCATTTATTTGTTCTATATCTCTCTGCATCATTTTATATCTCTAGTTACCCTTTCCACTGAATCTCAATCTGAAGAAGAGTCTTGAACTGAAACATCACCTATTCTTATACTCCCTTGATGCTGTTTGACCCGCTGAGCTGTTCCGGCTTTTTGTGTCTATCTTCGGTTTACCTTTAACCATTTTTCTTCCTTGGTATTACTTATATTGCAAAACAAAATTATATTTGGAAATGGCCAGTCATTTATTTAAACTCCCACTTCTAATTAAAAGAGGGCAGAGATGTGAAATAAACACCTGTCCTGAAACATCTACGGTAGCAGAGGCAAATTGTTTTGAAAATGATTATTTTCTTCCTTGGTTAGTCTGTGCCAATACTGCCTTCTGTTGTTTACTTGGATGGCAAACAAGTATCAGAGAGAAGGCGAACATCTTTGCAGATGAAAGAAGATGCCACTGTAACTTAATGGTGTAGCCCAAGAGGGGTCAGTGCAGATGCCAATGTGTGAGTGGCAAGCATTCTTGCCATGGCAACGGTTCCACTTGTAAGTTGCAAATGGGAGATTAAACCACATTGCTTCCAGACTCTTGACTTGTGGCTGGACTCTCTGGTAGCTCACTGTGGTGACCAGCCTTCAACCCATTTTCTCCAGACTGTGTGACTGTAGGTAGGTCATAGGAGCAGAATTAGGCCCATCGAACCTACTTTGCCATTCAATCATTGCTGATGTATGTCCCTCTCAACCCCATTCTCCTGTCTTCTCCTGTAACATTTAACACCCTTACTTATCAAGAACCTGTCAATCTCTGCCCAAAAAATAGCAAAACACTTACTTTCCACAGCCATCTGCAGTAATGCATTGCTCAGATTCATTCCCTCTGACTGAAGAAGATCCTCCTCATCTCCTTTCTAAAGGTACGTCCTTGGGACTATACTATCTGTGTTGTTTATTCTGAGCTCTGGCCTTTTTCTGTGCTGTGGATTATTCTTGAATTGGTCATAGCCTTCAGCAGATGTTCCTGAGGTATTTTCCTCAAGTGACACAGCCAACAAACCCTATCGGTATAGGAAGGAATTGGCAGATGCTGGTTTAAACCGAATAGAGACACAAAATGCTGGAGTAACTCAGCAGGACAGGCAATATCTCTGGAGAGAAGAAATGGGTGATGTTTCAGGTAGAGAACAAGATCAGTCTGAATAAGGGTCTCGACCCGAAATGTCACTCATTCCTTTTCTCCAGAGATGCTGCCTGTCCCGCATTTTGTGTAAACCCTGTGGGCGACAAGTGAAGGTCTGCAGGCCAGTTTCTTCAACTATATTGTTGTTTGTTATTCCAAGGAATTTAATTACAATCTGAAGGTGGATGCTATTTATCTTCTTCTTTGGGTGGGAGTACATAACCCAAGCGTCACAGGTATAAAGACATTTGATCCCTATCTTCAGATTTAGAGGTAAGTTTACCAAGGTGACAAAGGCTTTTTCAACGTTTCCAATGACCAACATTTGGGCATAAATTGCTGAAGAGAACCACATGGTTCAGAATATAAACTGGGAGATATGCATTTTGCTCTTAAATTATCCAATGTCGACCAACTTGCTGTCCGTCCTCATCACATTTAATTTAACAGATTGACCATATTGCAAATGCTGTTTGAGAAGAATAGCAGAAAGTTTATATTAGAGTCATAGAATCATATAGCACAAATACAGGCCCATCAGCCTAACATAGAAACATAGAAAAATATATATGTAAGAGTAGGACATTTGGCCCTTCGATCATTCAATATGATCATGGGTGATCATCTAAAATCAGTACCCCATTCCTGCATTTTCTCTAAATCCCTTGATTTCTTTAGCCCTAAGAGCTTAATCTAACTCCCTCTTGAAAACATCCAGTGAATTGGCCTCCACTGCGTTCTGTGGCAGAGAATTCCACAGATTCACAACTCTCTGGGTGAAAATGTTTTTCCTCATCTCAGTCCTAAATGGCCTCCTCCTTATTCTCAAACTGTGACCCCTGGTTCTGGACTCCCCCAACATCAGGAACATTTTCCTGCATCTAGCCTTCCCAATCCTTTAAGAATTGTATATGTTTCTATGAGATCTCCTCTCATCTAAATTCCAGTGAATACAAGCCCAGTCGATCAATTATTTCATCATATGTCAGTTCCGCCATCCTGGGAATTAACCTGGTGAACCTACACTGCACTCCCTCATTAGCAATAATATCCTTTCTCAAATTAGGAGACCAAAATTACACACAATACTCCAGGTGCAGTCTTACCAGGGCCCTGTACAACTGCAGTAGGATCTCCTTGCTCCTAAACTCAAATCCTCTCGCAATGAAGACCAACATGCCATTAGCTTTCTTTCTTGCCTGCTGTACCTGCATGCTTACTTTCAGTGCCTGATGTACAAGCACATCCAGATCTTGTTGCACCTCCCCTTTTCCTAATCTGACGCCATTGCAAAAAAAATCTGCCATCCTCTTCTTGCCACCAGAGTGGATAACCTCACATTTATCCACATTATACTGCATCTGCCATTCATCTGCCATGCATCTGCCCACTCACCCAAGTCACCCTGCAGCCTCATAGCATCCTCCTCGCAGCTCACACTGCCACCCACCTTTGTATCATCTGCAAACCCGTTAATTCCTACTCTTTGCTTCCTATCAGCCAACCAGTTCTCCATCCATGTCAAACCCTACCCCTAATACCATGTACTCTAATTTTGCACACTAATCTCTTGTGTGGGACCTTGTCAAAGGCTTTTTGAAAGTCCAGATACACCACATCCACTGGCTCTCCCTTATCCATTCTACTTCTAACATCCTCAAAAACTTCCAGAAGATTAGTCAAGCATGTTTTCCCCTTTCAAAATCCATGCTGACTTTGACCGATCCTGTCACTGCTTTCCAAATGCGCTGCTATAACATCTTTAACAATCGACTCTACATCTTCCCCACTACCGATGTAAGGCTAACTGGTCTCTAATTCCCCATTTTCTCTCTCCCTCCTTTCTTAAAAAGTGGAGTTACATTGGTTACCGTCCAGTCCACAGGAACTGATCCAGATTCAAGAGAACATTGGAAAATGATCACCAATGCATCCATGATTTCTAGGGCCACCTCCATGAGTACTCTGGAATGCAGACCATCAGGCCCCGGGGATTTTCAGTATCTGCCTTTAGTCCCAACAATTTACCTAACACCATTTCCTGACTAATGTGGATTCCCTTCAGTTCCTCCCTCCCACTAGGAGCTCGGTCCTCTGGTATTTCTGGGAGATTAATTGTGTCTTCCTTAGTGAAAACAGAACCAAAGTACTTGTTTAACTATCCATGATGACAAAAATGCCTCCATCTATGGTGGGCCCATTTCCTTATTATGTATCTGTTTAAAGCTCTTTTAAATGATATTATTGTACTTGCCTCAATTACTTCTTCTGGCAACGATATTCAGTTGTCCCAACGTATTCACATCTTGTTTATTTTTTCAAATCACAACTTTTCATATCCTCTCATCTAAAGAGTTTCTGGATCTCTAGTTCTGTATTCCTGTGTGTTTGATTTAGCATAATCTCTAAATTGTAGATATCTGAAATAGTCATTTGAGTGAAGTCCATAAGTTTGTTGTGACTCGTGAAATGAGAGAAATGTACCTTTCCTATAGAGATGACCCATCTTTTTAATTCCGTGATTTTTCCATTCTAAAAAAACCTTTATCCAACATTGAAGGTTTAAATGCAGAGTTTCTTACAATGGGGAGAAAGAGTGATAGATTATCCAATTTTAAAGTATTTTTTAATTGTTTCCAAATTCATATACCACTGTATATTATAGGGTTTTTACTAAAGGTTTTTTTGGTCAATTTAGTGGTAGCGAACCAATTTCAAAGGATAAACAGTCTTCCTTTTCCATTTTTAACCAGTCTGGTTGCTGGTCCAATTCCTCCAACCAGAAGTTCATATTTTTAATGTTAACTACCCAGAAAGAGAGCATGAAATTCAGTAAGGCTAAACCTCCATTTATTTTTGATTTACATAAATGTTTTTTGTTTATTCTGTGATTTTTATAATCCCAGATAAAATTAGTGACTATGGAGTCAATGGAGACTATGGATTGTTGTAATATATGTGGATTGATTTCCATTATTGGCATGATTTCGCTTTTATTCCAATTAATTCTGTATCCCGAGAACAAACCAAATTGAGTTATTACATTTAATAGGTTTGGGATACTAATTTCAGATTTTGTAATGTAGATTAATACATCGTCTGCATATAAAGATATTTTATTCTCAGTGTCTTTAGCATTATACCCGTATATTTTATGATGGGACCTAACACCTTTTGCTAGTGGCTCAATTGCAAGTGCGAATAATAACGGGGATAATGGGCATCCTTGTCTACAATCTCTAGATAAATTAAATTTAGTTGATAACATTTGGTTTGTTAATATTCTAGCTGTTGGATTAGATAATAAAAGTTTTACCCATGTACTAAACTTCTCGCCCAGTTGAAAATTTTCCATCACCGAGAATAAATAGGGCCATACCACCTGATCAAATGCTTTCTCAGCATCTAACAAAATAATTGCTAAATCTACGTTAGTAATTCTCTTTGAGTATATGATATTGAATAATCATCACAGGTTATAAGATGAGTAATGTTTTGGAATAAATCCTGTTTGGTCAGGGTGTATTAATTTATTAATCACTGTGCTTAATCTTTGTGCTAGGATTTTAGTTCATATTTTTTAATCAGTATTTAAGAGAGCTATAGCCCTATATGAATCTTTATGAACCTGGGTCTTCAAGGTCCTTATCTGTTTTTGATATGAGTGTTATTATAGATTTGTTTAGCGTTTCTGGTAATTTCTGTTGAGTATAAATGTGCTCATACAGCGTCTGTAAACATGGAGAGATCAGATCATAAATTTTAAAATAAAATTCAGAGCTTATACCGTCAGAGCCCGGGGCCTTGCCGTTTTTTTTAGAGATCTGATAGATCTGATTTATTTTACTGTTATTTCAGCGCATAGTAATTCTCTATCTTTCAAATCTAAGCCTTTAAGGTTACATTTTTGTAAGAATGCTTCCATTCCTGTCGAGTGATCTGTCGTTTTAGCTGAGTAGAGATTTTGATAATATTGCAGAAATCTCTCATTGATATCCTTGGGCTGTACTAGTGGTTCTCCCATTTCTGATCTAATTTTGTGAATTGTTTTTCCCCGTCGAGTTTTCGAAATTGGCGTGCTAATAGTTTCTGTGGTTTGTCACCAAATTCAAAATGTAATTGTTTAGTGTATTGGTAAAACTTTATAACTTTTTCTGAATATATTTTATTTAATTTATATTTCAGTACTGCTATTTTATTATGTTTTATCAAAGTTGGTGCAGCCGCATTTTCTATGTCTAATTGTCTTACTTCCCTTTCCAGTGTCTGTAGTTTAACCCTGGTTCTCTTTATTGTGAAATGCTTGGGAGGAGATCATTGCTCCTAGGGCAAATGCTTTAAATGTTTCCCAGAGAAGGAAGGCAGACGTTCCAGGGCAGTCATTGGTCTCAAAAAAACATATTAATCTGTTTGGTGAGATATTCCTGACATACCTTTTCATTTAAGATTTGTGGGTTGAGTCTCCATTGTGTCTGTTTCTCGGTCCTTCCATTTAGTTTAATCATAAATGTTAAGGGTGCATGGTCCGAGATTATAATGTTATGATATTTCGAATTGTAGGTAAATGGATAGAGCTTGGAGTCTACTAAAAAATAATCTATTCTTGAGTAGGTTTTATGTACCGATGAGTAAAATGAATATTCTGATCCACTTGGGTTTTCGATTCTCCATTATATATATGCATTTAATAATTCACTTGACTGAGATTTTATTTTTCGTTGTCTTGATGATCTGTCTAAATAGGGGTCTAGTGTATAATTTAAGTCTCCTCCAATTATGAAGTTGTGTTGTGTAAGTTCTGGAATTATATTAAATATTTTCTTAAAAAACAAGGGACTATCAAAGTTTGGTCCATAAACATCAATAAGAATTACTTTTTTTGCATGTAACTCACCTATTAATATAATATATCTACCATCATTGTCCGTTATAGTTGATGTATGTTTAAAAGGTCTGGAATTCAAACCTCTGGATTTGTGCAAAAATGAGGAGTGATACGTTTTAGCAATCCACTTTGCTTTCAATCTATGCTGTGCTTAACTTTTTAAGGTGAGTTTCCTGAAGGAATATTATATCTGTTTTAAGTGATTTTAAATGTGCTAATACTTAGCCTCTCTTGATTGGTTCATTAATTCCCTTAACATTCCAGCTGCAAAATGTGATTCCTTCACCCCCAATCTTCATATTCAAATCTTGCATCTTTTGTCTAGGGTGGTCTATAAGAGAGCAGATGGCTCAGCACAACAAGCCCAATATTACACCCGAACATCAGATAGATTAATTTTAAATCTCATAGATCTTTTCTCCCATAGGTATCTCCTTTGGTAAAACATATAATTCCATTCAAACTTAAAATTATAATGGGATATTATGTAAAAAGAGTGATAGGGTAGGTGATTAGTAAAGTGCAAAAAGAAAGAAAAAACTACATCTATAATTAGTGCAGCTAGTGATAGCCACACTAACGTGGCTAGCCATCTACAGTCTTCCATAACCTTTAAAAAATAAAAAAAACTTTATTAGCTCCATGTTCAATAACAACATTTTACAGGGGAGGAGGAAAACATTTTAAATTCCAAAGTATTCATAATCCATTAATAAAAAAAAACAATTATTCTCAGAATACAGTATAAATCTCAAATATATCTGAGAGAAAATATTAAAAAAATCAAACTTTCAATCCAACCGCACTTATAGTTTCCATTTTAACTAATTCTAAGTAATCCAATTAAAAGTAATTAGTATTAATTAGTAATAATTATTAGTAGTAATGAGTAATTATGATGAGTATTTGTCAGTTGTTAATATTAATAGAAAAATATGGGTGTAGTATGTCCATAGGGAAAACTTTGCTCAACAATCATTGTCCAATTTCATTTGTCCTTAAGTATAACAGTTTAAGTTCCATCAGATCTTTACAAAGTCATGATGTTCGGTGACGTCGGGTATTTTGTAATTAATGTTCAGTCGTCGATCATATTTTCGATGTTCTGGGCGAAATCAAATGTATCTTTATGGTTACCGAAGATGTGTTCCTTCTTCCTGTAGGTGACTCTTAATATTGCCGTGTACATCAGGCCATACCTCACATCTGGAACGTCCTTGAGTATTCTTCTTGACTCCGTAAACAGCGCTCTCTTCCTTGAGACCTCCACTGGATAATCTCTGTAAATACTGATCTTGTCTCGTTCATATGTGAGATTTCTGGAACGAACAGTTTTCTTTATCATGTCATCCAGTACATGATCGTATTGCACCTTCAATATCATTTGTCTTGGTGTGGCGTCTGCCCATGGATGGCGTCTAAGCGCTCTATGTGCACGACCTAGTAGAGGTTTTTGATCCAGATTTAAGACTTTTTGCAATAAGTCTGCAGCAAATTCGCGGGGGTCTCGGCTCCCCTCTCTTCCTTCTTGGACGCCGATAATTCTTAAATTCTGAGGCCTCTGACGTCCTTCCAAATCAGTACATTTTTTAGTTATTTTACTCAATAAGTCTGATAGACGTTGATTCTCTTTGATAAGCTGTTTTGTAGTTTTGGCACTGTCGCAGCAATCTCCTCTAAATGAGTTATTGCTATATTTTGTTGGTCTAATGTTTTATCGATGGGATCCAACCTGTCATTAAAGCTGGATTCCATCGAGTTAACATTTATCTCCTCAATCCATTGAGCAAGCCTTTCTTCTGTTTTGTTCTTCCATGTATCCAATAAATCAAGAACAGTGGTATTGATTTCTTCTCTAATTTCCTCTTTAAATTCTTCTTTAAAAGTTTGATGTTCTTCTTTAAAATTCTGCTTTTCATTGACATTTTTCAATTGTTCCTTTATATTTTTAATTTCTTGAGATAGAAAATTCCGAAGTTGTTCTATCTCAGCTTTTTTGGACTTTGGTTTCCTTGAAACATCTTGTTGGGATGACGTTGTACCTGTGCCCGAGGCCTCGGTCGGGCCTACTTCTTCCGCCGCTTGCTTAGGCTTAACGGGCCGTTTTGGCTTTTGGGGGGGGGGGGGGGGGGGTATGTTACATAGACACACCACCGGAGTTGCGCGCCTGATGATGTCACTCATGCGTTGCAGGCAACCGGTGCGATAACAGCAGGTAGGTCCCATTCTTTTCCCCTGTTTTCAGCGTTTTGTTGCGTGGAGCTAGCTGGCGCTGGTCTCTAACCCTCCATAGCGCCACCTTAAGTCAAGATTCCAGTATGAAAAGACTGTCACTTCACACCCACTCACAGCCTGACTTCAGTCTGCAAAGACTGGGCCCTTCTATACCCACCCCCCTCCAATCACCACTTCACACCCAATCACCCACACCCTCTGTGCTGCAAAACATCACTTATCAAATATCAACAATAAAAATAGAGGAGGTGGAGAGGCTTTTCCAGAGGACAAAAAAGCCGGACATCTCCAGGACCTCTCAATGTTTCCCCCTCTACTCTTAAGCGCTGTGCTAAACAGCTGGCACTGTCCCTGCCTGCTTCAAAGTCTCCACTATTGTCCCTGTACCAAAAAGGCAAGGATTACTTGTCTTAATGACTACAGGCCTGTCGCACTGACCTCTGCAGTCATGAAGACACTCGAAAGGCTTGTGCTGACCAAGCTGAAAAATATCACAAATCCCCAGCTGGACCGTCTGCAGTTTGCATATCGGGCCAATAGATCTGTGGATGATGCAGTCAACCTGGGCCTGCACTTCATCGTACAGCACCTAGACCACCAGGGGACCTATGCGAGGATCCTGTTTATTGATTTTAGCTCTGCATTCAACACCATTGTGCCAGAGCTACTACACACCAAACTTTCCAAGTTGACTGTACCTGAACCCCTCTATCGGTGGATCACCAGCTTCCTGACAGACAGGAAGCAGCATGTGAGGCCTGGAAAGCACATCTCGAATCCACAAACGCTCAGCATAGGAACACCGCAAGGCTGAGTACCCTCTCCTCTCCTCTTCTCTCTCTACACCAACGACTGCACCTCCACAGACTCCTCTGTCAAGCTTCTCAAGTTTGCGGATGACACAACCCTGATTGGACTGATCCAGGATGGGGAGGAATCTGCCTACAGACAGGAAGTGTCACAGCTGGCATCCTGGTGCCGTAGCAACAACCTAGAGCTCAATGCTCTTAAGACAGTGGAATTGATTGTAGACTTTAGGAGAGCTCCCCCTCCCCTCACCCCGCTCACCATCAACAACACCACGGTCACATCTGTGGAGTCTTTTAAGTTCCTGGGAACCATCATCTCCAAGGACCTTAAGTAGGGGGCTACCATCGACTCCACAGTCAAAAAAGTCACAACAGAGGATGTACTTCCTGCGGCAGCTGAGGAAGCACAATCTGCCACAGGCAATGATGGTCCAATTCTACACAGCCATCGTAGAGTCTGTCCTCACCTTCTCCATCATGGTCTAGTTTGGCTCAGCCACCAAGCACGACACCTGGAGGCCGCAGCGAATCGTCTGATCAGAAGAGAAGTTTATTGGCTGCAACCTTCCCTCCATTGATGAACTGTACACTGCAAGGGCCAGGAAGTGAGCAGGCAAGATCATCTCTGACCCCTCTCACCCTAGCCACAAACTCTTTGAATCACTTCCCTCTGGAAGACGACTCCGGACTGTCAAAGTTGCCACAGCCAGACATAAAAACATTTTTCATCCACGAGTAGTTGCTCTACTCAACAACCAAAAATCTGTAGCCTCCCTTTGATCTGGTATTTTGTTGGTTCACATGCTTGATCAATGGTGTTTATCATTAATGTTTTATTATTATTATTAATGTTTAGTGTTTTCTGAGTCATTCGTAACTGTCGCTGTATGTCATGTTGTTACTTGTGGGCGGAGCACCAAGGCAAATTCCTTGTACGTGAATACTTGGCCAATAAACTTACTTACTGACTTACTTACTTATTTGCGCATGTTAATGCAACCCACTTTATGTTTCATCCAAAAATAACGAGAGACAGGCATAACATTTTTGCACATGCAGCTTATCCAACTTCAGATGCGATTCCTTTCAGACTAAAGTCCAAAGCGACCCATTGTTGATTATAAAATATTATCCTAATTGTTTAATTTTGTTTAAATATCAAAAGAGATTGTGTTGCAAAGTTGTGTACATTGCAAATTTGTCAACTCGCTTTCAATCTCTTTCATCCCGTCACGTTAAATAAATATTCCCTAGTTATTGTTCTCTCAACTGATGGATAAAGTTCTCTCCTATTCATTCAGACTCAGCTTCTCATTATATTCCATTTACAATCCTGCAACCAGCAAGACAGTAGATTGTTGAGCATACTGCCATTCATATTGGGTCTGCTGAAGCCATTAAGCTTCACTGTTTCACACATACATTTTCTGTAATTATGCTCTATTCAATTCACTTTTTGGATGTATTACACTGCCTTTCTTGGGAGAGGTTACTCTGGCTTCTATTTCCTCAGCTCTCTGAAAAGATTATCTTACGAGTAAACTGGGCTTTTTTTGATGTTTTAAATTATGCACACCATTTCATCTTCAACACATTGCTTGATGCATGTTTACCAACACTGTATGAAATTTTATGCACTGAGGTTACAAGTCCCCTCAACATCCTTTTTCAAACAAAAACAAAATAATCTATCAAACCTTCCTTCAAAACTATCCCGCACTTCAAGTAATGTACGAATCCATACTATAAGAAGTGTTCAAACTGTGGTTTTATTAGCATTTTATACAATTTTTGTATAACCTCCATGCTCATATACTCCAGTCCTCAGACAACAAATGATGCAAATACCTTTTCATTTTATCCATCTGTCACATTGTTTTCAGGAATTTGATGAAAGGCAAGACTGTGAGCACGAGCCACATTAAGGCCCATTGTGAAAACACGTCCACTGACTAAAACATCTGCCAAATATGACCCTTTTCTCAGTTGATCAAGAAGTATCTGTGGATGGAGAAACAGAACATAATGTTAAATCTGCTTCAATCTTCACATATGCAGACTAATCTGCTGAATTTTCCATCATTTTCTGTTTATATTTCAGTATTCCCGCATTCACAGTTTTTTTTGCTTCTTTTTTTGCATCTATTGCTTCTTGCCTGGTTGGACCCAATTACGGATCCAACCTAACACCTTCCCCTGCTTCCCTTTACTTTCATGCTTTACTTTCCTGAATAGTTTGTGGGGGAATTTGTCAAACACCTTGTTAAAATCTGCAATCCATGTGTACTTCATTGAATATGCTACTCCCATTGTCTCTTTTTAATCACCTCTGAAATTATAATAACGTCAAAGAAAACCTTTCCTAAATAAATTCATGTTGATTGTTCTTGATTAATTTTATCTTTTTGTATCTTTTCAAATGATAGTTTCAACTGTTGCTCTTTTTACTGATGGGCAAATTATTTTAAAAGATGGTTAAGCTACCTGGCCTATAATTATGTTGGGTTTTTTCCCCGTTTCTCTGAATCATGCAACATGATGCACAGATACAATTTCATTTTCTAAATGAATTTCATTTTTAATTATTTTGCAGCTTAAGATTGCAAGTCCCCTAGAATTGACAGACAAACCATGTGCATTATGTTGCTTTGCCCATGTTCTGCAGGTCATTAACAGCACTCGATTGTTGCCTGCCTAATTCTACCAGGACATATATTTACCCTTGAATTATTTACACTAGCATTATTTATATTCCTTCAGAAGAACAACAGTTCCCTGTTCATTGTTTAAATTCTCCAGTTTGAAAAATTTCCGACTAAACAAATTTATGAAGAAGATTTTTGTTCCTGTATTTAAGTAAATTATACATTTCATGCAGAGACATTACTCAGTTTTAAAAAATGCAAAGAATTAATTTTCTAAACATGTTATGTAGAAAGCTGTATGATTTGTTTAGACATTTCCTGTGGCATTAATATCCTGGCTATTTTGCAGCATTATCGAAAAAAAAAAACTTATTTGGAATGATCCAATAAAATAGACTCCCAACAGAACAGAGACACACCACATCCTTTTACATTTATTCATTGCTGTGTTCATCAGGATTAAAAGGGCTTTATGCTTCTTCACAAAGAGATTATGGAACTGAATCCAACATGTATGAACTCCAAATTTGTCATTCAATATCAGTATATGGGGTTTTTTTTTGTAACCAGGAAGTAAATTGAAAATGAGTCAATTGTTCAAACATGACCTGATTGTAAGAAAGTATTTATCGCTCAAACTAAAATAGATTTATTTTAGTAAATGCCAACCCAGTTTAAGTAAAAGCTTGCAGACATTTGCACCCAAATCCATGTTATCAAACAAAAAAAAACATTTTAATGGAATTTTGGGATTTCTACTTAATACAGTTTGGACAATTTTACAGCATGTAACAAATCATCAGAAAATATTTTAGGGTAAATCAAGATGAATTTGCTGATTTTACATTTACCAGCATGTAGAAAGAGATTAATCAAAAAATTGGAAATAATTTAGAATAATTAGTCTTAAAGATTTTTCTTCATTGTTTTTCCTATTCATGTAGTTCATCTGGATCAAAAACAGCTTGCTCCACCAGAGAGTGAAATGTAGAAACAAGGAACTGCAGATACTAATTTACAACAAAAGACACAATGTGTGAGGTCATTCAGCAAGTTAGACAGCATCTCTGGAGAATGTGGATAGGTGACGCTTTGGGATGCGACCCTTCAGACTCCAGTTAGTACATTTTCTTCCCTGTGCTCCACCTGGGTGTGCACTCATTTCTCCCATATCCTGCCCTCCTTTCACCTTTCATCTATATTATTTTATCTGGCTTCACATTTCACTCCTCTTCTCTGCTTGTCTTACACCCTCTTGTCTCCTTTTTATCTCAAGCATTTGTCTGCCCATCCGCCAATAACCCCCTGCCCCCCCCCCCCCCCCCCCCTCCCCCCCCCCCAACGTATCCAGGTCAATGCTTTGAGACATGCAGTGGGTGTGTATGAGTGCAAAGAGGGCAATGGGGAGGACGAAAAGATGACTATAATTAACTTTGGCAGATAAGGCAAAGAAGAATTCAAAGAGAGTCTACAGGTATACCAAAGGAAAAGGAGAAAATAGAGAGATAATAAGGCCCGTTAAAGTTCAACATGGTTATCTATGTGTGGAGCTTCAGAAGATAGATGAGAGCTTAAACAAACATTCTTTATCCTAAATTATGATGGAGAGAGACATGCATGCTAGGGAATTCAGGGTAGTAAATAGTGGTGTCTTCAAGAGTGCCCATAATACAGAAAAGGAGGTGCTGAAGGTCTTAACATTTATAAAAGATGATAGATACCTGGGACTTAATCAAGTATATCCCATTGTGAGAGCTAGGGAAGAAATTGTTGAGCCCATGGCAGAGATATTTGTATAATCAATAGCCACAGGTGAGGTGCCAGAAGATTTGATGATCTTTAATGTGAAGCCCTTATTTCAGAAATACTGCAAGAAAAAACCTAGGATCAAAAGGCCAGTGAGCCTAAAATCAGTGGTTAGGAAGTTATTGAAGAGGGTTCTGAGAGATAGTATACACGCATTTGGAAGGGCAAAGACTGATTAAGGGAAGTCAACGTGGGAAATCATGTCCTCTGAATTTGATTGAGTTTTGAAGAGGTGAACTTACTGAATAGTGAAAACTTTACAAGCTCTTAAGTGTACAACATCTTTTAATGATAGCACTGGGTATTACATACACCTTCAAGCACCGGCTACATTTTTTCTACTGAGGGAAGGCGTTATGATTGATGTTAACTGGGCGGGGTTAATGGGAGTGAGGTAACTATATTATTGGTTGCATATAAACCATCTACATCCTTCCCCTTAGAAATCAAAAAAAAACAGATTGTTGTCACGACAACCGAATTAAACAGCAGAATTAAACGAAATCGCCGTAGCGAACAGGCGGCTTACTGATTCCTGCCCGAGCGCGTACGGATGTCTCCCCCTCCCCCCGAAAGAGCAGAAGAAGCAGGAGGACGCAAGGCAGCCGGGGAACCAGGGAAGGGCATTGGGGTGGGAGAAACAGGAGAGGGAGAACCGCGATCGGCAACAGGGGACCCGCGCAGAGGGGAACCAGGCGCCCGCGACGGGGACCGAGGCATGCAGGGAACACCAGCCGGGGCGGCAGCCGGCTGCTGATAGGAGAGTGGAGGGGCATAGGGCCCAGGGGGCTGCGGCTGTGGCTCATTAACCGCAAGCAGGTGTTGTCGGCTTCTTCGGTAGATGGAACCCTCACAGTCGACCAGATACGAACGAGGTGAGTCGGCCACCCCAACCACGGTGGCCAGACGGTAGTGCCCTGGCGGTCTGCAAACGAACAACCTGTCCGGGCAACAGAGGATCGAGTGGTCTGCACGACCGATCGTGGGAACGCCGCTGGCTGTCATGTTTCTCTTGAATTCGCCTCTGCACGGAGGCGGGCTCCAGCACCCGAGGTTTCAGCTGGCGCTGGGCAATCGGGACGGTGGATCTGGTAGTTCTGGACATCAGACGCTGAGCAGGGGACCCCATGGCCGGATCCCTGGAAACATTCCTGAGGTTCAGGAGATCCAAATACAAATCAGAATTGGATAGTCGCGCCTGTTCCATCAGAAGCTTGGCGCTGCGGACGGCCCGTTCTGCTAGGCCGTTGCTCTGTGGGTACTCTGGGCTGCTGGTGAAATGCACGAAGTTCCACTTGTCGGCAAAGCTTTTGAATTCTCGGCTTGTAAACTGCCTGCCGTTGTCAGTCTGCAGCCTGACCGGGGTCCCAAAAGTGGAGAAGTGTTTCCGCAGCTTGCGGATCACCATCTCCGACGTGAGGGATGTCAGCAAATCCACTTCGAACCAGTTGGAGTACGAGTCGACCAGGACAAGGTAGTGGTTACCACGCCACTCGAATATGTCGGCAGCCAGCGAGGACCAGGCCAAAGCAGGGACGGGCTGTTGCAGCAGGGGCTGTCGCTGCTGGTGCGGCGCAAGACTGTTGCACGTGGAGCAGGCAGAAACTCTGTCTCGGATATATTTGGCCATTCCAGGCCAATAGAATTGGCACTGAGCGTGGGCAAGCGTTGCATCGACCCCAGGGTGTCCGCTGTGGGCTGCACAAAAGTAAAAGTCAAACAGGGAGGACGGGACCACAACTTTATGTCCCTTGACGATAACGCCATCCTGGAGCACCAGTTCGTCGCGGACCAGGAAGAAAGGCTGTGCTTCAGATGGCGCGGCGGAGCGCTTTGTTGGCCACCCTGCTTTAATCACCGATGCAAGCTGCTGCAAGGCCGGATCGGCAGCGGTGTGCTCGGCCAAAACCTGTAGCTGCTTGGTGGGAATAAAGTTAACGCCCAGTACGAGCAAGTCCTCTGTTTCGTAGGGGTGGCGAGCGCAGGAGGTACGCGGGGCTCGCGACAGGGTGTCCGCAATGTGCATCTCGGTGCCCTTCTTGTAGATTATGTCAAAGTCGAAGCGCTGGAGCTGCAGCATCATACGCTGCAGCCTGGCAGGGGCAGCGTGAATCGGCTTGTTCAGGATTGTCACCAGTGGCTGGTGGTCGGTTTCGACCGTAAAATCTGCTGCCGAACAGGAAGTCTCTGAACTTGGAGCAGGCGAACACCACCGCGAGCAGCTCTTTCTCGATCTGAGCGTACCGCTGCTCGGTGTCCGTCATGGTGCGGGAGGCATAGGAGACGGGATGCAGCGATCCATCGACAGACTGAAGGCAGGCCGCACCCAGACCGAACTTGGAAGCGTCACAGGTGACGGTGATGGGGCGACCACGTCGAAGAACCGCAACGTCGGAGTGCTAATCAGTTTCGACTTGAGGCGGTCAAAAGCCTGCTGGTGATATGGGAGCCAGGCCCAGGCGATATCCTTTTTTGTCAGCTGCCGCAGGGGAGCACTCAGCTCACTGAGGTTTGGTATAAACTTGCCAAGGTAGTTCACCATGCCCAAGAATCGTTGCAGACCTGGCACGTCGGTGGGGGCTGCCATTTCGGAGATGGCAGCGGCCTTCAAGGGGTCGGGCTTTAGTCCGTTAGGGGTGAAAAACATGTCCAACATACGTGACCTCTGAGACACGAAACCGGCACTTCTTGGGATTCAGCTTCAGGTTCGCCTGTCGCGCGCGATCCAGGACGCGGCGGAGGTTCAGGTCGTGCTCGGCAAGGTCCTTCCCGTAAACCAGGATATCATCCACGATGATGGCACATGGCAGGTGCGCGAATAATTGCTCCATCGTCTGCTGGAACACCTCGCTAGCAGAATTGATGCCGAATGGCATTCGCAGGAACTTGAATCTGCCGAACGGTGTGGCGAAGGTCGTCAGGTCAGAAGACGCTTTGTCCAACGGGACCTGCCAAAACGAGTTCTTAGCGTCTAGGACCGAAAAGATGGTGGCTTGCCCGACCTTTGCCGCCACATCCTCAACAGACCGCATGGGGTAATGTGGTCGCCTGATGGCAAGGTTTAAGTCCTTCGGGTTGATACACACGCGTATCTCGTTCTTGTCTTTCTTAATCGTGGCAACCATGGTGGAGACCCAATCGGTGGGCTCGCTAACTGCTACTAGCACCCCCTTTTCGACCATCTCGTTGAGCATCGCCTCGACCTTGTCCTTCATGGCGTGAGACACCCTGTGAGGTGCGCGGACCACGGGTTGTATATTTGGGTCAATGGAAATATGGTATGACACTGGTAACTTCCCCAGGTCATCGTCGAACAGGTCCTGGTATTCAGCAACCGGGTCAAACGAAAGTTGCACTTTGTGGACCGTGCGGTCAAAGGAGACCAGGCCAAGATCCTGGCACGCACGGTTGCCCAACAGGGTTACACAGTCAGAGTTCAAAACATAGAAAACCAGGTTTCTTGTGGCCTTTTGCAGCACGCAAGTTAAAGTGGCCCTCCCCGCAGGCCTTAGAATCTCTCCACCATAGGCGTGCAGGGTAGCATCGTCAACAACCAGAGGCTCATTACTCTTTATCTTGTTGAAAAGATTCATGGACAAAACATTGACTCTCGCGCCAGTATCTAATTTGGCAGAGAAGGTTACGCCATTGACAGTCACAGGTACGGAGGGATCATTGCGGTGGGCGGGTGTCTGTAGGAGGGTAAACACATGAGAGTCCTCGGCAGAATTAATTGGCTCCGCACCATTGCACTCAACTAAATTGGGCTGTGAGTCGAAACAGAGATCAGATTGGGCCAGCATGTTTAGACTGGGACTGGAAGCTTGTGCCTGGCTCCCACGGGAACGGAGTAAGCGACAGGAGGCTGAGAAATGGTTCAGCTTTTTACAAAAGTTACAGGTTTTACCAGAGGCGGGACACGTCGACAGTCTATGGTGCATGTAGTTACAGTTCGGGCATCTTTTTCGGGGCACATCGCCAGGTCCAGGGCGGGCACGCGGCAGAAAAACATTGTTTCCCACCCGAGGCTGTGGGCTCCTAAACCCAGCCAGGTTGACAGATTTATTGCCCAAATCCCGGTGGTCCTCTTGCAAAACAACGACCTCAGACAATCTGCAGGCATGCATAGCTTTGTCCAACGTTAGATCCGGATCCCTCAAAAGCTCACATCGCAGCTTCTGGTCACGCATGCCAGTTACTAAAATGTCTCTAGTGAGCTGGTCTGTCATGTCGCCAAAACGGCACCGCTGGGCGAGATAACGCAAATCAGCAATAAAACATTCAACAGGTTCATCAGGCAACTGTCTCCTCGTAAAGAACCGTGCCCTCTCTAGAATGCGGTTCGAGGGCAGGTCACAAATCTCCCTGAACTTACGTAGCAGGCAAGCGGGGTCGTCAGCAGACTCTGCAGGAGTAATCACCGCACCATCGACGCCCAGGACCGCTGGAGCGTAGGTGAAAGTTCTGGCTCTCTTCATGGCATCAGGTCCGACAAGGTTGAGGAGGAGGGAAGCTTTTAAGGGAGTCAGGATCAGCGCGGTGTGCGACGTTGACAAAGTGTGTGAAATCAAATTCAAACGTGGCCCAGCGCTCAGAGATGTCAGCATCAAAGACAAGCTGCTCGGGCTTTCTGCAAGAGGACGCCATGGCCAAAGAGATCAAAGCACAAAAAACACAAATCAAAAAAAAGAAATAAAAAACGATAAACAGGAGACGCAAGTATCTTCCAGCTTCGACACCATGTAAATGAAAACTTTACAAGCTCTTAAGTGTACAACATCTTTTAATGATAGCACTGGGTATTACATACACCTTCAAGCACCGGCTACATTTTTCTACTGAGGGGAAGGCGTTATGATTGATGTTAACTGGGCGGGGTTAATGGGAGTGAGGTAACTATATTATTGGTTGCATATAAACCATCTACAAGAGGTGAACTTACTGAATAGTGAAAGGCTTGGATAGAGTGGATGTGGAGAGGATGTTTCCACTAGTGGGAGCGTCTAGGACCAGAGGTCATAGCCTAGGAATTAAAGGACATTCCTTTAGGAAGGAAATGAAGAGGAATTTCTAAGTCAGAGAAAGGTGGATGACAATGGATATTTTTAAGGCAGATATAGATAGATTCTTGATTAGTATGGGTGTCATGAGAAGGCATATGAATGGGGTTAGGAGAGAGAGATAGATCAGCCATGATTGAATGGCGGAGTAGACTTGATGGGTCCAATTGCCTAATTCTGCTCCTATCACTTCTGACCTTCTGACCTTATGACCATAACACAGTCAATGTTACCTCTGTGGACTTCAGCAAAGCTTTTGACAAGGTAATGCACCGTAGGCTAGACTAGAAGTTTATATCACATAGGATTAAGGGCGAGCCAACCAAATAGACAAAACAATTAATTGCCAACCCAGAGTATGGTGGCGGAGGGTTGCTTTTCAGATTGAAAGCCTATAACACTTTGTGTTCTGGTATTAGTGCTGGCACTATTCCTCATTATTTATATGAACAATTTGGATGAATATGACATGGTTGGTAAGCAGGGAGATGACCAAGTAGACAGTGACGAAGGTTATCTAAGGACATAATAAATGATAGGAACCTGGGGAGTATTGTAGAACAAAGAGGCCTAGGGATGCAGGTCTATACATGCTTGAAAGTGTCAACACAGGTTGGTGAAGAAGAAGATTGGCACATCTTAATTTGTTAAAATGTTAGGATTTGTCATCAGTTGGGACATCATATTACAACTGTACAAATCTTTGCTGAGACTAGTCATGGAATATTGTGTGCAGTTCTGGTTGCCTCTACGAAGTATGTCATTAAACTAGAGGGAGGTCAAACAAGATTCATGTGGATGTCACCAGGACTGGAGAGTTTCAATTATAAAGAGTGGTTGGATAGACTAAGACATGTTTTTCTTAGAGCATAAGAGGCTGAGTGGTGACCTTATAAAGGTATATGAAATCATGACGGGCAGAGATAAGCTGAATGGCCATGGTCTTTTTTTTCCCAGAACAGGGAAATCTACAAATAGAGGACATAGGTTTAAGTTCAGATGGAAACATTTGAAAGGAATCTGAGGGGGTAACTTTTCACACAGAGTGCATACATGGAATGAGTTGTCAGAGCGGGTACAATGACAACATTTAAAAGGCACTTCAATAGAGACATGGAGAAGAGAGATTTGGAGGGATATTAGCCAAGTACAGGCAAGTGGGACTAGCTTGGTTAGATAACTCAATGGTTCAATGGTTCTTTACTATCATGTACCGAGGTACAATGAAATTCCTTTTTTTGCATACAGTTCAGTAAAGTATTGCTGTATATAAACACAATCCCAGATTAAGTACAAAATATATAGAAATATTCTACTGTGACAATATACAAGTCACCAGGTTTTGGCAACATTTTCAAAGTGCACATTGCCTTTAAATGTAGCTGACCATAAAAGCCTGTGGTCCTGCCCTTGGGCAGCATGGATGAGTTGGTCCGACAGGCCTGTTTCTGTTCCATCGAGTCATAGAGCTCTATGATTGTGACTCAAAGGCAGTAGATCCAATGACTTATTCTCACTCCTGTTCAGTGGGTTCTAAGGTTTTTAATCAGACCGATGGGGGACCTCCAGACTCATCCACATGTAGGTTAGGAGATGATGACGGGGCATTAGGTTTTCATCCTTTTTAAACACAAGGTCCACAGTACAGTTGCAACGGCTATAATTACCTGTGGAACTTTAACAGCTGGAGGAACTTAGCAGGTCAGGCGATATCTGTGGAGGGAATGGACAGACAACATTATGAGTCATGACCTTTCCTCTGACATGATGGTCACAATATCTTCCCTGATCATATCAAAATGGTTCAATGTGGGATAATTAACATGATCTCCCAATTTATCTGTTTCGTCCACATCCATTCCCAAGATTAGACCTACTATTCAAGGCGATCTGAGATGTCCTCTTTCATTAGTAAATGTGGTTTCCCCCTATTGTCATAGATAGATCCCTCACCCTTGTTTCCTCTGTGTCTCGTAGTTATGCTTTTGCTTCCCCTCCTTCCAGATGGAATAATTATATTTTCCTGGTCCTTGCCTTTCACCCACCAGCCTCCGCATCCAACATATCATTCTCTGACATTTCCATCACCTTTAACGTGATTCCACAACTAGTTCCATCTCCACGCCTCTCCCCTCTTGCAGAGCCCGCTCCCTCCATTACTTGGTTTACAGACCCCTTCCCATCCAGCCCGCCCTCTTCCCAGGTACTGTCGTGTGCAACCATTGGAGTTGTAACACCAGTCCTATACCTCCTCCCTCACATCCTTCTAGAGACACCATCAATCCTTCCAGGTGAGACAGAGGTTCACCTGCACCCATTCCCGATGTGGGTTCCTCATCATCGGCAAAACCAAGTGTAGACTCTAGTTTTGTTTAGTGCAGAAACAGGCCCTTTTGCCCACTGGGTCCATGCCGACCAGCAATTCCCGCACACTAACACACTAGGGACACACTAGGGACAATTTTACCAACCAATTTACCTATACATCTTTGGAGTGTTGGAGGAAACAGGAGCACCTGGAGAAAACCTACGCAGGTCACGAATGGAGAACATGCAAATTCTGTACAAACAAGCTCCCTTAGTCAGAATCGAACCCGGGTCTCTGGCGCTGTAGGGTAGCATCAGCTCTACCGTTTCTGCCACCATGCCACCCTACGATCAACTTGGCGATCCTTCTGTTGAATGCTTCCACTTGGTCTGCCTAAGCCTGGTGTAACTCTTGGTTGGTAACCATTTTAACTCCCCCTCCCATTCCCATACTGACCTTTCTGTCCTGGGCTTTCTCCTTTGTCAAGTGAGGCTACATGCAAGCTGGGTGAACAGCACCTCATGTTCTGCTTGGGTAGGTTGCAATCTAGCTGGCAATTTTAGATAACTAACCAATAAACAACTCTCCCCCCCCCCCCCCTCCTTCCCTGTGCACCACCCATTTCTCCCCTTCCAATTATATTAATTCCCTGAGCTTCACAATTTGCTTCCCTTCTGTCCTTATCTCAGATCTTTTGTTTTTTTTTAAACTCTGGCGTTTGTCCAACCATCAAAAAAAAACTTTAGCACTTTGTGCTTTAACTTAATCTACAAAATTAGAATACAGAGGCAAAATACTGACACAGATTGAAAATCGCTTGTCTTGTGGAAAGTAAAGAATAATAATAAATGGATTGTTGATGCAGATAGTGAAAATCAAAAACCCAAGTACCAAAGATCGGTACTCAGCCATTTGCTTTACACCATCTATATCAATGATTTAGGTGAAGGGACTAAATGTAATGTTTCCAATTTTGCTGACAATACCAAAGTGGGTGGCATTGTAAATACTGAGGAGGAGGTAAAGAGACTTTGTGGATAAAAAACAAACTGAGTGTGTGGGTGAGAACATGGCAACAGGAATATAACGTGGAATATAATGTGGAAAATAGTCGGTGTAGAAGGTTGAAATATTTGGTTCAATATTGACAGGATGGATTTTGCTAATATTCAACTAGGAGTGGTAATACACAAGATGTCTAGGGCCAAACATGTAACAAGTGATTAAAATGACAAATTATTTGGTGACTGTTATTACAAGAAACTTTGAATATTGGAAGAAGAAAATGTTGTAATTGTATAGGGTCTTGCTGAGATTTTTTAATGTGTTCTGTTTACAGTTTTGGTCTCCATAAAGCCTGCACAGGCCACAAAGAAAATGTGAAGATTCACTTGACTGATTCACAAATGACCAGTTTGCCATTTGAAGAAAGAACAATTGGATTGGATCTCTATTCTCTGGATATTAGAAGAATGGGAGGAGAGTTCATTGACACATATGCAATTCTTAACAGCCTGAATGCAGGGCAGTTGCTTCCCCTGGCTAAGAAGGTTAGGATCAGGGGCACAGTTTGAGGAAAAATGGATTGACTGTTTAAGGCCGATATGAAGTGAGTGAACCTTTGAGATTCTCTACCCAACAGGGATGTTGCTGTTCAGTCATTGTATTCACACAATTTCTGGACATTAAATGAACCAAGTCAAATGGGGATAAAGTGGGAATATTGTGGTGAGTTACATGATTTTGATGAATGGCAAAGCAAGTTCTAAAGTCTGGATAGTCCTGCTATTTTTTCTCATGATCTTATGTTTTTAATCTTTTTGTTGGGAGAATCTCTCGGGGTTAGTCTGCTTGCCAGTCATCATTGAACGACCCAATGGAGCCATTTCACAACAACTTCCTGTGACCAGGTTCTCAGGCAACTTGAAAAGAAGAGTAAGTGGAGCTTTTCCAATGCATGCCATAGACACATTAAGAAAATAACATTTGCAGTCATTCAGCAAATAGTAAATATGTATTTTTTTAATTTGCTAGTTTAATGGAAACACACGCCTGCTTTTAATAGGACATTTTTTTAAATTGCGGACAGATTAATTTTATGTAGGTATAATGAAGAATGCACTTTTAGTAAGTGATTCCAATTATTGTGACCCAAATTTCACTCTTGCTTACCTTACAGGTAAATCCACTAATTATATAACCTTTGATGGGGAACCAAGTCTAAAAGGAAAAGATGGTGGTTCTGTGCTTTGGCTTCCTGACCTTATTATGCACCCCTCTCATGTAAACATGCAATTAGTGAAATTAAACCTCGTTTAAAACTCTATACTCTTTCTTACATACAATCTATTTCAACACAGCTGCTGGACATAACAACGTAAATAGATATATATCAGATTAAGAGATTTTTGGCAGCTAAGAATTAAGACAAGTTGCTGCTCTTCTAAATTTGGCAGCGTATAGTTGCAGAGAAGGGACTCCAAGGTTAAGATTGATTCTGCCATGAAAGTATGACGGGCTGATACACTGGGTTGAAAGGTAACACAATGACCCTGTGGAAGCTGAATTTCTACCGGACTAGGGTTAAGGAGTTTCAACATGTGTGCAAGGTAACTTGACAAGAATGGATCACGTTCAGGTCACACCTAATCCTATTCCCTGCCCAATTTTATGCATCAGTGGAGTCAAAATTGACTCTTATATCTAAAAACTAAGATTGGTTAGTGAGGAATGGAAATTTTACCCTCGTACTTTGCAGGTATTATTGTTCTGGTGTCACAATAAAGGTTTGATAAGGATGGAAATTGTAATCCTGTTGGGTTTAACATGCTCATCATCTGGGATTGACGCTAATTAGTTCCTGACAGTAACTTCTAATGTCAGTGCTGGGTTAGTGAGGTTGTTGACTGAACACAAATGAACTGTGTTATCTAGGATTGCACATAACTGAAGTGGATCAAGTTGCAGTTTCTGTTACTAAGGTAGCATTTACTGCTGTCACCTCAAAGTCTAACTGCTTGTAATACCAGGCAAGAACACATAGCTCTCTCTCTTATTGCAGCTGCCATTATGCGACAAAATGAAAAGCAGGTGGTGAATTCACAGGAGAAGACCTAGGTCCACAGTATAAAACTTCTGGGAAAATGCAGAGTCAGTGAACTGGTGGGAAAATCTGATATATTTTATGAACTCCCTTTGAGATGCATTATCATTTTAAGCTGATTTTCGTCCACTTGTAAAACGTTGTATGGTAATAAAGGAAACTGAAACATTCTGGCATTCTTCACAGTTAACATCTGGAAAATATTTTGTGATCCCCTGTTTGCACAGAACCAATTTTTTTGTTTTTCTCAATGAAGCAATAATTTGAAGGAAGTGATACTCCTGCCTAATTAGACCTATCATTAGGTTTCCAGCAAACATCAAGACTTGGTGTGCTGCATAGGCTGAGGCATGCTGGATCCATCCAGGGTGTTGTGAATGATCATATTGTGATATCTACTCTTTATTATGTTTTTGACTCTCATTTGCGGTTATGTACTTTGCAGTCAAGCCACCTTTTTGATCATTTTTGTCTTTGAATGTTGTACAAGGTATTTTAATTTTCAATCAATCTGAAATTTCAGTATAATAAGTTACATTTATAAAAGGACACAAAGAGCTGTGTAACTCAGCAAAATAACCAGCATCTCTAGAGACCATGTGTAAGTGATGTTTCCGGTCGTGATCCTTCTTCAGACTTCTGGTCCAAACACTGGTCTTGACTCAAAATGTTCATGTTCATAAGTAAAAGGGGCAGAATTAGGCCATTCTGTCCGTCAGGTCTACATTGCCATTCATGGCTGATCTATCTTTCCTTCTCAACCCCATTCTCCTGCCTTTACCCCTGACACCACTGCTAAACAAGAATCTGCCTATCTCCATCATAAAAAATATCCATTCAAATGTCATCTATCCATGTTCTCTAGGAATGCTGCCTGACCTGCTGAACTGTTCCAGCCCTTTGTGTCCTTTTGTGTAATAACCAGGATCTGCATTTCTTTGTTTCTACAAGTTACATTCATAGTTGTACTTCAGCCAAAAATTTGTTAAATACATTATCATTTTCTTAGTTGCAAAGTTACCCATTCCAATCTGCCTATAGAACTATACATTTGCCGCCAGCCTGAAAGGATTGGTTCAGAATGCTTCAAATTATGGCAAACAGTATAATTACCATGTATTATAGGAACATCAGAGAGGCAACACAGTAATCCAATGAAAGTAGAGAATTTTAGGAATGCCTAAGACCAGCAATTGGACTCTGGTGTGTTTAACGGAAGTTGTTACGATATTATTTTATTCCCTCAACACTTGATAGCCATTTACTTCTAAATGTTTCAATCTTTTCGAAATCTCATTGGACTTCAATCATCCTTAAGGTTTTCTCAGCAAACTTGCCCCCTTCAACTTAACCCTGTGATTATTTCTAAATAATGTATATGATTAACAAACAATTAAAAAGGTAGTTCATTTGAAAACTGTTCTTGATTCCAACTAATCCTGTACCAAGTAAAGGTTAGTGGACTTACCTGAATGGCCTTTTGAAGGAGCTGGTGGAGAGAGCGCACTCCCCCCCAGCTTGTCGAGGCAAATGCGCGCAACGATATGTCGCGCATGCGTGCTGGCGGGGTCTTCACAAAGTCACTCACGTGACTCCGAAATAAAATAACATTTCTTCAAGGAAAGCAACATAGATTTAATATGTAAATAATGTTTGGATTTATAGTGATTTTCCAATGATATTTCCAGCCGTCATGAGTGCCATTGGAGCTCCAAGGTCGATGATGTTAAGTCCTGCAGCCTCCCGCAGTTGGAGCTCCCGAAGATGGTCTCCAGCAGAGGCCGCCAACTCCTCGATGTTAGGCCGTAGTGCGAACAGAAACATGTTACAGAAAAAAATTGCATCTCCGTCTAGGTTAAAAAAAGTTTCCCCCAACCCCCTCCCCCCCACCACAAACAATCTAAAGAACACTAAAACATGCATTTAACACATACTAAACTAACAACAAAGGATCAGACAGACTGTTGGCGAAGCACTTTAAATTTTTTGGCAGAAACCGTTTAGACGACCTGGAAAATACAGCAACTTGTTATGGGCCTGTCCCACTTAGGCGATTTTTTAGTGGACTGCCTGAAAAACCGGCAACTGGAATGGCGACTGTCAGAGTGGAACACACACACACACAAACACATTGCTTCCTTCACCAGCCCGTTATGCAGACGGCGGTCACGACAAGCGGGGGGAGCGCTGTCTAAAAAATTCACATGGTGCAAAGCCAAGGTGATACAGACACACACCGCGATGAATAGGAAGGTTGCCGCTGTAAGTAAGATGGCTAGCTCAGTGTACGGTAAGTACGGCATAGTCTCCTGCAGTCGCCTAAAAAGTTGCCTAAGTGGGACAGGCCCATTATTATCACCAGTTTGAGAGATTATTGTGACTTAAAAGAGAAAGCGTTTCTAAATAGTTTCTGGCAGTAAAAAATGATGGGGAAGAAAGACAATTCTAGGTATGTCTTTGTCAACTAACTGCTCCACCTCCATTACTGAGCTGACATAAGAGTGTGGTGTCAGGCAGTTGGGGCTGAGAAATCGGCAGGGCTTTTGGGATTTAGGAGCTGCTCCAAGATGCCCCCGGGCTTTCTAAGTCTCATGGAAGTCCGCCAAAATTGAAAAAAGCTAATGGATCAGCAGGCTAAAATGCAATCAGGCCATATAGAGAATGTGAGACAACAAGACCTACTGAACGATATTCAAATAACTGAAAGTGAAGTTTAAGTTTAATGTTTCCTGCAAAGTTAGAAATTGATGGGTCTATGTAATATAAACCAACAATCTTCAGTTACATTAATATGCTGAACTATGTATCTCAAACAGCAGGATACATGTCAGGTAAAGTTTTGATAAAACTATTCAGGAATCTGATCAGACTGAAACCATTGCGGACTTCTGGCCATCAGGTAATCATAATACATGAAAATCCTCAATATGGCTTGAATAACAGGGATAAGGCTTTGTAAAAGTAAGTGACTGAGGTAGACATACTGCTGGTGTTCAAGAAATCGAGTACAAAATTGGCCTTTATTACACTTGCATTCTGGATGATAAAGAGAGGCACAGAGTTCACCTGTCCCGAATATTGGACCTGTGGTGCTCATGTTAACCTGCCCTAATACTGGTCGACCATCACACAAACCAACCTCCCTTCCATTGACTCCATTTATACCGCTGCCTCACGCTGCCTCGGCAAGGCCACCAGCATAATTAAGGGCAAGTTGAGCACAGGCCATTCCCTCTTTTCCCCTCTCCCATCAGTCAAAAGGTATAGAGGTGTGAAAATGCACTCCTCAAGCATCTTCAGAGACAATTTCTTCCCACCTTTTATCAGGCAACTGAATCATCCTACTGTAGCAGTAGAATTTTAAGAGATTACTCCCCCCAGCCACTAAAGAAACTACATGGTATAAGGAGAATGTTGTAATATGCATGTGAGCTCTCCGTGAGACCTTCAGAGCTTCTTCACAGATAAATCTTCATAACATAATCTTTTGATTAATAGTTTCTTTATTGTTGAAGAAAAACAATAAGATATACATCCAACCTTCTTTTCCGATTCATACAATTTAATCTTGTTCAGCATATCGCTCAAACATTAGAAAACTCCTTATGTCTCTGTAAAACTTCACATGGTCGAAGGGTATTCCTTCCCCATGTAACTCCGAGCTAAACTAAAAAACTAAGCTTCTGCGCAAGAAACCCAGCACCAAACAGGCCCCTGACTATGTAATAAATCCCACCCACATAATTATGGGCAGACTAAAATTTAAAGACAAATGCCATAATTCATGACACACAAAAGAAGCCAAATGACCAATACATACCAGCCCAGTATTGTTCTGAGTATATAACGAGGCAATTACTAATAAACATCAAAAAAAGTAGCCATGAAGGTTTAACATATATCAAAAGCAAAAAAAAGCATGCACTATATATCCACATTCACAATTCTTCATCGACACTTCTATCTTCATCATCACCTTCTAGAAGCAAGCAGAACTTGATTATTGGTCTTATTAAAACACAGTTTTAACTTAAAGTCATACCATGTGTATCAAACCCTTAAACCCCTGTCTCACGGTGCGACTTGACCCCGAGTATTCACTCGCAGTAATCACGTACAATTAACGTAGTGGGAACGTCGGAACTCGCGCGAGCAACTTATCGACTCGTGGCGCTACTCGGGAAACTTATCGACTCATGGCAAGTACTCGGGAAACTTGTTAACTCATGAAAAAAATCAAACATGGCCCGTGCGTTTACCTGGGTGTCTCATGAGTCTACCGTGGGAACTTTCTTATAATCTGTACATTCACTCGAGTAAAGACTGAACCAAAGATAGACACAAAATGCTGGAGTAATTACATGTGGTTAAGTTACGTGTGGCTCCGCGAGGTAAAGAGGCTTGAGAAATATAAATACTGAAATACGCGCGGATCAACGCTGTATTTTCACCGACTCGCCAACTCCCCCCCGCTCCCCAAACTCGGGAACTTGGAATTCGCGAGAACTATTTTGTTTTGGTCTTAAAAAAGAACAACATTTTTAGTTAATCGGTCGAAGGCTGTGGATTGGCGAGAGATTTCGATTTGAAATGCAGGGGGATGATATTTCGCGGAGTTACTCAGCAGTAGGCAACCCAGGAACCACGCAAAGTATATATACAGCACATGGACATGTGTATATATATATATATATATATACGTGTGTGTGTGTGTGTGTGTGTGTGTGTGTGTGTGTGTGTATATATATATATAATGAGAGAGAGAGAGAGAGAGAGAGAGAGAGAGAGAGAGAGAGAGAGAGAGAGAGAGAGAGAAAGAGAGAGAGAGAAGAGAGAGAATATATATAAACATAGAAAATAGGTGCAGGGGTAGGCCATTCGGCCCTTCGAGCCTGCACCGCCATTCAATATGATCATGGCTGATCATCCAACTCAGTATCATGTACCTGCCTTCTCTCCATACCCCATGATCCCTTTAGCCACAAGGGCCACATCTAACTCTCTCTTAAATATAGCCAATGAACTGGCTTCAACTACCTTCTGTTGCAGAGAATTCCACAGATTCACCACTCTCACAATTGCAATATATATAATATATATTTATATATGTATTTGTAGTATAATATGTATAATATGTATATACATATTATATATATTATATATATTGCAATTTCAACCCCAAAGCAATTGAGAGGCGATTTCTTGGGGCCGTGTAATTTAACGTGTGTCTTTGCTTTTAAAAGTGAAGCTGTTTAATTGTTTACACTGCGCTGTGTTTCGTGTTGGGGAGAGTGCTGCTGTTACAATGCTTTCGATTCTATTCTGCCCTCCCCCTTCCACAGAAAAATGCCTAAATTAGTCTTTGTGCCCGCTCTCCTGGGAGCAATCCAAACCAGGCGAACAATGAACCCTCAGAGGCTTCGTGTTCCTTGCTCCTATATATGGACCTCGCTCGCTCGCAACTGTATGAACGCTCGATCAACCAGGCATCGGCCAACACGGAGGCCTGATTACTGAAAACAAAGTAAACTTGTACCAGACCTCATCATCTTCCTTCCGCCCACCCGTAACCACAGCACCACATTTTCAACAGAAACCTTAATATTTAAAGAATATATTATGTGACATTGGATTGTCTGAAGAAAGGTCCCGAGCAGAAACGCCACATGTGTATGTATCTGTGTGTGAGTGTGAGTGTGTGTGTGTCTCTGTCTGCCTGTGTGTATCTGTGTGTGTGTGTATCTGCTGTCGGGTCCCGGCGGCCGCTCAAAGTCAGTCACCCGAGCTGCTTCCTTCCTCTGAAGTGGTGGCCAGTTCTGCTGTCCGTGCTCGGAGCGCTGCGGCAGCCACCCAAGCTAAATCACTCCCCGGCCACAAGAAAACCATATAGCAATTACAGCACGGAAACAGGCCATCTCGGCCCTTTTACTCCGTGCCGAACACTTATTGTCACCTAGTCCCATCTACCTGCACTCAGACCGGAGCGTGGCAAGTGGGTTACTGACCCCAATCCCCTTCACAATGCCAGACTCCCCACACACTGTGAACAGAGCTCTCCCCCCACCCCGGGAAATACAGTATTTAAAAACATAAAGCACCAAGAAATGCACTTACCACGTTATTGGTTACTGGAGGGTGCGCATTTTCCCTTTGTAGGTCATATCAATAGATGCGGCCACGCTGTAACTGAAAGCCACAGGATGGAGATGTCTTCTTTAACATTGTTGCTTTATTAAAACATACCTTTATTCACGGTTGGCTCAAGAGTAACGGGAGAGGAACTTGGTAACTCGGGAGAGGAAGTTGGAACATCGCAGCAATGACATACCCGTGGGAACTCGGCTAAACATTTGATCATAAACTTGAAGTCTCATACACAACCACGAGTCTTTCACTCGGGGTACCTCGTGGGTCAACTCGCACCGTGAGACAAGGCCATTAACATCAGGCATGATACCCAGTACATAGTGTAAAACATAAAAGTCAAAAGCTTTGGTAGCATGAAACTTCTTCCTCCATGTCCGATCAACTCATGGATGTGTTGTAACAACAATGTTGAACGGTGTGAAAATCCTACGAGAGAATAAGAGGATTTTTAGTAATAAAGTTCACCGTTAGGTTTGATTTAATTTCTGGATCATTAGCAGAGATTTCAAATCCCAGCTCAAGCTTTGGCCATTCCCTGTCTGGCTTACAGATAGACTTTAGTTCATTGATCCATCTCTTATCGCTTATGAAGCGGTTCGCTGTCAGTTCTCTAGAAACTTCATCTGCAGGATTTACGTTTGTGTTAACATATTTCAATTGCGCAACATTAGAAACTCCCAATACTCTTTCCTTTGACAAATTGTCTCTGTCCAAATCCAACTCTCTGGTTTCTTTGGCTCTATCATCTGGTGGAATGCTTTCACAATTGGTGTTGATCCACTTGGAAATTGTGAATCCTCCCTTATTGAAAAGGGAAGTCAGATGTTTTGCCATTTGAATTGCTTCCTGCTCAGTAGGCATGGATTTTACGCAATCATCCATGTAGAAATTATTCTTCAAAGAGATTATTACTTCATGACATTTAGTATTCTCGCCAAACTTGTGTTTCAAATTCTGGGTGCGTTGCTCTGCCAGCCAATGATTATTTGATAGATTAACACTTTCTTTTTTGAAAGGTAAGTCCAGACAATAGTGTCCGTCAATCTTTACTGAGTAGTTCATAATATCCATGAACTTTAATTCTTCTCTGGACATTTCTTCAGATTCCTTATTGTTACTTTCGTTGAAGTCATGATTGTATTGCTTCATCACCAGCTTTTCTAATTTACAGTAGATATTTGATTAACAGTAATGGCAGGGTATTTCTTCTGACTCCCATTTTCGTTATTCCTTCTCAAGGAGCCATAGATAACCCATCCAAGTCAGGTTTTCACAGCATATGGTCCATCACCTTGGCTCCTCACAATCTGTATAGGTTCCAATGTTTTCAAAGCATTCGTTCCGATAAGTAGGTCAACGCTAGAATTTATTTTAGATATCTTGACATCCTTCAGGTAAGGCCATTGTTTCAAGTGCTCATGTCTGGGTATATTTTGACGATGAACAGGCATGGTTCCATGTATAAACACTTCAGATATTGGTATAAAATTACCTTCATCCAAACTGGACATCTCCATACTTGTAATGTAATGACTTTATCTTTATTCATTGTACGCAATCGAATGTTAGTCTTTTCTCCTGTGATGTTCAGTCTTCTCGTCAGGTCTTCTGTGCAAAAGGTATTCGAACTTCCGTGATCTAAAAAAGCATATGATTGCAACACTGTATTCATCTTGCTATTCTTTACCTGTACCGGTAAGATAGAAAAGATACAGGCTTCAACCCCGGCCCCATATGAACAGTTACTTGAGGCGAAGTGACAGCATCACTAGTAGTTGGCTTCTCCTTCTGTTCCATTTGCTCCAGCTCCTTCTCTTCCATTTGCTCTGATAGCTTTTCTTCTATTGTTCCGGTTCTTCCTCTTCTATTTGCTCTAATGGTTTCTATACAGTGTGAAGTGCTTCAGGATGATATTGCTTGCACTTATAACAAATTATTAGGATTCTTACCGTCTCTCTCCATATGTCCTTTTTTCAAACATCCAAAACAGATTCCCTTCTCTTTCAAGAAATCCACTTTTTCTTCATATTCTTTCTTCTTGAATCGTTGACACCATCTTATGGTGTGACCAACTTCATCACATAACAAACAAAATCTTATTTGCTTGATAGTAGATACATCTCCTTTCATTCCATCAGTCGTTTCCACAAGTATTATAGTGGGAGCAAAACTACTTCTCTTAGGTTCTGATCTTTCTTAAGTTTTGGCAAAGATAGAACCTTTGTTAGTTGCAATTGGTTTATGATCTTCAATAGTTCCATGGTGTGGTCTAGCATGTACCGTACTTGCTTGTCCAAGAAATTCACCAGGTCTGGTAGCCTGGTTACTTTCTTCCTCTTATCCAATATTCCACCTGCTTCAGCTCACCACTTTTCTCTCAGTCTTCTGGGCAGCTTACTCATATTACCCTAGTATTACTTACTAAGATTTATTTCCTCCATGTGGCCGAGCTGCAACAACCTCTTAGAAATATTGCATAATCACTCAATGCCTCCCCATCTTCTGGCTTGATATCTTTCCAAGCATGGGCCGTCTCCATGTATGTGTTAGCAATCCTCTGTTCATTCCCAAAACATTCTTTAAGTAATCTTCTTGCCTCTTTAGGCTCATTTTGACAACTTTTTACAAGTACCTGAACTTCTCCACTTGTATACTTCACCAGAAATCATAAGCGCCCCTTTTCATCCATAATTTTTGTTTCTAATACTTCTTCTAATGCCCTTACGAAAGCTTCAAACCGCAAAGGAACTCCATCACGTAGGAATTTCTGCTGGTGGTAGAATGAGAGAGGTATTTTGTCGAGCTATGATCTGGTTGAATTCAGCTTGCCTATTCGTCAATGCCAACAATCCATCCTGGCTATCCTCCGATAACCTTAGCTTGGCTCAAACGGACGATAGACAGGCCTTGGTTCAAACTGGCTTGCTCGAGCCTGTGCATCAGGCCTTGGAAAAGCGTAGTCCGCTATTGGTTTGTCCCGAGCATCTACAGACACTCCATAAGTAGTTTGTTTCGATCTAGCACCCATTTGCTGAGATAAAGTTTTGCCCGTCTTACTCTGTTCCAATGGGTGTTCAAAGCCATGAAATCCGGTGGATCTCGATTGTGGAATTGATCCGACTGGGAGCAGTTTTTCCTCTTGGTCCAGAGTTCATCGTCCTCGATGCTCTAGAGCTGCATCTTGAACCCTCACTTTCCAATACCTCCTTCTTTGATTTGGCCACTGCCATCTTTGTGTCTAGTTCCAGCTGTTCTGTTTGTCGCCTCAGCTGCCCCTTTTGTCGCCTCATCGCTTCTTCTCGTCACCTATCTCTTCTTTCTTTTGCCTCATCTCTTCTTCTTGTCACTCAAACTCATGTTTCTTCTTCAAGGCATCCGCTTCTATTGAGAGCGCGGCTAGATCAGCTTCAATTCCCAACCGAGCAGAAACCCTTGATCCCGAACTGGCTGTAGAGCCAGATTTATGTCCTGATCTTCATGTAGATACATTTGACACACTACCCCCAGGTGTAATCTCCTCCTCCATTCCGGCACCTCGTTGCATCGCACTTCCAGCTGTTAACCGCGTAAGTTGTATAATTTCAGTTAACCACTCCTCTGCCTCATTGATGTAACCATTGAATATCTTCAGCTGTTCTTCATACCACTGGGTGTGTCTTTTGCATTCTTTCAGAGATTACTCAAAGTCCATCAGTGCAATTTATTTCTCTTGAACCTCCTGGTAGAGGTTAAGTAGTTGGCTCATATTAGATTCCACTTTGATATCTGATTCCATTAGTTTCTTCTGTTTTTCAATTGATTTGGTAACCTGTTGCCATAACTTGTTTCTCTCCTTAGTTTATTTCAGATAGGCAGCTTGGTATTATCTGCATCTTCTCGATACATGATTTTTCTGTAGCATTCAATTGAATCATTAACTTGTTCCCATATCGAGTTTTCCTCCTTCTTGGTTTCTTTCAGGTAGGCAGCTTGATCCTAGCCAAGTCTTCTGTCCCACTCTCTGGGACTATCTCTCACCTCCTGTCAGAGGTATCCTTCGACTCAGAGGTACCTTTCGACAAGGTCCCACATAAGAGATTAGCAAACAAACTTAAAGCACACGGTATTGGTGGTTCAGTATTGATGTGGACAGAGAACTGGCTGGCAGACAGGAAGCAAAGAGTAGGAGTAAACGGGTCATTTTCAGAATGGCAGGCAGTGACTTGTGGGGTACCGCAAGGCTAAGTGCTGGGGCCCCAGCTATTTACAATATATATGAATGATCTGGGTGAGGGAATTGAATGCAACATCTCCAGATTTGCGGATGACACGAAGCTGGGGGGCAATGTTATCAGTGAGGAGGATGCTAGTAGGCTGCAAGGTGACTTGGATAGGTTGGGTGAGGGGGCAAATGCATGGCAGATGCAGAATAATGTGGATAAATGTGAGGTTATCCACATTGGCGGCAAAAACAGGTGGGTAGATTATTATCTGAATGGTGGGCGATTAGGAAAAGGGGAGATGCAACGAGACCTGGGTGTTATGGTACACCAGTCATTGAAAGTAGGCATGCAGGTGCAGCAGGCTGTGAAGAAAGCGAATGGTATGTTGGCATTCATAGCAAAAGGATTTGAGTACAAGAGCAGGGAGGTTCTACTGCAGTTGTACAGGGTCTTGGTGAGGCCACACCTGGAGTATTGCATACAGTTTTGGTCTCCTAATCTGAGGAAAGACTGAGGGAGTACAGAGAAGGTTCCATATGAAGAAAGACTGGATAGACTCAGCTTGTACTCGCTGGAATTTAGGAGATTGAGGGGGGATCTTATAGAGACTTCTTAAGGGGTTGGACAGGCTAGATGCAGGAAGATTGTTCCCTAATGTTGGGGAACTCCAGAACAGCGGGTCACAGTTTATGGATAAGGGGGAAGTCTTTTTGGACCGAGATGAGAAGATCTTTTTTCACACAGAGAGTGGTGAGTCTGTGGAATTCTCTGCCACAGAAGGTAGTTGATGCCAGTTCATTGGCTATATTTAAGAGGGAATTAGATGTCGCCCTTGTGGCTAAAGGGATCAGGGGGTATGGGGAGAAGGCAGGTACAGGATACTGAGTTGGATGATCAGCCATGATCATATTAAATGACGGTGCAGCATCGAAGGGCCGAATGGCCTACTCCTGCACCTATTTTCTATGATTCTATGATTCTATGACTTTATGTAGCAGCAGATTTTTATATCGTTCAAGAGATTATTCCCTCTAGCCACTAAAGAGACTACATGGTTGATGGAAAATGTGGTAATAGGCATGTGAGCTCTCCGTGAGACCTTCAGAGCTTCTTCACAGATAAATCTTCATTACACAGTCTGATTAATAGTTTCTTTATTGTAAGATAAGATATACATCCGACCTTCTCCGATTCGTACACTTTAATCTTGTTCAAACTCCAGCATATCGCTTAAACGTTAGAAAGATCCTTGTGTCTCGGTTAAACTTCACATGGTCGAAGGGTATACCTTCTCCATATAAATCCGAGCTAAACTAAAAATCTAAGCTTCTGCGCAGGAAACCCAGCACCAAACACGCCCCTGACTACGTAATAAATCCCACCCACATAATTACGGGCAGTCTAAAATTTAAAGACAAATGCCATAATTAATGACACAAAATAAGCCACTACATCAGACCACAACTGGAGAGCAGACCTGAAATACAATCTTCCTCATTGGTGACCCTCAGACTATCTTTGATTTTGGACTTTCTCAGACTTTACGTGCTGTACCTTGCACTTAACGTTATTCCCTTATCATGCATCTATACACTGTAAATGAATCGATTATAATAATGTATTTTCTTTCCGCTGACTGCTTAGCATGCTACAAAAACAAAAGCTTTTCACTGTAACTCGGTACACGTGACAATAAACTAAACTAATCTAGAAAAGACACTTGGAACCAAATCTTGTTGGTACACTGTACACACAGAATGATGAATACTCCTGGAAGATCCCCCACCAGTTCATTCACAATCCTACTGGGAGAGATCACTGAGGAAAAATGGGATCATCAATCCAAAGGGAATTTAGACATTGCAATACCTGTAAGCATGTGATTTGAATTATTTATCTGTTATAAAACACAATGCATTATTTTTGAATTAATTTGAAGTAAACTGCGTAGTCTTCATCTATTCCAAACACGCTCAGTAATCCATTTTCTTGTAGCTTGGTCCCTGGGGTTGCGAAGAATCTGATGCAATTTTACGCTTGCTGCTTATTACATGTAGCTTCACCATAATCAGAAACAGAGGCAAGAAATAAAATATTTATGGCAGCCCTCCTTTTGATTTTGGAAATAATTTATGTTGATTGCAAGTTGTAAATTAATGGACTATTTTTTGCCATGTCTTTAATTGAAGCTGGTCCAATGGGGTCTAACAATCTGTTTAATTAATTGCAATATTCTTAGGTAATTGGTAAATCTGGCACTAACAGAGTTCAATGCAAATTGATTGAAATGGCTTGTAGAGTCCTTACTGCTGTGTTATTCATTGAAAGAGCACCCTGTGACCAGCTGGGGTGCTAACTAAAAAGGCATGATGTCCACAATAAAATCCACATCAGCTTTTAATGATGTTCAAACCATATTTTTGTTATGATAACTATCATGACAGCACTAGTCATTTGATTAAAAAGCATGCAAAACCCCTACTCACCATGAGGTAATCCAACAAGTACAAAATCTGTGAGGTCTCCTTTTGTTATTATTATTATTATTATTATTATTATTATTATTATTATTATTATTATTATTATTATTGTTAATATCATGAACAGCAGTGGATAGTGTTATTTCAAGCAAAATAATCTATTCAGTGTAAGTACAATAGTAGGGTTCTCATGTCTAATGATTATGACACGCTTGTCCCCTTTTTAATTTGATAACAGCATACAAGCATCAAAAAGTAATAAAGGTAAGAATGCTTGTCTAATGACAACTAATGACAACTGTACACCCAGGAGCAAAGTATCCCATTTAATCCTCATCATTAAGTGGGGATTATTCTGCCTTTTATAATGATCATGCTTCACCAAGTTGACCTACTCAACAGGTTCCTTGCACTCTGGGAACGATGCAACTCACTTTATGGGTGAACATCACCAACAGATGATAATGTATAATCTCACTGTGTGGCCTCCTTCACTTGTAATTCGCAGTAGAAGACAGGAAGACACCCTGGTTCCAGCACATACTTATCTGACTGAGCTGATGACTGTGATGTACAATGTCTTTTTTTGGTCTTAATAACATTTCAACATCATCCAAAAGAACCACAGATGAAATTGATTTAGTGCAGATAAATGATGCATACTGATAACCAGATTCATTGTACAATATTGCATACAGATATAAGATCAACTATTTGAATGTGGCAGATATGATGTCTGTTGTTTCTTCTGCAGTGTCTGCTCTAAACACACAGTATTGCTAATCTCAGCCTTTACCAAACGCATTCATTGTGATGCATGGAAGAAGACAGGAGAATGGGGTTGAGATGGAAAGATAGATCAGCCTTGATTGAATGGCAGACTGGACTTGATGGGCTAAATGGACTCATTTTGCATTTAGATCATATAAACTTATGAATATCCACCTGCCAATAACCAAGCAGATGTCTATCCTCTAGTTAGTTTTGACTAAATTTACACTTCTGTAGCTTTCTCAGTCTATTCTTCACAGACAGGGCAGGTCTGCTCTTCACAGACGGGGGCTCGAGGCCCACGACCGAGGAAGAACAAAGGAAAAAGACTCAAACTTTATTTCACCTTCCATCACAGTGAGGAATGTGTAGGAGTCACTGTGGTGGATGTTCATGTTAAAATGTATTTTTGCATGATCTGGTGCTTTTAATTGTATGACTGACCCGGCAAATGAAATTCCTCATATGTTGCAAAACATACTTGGCGAATAAAGTGCGATTCTGATTCTGATTCTGCGATTCTGATTCAGGTCTTGCAACCAAACTATTTAAGCTATGTAACGTGGAGCAAAATCACAGTCATAGGATAACTCAGCAACAACAGAGCCTTTGGTTTACCAAGTCTGCTCTAACTCTCAAACACCCTTTCACCCATTTTGGGTGAACTAGATACTAGTTCCATTTTATTCTCTCTACATTTTCATGAGCTCCTACAAGTTTCTTCCAGCCACCTACACATCAGAGACAATTTACCGTGGACAATTATCCTACCTATTGTACTCTTTGTCTTGTGGAATGTGAGAAGGTGCAAATCACATGCGCACACATACAGCACCTGTCGTCAGGATTAAACATGGCTTCTAGAGTTGTGAGGTAGCTTCTCTATTTGTATCGCCATAGTATTAATGTGCATCTAAGCAAACCAAAATAGCAGCTGCACCATTATATAATTGGATTTAAGGATGAATGGACAGGTGAAAAATGAACCAAAAAATGTGATTCTTTTGTGAGTGGAGCAGTGAACATTCATATTGGGCAGGATAAATAACCACTATTGGGGTGTTTAGGAAATGTTGTATTTTACTACAATGCTGTAAGTAATTACACTGTAAATGCAAAATATATCTTGTAAGTCACTACATATTTTTTATTCATTAAATATTTTTATTTGAAATGCATAGAAGAACATTTTAAAGATAACTGTCAAATGCACATAATCAAAAGCATATCAATTCCTGCCTTCTATGCATTTATAGAAATGAAATCTGGTGATATAGATTTGAACAATTGAATAAAAGATCAACATTGCTGATGAACATGTTAATTTAAAGTACAAGGAGCTAAATGGTCATGGTTGCCAAAATTGCAAGCATTCAGCCATTCAAACTAAAATGAGTACAGAATTTATTTGTGTAAGGAGGAACTGCAGATGCTGGTTTAAACCAAAGACTTCTTCAGTCTGAAGAAGGGCTCCACCTGAAACGTCATCCATTCCTGCTCTCTAGAAATGCTTCCTGTCCTGCTGAGTTACTCCAGATTTTTGTGTCTATCTACAGAATGTATTTATCAGTTTTGAGAGAGCCTCACTCTATTGTTGGGTCACAGATGAATTCCAAAGTTGGATCCCAGTCTTGCTGGAATGCCCAGAATCTCCACATGGATCTTGATCCTGCCACAACTGACATAAGATTCAGACTTCCTTTTGGTTAAAGACACAGAGTTATAGATTCTTACAGCGTGAAAACAGGCCCTTCCACCAAACTTGCCCACACCGACCAACACTAGTCCCACCTGCCTGCATTTGGCCCACATCCCTCTAAACTTGCCCAATTCATGTATCCAAAGGTTTCTTAAATGTTGCCATAGTACCTGCCTCAACTACCTCATCTGGCAGCTCATTCCAAACACCACAACCCTTTATGTGAAAAAGTTACCCCTCAGGCACCCCTCAGATTAAATCTTCCCCCCCTCACTTTAAACCTATATTAAATCTTTCCCCCTCACCCTCTCTCTATTAAATCTTCCCCCCTCACCTTAAATCAATGTCCTCTTTACTTTGTGTAATGAGTCGACTCAAACACACATCAAGATACAACACATGTTTATTAAATCTACTTACAGCAAGGATCTGCAGACATTACATCTCCAAGCTGCTACTCTAAACTAACTAGCGTAAGCAAGCTCTTGATAATATGAAGCACATAATAGGTGGAGTCACTACTAACAAACACTATAATTGGCTAGTATGAAATAGCCAATCTACACTTTGCTTTACTTTGTTTCAATCTTTTCTAATGATGTGCATGTGTTTTAAGTGTTGTAATATATATATTTCTTTTTTTTGTTTGTTTATTTTTGTTAGAAGTAAGTACAATAGTCCGGTACTTAAGTACCTAATACATAAATACATATTTTCATTCTTGTACAACTTCATACTTTTGGTTCAATAATAAAAGAACAGTGAGAGAAAAAATAAATAAAGAGTGTCGGAATAGATAGACAAGCGAGTAGAAACAGAAAGCAAAAGAAATAAAGGACAGAGATGAGAAGTTAAAAGATTGAAAGAAAAGGAAAAAGTAAAGAAAAGAGAGATTAGGAGAGATCTACCTATCTCGTATTTTTGCCCATCCGTCACCCAGTTCTAAACCATTTAATTTCTAAGGTTACGTTATGTTGCACCATATGCTTGTAAAAAGTTGATAAAAGGAGACCAAATCTTTAAGAATTGGTCTACTTTGCCTAGTAGGAGGAATCTCATTTCTTCAAGATGTAGCGTTTCAGACATGTTTGAGATCCACATTTTGAATGTTGGCGTAGGTGCGTTTTTCCAATATTTAAGTATGTTTTTTTTGCTGTTATTAGACCATAATTAAGAAAAGCTTCTTGGAATATAGTTAGTTTACTTGCATCTTCCATTGATCCAAAGATAATCAGTTCTGTATTGGGGTTAAATTTTGTGTTAAATAGTTTTGTAAAAATTCCAAAAATTTCATTCCAAAATTTATACAGTTTTGTACAAGAGACAAACGAATGTGCTATAGTGGCATTTTGAGTTAGACATTTATCACAGATGGGGGAAACATTTGAAAATATTTTATTCAGTCTAGTTTTCGAATAATATAATCTATGTAAAATTTTAAATTGAATTAGCTTATGTCTTACATTCATTGAACATTTGTTTACATATAATAATTTTTTATCCCATCTATCGTTCGAAATTTTTATCAATAACTCTTGTTCCCAGTCCCTTCTAATTGCCTCTGTCGTTGTTATTTCTATATTTAGAATTATATTATATAAGTAAAATATTAAATTGCTTGATTCTGCCTTTCTATTAATTCCTTCCTCCAATAAATCTGGGGTTAAAGTTTGATATCCATGTATATACTTTTTCAAATAATCTTGAATTTGAAGGTATTTGAAATATTGATTACTTTTCAAATTATATTTTAGTTGTAGTTGTTGGAATTATAAAAATGTTCCCATTTCATACATATCTCCCTTCATTTTAATTCTTATTCTTTCCCAATGGATAAGCGTTTTATCAATAATGGTTGGTTTGAATGAGGGATTATTATCTATTGGAGAAAGAAGCGATAATTTTCTTAATTTTAAAGTTAATTTTATTTGTTTCCAAATTCGTATTATACTATAAATAATTGGAATCTTCTTGTACATTATATTGTTCAGTTTTATCGGGGAAAGAAGGATCGCTCCTATATTATAAGGGGAACAATCCTCTTTCTCCATTCTTATCAAATCTACCTGTTGGGAAGAACTGCCCAACCAGTAGATTACATTTTTAATATTCACTGCCCAATAATAATACAATTAGTTAGGGAGTGTCAGTCACCCTGATTCTTTAGATTTACACAAGTATTTTTTTTTATTCTGTGTGATTTATAATCCCATATGAAATTTATAATATCAGAATCTAATTTTGTAAAGAATTTTTTAGGTAAGTATATTGGTATTGATTGAAATAGGTACAATATTTGTGGTAAGAAGATCATTTTTATTGCGTTTATTCTGCCTATTAAAGACATCGGCAGTGTCTTCCAAAATTTAATCAACCCATTTAATTTAGTTAATAAAGGCATATAGTTTGCATTGAGTAATGATTTATAGTTCCTAGTAATTTGGATGCCCAAATACTTAATTTTTTTCTGTTGTAATTCTAAAAGGGAATTTCAACAGATGTGTCGACTCTTGAAATTATCATCATAATTTTGCTTTTGTTCCAATTTATTCTATATCCTGAAAAAGAACCAAATTCCTCTATTAAATTTAGTATATTTGGTATGCTAATTTGCAAATTTGTAATATATAATATGTCGTCTGAATATAATGAAATGTTATTATTTGAGTGTTTGGTAATATACCCATGAATATTCGGATGGCTTCTTATACTTTCAGCTAAAGGCTCTATCAGTAGTGCAAATAGCAGGGGCGATAACGCACACCCCTGCCTTTTGCCCCTTGCTAATTGGAATTTCGGGGATAATATATTATTAGTCAGTATTCTAGCCGTCGGCTTATCATATAATAATTTTACCCATGAAATAAAATTATCTCCCATGTTAAATTTTTCCAGTACTTTGAATAAATATTGCCATACTACTTGATCGAAAGCTTTTTCTGCATCCAATGAAATAATTGCTAGTTCTTCTTCAGTATTATGTGAGTGCATTATATTAGACATATTAGTCTCAAATTGTTAAATGAGTATCTCTTTGGTATGAACCCAGTTTGGTCTGGATTTATTAGTTTACTAACATATTTACTCAATCTTCTCGCTAGGGTCTTTGTTAATATTTTTTGGTCTGTATTTAGGAGTGCAATAGCTCTATATGAGCCTGGGTCTTCTAGATCTTTATCCTTTTTTGGTATAAGTGTAATAGTTGACTCAGTTAGTGTTTCTGGTACACAAAAAGCTGGAGAAACTCAGCGGGTGCAGCAGCATCTAAGGAGCGAAGGAGATAGGCGACGTTTCGGGTCGAGACCCTTCTTCAGACTGGTAGTTTATTTTCTTTAAAAGCGTATATATATATATATATATATATATATATAATATATATATATATATATATATATATATATAAATCTTGCAACCGTGCAGAAATTATCTCATAGAATCTTTTATAGAATTCATTACTAAAGCCATCTGGTCCTGGCGTTTTGCCATTCTTCAACGAACTAATTGTTTCTTCTATTTCCTGTAGTGTAATCTGAGCTCCTAATCCCTCTTGTTCCACCATATTTAATTTTGGAAGATTACACTTATCTAAGAAATTTGTAATTTGAGTATTATTTGCAGAGGTTTTCGATGTATATAAGTTTTGATAAAATTGAGCAAATCTTTTATTAATATCTTTAGGTAGTGTTAGTAATTCCCCTTCGTCTGATTTAATTTTAGTAATTGTATTTCCTGTTTCCTGTTTTTTCAGTTGGCGTGCTAGGAGTTTATGAGGTTTATCACCAAATTCAAAATTTTCTTGTTTTGTAATTTGAAATAATCTTATTATTCTGGCCTATAAAATTTTATTTAATTTATATTTTAGTATTGTTATCTTATTATGTTTATCTATAGTTGGTTCTTTGGCATTTTCTAAATCTAATTGTCTAATTTCTTGTTCTAACTACAATTGTTCAGTATTATTCTTTTTATTTTGGAAAGCTTGATATGAGATTATAGTTCCTCTAATAAATGCCTTAAAGGTTTTGCATAATAAGGAGGGTGAAATATCTGGTGTATCATTTGTCTCAAAGAAGAATCTCATCTGCTCTTTTAAATATGAGCAACCTTGTGAGTTATTTAAAATTTGGGGTTAAACCTCCAAAACAAATTTTTATCAGGCATTCCTTCTAATTTTAAAGAAAAAGTTAACGGGGAATGATCAGAAATAATACTATTATGATATTTAGAATTATATGTATATGGAATTAGTTTTGTGTCCACTAAGAAATAATCAATACGTGAATATGTTTTATGTACTGTTGAATAAAATGAATATTTCCTACCTACTGGTAGTGTTGTAATATTTAGTGTTCATTTTAATTTTTATAATTATTTATTTCAGTCTCTGAATGCTCCAACACAATTTCAATGCAATGTGAGCTTTGACTGAAGACAAAGCTTTGCCCCTTGGCTGTGCCTTCTGTCAGAGACTGTCTGGGACGCTTTGGGTACTTGGCCATTGCATTACATCATTCATAGCCAAGTGGCTATTTGGACCTCACCACATCGCTCAATAGTATAGAATGAGCCCCCAAAAGAACAGAATTGGCCGAAACATTTACATTTGTTTTGGATAGAAGCTACAATATATTGGGATGATTTTCAGGCATTTAACTGATTCTTCAATTAATGCCTGAGGGATAGCAAGATGTTATCAGCAAATAAGTCATGAGAGGGACAAGGTCCAGTTTTCTTTTTTAATCATGTTAGGAGTATAAATTAGTTTCTCTTTGTTGTATTTTTCAGGGAAGAGAGTTTATCTGCACTGAAATCACAACATTTTAATTTACACTCCATGGAACACACAAAATAAAGTGTCTATTAGGTAGTGATTAATGCCTTGGGTGCTGATGAATGTTGCTGTATCAAGGCTTGGACCAAACATGCACAAAGTCACTTTATTTACTTTAGTTTCCACATCTTAGAGATGGGACCTGCAGCCCACTGAATCCACACTGACCATCAATCACCAGTTTGCACCAGTTCCATGTTATCCCTCTTTCTCATCTACTCCCTACACACTAGGGGCACATTTACAGAGGCCAATGAACCTACAAATCAGCATGTCCTTTGAGCTGTGGGAGGAAATTGGTCGCCTGGGGAAACCCATGTGATCACACGGAGTACGTGCAAATTCAACACAGGCAGCACCCGAGGTTAGTATCAAATACAGTTCTCTGGCACTGTGAGCATCAGCTTTTCCAGCTGCGTCATTGTGCCCATTGTATGAAGCATTAAGCCTGAAGATGATTTTGGAGGCCATGTCTTTCACTCACTAGTTTGCTATCTGTATGACTTCTTCAGTATTACTGGAGTTTAGTCTTATTGATGAAATCACTTTTGCCATTCCCACCATAGAACAGGCATCTTACAATAACCAACATTATAAAAAGGGGAAATCCATACTACTCAGGTTTCTGGATGTTTATGAGAAGATATATACGAGATCAGTGAAGAATGGCTTTGCTTTGCTCCTACTTATTGGCATTGATCGACATGGCTCAGTGAAATGCATGGGTACAATGGAAATATATTCTTGCAGCTGCCAATAAACAGGTTAACATAAGAAATATAAAACCCTCAAATTTCAACATTGCATATATATACTTATATTTATATAATTATATATATAAATCATATATAAATATATAATTATACTTTTATGCTTTATACTGTATATATTTTTTACATTCCTAAAGTATAAGCACTTAAAATATATAATACATTTGCATTTTACATAATTCAGAAAACAATAAATAAATAATATAGTAGCAATGTTACAAAATTTTGAGATAAAAAAAATCAAGTCTGCAATTTATCCCATCAGATAAAGCATAAAATAAGTTTAATTTGACACCTAATTCACTTTCATATCTTCAGTATTAAAAAAGTTATGGCCATTTTCATACTCGGAAATTAGCATCTTGTTCCCCATTGCCTTTCCATTGACTTAACACAAAAGCTGTGATCTAGGACAGTCAAAAGCCCATAACATTCTTAAAAATTAAGAGAACTCAATGAAATTTTCAGTTATTATAGATTGAAGCATTCTGAAACAAATATGAAACAATATTATTTGCATGACCTGAAATTAAAGCATATAATTAATTAGTTACCTAATTGTAGCTAATTACAAAATTCAATTACTAGATCTAAACATCTATCCATTTCATAAGAAAAGATAAACTTTTTTAAATTGCCTAAGTGTCCAAATAACATTCACACAATAATTCACAATATAACATGATGTTAAAATCTCATTTTCATGAATTTATAGGCCAAATGGAAGGAATTTAGTGTTTAATTACTGTAAATTAATGGCCATTTAAATCAACTTGCGAGTGGGTTTTAGTGGAATGCGGTGGATTAGAACATTGCGGTTTGCGGTGAAGTCGGCATGAAAAACACTGCCGGTTCATACATTTTTTTTTGTCCCCATTTCATAACATGAGAATGTGATTAAAGGCTTCCTAAAAACCAAGTTTTAATGTAAAAATAAACTGTGTACTCCCCTACATAAAATCCTTCCCGTTGTCGGCGCTCACGGCTTTAGAAGATGATTTTTAAATTACTCTAACTAATAAATAATCTAGCGTAATTTAAAAATACCTTCATGAATGAAATATCGGAGCGATTTTTCTTCAGCAATGAAATCGCCTGACGGATCGATTTGCCCTGTCTGTGGAAAAATGGCATTTTAAACACGCCCCCCTCTGAAAGCCGCCAAAGTCATGCACATGGGGAGCGGCAGAACTGCAGCCCTGCTCAAGGTAAGTTTTGTAACATACCTAAATATAGCTGCTTAATATCATATGATTAGTCTCTTTTCTTGGTGCTCAGGTTATTTTCTTTACCATATTATTAGGAATATAAATATAATATAATGAGGAATATAATGCCATCAGACTGAAATATTAATATGGTTACTTTGATCAATAGATGAGCACAGGTGCTAAATGGTTCCTGCGATTATAGTATTTTCCAGTTTGATGGATTAAACTTAAGCAATATTTGATCAAGTTGATAATCATTGAGACTTAAACATAGGCATTGCTTGGATATAATTTGCCTGGCTCTGTAAATGCAACATGCACTCACATGCTTCCATGCAATGTATGGAGTGAGGAAACTGCAGTTTTACCATGTCTCCAACATTTTGCAAGGCGATGTTCAGATTTACCGAACTAACAGGAAGACGTTTAAGAGACAATAAAAAAAGAAAATATTCCTTGAGCAACTAGCAGGAACTTTAATCTCAAAACATGGCACTTGCCAAAATAAAAGCATGAGTTAAAATAAGTGGTCAGGATCACATCAATATATTTCTCAGTTAATGCACTGCCATAGGTATCACAATCTCAGTAAATTTTATAGACCGTTCAGTTATATGGAGACATTTAAAGCCTCACTCTTTAGCATTTTTGCTCTTTCATAAATATACAATTTTAAATATACAACTTTAAAAAGAATTGCTGTTTACAACAGATGACACCGGCATTTTCATTATCAGGGGGAAAAAAGTAATACATCACTAGGCTTAACTGTAGAAATGTTACAACATTTTGAGATAAAAAAAAATTGGTCTGCAATTTATCCCATGAAATAAAGCAGAAAAGGAAATTTAATTTGACACCTAACTCACTTTCATATCTTCAGTATTAAAAAGGTTATGGCCATTTTCATACTCGGAAATTAGCATCTTGTTCCCTATTGCTTTTGCATTGACTTAACACAAAAGCTGAGATCGAGGACAGTCAAAAGCCCATAACTTTCTTAAAAATTAAGAGAACTGAAATAAATTTTCAGTTATTATAGATTGAAGCATTCTGAAACAAATATGACACAATCTTACTTGGATAATCTGAAATTAAAGCATATAATTAGTTAGTTACCCAATTGTAGCTAATTACAAAATTCAATTACTAGATCTAAACATCTATCCATTTCTTAAGAAAAGCTTAACATTTTTAAATAGCCTAAGTGTCCAAATAACATTCACACAAGAATTCACAATATAACATGATTTTTAAATCTCAGTCATGAATTTATAGGCCAAATGGATGGAATTTAGTGTTTAATTCCTGTAAATTAATGGCCATTGAAATCATCTTGCGAGTGGGATTTTGTGAACGCGATAGTCTGTAACGTTGCGGTTGTGGTCAATTTAAACCCCATATCGGCGGGGAAAATACTGACGGTTCATATGGGGCCTAAATCACCTTTTTGCAATGTAAAGTGTGGATTAAGGTAATCCTAAGAAGCACGTTTATATGTATAATAAACGGCTTTCCTTTAGTTGTCCCGTACCTGAAATCCATCCCGGTTATCGGCGTTGACGGCATTAGAAGTGGCTTTTTATTATACTCCAGCGCTGAAATTGTCCAGCGATTTAAAAAAAACCTCACAGAATAGCCGCGGGAACAATTCTTCAGCATTTGCTAGCTCTCCGAGAAAATATATCCAGGACAGGCGGTAGAAAACCACATTTTAACCCCGCCCCCCCCCCCCCCCCCTCAAAGACGCCAAGTCACGAACACGGCCAGTGGCAGAACTGCAGCGCCGCTGAAGGTAAATTTTGTAACATACCTATTAACTGGAAAAGAAACATAATCTCCTGACATCATTCTCAGGGAGATGGTATTGGCTGCAATCAGGAAAGTGCAACGCAGGGGGCAGATTACCAAAGAGATGCATGGCCTCTTGTATTATTATGATCTCGACTGCTTGTATTATTATGATCTCGACAGCTATAAAAAAGCCAGTCCTAACTGAGCTTTAGAGAAGAAACAAAGAACTGCAGATGCTGGTTTATACCCAAAAGAGACATAGTGCTAACTCAGCAGGTCAGGCTACAACTCTGGGGAAAATGGAAAAAAAAACAACATTTCGGGTTGCGACCTTTTTTCAGAATGAAAGCTAAAAGTCTGAAGGGTCCCAGCCTGAAACGTCACCCATCCTTTATCTCCAGAAAAGCTGCCTGACTCCAATTACTGACATGTTACTTCAGCTCTTCGTGCCTAACTGAGCTATGATGTATAATTTTTCATTCACAAAATCGGGGTGTAATAGTAATCTGGGTAAAGAGTAGTGTCCTCATACTCTTTAGCTCATCTGCATAGAGGAGAGAGGCTTGGATTGAGTGGATGTGGAGAGGATGTTTCCACTAGTGGGACAATCTTGGAACAGAGGCCATAGCCTCAGGATAAAATTTGTTTTGTAAGAGAATGGTGAATCTGTGGAATACATTAACAAAGAAGACTGTGAAGGCAGTAATTAGATTTTTTTAAGGCAGAGATTGACAGATTCTTGATTAGTAAGAGTGTCAGGAGTTTGGGGGAGAAGGCAGGAGAATGGAGTTGAGAGGGAAAGATAGATCAGCCATGATTGAATGGTGTACTAGATTTGATGGGCCAAATGGCCTAATTCTGCTTCTATAACGTATGAATTTATGAGAGGCATTTCTGGGTCAACAACTCCTAGAAATGCTCTCCTGTCCCTCCTTTTCTCTCTCTTACAAAAGATGTCTCTTACAAAAGATGTATTGATCAAATGGGTCTTATTTATTCCCCCAATTCCTCCATGGCCATGAACTCCCTTTCTCCTGGTGACTCCTGAACTGTGTTCAAAAATAGTGGCCTAACATTCACCATTTTTAGGTGAATTCCAGACAGCATATCGAAGACAGCTGTTGATGGAGTGTTGGTGTCTTAACAAAGTGTCTCACAATGTTTCCACAAAACAGTCTCAAGTGTTATCTTCAAAAGTTGCAAAGTCAGTCACTCTGAATCATTGAGTGAATGTTGAAAGCTGACCAAGGGTTATCTTTAGCAATGACGTTTGTATTCCTATTCAGCTGGTCACCATAAAAATAAATTAAATGAAGCATGTGTAGCTTTATCAGTGAGCTCTAGCAGGCAATTTAATTGTCAATCAGTTCCTTAATGTTCCCTTGGGTAATAGTTCCTGGCAGACATTTCAACTGTTCGCTGCTTCATTAAAAATAAGCACATACTTGCAATAAAAATAACTATTTTTAATTTCCCCTAACTTATTCCATGAGAGAGTAGATAACATTTTGGTAGAGGGACATAGACATTGGAATAAAGTGCAATTAAAATGCTGGTATCTCTGAAACAACTAGGGAAGGGAAGAGGAGGAGAGGTTGACAATAACTTGCAAGTAATCTCATCCAGGAGGTTACTTTCCTTTAGCAGATCCTCAAAGAACAAGCTATCGAGAAGAATGCATGTGAAAATAAAGATCAGTTCCGATTAATGGTCATCGACCTGGAATAGTAACTCTGTCTTTCACTGAGGTTTCTTTGCCTGTATTTTCTGTTTTATGAAAGAATGAAGATGCTGAAGATAGAAACAAAATGCTGGAGTAACTCAGTAGATCAGGAAGCATCTTTGGAGAAATGAATTAGGTGATGTTTTGGGTCTGAATCCTTCTTCAGATTGAAAGGTAGAAGTGGAGGAAAGCAACTGGAGGTGAGAAAAGGCCAGAATTAATCAGGGTAGGCAACCCATAACCTTAGGAAGGGTAGAGTCCATGATGGCCCATTGTTGGCTGGGGAGATGTGCTAAGGAGAATGATACAAGGATGCGAACAGTTGGTCTGGTAGGATGACTAGGGTTGGGGAGGGGGGGGGGGGGGGGGGGGGTGAGATGGAGGTGGGAGGAGGAAGGAATACAAGAGTTACTTGAAATGAAGATGCCATTCTGTTTTGGAGACATCTGAAGAAGAGTCTCGACCCAAAACATCATCCATTCCTTCTCTCCAGAGATGCTTCCGATCCCGCTGAGTTACTCCTGCATTTTGTGTCTATCATCAAATGACGTCATGTGCTCCAGACGGCTCTGCGGACGCATGATGATGAGCACGACCGTCACGCGTCAGTCACTACCGGCCTGTCATGTAAATGATGGCCAAGTGGGACATGCCCTTAAGTCATCCAATGCTTCAACATTTGGTATGAAGGCAATCGGCTCAAGAATATGGCATTGTTTTATTGCATAGTAGAAATGTTTTTGATTAATTGAAAGCGACAGCAGGGAAAAATCCCTTCAGCCCATTGAGTCCATGCAGACCATCAATCACCCGTTCACAATAGTTCCATGTTATCCCATTTTTGCATCCACTCCCATCACATTCGGGGCAATTTATAGAGGCTAATTAACCCACAAGCCTGCAAGTCATTGTGTTGCGAGAGGAAACTGAGGACCTAAAGGAAACCCATGTGGTCACAGGGAGAACGTGCAAACTCCATACGAACAATACCAAGGTCAGGATTGAACCTGGAACTCTGGCCCTGCAAAGCAGCAGGTCTACCAGTTGTGCGTCTGTGCCATCCCTGCGCCACTGAGCCACCTGTTATGCAGAATAGTTTCAGAGAATCTACAGCAAAGGAAAAATATCCAATTGAAGGCAAATGCTACAAATCATTCACTTTGTGCCCAAATTATTTTCATGCAACACTATAGGTGCTCTATGTGTTTATTTATTCATCCAGATATTCAAAAGCTTAAGAAAACAAAAATATTTTATTCCAGTTAAATTGAATTTGCTAAAGCAGTTTAAACAAGTATAGCATTTTAAAAGAACTTTCCAATCTCTGCAGCAACAGTAAACATTTCAGAGGAATATCTTTTAGTAGAAGGGTGTAAGGCTGGGATGAAGGGTATTTGATAAGGAGGAAACTTTTCATTAAGTTCATTAAGTTGGACAGAAAGAACTAGGTGGCCAGATAATGCCTGGACTTCTTTTTTACTTTTAACTTTTAAGATGTTGATTTCCTTTAACAGGCACACTGGAAAACTAAGTATGAATATGGACCCAGAGATCCATCACAACAATTTTACCCACAGTACTTACTTGGGCATATATTAATGTGTAAGAAAATATGAAAGAAGGAAGGTGATTTATGGATGAACACTTTGGTGGGACTTTCAGCTCAACTGACCTAATGTCTTCTGCTTGAATTCAAACCATTTTGCTGACTAAATCTCAAGCATATTTCAATGGCACTATTCTCAATTGGAGTGTGGGATTACTGACAGGTTTGATGCTCAATTTAAGAGGATCTCTTAGAGTAAGGTGCAATTCAACTCCGCCACTGACAGAGCATCTCAACTGTCTGACAGAATGCTGGAAGATGGTTGTGCACCAGATAAGGGCATGCAGGCAGGTCCTGCTGACTGCTTGCAAATGATAGGAAAAGGCCAAGCTTTTACAGCAGCCTGGACTGAAGAAACCAGCAATGTCAAACCTTGTAACTGTACTGCAATGTGGATTTTAGCCTTCATATAATTCATTGATGTGACTTGGCGCCATGGATGAGTTTGATGACATCTTTATACACCATACTTCTTACAGCCCTGTTTCATTCTGACAAGAAAATGGGGTCCTATACTAATAATAATAATAATAATAATAATCATATATTTTATTGTCATTTACACATAAGTGCCAAGAGATTTGGTTTGCAACTTCCATCCGATATCATAACTTAAACTAATAAAATTTAGGTTTAGATACCCCGAGAACAAGGTTTGTAAAAAGAACACTAGAACAGTCGTTGCTGTGCCTTTTTGACCATGTAAGGTCCTCTGAGATGTGAGTGCCCAGAAACTTAAAGCTGGACACTCTCTCCGCACTGTCCCTGTAGATGGAGATTGGGGCGTATTCCCCATTCTGTGACCTCCTGAAGTCGATAATCAGCTCCTTGGTCTTGGAGGTGTTTAGTGACAAGTTGTTCCGTGAGCACCAGTCCGCCATGTTCTGCACCTCCGCTCTGTATTTTGTTTCATCACCGTTGGTGATCAGCCCGATCACAAGTTTGTGTCATCTGCAAACTTGACAATGGTGTTGGTGTCGAATGCAGGAACACAGTCGTGAGTGAAGAGTGAAATCATTCTTCTTCCAATCTCACATCCACCTGTGGCACAGGGCAGGTCCAGTGCTGAGTGTTGCTTCTTTATTTATCCCCGTGAAAATGTCCTGCAGTTCCTTTGCCAACATAGGACCACAATTTAAATATATGATTGTCAGTTCAAAATTTGCATTGTTGCAAAATCATAAAAAGATAAATTTGTTGCATATAAGGCTTCCTTAAATTAAAATCTGGTGTTCTGCTCTGATATAAGGAACACTTAGGCATATCAAGTAACATAAATCAAGTTTTTATTTTAATTGAAACAATGCTAAACTGAACAATTGATGTCTCCCAATTGAACTGTTCTTTTCCTCCATCCAGTCCTTCAAACTTCAGTGCACTCATTCCAGCTCCATTAAATATTACATGGTTTGACATCTTTTGACGAAATATTTGCTAATCTCTAAGAACAAAGGGTCTTGGATGTCACTTTGCTTTATTTAACATCAATTAATTACTGATGCATTAGTCACTAATATTGTGTTGAAATAAAAAAGACCCTGAGAACTGTATTCTTTGTTTTGTTGACTGACATGCTGTGAAAGAAATTATGATTTCAAGTGGCACTATATTTCACTACATGATATTAGATATTTAATTTCCTTCAAGCATTTAGTGTTTTAACTCTATTCCGACTGTGTGGTCTGTGGAGCTGTAAGATACTGTAATGAGCACTAATAAACATTTCAGTCAATACTAGTTCTCTAAAATTCAACCATGTCAATCCCACAGGTGTGGTGTGCAGCAATTGCAAGACAGCTGAACCTCGGATAATTTGTGAACAGCCAAGTCTCTCCGCATAGAGTTCTAATTAAATACATTTCATCCCCCATGAGGTGTAGTGTTCTGGTTAGTCTTTACAGGAACCTCTCTCTGTTTCTTGTTGACAATCCGGATCTGTTTTATTCTCAATGGTTTAAGCTTTTTTTCTCCAGTTCCATTAGTTTTTCACAAAGAAACTTTGCAACTATTCATTGTTCATTGCCACGTAATTCCACAGAGATTGAATTTCATACATCAACTATCAACTATATGATCAGGGAATCATGCTTCAATCATTTCCTTTGGAAGAAATTATAGACATAGCACGGACGCACTTATTTGTATTCATAAATTGTTCCCAAACATATTAAAACACTCACAACTCCAGTTTGAGGTCCCAGCTTGCTTAAAGAAGAATACTGTCATCTCAGTGCCAAATAAAAACACGGTAATGTGCTTTAATAGTAAGATTAAACGAGAACTTACCAAGTTTAAAGGTTGATCTTTATTTTATGAGGAGTTACGATGAGGGATTTCGTGAAGACCCCGCCAGCACGCATGCGCGACATTCTTCAAAGCAGCGGTGTGGAATCACAGAACACATCATAGAATGAGGTAGTAAGATTAATAAAGTAGAACATACCAGTTGACCTTATGATAGAGGGTTGGGAGCGGAGGGCACGAAATCCCTCATCGCAACTCCTCATAAAATAAAGATCAACCTTCAAACTTGGTAAGTTCTCGTTTAATCTTACTATTTTACTTCGGAGTCACGTGAGTGACTTCATGAAGACTTCAAAGCTTCTGTGATTGCAACACCCTGGATAACGTCCATGCTATCACACTGCCGCAATACTGATGGAGGAAGTTTGTTAATGCATTCCAGACTGAACAGGCTGAAAAATAATGCAGAGTTATTAAAACAAAGAATAACAAAGCAAAACCCCTACTCCGGGAGTAATCATTCACGAGCGGCTCTCAGCGTGGCATCCGCGAATGTAGCGGGGGCGACCACCGGTTTATTGTAAAACCTCTGGAAAGTCGATTCACTGGCCCAGCCCGCGGTGGCGAGGATGTGGTCCATGGGCACCTCCATGGCCGTTGTTGTGGATGCAGACCTGGTAGAGTGAGATTTAAAAATGTTAGTGTCGATACCAGCTGCACCCAACACCCTGCTCCATCTTCCGGATGGTTCGAGTTGTTCGGATGTAATAGCGGAGATGGGTGGCTATGCAGAGGGTGGCATCAGTGGGGTACGCCCGGAATTCCAACTGCAGCCTAGAAGACCCAGGTCTATGTTGCTTCAGCAGGTCCTCAACAAAGAAAGTCACCTTTGCAGGAGTCGAGACCATCCGGTCCAGCCGAAGCTTCTGTAAGGCCTGGACTCGTTGAGCTGAAGTGAGTGCCAGCAGCATCACCACTTTAAGGGTGAGCTTGTCAAGAGGTAGTCCTGTCATAGGGGACCAGCTTCTCAGTAGTGTAAGAACTACACCCACATCCCAAGTGATGATGTAGCGGGGTCATGGAGGGTTGGTGTTGAACACTCCCCTCATGAATTTGGATACCAGATGGTGCGTGGCCACACCTATATTCAGGTATGAGGAGAGCGCACTCCTGGCACTGTTGATAGCACTGTAGCTGAGACCCTCATCGTAATGAAGGCCCGCTAGGAATTCCAGGACGTCAGGGATCGTGGCAGAGTTGTAGGTGGTATGTGTTCGGGAGCAGTAGGCCTCCCACTTCCTGATCTGGGTGAGGTACTGCTGCCGGGTTGATGCTCTGCACGATGCTGAAATGAGGTCCATTGCCCTGGGCGATATGCCGGCCTCTATGAGCGGCCTCTTCAGAACCTGCAAGCCAACAGGTTTAAGTGACCATGGCACGGGTGACTTTCCCCCATAATGGGGTTAGTGAGTAAAGTGGGGTTTTAGCAATTTGAACCCACGGACGTATTATTATTTGGAGAACCACCGGGTACCATGGCTGTGTAGGCCAGTCGGGTATGATCAATATGCCTGAAGCAGAACACAGTTGTATTTTCTGCAATACCCAACTGATGAGGCAGAATGGGGGAAATGCGTAGCAGAACCATTTCCCCCATGGAGTGAAAAAGGATCCATAGCCACTGCCCCAGGGTCTGGTTCCCAAGACACGTACGTTGGTATCTGATGGTTCAACCTGGATGCAAAGAGGTCGATATCTGGTGTACCAAAGTTAGCTATAATGTGAGCAAATATTTGGGGGTTCAACATCCACCTGATGTTATCATTGAACACTCGTGACCTGGTGTCTGCCACTGTGTTGAGCTTCCCTGGTAGATAGGTCGCTGTAAGCCAAATATTTCTTGCAATACACCAGTGCCAAATTGTGTTTGCCAATTCGTCACAAGACAATGACCTGATACCACCCATATGATTTATGTAAGCCGCCACCGTGGTATTATCTATTTGAAGACGGACATGCAAATGCTGTAAATTTGTGCAGTATGCCCTCAGACCATGGAAAGACCCAAGCATCTCCAAATAATTTATCCCGTGTGTCTGAAGGAGGGTAGACTTGGGAGGATCCCATCTGCCACCACAACTGGACGTGGTGTCAGTTGCACACCAGCCTTGAGCGCTTGCGGCAATTTGTAACACGAATGATGGGCTGCTAATAATGATGGGTTTGTAACACACATTAATATTGTCAACCCACCACTGTAGCTCAGTTTTAGCCTTAATTGGCAGCCGTATTGGCATGTCAAAATGCCCAGCATTTGCTTTTAATGCTGAAATCTTTGCTCTTTGTAAGTTTTGATAGTGCAGTGGTCCGAATTGCACAGCTGGGAATGTTGCTACCAGTTTCCCAGTTACCTTGGCAGTATGTCTGATGGTCGGCACCCTGCAGCAAGGAAGGCTGTTGCACGCATCTTTTATATCTGATGCTTTGTTGGGTGGGTAGTGACTATCATTCGGTTGGTGTCAATAGTGAAACCCAGATAGTCCATGATTTGAGATGGGGTGAATTTGGATTTGTCTGGATGGGTAACAAACCCTAACGTCTCGAGTAAAGATTTGGTCGCTGTGACTGCCAGCTCCGCCAATTGGAGGGTTTGTCCCACTATAAGTATATCGTCTAGGTATGCCATGACGATATAATTATGTTGCCCTAGGATAGCCAGTATTGGATTGACTAACAGTCTAGGGGCTGTGGTTAAGCCATTGGGTAAAGCTTCATATTGCCATAACTGTCCCTTCCAGACACATTTTAAGAATTTCCTATGGGATTCTATGATGGGGACTGTATAGTATGCATCTTTGAGATCGATGCAAGCCATAAAATACCCCTGATACAATAGCTGCTTAGCTGTTTCAAAGGTTTCCATTTTGAAATGGATATATTGTACGAAAGTGTTCAGATAAGTTAGATCGATGATGATCCGACATCCTCCATCTTTTTTGGTTTTTGTAAAGATGTCGGACACGAACTCAATGGGCTCATGTGTCATTTTCCCTATCACCCATTTGGCTGCTAGCCGTAATATTTCTGCATGTCCTTGCTCGATCTCTTTTTTAGAGAGTGCAAATGTGTGACGAGGTACATGCTGTGGAGGGGGAAGTTTACCGTTAATAAACTCTATGACATAACCCTGAACACTTTGTAAAATAAAAGAGTCTGTAGTGATTGTATCCCATGCACCACTGAATGCCCGCAACCGTCCCCCTACTTGTGAGGGTACCATTGCTACTTTCTTGGTAGATCCAGACCCCCTTACCTCCATGGTCAACGGCGGGTCCTGGTGTATGGCGGTTTGGGGGGACGTTGTGTGGCTTGTCGTGGTGGAGGCCACATTTTCCAGGTGGGCCTCTGAGGGCCCTGCCCTAAAAAAGGGGTCTGCTGTTGGGGAACTGGCGGTGGATGAGTCCTAGGTGTCTTATCCGGTGGGCGAGGTTTCCAAGTGGAAAACGGCGGTTTCTGATAGGCGTATGCCCTTGGTGATGATGGCTTCATAAGGCCGACGGCTTTGGCCTCCTCATCCATTTCTTTCACCTTTTTCGGAAGGTCTTCCCCGAACAGCTGATGTGGTGGTGGAGTGGTGGAGGTACGGCACAATCCTGCAAATTTAGGGTTGAGGGTGGGCCGGATGGAGCTCTTTCGCAGACAGTTGATCTCGAACTGGGCATTGCAGAGTTAGGCCAGGGCATCCTGCTGCTCACTGGACACGTTCTCCCCATCTAGGGTCCTGGCGTACGCTGTGATACCCGTTGATAGGAGTTTCAGGACTTTCTGGAGGCGTGCGTCCTGAGCTCTGGCGGTATTACTCAAATTCCCCCAAATTTGAGCATTGACCATTGGGACATTCAGATTAATGCAATTCTCCGGTGGCTTGAATTTGTCCATGGTGACGTTGAGGACCCGTTCCTGTAGCTGGTGTGAGGTTAGATAGTTAATGGTCCCTGCCAGCTTTGCATGTATTACATCCAGTAGTTCTGCTTCTGCTTCTGGAACATCGACCTCCGGCATGTCTGGCTCTTCATCGAATTCTGCCTCCTGCAAACTTCTGGCACTCCCAGCGGAGGAAGGCGAGATGCTCGGCGGCCTTCGGCTGTGGGTAGTGGAGGCCCGGGACCACCGTTCTTCCCTGTCCTAATCTCGTTGAACTAGCTGCTCCACCATGCGCTCCAACCGGTCCATGTGACTGTCGCTACTACACATAGCCGACAAGCCGACTTCCCCTGGTTCTGCGATGTTGCCGGGGCTTCTACCAGCAGACCTCACCCCCATGAGATGCTGAGTGGGATCTGGCGGCAGGAGGTCGTCGACACCCGCTCCGGCAGGCCCGTACGACTCCCACACAGACTCTCCGCTAGTCCGCCCACGAGCGGACTGTGGCGGTCTGTGTGCCTGGAGGGAAGGCAGCGGATATGAGTCGGTGCCGGCCCCCGGTACCTGGATCCCCGGAGTCCGTGCAGGCTTACCCCTACTTCTGACATTATGTCTCGGTAGGGGTGCATGGTCGGCAGCAGCCCCAGGCAAACTAACCGACCGCATATGGCTGCCACCGGCCTGCACTCCAGCAGCATACCCCGGTGTGAAGTTGGCAGCTCCTGCTCCTGCAGGGCTGCGCGACACTGCAGCAGCTCCACCGACCTGTCCTAAGGCAGTAAACCCCGGCGGCTTCTCGAGACCTGCCGCGGCTGCGGGGCTCGACGTTGGCGTGGTCTTCCCCCGCACGGCCCTCGCGGGACCTGTAAAAGACAAGGTGTAGCCGTCGCCGGTGTGCGAGGCACTCCACGTACCTGCTTGCTCCCCCCCCCCCCCCCCCCCCCGAGGGATGGAGACACGAAATCAGGGTCTCCCATACCCTGCTCCTGTGCGGCTGCCTCTGGAGACGAGTTGGGTGCTGGTGTAACAGGTGCGCCCAACTTCCGCACCTTTTCCCCCGGCCGCCGCTGCCGTTGTAAACAGCTCCGGAGAAGTTTCCCGCTGACCCATAGAAGTCCTGCGGCTTTTGGAAAGTTTGCCTTTCCCTTTTCCTTCCCATCTTTTCCTGCAGGTAGAAAGACAAAGAATCCTACCTGCAAACCAGCAGAAGGTTAGTGCACTTACCTTTGCCAGTCCTTTTGAAGGAGCTGTGGAGAGAGCGCACTAACCCCCCCAGCTTGTCGACAGCAAATGCGAGTGACGATATGGCGCACATGCGTGCTGGCAGGGTCTTCACGAAGTCACTCACATGACTCCAAAGTAAAATAACTTCTATCCAGTGGTTCTAACATCCACCATCATGAAGTACTGAGAGAAACTGGCAATGGTGCACATTAACTCCAGCCTCCCAGACTTCCGTAGTCCATACTCATATGTTGACTCCTATGTATTGACTATAGCTCCACCATCTACACCGTAAACCCAGACTCATCTCTAAACTCCTGGACATAGGAGGCAGCACCCTCCTCAGCCACACGATCCTTGACTTTCTGACCCAATGAACATAGTTAGGATAGGCAACAAAACATCCTCCACAATAATTCTCAACATCAAAGCCTTAAAAGGATTGTTCTCAGACCTTTACAATACCCCCTATACACTCACGACTGTGCAGCCAAATTCTGCTCTAACTCCATAAACAATTAAGAGATGACACAACTATAGTGGGTTGGATCTCGAACAATGATGAGACAGAGTACAGCAAGGAGATAGAGATTGAGGCAACAACCCCTGCCATGACCTCAGCAAGATTGGGGCATGTACTCCACCGTGTTTCCTTATTGAATTCAGGAAACATGGTGGAGTACGTGCCCCAGTCAACATAACTGGTACCAAAGTGGAAGTGGCGATGTCTTCAAGTTCCTAGGCATAAATATCCCCAGCAATTCTGTGTGTCCTACTTCATGTTTGGATAAGCAAGTAATTTTCCAGTAGATGCCTTCAATGGGTGACAGTCAGTCTTTCCTTTCCTGTAGATGACAAGAGAAGGAAATTAAAGGTATGCAAGATTTAGCATTTAGGTTGAAAATGATTTACTCTTTATTTTGCCATCGCTGAGTTTAGCAAATCCCAGCAATTATGTTATTGTTCCCAGTCATGTTATTGGTCTCTGCCTACAGCCTGTCCGTTTTTTCTATCTTTTTTAAAATTTTAGTTTGTCTCAATAGTTTTGTTTGGGGATTCTTTAGTTTTTCTATGTGGGGAGGGGGGAGGGGTAAGGGGGAAACCGCTTCCCAGTCGCTTCCTGGTGAGGATGCGACTATTTCTCCGAGTCGCGTCCTTGCCCCCCACCAGCTGGATCAGAGCGGCCTTTCCTACCGGAGACCGGGGACCGGTCCAGAGCTTCGGCAGCGGCGGCACAGCGCTGGATTCACTGTGGAGCGGGCGATGCCTTCCTGGATCACCGTTTGAAGCTCCAGAGCGTTGGGCCCACTGCTCCAACATCGCGGGGCTGTGTTCACAGAGCTCCCAACGCGGGCGGCACTGACCGACATCGCGGAGTCCCTGGGGCCCTTTGCCGAGAGCCGCCAGTGGTGAATCTCCGCCCGGCGCGGCCTGGGGACATCGGGAGCTGCGGACTCCGGAGGGAAGCGGCCGATTTGGAGGTCCAAGCCGCTGAGGTTGGCCTCCCGTTCTGACGTCGGAGTGCCAACATCCCGGCGAGCAGGCCTGAGCGGCGGGCTGCCCGTAGCGGCGACTGTGGTGGGCTCCGGAGGCCACGATCACGGGTGAACATGAGAGGAAGATGACTGACTTTGGTGCCTTCCGTCACAGTGGGAAACCTTAGATTCTGCTGCGTGGGGATGCTTTATGTTGAACTCTATCGTGTGTTGTGCGCTTTATTTTATTGTACGGCTGTATGGTGATCACATTTCACTGTGCCAACTGGCATATGTGACAAATAAATGTATCTTGTATCATGTATCTTGGTAGTATTAAGTCAAAGGTCGCTGCTGTGTCTGCCGCCTTTAATGCACAACCCAAATTTTATCAATGCACATAAAATATATGGCAGCTGGAATAAGTTGAGAGTTTGGTGTTCATTCCCTGGGCACAATGTGCATCCACTGTACTTAGATTTCTGGACACCAGAGATGCTGAAAGTAACCTGAGAAATTCATCAAAAATGCTGATGCCATTGCAGGAAATGTTTTTAACAGAATCTTACAGTCAATGCAATAATGGCTGCTTTATTTGTAAAGAATAAGGTCCTGAAGGGAGAATTTAGGGAGTTGGGGGGAAAGTTAAGGAGAAGGACCAAAAGGGTAACGATTTCAGGATTACTGCCTGTGCCGCGTGACAGTGATAGTAGGAATGAAATGAAATGAGGTGGAGGATAAATGCGTGGCTGAGGGACTGGTGCAGTGGGCAGGGATTCAAGTTTCTTGATCACTGGGACCTCTTTTGGGGAAGGCATGATCTGTACACAAAGGACGGGTTGCACTTGAACCCGAGGGGGGCCAATATCCTGGCAGGGAGATTTGCAAAGGCTACTGGGGAGACTTTAAACTAGAAAGGCTGGGGGGAGGGACTCGGGTAGAGGGGGCTAGGGGTCAGGGAGTGGGGCAAGAGGCAGAGAAGGGAAGCACTCGGATCCAAAATGTAGGCGAGAAAGATGAAAAAGATAATAGACAGAGAATAATGGATGGTGGGTTTCTAAAATGTGTATATTTTAATGCTAGGAGCATTGTAAGTAAGGTGGATGAACTTAGAGCCTGGATTGACACCTGGAAATATGATGTTGTGGCAATCAGTGAAACATGGTTGCAGGAGGGCTGTGATTGGAAACTAAATATTCCAGGATTTCGTTGCTTCAGGTGTGATAGAATTGGAGGGTCCAGAGGGGGAGGTGTTGCACTGCTTGTCAGAGAAGATATTACAGCAGTGCTTTGGCAGGATAGATTAGAGGGCTTGTCTAGGGAGGCTATTTGGTGGAACTGAGAAGTGGGAACGGTTTTGTAGCAACACTTTTAGGGGTGTATTATAGACCGCCAAATGGGGAGCGAGAATTGGAAGAGCAAATATGTAAGGAGATAGCAGATATTAGTAGTAAGCACAAGGTAGTGATTGTGGGAGATATCAATTTTCCAAAAATAGACTGGGAAACACATTCTGTAAATGGGCTGGATGGTTTGGAGTTTGTTAAATGTGCGCAGGATAGTTTTTTGCAGCAGTACATAGAGGTATCGACCAGAGAAGGGGCAGTGGTGGACCTCCTGTTAGGAAATGAGGCAGGTCAGGTGACGGAGGTATGCGTTGGTGAGCACTTCGGGACCAGTGATCACAATACCATTAGTTTCAATATAATTATGGAGAGAGTCAGAACTGGACCAAGGGTGGAGATTTTTGATTGGAGAAAGGCTAACTTTGAGGGAATGCGTAAGGATTTTAAAGGAGTGAATTGGGACACTTTGTTTTCATGGGAAGGATGTAGATAACAAATGGAGGACATTTAAAGGGGAAATTGTAAGAGTACAGAATCTTTATGTCCCTGTTAGGTTGAAATGAAATAGTAAAATTGGAAAGAGCCATGGTTTTAAAGGGAAATTGGACACTTGTTTCGAAAAAAGAGAGATATCTACAAGAATTATAGGAGGCATGGAGTAAATGAGGTGCTAGAGGAGTATAAAGAATGTAAAAAGAATCTTAAGAAAGAAATTAGGAAGGCTAAAAAGAAGATATGAGGTTGCTTTGGCAAGAAAAGTGAAAGTAAACCCAAAGGGTTTCTACAGCTATATTAATAGCAAAAGGATAACGAGGGATAAAATTGGACCATTAGAGAACCAGAAATGGACAGCTATCTGCAGAGCCAAAAGAGATGGGGGAGATATTGAACAATTTATTTTCTTCGGTATTCACCAAGGAGAAGGATATTGAACTCGGTGAGTTAAGGGGAAAAAGTAGAGTAGCTATGGAAACTATGAGATTCAAAGAGGAGGAAGTACTGACACTTTTGAAAAATATAAAAGTGGATAAGTCTCCAGGTCCTGACAGGATATTCCCTAGGACATTGAGGGAAGTTTGTGTAGAAATAGCAGGAGCTATGACAGAAATATTTCAAATGTCATTAGAAACGGGAATAGTGCCGGAGGATTGGCGTACTGCGCACGTTGTTCCATTGTTTAATAAGGGTTCAAAGAATAAAACCTAGCAATTATAGACCTATTAGTTTGACGTCAGTGATGGGCAAATTAATGGAAAGGATACTTAGAGATAATATATATAAGCATCTGGATAAACAGGGTCTGATCAGGAACAGTCAACATGGATTTGTGCCGGGAAGGTCATGTTTGACAAACCTTCTTGAATTTTTTGAAGCGGTAACTAGGGAAATTGATGAGGGGTAAAGCAGTGGATGTTGTCTATATGGATTTCAGTAAGGCCTTTGACAAGGTTCCCCATGGAAGGTTGGTTAAGAAGGTTCAATCTTTGGGTGTTAATGGCGGAGTAGCAAGATGGATTCAACAGTGGCTGAATGGGAGATGTCAGAGAGTAATGGTGGATGGCTGTTTGTCAGGTTGGAAGCCGGTGACCAGTGGGGTGCCTCAGGGATCTGTGTTGGGTCCACTGTTGTTTGTCATGTACATCAATGATCTGGATGATGGGGTGGAAAATTGGATAAGTAAGTATGCAGATGATACTAAGATAGGTGGTGTTGTGGATAATGAAGTAGATTTTCAAAGTCTACAGATAGATTTGGGCCATTTGGAAAAGTGGGCTGGAAGATGGCAGATGGAGTTTAATGCTGTTAAGTGTGAAGTGCTACATCTTGGCAGGACAAATCAAAATAGGAAGTACATGGTAAATGGTAGGGAATTGAGGAATGCTGTGGAACAGAGGGATCTAGGAATAACTGTGCATAGTTCCCCTGAAGGTGGAATCGCATGTAGATAGGGTGGTAAAGAAAGCCTTTGGTGTGCTGGCCTTTATAAATCAGAGCATTAAATATAGGAGTAGGGAAGTAATGTTAAAATTGTACAAGGCATTGGTAAGACCAATTCTGGAGTATGGTGTACAATTTTGGTCGCCTAGTTATAGGAAGGATGTCAACAAAATAGAGAGAGTACAGAGGAGATTTACTAGAATGTTGCCAGGGTTCCAGCAACTATGTTACAGAGAAAGGTTGAACAAGTTAGGTCTTTATTCTTTGGAGCGCAGAAGGTTAAGGGGGACTTGATTGAGGTCTTTAAAATGATGAAAGGGATAGACAGAGTTGACGTGGATACGATTTTCCATTGAGAGTAGGGAAGATTCAAACAAGAGGGCATGACATGAGAATTAAGGGACAGAAGTTTCGGGGTAACGTGAGGGGGAACTTCTTTACTCAGAGGGTGGTGGCTGTGTGGAATGAGCTTCCAGCAGAAGTGGTGGAGGCAGGATCGATTTTAACATTTAAGAGTAAAGTGGATAGGTATATGGATGTGAAGGGAATGGAGGGGTATGGTCTGAGTGCAGGTAGATGGGACTAGGGGAAAACAAATGGTCGGCACGGACTGGAAGGGCCGAGAGGGCCTGTTTCCGTGCTGTAATTGTTATATGGTTATATGGTTATATGGAATAATGTTCATTGATTGACCAAATTTACTGTTATTGCAGACTACAATCATTTAAAATGTTCATAAGACCTCAGAAATAGATAAACAGCAGGATAGAATTGGTATAATAAGTGGCTGAGTATATTAGTTCTGTCCACCCCTACTAATATAAACAACAGATACTGGAGATCAGAAAAATCTCTCTCAGTCCTTATGTGCCAGATTACTGGAGAGCTATGAATGTTTTATCATGGTAAATTTGTCCTTAATCAATAAAGAAGCCCCTGTTACAGACTAATGTACATGTTAGAACATTACTGGCAAGAATCAGCAAATGGGTGCACAAATTTAAAACCTCTCAGTAGTTTTGGCAAATTTTAGTTTCAGCAGAAACTGGTAATTTTGCGTTTTAGTTATTATCAACCCTACAAATGGTACCTAATACCTCGGCTGTGAAGTACATTGGTTACAGTTCTCCAATGCTAATAAGTATATAAGTGGAATTCTTTGTGTTTACAGAACTCGGCTTTTGTTAGAGACAATGTGAGAGTGTACTATAGTTGAACTGTGGAAACCCCCTGATCCTGGTGCAGTACCATTCCATTCATGATTCACTGTCAGAGCTAATTTGAAAAATTAACCTTACAAAAGGCAAGGGACAGATGAAGGCTGTAACTGTTTCAGCTACAGATGTTTCCTTTTGAATGTTATCCACATATCACAATAAATAAATCAGTTCATTAATAAACATTGCTTGCCAAGAAGAATATAAAAGCAATATCTCCTCTGACCATAACAAATGAATGGACAAAGACATAACTCTGAAATTAGCAGTAATTGCTTTGTAAAAATAATGATAAAAAGTAACTGTTTTCTGTCAAAGATATAAATTATGGCCTTGAAATTATGCTTTGGGAGTCTAATAAACAGCTCTAATGAATGTGTCCAAAATTCTTCACTTTGAACAGTGACCTATTCATTTTGAAAGCAAGTATTTCACAGTGTAATTTCAGTGTCATCTGATTTTACATAAAATGAAGTCCAAATGATGGTTTTAAAAAGGGTGTTTCATTATTTCTGCGCACTGTGCTTCACTTATCCCTGGCGTCCGACTTCTCCTTACCTGAACCCTACATCTTGGCCAGCTCCCACCATGTTACTGGAAGGTTGTTGAAGGCTTGGGTTGCATAAAATGGGCTTTCTGCTGCAATCTGGCAAAGATACAGTAATAGAGCACAGAGGAAATTATGATGCATTTATTTTACTTTCCATTTGTGATGCCAGAAAAGATTAAGTATTAAAGAAAAACTATGTGATTAACACAGGCTCAAGTTGCTCTATAGTGTAAAATGGACTTGGGCAGTCATTAATACCCCCTCCCATTGGGTCTTTCCATTGGGAACCCCATTGAGGTATGTTTTTATTCATTTTAAATCAACATCTGAAGTCCAAGTAAATTCCCATGACTCTATCCTTTCACATAATAGGCAGATATTTATGGAGTAAAAAATGGAAAGTCTGGATTCTCTGTTGGATAGGGGAGGTTTCTTGCTTACCAGAGTGTCCCTGCTTTGATTGAATGAAGTACTATTGAATTCAGCAGATAATTTGATGCTACATTTAATTTAAATATTTTGTAATATCTGGTTAGCTCCGTAAGTGCTTAACTGAGGCAATGTTCTGCAAAAGTCTGTTTTAAACTTCCATTGCAATACAATGATAGAATTATAGCATGGAAAATGGCCCGTTGGCCAAATTTGACCATGCCGAGCAAGATACCTATCTAAGCTACTCACTTTTGCTTGTATATAACCCATATCCCTCTGAACCTTTCCTATCCATATACATCACCAATATCTGACGATCCCAACCTTGGCTACTCCCTCTTTTCCCCTCTCCCATCAGGCAATTGGGTAAAAAAGTGTGAGAATGCACAGGCAACTGAATCATCCTACGACAACCAGAGAGCAGCCTTGAACTACTATCTACTTCGTTGATGACCCTCGGACTATCCTTGATTGGACTTTACTGGCTTTGCCTTGCACTAAACCGTTATTCCCTTATCATCAATCTATATACCGTAAATGGATTGACAGTAATCATGTATTGTCTTTCTGCTGACTGGTTAGCATGCAACAAAAACATTTCACTGTACCTCGGTACATGTGACAATAAACTAAACTAAATAACTAACTTTTTAATATCATTATTGCACCTGCCCCAGTCATTTCCTCTGACAGATTCTTTATACATTGACCCTTCCGTGTGAAAATGTGTCTCTCTGGTTATGATTAAACCATTTCATTTACATCTTAAACCTGTGCTCCCCAGTTCTAGATACCTCAACCCTGGGTAAAAGACTGCATTCGCCCTCTCGATTCCCCTCATGACTTTATATACCTCTATAAAATAACACCTCGGTCCCCCACATTGCAAATAATAATGCCCTAGTCTACGTAACCCTATTCTAAAACTCAGTCCCATGAGCACTGGCAGCATCCTTGTAAATCTTTCATTCTTTCCAGCCTAATGGCATCTTTCCAACAGCAGGGTGTCCATAATTGAGTACAATACTCCAAGTTCAGCCTACTATCTTTTCTCTTCATCTCTGGGACTTGTTTCGCTCCTGTGATGGAGGTCTTCTTCCATTTAATCTTCTGTCCCACTCTCTGGGACTGGTATTTAACCCCCCTGCTGGAGGTTACCTTCGACTGTTCCAATTGCAACATAACATTAAACTATTATACTCAGTGCTCTAACTGATGAAGGACACCATGTCAAAAGGACCAACCTGACCTCACTTTCAAGGAATTATGTACTTGTAGACCTTGGTCCCTCCATTTGACAACACTCCCCAGGACCCAACCACTCATTGTGAAAATCCTACCCAGGTTTGACTCCCAAAATGCAATAACCCACATTTATCTGAATTAAACTCCATTTGTCAATCCTCAACCCACATATCCAGCTGGTCAAGATCCTGCTGTAATTCTTGATGGCCTACTTCACTGTCTACCATACCAGCTATTTTAATCCCATCTGCAAATTTATTAACCATGCCTGTACATTCTAATCCAAATCATTGATTTAGATGATAAACATCTAGTCCCGGCACCATACTCCTGCCAGCCTTTCCCTTCAATCTAACAGGAACATTCAGACTGTGAACGCTCTCTTTTGGAGGCCTTCTACTTACTGGACATCCCTTTGCCATGAACAACCTACCCCAATCAACATTTGCAAGCTCATCTATAATATAATCAAAATTCACCTTGCCTCAATATAGAACTTAAACTTGTGGTGCAGTTCTGTCCTTTCCCATAACTATTTCCAAACTATTAGAACGATGTTCTCTATATATTGCCAGTGTTGGCTGTTAGGAATGCTACATTGCACCTAAAACTAAGATTGCTTATTAGAACGGGATGCTGTTATACAAATCTTTCTTACTGTTAAAATACCTTTGTCAGTAATTTGACAAACTCAGTCTGAGATATTTGGGTTATGAGTGGGATTGTGGTCAGTTTGTTGGGCGGTGGTGGTGAGAAGTTTGAGATATTGAGGAAATAGTATCTACTGTACACAAAAATGCTGGAGAAACTCAGCGGGTGCAGCAGCATCTATGGAGCGAAGGAGATAGGCAAAGTTTTGGGTCGAAACCCTTCTTCAGACTGATGGGGGGTGGGGGGAGGCGGGGAGAAGGAAGGAAAAAGGAGGAGGAGGAGCCAGAGGGCTGAGGGAGAGGTAGGAAGGGGAGGAGACAGCAAGGGTTAACAGAATTGTGAGAATCCAATGTTCATGCCAGCAGGATGCAGACTCCCCAAGCGGAATATGAGGTGGTGTTCCTCCAATTTCCGGTGTTGTATAGTATCCTCTGTAGGTCTGTTAATGCAGGAATGATGGGCAAACAGGTCATGATGTTTGGATAGTAAATGGAAGGCAAAGCTTTGCATGATCTGAAGATGTGAGAGAAAAATGCTAAGATAACCAGAAGAAAAATATAAATTAAAGAGTGGTGGGTGGAGGTTTAAGTAACAGATTAACTGATTTACAGGTAGAGATGTATGTTGATGCAAAACAGGATTTACGGCAGGAAGCTCGGTTCTGGCTTGAATAAAAGGTTGTGATTGCAACAGTCCATGTGTAGCTTAGTCCATGAATAAGCAAGGAGGAGAATGAAATCTGTAACTTTAGTTAGATAACTGAATAAAGATATTCAAAAAAGAATGATGGACTACATGGGCATATACTGTATAAGACTTGATATTAAAAGAAAGATAAAACATTTTATAATAATTTCTGAACAGTATCTTTTACTATTGTGAAGATTTTGGAAGTGATGCATGGTATCAGCAAGTAAGTGGATACAACCCTCCGAAAGAAATGATCACATTCAAATGTACAAATGTCATGCATTTGAATATATTTTGTTAAATGCATTTTGACAAAAGATATTAGTAAAGTAAAAGGCAAGCTGTCTTCCATTTATTTAATACCAGCTATTCTCCATGTATTTGACATTTAGGCATTGATTCATTTACACCTACAGGCAACATTGCTAGAAATTCAAACAATCAGGTTTGCATCACAGAGTCTAACTGGAAATGCATTATTTACTTTTTTTCCCCTTAATTGATAACAGGCATGAAAAGCCAGCATTGTAGGAGAATCATAAAACTTAAATTTGGTGTTACAAAGTTATAATTCATTGTTTTAGATACCAATGTGGTTGGTCAGGCTGATGTAGAAGTGGGTCATGTTACAGACCGAAAATAGATAACCGTAGTAGGGGTGGAATGTGGGGTTGGAAAAGGGATTAGATGTCAAAATCCTCAGAGAGATTCACGAGGCAGGGTCCATCTCCTCTGAAACTATATTAATTGATAACATAAATTAGAAATTATTCCTCATTTTTAGTCAAGAATTTTGTATCTAATCGAAGCAAGCTGAATGGGTCTTGTTCCTTTGCAATCTAACACTATCTCCTTATTACGCACATTGAACTGCTGATGTCGTCTCGGCGTTCTCTTGACTTATTTGCTTTATTTCCTATACCTTTCACTTATTTATATTTATGTCCTGATTTTTAGCTTTGGTTTTCTATTTTAGGAAAATTAATTTTGAAATTTCCCTCTTCTTGCTCATTATAATCAGGTTATTATAGACCATTGAATTATAATAGCTCCAATGGAATATTTTAGTTTGATTGTTACCTTTCCGATAATTAGCATCTTAAAATCAAATAACATTAAAAAATGCCGCTTGTTCAAAGTGGAATAATAAATTGCGACAACTAGCAATTGCTTGCACACTTAATTTATTTTGACAATTCTGTTTGCTTTAATGTTTGCAAGTGTTTCTTATGGGCCTGTCCCACTTAGGCGACTTTTTAGGCGACAGCAAGCGACCATGCAGTCGCCACATGGTCGCCACATGTTCGCGGGTAGTTGCCGGGGAGTCGCCTTCATGGTCGCGAGGAGTTCCCGCATTCTGTAAACTAATTACGGCCTCATTTTGTTCGCCACGAATTTTTCAAAGTTGAAAAATTATCAGCGACTAGAATGAAGCCGCCATGGAGAGTAGCGAGATTTCTCATGCCATAGGTATGTCGCCAGGAGGTCCTAGTGGGTTACCAGGAGGTCGAAGGTTCTCGGAGGTTCTCGTAGGTTGTAGCCGGTGCTGACCGGTGAATTTCATTGGCTCATTGGGGGGAAAAAAGGTAAGCAGTAGTTTTCAGAACAATGGTAATGTTAAATGTCCGCCGAGATTCACAGCCGTGTATCTCCACTCCTTCTTCCCCCCTCTACCCCCCCCCCCCCCCCCCCCCCCTCTTAAAGGACTTACCGTACACTGTGCTAGCCATCTTAATTACAGCGCCAACCTTCCTGGTCATCATGGTGTGTGTCTGTATCACCTTGGCTTTGCACCGTGTGAATTTTTTAGACGGCGCTCCGCTTGCCCAGTCCCATGCCTGCATAACGGGCTGGTGATGGAAACTATGTGTTTGTGAATGTGTTTGGAGCGGAGACGAAGAAACACTTTTTCTTACAGAGAGTGGTGAGAATGTGGAATTCTCTGCCTCAGAGGGCGGTGGAGGCAGGTTCTCTGGATGCTTTCAAGAGAGAGCTAGATAGGGCTCTTAAAAATAGCGGAGTCAGGGGATATGGGGAGAAGGCAGGAACAGGGTACTGATTGGGGATGATCAGCCATGATCACATTGAATGGCGATGCTGGCTCAAAGGGCCGAATGGCCTACTCCTGCACCTATTGTCTATTGTCTATTGTTCCACTCTGACAGTCGCCGTTTCAGACATCGGTTTTTCAGGCGACTGCCAGCAACTTGACAATCGCCGGCAGTCCGCTGAAAAATCGCCTGTGGGACAGGCCCATAAAGATTTTTGTTAGCATTTTTAGAATTTTATTTCTAATAAATTTTATTTTTAAAAATCAGAATCATTTCATTTATTCTTAATAGATTTTGAATATTATTGAATATCAGTGATATTCTGAAGCATTTATCGTTCTTTGATAACTGGAAAATCTAGAGGTGTGACTTTGCCAGCAATCAATTGCTCATCAATCGCTCATGGGTGGGGATTTTCCTTGTCCATCCAGTAGATGGTATTACATCACACTAAAGGCCTGCTGACATGCAAAGTCTCTTGATTTTGGATCAGGACACTACTTCCCAGATATCGACATTGTTGAATCTGCCAAGGGTAAGAATGGTTGTCAGAGATAAACATGGGCAACTTCAATTCATTTTTTTTAAAATCAGGTCTAATTTAACATTATATTCTGCAAGTTACACACACACCAGGTCACATAGGCAAGAATTATTGCAGCTGCATTTCTAATCCCAATTTTAATAGTTACTTCAATTGGAGGTTGTTCTCATGTATAAAATAGCACATTTTCCGTCTTATTTTATCCTGATATTCTCTGAATCTGTAATCTATCATATTTATGTTACATGGCTGCATCATGCTTTGAAACATTGCAGAGCTGTCTTCCATTCAGTGAACAAGCTATATTGTCTGGTCTGACCATGCACAGACTTATACGTTGAAGAAGCTTTTTTTGTTCCTAGTCTTCTTAGGAATGTTAATTAGTTTCTTTTTTTTTCACTTGTCTTTTCTTTTATTTTCCCTTAGGCTTTCTTCCCTTATAGTTCCTCTGCTGTGCTCATAACTCTGCAGGGATTCATAATTTCTGACAGCACTTACTTGAGGGTATTATTCATGTGTGAGCCTGGAAAATTAATGTCAATGAAAATGTAACATCAAAGCTGAGCCAAAGGATATCCTGGTCTGCTCCATACAAAGATGTTTCTATTAGAGAGGCCCCAGAAAAAATGGTGATTCTCCTCACCAATGCTAAGGAACTATCTATTTTCTTGTTAACAGTGATGAGTTAAGGGCCTGTCCCACCAGCATGCACTGCATGCGGCGAGCGCGACCTAACGTGGTTGCTTGAGCCGTACAGCCTCGCGGGGCCGGTCCCACTTCGATCGCCGGAGCCATATGGAGTTGTGCGGAGCTGGTCTCCAAAAAACTGACACTGTTCAAAAATCCAGCGCGGCAACGGCCTGTCGGCCCGCACCCGCATTGAGGACGTAGGCATTGTGAAAATCGCAAAACAATGCTAATAAAAATTATGCCCATATCATTGTCCCAAGAGGGAACTTAAATGTCTGTAAAGTTCATAAATAAAATGGGGAAGTTTAGCCACTTTTCCCCATGTCCCTGCAGTTTTCACGGGTTGAGCTTGGTTATTTTTTATCCCATATGTTCTAATAAGCTATCAATGTCTTTTTAGACTAATTACTTTCAATGCAACAAATTTAAAGCAGCAATTATGGTTCCATAATGATAATACATCTTAAATTTACGTGTGATCGAATTAAGCAGGATCGGGTAAAAAGAATCAAGTAATCTCATAGCCAATGTCATTAATAAAATATAAATGTTAGAGCAGCGTCCAAGGATTTATCTAGCAGAATACTGCTATAAACAAAAATAACTTACTTGGTAAGGGAAATGGTAAAGCTGTGGAAATCCTAGAGAAAGTTAATTGTGGGGAAAGTATTAGTGTGCGCCACAGGAACTAAAGCCTGCAACCCCCGTTTATATGAGTAAAAATGACATCACACGTGGACTTCGCTCGAACTTCACGTCAACTCGTTCGGGGATCACTCAACATCCGCGCGAACCCCACTTGGTTTTGTCGCCCTAGTGGGACAGGCCCTTTAGTCATTCACTGGTTGGAAAGATTGTTAATACAAGGGATAAGTTAACTTTTCAGTTTGGTGCCTTTGACTAGAAATTGGTTTGAACCAATTTGAGTGCACTAAGAAGTCAGTACTAGCTCCAGTTTGGGTCTCTACTTGAGACGCCCACAGGAGCCATTGGAAGAGAAGGAGGGGGAGGAGCGACACCCGACCGGTAAGCTTAAAAATCCAGCTCGGGGCTTGTTTTTACCGAAATCCATAACGTTCCATTCGGAGAAGTGTTTTTTTTGAGGAAGCTGCTGATTGGTGGGAAGTGGACTAGGGTAAGCAGCTGATTGGCAGTCAGATTCCAGCAGTTTGTAGTGTACTTTGTATTGTGTTGATATTGTATCCTGTGTAAGGGGGGAGTATGAAGGCCAGGGCAGTGTACTGTTGTGGATGTCAGATGTGAGAGGGCAAGGAATCTGATAGCCCTCCAGACATCCACCTCTGCGCCAGGTGTGTCAAGATGGGGCTCCTAAAGGACTGTGTTAGGAACCTGGAGCAGCACCTCAATGACCTCCGTCTGGTCAGGGAGAGTGAGGAGGTCATAGAGAGGAGCTACAGGGAGGTAGTCACTCCAAAACCACAGGAGGCAGACAAGTGGGTCACAGTTAGGAAGGGCAAGGGGCAGAGGCAGGGGCTAGAGAGTACCCCTGTGACTGTACACCTTGAAAATAGGTACTCCCGTTTGAGTACTGTTGGGGTGGACAGCCTACCTGGGGGTAGCTACAGTGATCGGGCCTCCGGTACAGAGACCGGCCCTGATGCTCAGAAGCATAAGGAAAAGAAGAGGAGGGCATTAGTAATAGGGGACTCCATAATTAGGGGGTCAGATTGGCGATTCTGTGGATGCAGTCCGGAGACACGGATGGTAGTTTGCCTCCCTGGTGCCAGGGTCCGGGATGTGTCTGAACGTGTCCAAGATATCCTGAAAAGAGAGGGAGAGTCGTGGTACATATTGGTACTAATGACATAGGTTAAAAAAAAGAGAAGAGGTCCTAAAAGGAAAATTTAGGGAGTTAGGAAGGGAGCTATGGAAAAGGACCACAAAGGTAACAATCTCAGGACTACTTCCTGTGCCACGCGACTGTGAGGGTAGGAATAGAGCAGGGTGGAGGGTAAACGCGTGGCTGAAGGACTGGTGTAGAGGGCAGGGATTCAAGTTTCTGAATCATTGGAACCTCTTTTGGGGAAGGAGTGACCTGTATAAAAAGGACGGGTTGACCGTGAACCCAAGGGGGACCAGGATCTTGGCAGGGAAATTTGCAAAGGCTACTGGGGGGACTTTAAACTAGATAGGTTGGGGGAGAGACTCAAATAGAGATAGCTAGGAGACGGTGTCTGAGGCAGGAGGCAGAGAAGGGAAGCACTCAGACCCAACATGTACGGGGGGAAGAAGAAAAAAATAATAAACAGAGAATAAGTGGTGGTGGGTGTCTTAAAGGTGTGAGCAGAGAGAAAGAGGGGTATAAAATGACAATAGAAGCAAGTGGTAGCAAGGTGAAAATTAATAATGGCTGGCAGACAAATCCAGGAAAAAAAATCAAAAGGGGCCACTTGTCAACATAATTGTATAAAGGGTAAAAGTGTTGTAAAAACAAGCCTGAAGGCTTTGTGTCTCAATGTGAGGAGCATTCGTAATAAGGTGGATGAGTTGAAGGTGAAGTTAGCTATTAATGACTATGCTATAGTTGGGATCACGGAGACATGGCTCCAGGGAGACCAAGGCTGGGAGCTGAACATCCAGGGATATACAATATTCAGCAGGGATAGACGGAAAGGAAAAGGAGGTGGGGTAGCGTTGCTGGTGAGAGAGGAGATTAATGCAATAGAAAGGAAAGACATTAGCATGGAGGATGTGGGATCGATATGGGTAGAGCTGCGAAACTCTAAGGGGTAGAAAACGCTAGTGGGAGTTGTGTACAGGCCACCTAACAGTAGCATTGGAGTTGGGGATGGCATCAAACAGGAAATTAGAAGTGCGTGCAACAAGGGTAACACAGTTATAATGGGTGACTTCAATCTGCATATAGATTGGGTGAATCAAATTGGCAGGGGTGCCGAGGAATACGATTTCTTGGAATGTATGAGGGATAGTTTTCTAAACCAGCATGTGGAGGAACCAACGAGAGAGTAGGCTATTCTAGACTGGGTATTGAGTAATGAGGAAGGGTTAGTTAGCAGTCTTGTTGTGCGTGGCCCCTTGGGCAAGATAATATGATTGTCCATAATATGATTGAGTTATTCATTAGGATGGAGAGTGACATAATTAAGTCAGAAACAAGGGTTCTGAACTTAAACAAAGGTAACTTTGAAGGTATGAGCCGTGAATTGGCCTAGATAGACTGGCAGGTGAGTCTTAAAGGGTTGACAGTGGATGTGCAATGGAAGGTATTTAAAGACTGCATGGATGAAGTACAAAAATTGTTCATACCAATTTGGCAAAAGAATAAATCAGGGAAGGTGGTGCATCCGTGGATAACGAGGGAAATCAGGGATAGTATAAAAGCTAAAGATGAGGCATACAAATTGGCCAAAAAAAGCAGCCTACCAGAGGACTGGGAGAAATTCAGAATCCAGCAGAAGAGGACAAAGGGCTTAATTAGGAAAGGGAAAATAGTTTACGAAAGGAACCTGGCAGGGAACATAAAAACTGACTGCAAAAGTATTTATAGATATGTGAAGATAAAGAGACTAGTTAGAATAAATGTTGGTCCCTTGCAGTCAGAAGCAGGTGAATTGATCATGGGGAACAAGGACACGGCAGACCAATTGAATAACTACTTTGGTTCTGTCTTCACTAAGGAAGATATAAATAATCTGCCCGAAATAGCAATGGATCCGAGGTCAAATAAGATGGCGGAACTGAGTGAAATCCAGATTAGCCAGGAAGTGGTGTTGGGTAAATTGAACGGATTAAAGGCCGATAAATCCCCAGGGCCAGATGGTTTGCATCCCAGAGTGCTCAAGGAGGTAGCCACGAAAATAGTGGATGCATTAGTGATAATTTTTCAAAACTCCTTAGATTCTGGAGTAGTTCCTGAGGATTGGATGATAGCTAATGTAACCCCACTTTTTAAAAAGGGAGAGAGAAAGCGGGGAATTACAGACCAGTTAGTCTAACATCGGTAGTGGGGAAACTGCTAGAATCAGTTATTAAAGATGGGATAGCAGCACATTTGGAAAGTGGTGAAATCATTGGACAAAGTCAGCATGGATTTACAAAAGGTAAATCATGTCTGACGAATCCTATTGAATTTTTCGAGGATGTAACTGGTAGAGTGGATAAGGGAGAACCAGTGGATGTGTTATATTTGGACTTTCAGAAGGCTTTCGACAAGGTCCCACATAAGAGATTAGTATATCAACTTAAAGCACACGGTATTGGTGGGTTCAATATTGATGTGGATAGAGAACTGGCTGACAGACAGGAAGCAAAGGGTAGGAGTAAACGGGTCCTTTTTAGAATGGCAGGCAGTGAGTAGTAGGGTACTGCAAGGCTCAGTGCTGGGACCCCAGCCATTTACAATGTACATTAATGATTTGGACGAGGGAATTGAATGCAACATCTCCAAGTTTGCAGATGACACCAAGCTGGGGGGTATAGTTAGGTGTGAGGAGGATGCTAGGAGGCTGCAGGGTGATTTGCATAGGCTGAGTGAATGGGCAGATGCATGGCAGATGCAGTATAATGTGGATAAATGTGAGGTTATCCACTTTGGTGGCAAAAACATGAGGGTAGACTATTATCTGAATGGTGGCAGATTAGGAAAAGGGGAGATGCAACGAGACCTGGGTGTCATGGTACACCAGTCATTGAAGGTAGGCATGCAGGTGCAGCAGGCAGTGAAGAAAGCAAATGGTATGTTAGCATTTCATAGCGAAAGGATTTGAGTATAGGAGCAGGGAGGTTCTAACTGCAGTTGCACAGGGTTTTGGTGAGACCACACCTGGAGTATTGCGTACAATTTTGGTCTCCAAATCTGAGGAAAGACATTCTTGCCATAGAGGGGGTTCAGAGAAGATTCACCAGACTGATTCCTGGGATGTTGCGACTTTCATATGAAGAAAGACTGGATAGACTCGGCTTGTACTCACTGGAATTTAGAAGATTGAGGGGGGATCTTATAGAAACTTACAAAATTCTTAAGGGGTTGGACAAGCTAGATGCAGGAAGATTGTTCCCGATGTTGGAGGAGTCTAGAACAAGGGGTCACAGTTTATGGATAAGGGGGAATTCCTTTAGGACCGAGATGAGGAAAACATTCTTTACACAGAGAGTGGTGAGTCTCTGGAATTCTCTGCCACAGAAGGTCATTGAGGCCAGTTCATTGGCTGTATTCAAGAGGGAGTTGGATGTGGCTCTTGAGGCTAAAGGGATCAGGGGGTATGGAGAGAAGGCATGTACGGGATATTGAGTTGGATGATCAGCCATGATCATATTGAATGGCGGTGCAGGCTCGAAGGGCCGAATGGCCTACTCCTGCACCTATTTTTCTACGTTTCTAAAATCAAGACTTGGGTTTGTTTGTTTTAAAACAATAGTTAGTTTTTGTTCTTCTACCTGTTTGAAGATTTATTGTTGGAGAGTTTGGTCCCTAGAGGAAGACAGCAGGGAATAAAGGGAGTGGTGTATGGGATGTTCGCTGGCTTGTCTGAGAAGGAGATTTTAGAAAATGTTAAGGGGGCCCAGGTAACTGATGTTGTGAGGTTTAAGAGTAGGAATGGAGTCGGGGACCCGCCGGTCCTGCTTATGTTCAAAGATGGAGTACTGCCACAGAGAGTGTTTCTTGGGCGTATGGCGTATGAAGTGAGGGAGTACATTAAACCTTCATTGCGCTGCTATAACTGTCAGAGGTTTGGACATGTTGCTGGGTCTTGTCGGGGTAAAAGAAAGTGCGCAAAGTGTGGTGGAGATCATGCAATACAAAATTGCAAGGCAGAGGATCCTAAGTGCCCTAACTGTGATGGGGATCATGCAGCATGGTTTCATGGTTGTGAGTGCATTGTTCAGGCAAAGCGAGTGCAGGAAGCGAAGGATCAGAACAACATGTCATATGCAGAGGCAGTTCAAAGGGTGGCTAGAGAACACGGAGATGTGAGCGCTGGGACTAGAGTGGTGCTAGGAAGCCAGATCGCTGTGCCAAACTTGCTGTCGGCTTTTCCATCTGACATGTTGATTTTTAATAAGGAGTCTTTTCTGTCTTTTGTTTCTAATGTGTTGGTAGGAGCTAAGAAAGCAGCTAACCGGTCAGATATCCCCAGGTTAGTGGTGGGGGCAGCTGAAAGGTTCCTTAGTGTAAAGCAGTTGCCAGAAAAGTTGCATCAATACATGACGGAGAGTCAGTGTATGGAGAGGTCACAGTTGGCGAGAGCTAGTAGTTTGGAGTATGTCAGTAATGTGGATGATGATGATCCTCATTTTACTTCGGAGTCACGTGAGTGACTACGTGAAGAAGGCCCGCCAGGAGCATGCGCGTCATTACGTCCGCGCATGTCGCACCGAACGGGCTGGAGGGCACAGCTCCACCAGCGGGTAAGTAGAAATTCTGCAGGTAAGTGTTAAACAACTTTTCCTGCAGGTTATTTAGCTCCGTAAAACTGGCTCGCGAAGTCAGTTGGAGTTACAACATGGACCGGTCCGGGCGGAGAGTGCGCTCCAAGCGCGTGTCTAGTGACGAGCCGCATTCTCGATCGGGTCGGGAGATAGTAGCCGGACCTCCGGTTCCGATACCAGGGGCCGTTTCACCGTTACCACCAGTGGAAAGTGCTTCCAGGCCAGTGCCTGAAACTCAACAGGCTGTGGCTGCTAAGAGGCACAGCAAGGCCACAAGTAAAACAAACAGGCCAGTACTATCTGATGATTCAGATGACGGTGGTGATTCTCCCCCAGGGGCTAAAGAGATGTGGGGAAAAATGCAACAGATGGAACACATGCTGCAGCTTTTGGTACAGCAAGGGGCTAAAGCCACAGAGACTTCTCAGACAATTGAGCAGCAGGGATCCGGTGAAGAGGATTACCTGGAATACCGCCGTGGTGAATTCCTTCCAGCGCCTGTTATAGGACTGGGGGATGCCTCCCTAGACTATCAAATGGGAGATGCGGGGCAGGATGCAGCTGACCCTATGTCTGGTGTCCCTGCTTATGTGCAAACACCAGAGCACAAGAGCCTTGCTCCGGGTGTACCGGACATAGCAATGTCTTTTGCTATTCCGGAGGGAACAGGGGAGGCCATGGAAGAATATCTCGCAACTAATATAAATTACTTAGTTTCTCACCAGCTGCAACTATCTGTCATGCAGGAGACAAGCAGCAAATATAAAACACCTGTTAACTGTGCTTCATTAAAAGTGCCAATGGTGAACCCAGCAATATGGGCACCCATGAGTCCTTCCATGAGGGGGCAGGAGGTTTGTTATCAGCACGTCCTCAAACTGGTGGCGGCCACGATCACTGCATTTGGCACCATGGTCCGAGGGGCCGTGTTATCTCCGTTACAGAAAGATATGTTAGCCATGATTTGTAACGTCTTCTTCGAAATTAACTGCATTCGTAAAATTGCCATCAGGCCTACTTTAAATCAAAAATTTGCTGCACTCTGTAAGGCGACCAACGTCCAGGCGTCTGAACTCCTGTTTGGCTCCGATCTGGTCAAGCAAATTAAAGATGTTGATGAGGAGGCGAAAACTATGGGGCTAATGAAGCCGGCCGCATCTCGTCCGTCTCTTCGGAAGCCGGGGATCGTTTACCGCAGGTCCGATCCGGGTGCTGGGCCCAGCAGAGGGAGGCCAGGGTGGCAACGAGGGTATCCACCACGTCAGGTTGCCTATAACCCCAACACGGCCAGACAACAGGTTTCCAAAACACCGACAGAGGTACAGGGACTTTGTGTTCAAGTTACAAATTCGGGTGTGCAACCTCCTATTGGAGGTCGGTTACATTTATTTTATAACGAATGGTGTTGTATAACGTCTGATATCTTTATACTAAATACTGTGTCAGGGTCCACCATTGAGTTTATCTCAGGGATAGATCCACCTTTCCAGTATAAGCCTAGTAAAGTGTTGGTGTTTTCTGTTCCGGAGACTGAGCAAATCAATGTGGAGATTCAGAATTTGTTCCGTAAAGGTGTGATTGAAAAAGCAGTTCATCATGCTCAACAATTTGTGTCTAATATTTTTCCCAGACCCATAAAAGATGCTGGTTGTCGAGTAATTCTGGATCTCACTCAATTGAATACTTCAGTTCTCTATAGGCATTTTAAAATGGACACATTCGTTACTGCAAAGCAGCTGATGTCTCAGGGTTGTTATATGGCCACCATTGATTTACAAGATGCTTATTATTCGGTGCCAATTCATGTTGATTATCGGAGGTACTTGAAATTTAATTGGATGGGACAGCTGTGGCAATATAGAGCATTGCCTAATGGATTAAGTTCTGCACCTAGGTTATTTACTAAATTGGTGAAACCTGTGCTAGGGCAATTGAGGGCCCACAATCACATTGTCATGGCCTATTTAGATGATATCTTAATTGTGGGCACCACTCAAGAGTCAGCTGCAGCCTCTGTTACAGCAACCAAGAATCTCTTTGAATCATTGGGGTTTTTGGTCCATCCACTTAAGTCCAGGTTACAGCCAACCCAACAGATTGAGTATTTGGGGTTTCTTCTGGATTCAGTTCATATGACAGTTACATTACCAGCTGCTAAGGTACTAGATATTGTTAATGTCTGTACTCGTCTTACACAAACTCTTTACCCTTCCATCCGAGACGTTGCAAAGGTCATTGGGAAATTGGTAGCAGCCTTTCCGGCAGTACAGTTCGGGCCTTTGCATTATCAACATTTGCAAAAGAGCAAGAGGACAAGCATTGAAACAGAATGCAGGTCATTTTGATCGCTTTATGCAGTTACCCACCACGGCTCTGGCAAAAATTGCAGTGGTGGGTTGTTAATATTAGCCAAGCCACCAATTACATTTTGGTGGACGAACCTTCAGTGATTTTTACAGACTGATGTTAGCGCTCTCGGATGGGGGGCTACAGACACAGAGTCTAGCTGTGGGGGTAGATGGACTGAGAAAGAGCACTTGCTTCTTCACACACATGGTATTAATTACCTGGAGTTATTGGGTGTTTTTTATGGGCTAAAAGCATATTTCTCACCATGTCAGATTTCCACGTCCAACTCCAGATTGATAACACTACAGCTGTGGCATATATTAATCATATGGGAGGAGCAAGATCGGTGTTATGTGATAGTTTGGCAAATACTATCTGGGATTGGTGTATTTCACGCAACATCTGGGTTTCGGCCATCTACCTACCAGGGATAGATAATGTGGTAGCAGACCTTAGGTCGAGAAAATTTAATGACAATATAGAATGGATGTTGAATGTCAGCATATTTCAAAGCCATTGTTGCTAGATTTGGTTTGCCAGATATTGACCTCTTTGCATCCAGACTGAATCACCAGTTGCCTAAATATGTCTCCTGGGAGCCAGATCCAGGTGCAGTAGCTGTGGATGCATTCTCGTTACACTGGGGACAATCGTTCTTTTATGCGTTTCCTCCATTCTGCCTGATTCCGAAATGTCTTACTAAAATACAGCGGGACTCCGCCAATGGTGTTTTGGTGGTCCCAGATTGGCCAACACAATCATGGTTCCCCTTGGTACTGACAATGATGGCACAGCCATTCATGCGCATTCCCAGCAGCAGTCATTTGTTGGTGCATCCGGTTACAGGAGAAAGTCACCCATTACATGACCATATCAATTTGTTGGTCTGCAGGTTCTGACCAGACCATTTCAAGGCCTTGGATTATCGAACAGGACCATGGAGGTTATGACTGCAGGGTGGAGAACTAGCACTAAAAAACAATACCTCGTGCACATTAAGAAATGGGAATGCTTCTGTGTACAGTCTAATATATCATATGCTACTGCTAGTATAAGGGATGTGTTGGAGTTCCTTGCTACTTTGCATTTTGATGAACACCTTAGTTATAGTGCTATTAACACTGCTCGCAGTGCTTTGTCCTCTTATTTAGGGCAGTCTTCAGCACGACAACCTATTGGGTCTCATCCATTGGTGTCCAGGTTTATGAGAGGAATTTCTATCAAAAAACCCCCCTCAACCCAGATATACAGCAATCTGGGATGTCAGTATAGTTCTCACACTGCTGCGGCAATGGGCTCCAATTGCGTCATTATCTTTGCAAAAATTGACTCTTAAAGTGGTTATGTTAATGGCGTTGGTTTCGGCACAACGTGTCCAAACATTGCACTTGTTAAGAATAGATGATATGCATTTTTCTCAAGATGATGTTACATTTTATGTCTGTGATTTACTCAAACAAAGTAGACCAGGCAGGTCTGGAATCAGGGTGATGTTTAAAGCATATCCTGGTGACCAACTGTTATGTGTCGTTAAACATTTAACCCAATATGTTGAGTTAACCAGGAGTCTGAGAGGTTCGGAGTTAGGACTTCTCATTAGTCACAAAAAGCCATATCAGCACGTGTCGGTGCAAACTATTTCTAGATGGTTGAAACAGGTGCTCAGTTCTGCGGGCATCGACACTGATGTGTTTAAATCTCACTCCACCAGGGCGGCGTCTACATCCGCGGCGAAGGCTCAGGACGTGCCGCTAGATCAAATCCTCGCGGCCGCAGGGTGGTCTAGAGAGGCAACTTTTTCTCGGTTTTACGATAAACCAGTTCAGGCAAAGCCACGGTTTGGGTCTGCTGTTTTGGGTTCCCTTTAATTTTATTGCTTTGTTTATATCACTTATTGTTTGTACTTTCCCCCTGGGTCAGAGGGGTCATTACTCTGTTTGTTATTAAAATCGTTATTGAATTATTCATGCAAAGTTCAATATCTTCTTTATTGTACTACTGTGTCAACCGAAGCAGCTTGTCGTATGGAGTGCATCTGCGGCATGCAAACACAGAGCTTTGAAATCTTCACGTAGTCACTCACGTGACTCCGAAGTAAAATAGTAAGATTAAACGAGAACTTACCAGTTTGAAGTTTGATCTTTATTTTATGAGGAGTGACGTTGAGGGATTACGTGCCCTCCGCTCCCACCCTCATAATCTAAGAGATCATCTGGTAGTTCTAGTCTTCTACGAGCCTTACTATGTTACTTCGGCTATTTGTTTCTGTGTTTTCACGCCGCTGCTTTGAAGTATGACGCGCATGCGCCTGGCGGGGCTTCTTCACGTAATCCCTCAACGTCACTCCTCATAAAATAAAGATCAAACTTCAAACTGGTAAGTTCTCGTTTAATCTTACTATTAACATCATAATGTTTTAAATACTTCAATGGAACGCCCGGAGTCTGATTGGAAATGGTCAAGAGTTAAAGAGATTTGTTGACGAATTTAAAGAAGCACCAGAATTAATATGTAGCCAAGAGACATGGTTAAAGCCCTGTCTAGATTTTGTAATTCCAGGTTATGATTGTGTGCGATTAGATAGGTCTGATAGATCAGGTGGGGGTTGTGCAACTTTTGTTATGACTGGGTTGCAGTATAGGAAAGTTGACATTAATTCTAATCTTGAGGTTTTGGCTGTGGAGGTTTGGAGCAGTCAGAATTCTATTACTGTGATAAATTATTATAATTCCTGTCAACCCTTGATAGTGTCAGATTTCGATGAGATAATGGAGAAGGTAAGGTGTCCTGTTATATGGATTGGAGATTTTAATGCGCATAATCCTTTATGGGGTAGTGATCACAGGGATAAAAATGGTGTTATTGTTGAAGAATTTCTAGATAAGTATGAGTTGGTATTGTTAAGGATGGAAGGCCGTCTAGGTATAATATTGTGAGAAACACCTGCAGCCACATAGATTTATCAATTGCTTCATCTAACTTAGCAAGAATTGGTGAATGGGATGTAATGGATAGATATACACTGGGTAGTGATCATTATCCAATGTTATGTAGGTTTGGTAGGGATTTGAGGAGAGAAGTGGAAAAGAAAGTTCCTAGATATAACTTTTCTCAGGCCAAATGGGATAAATTCCAAGAGAAGGCTCAAAGTTTGGAGAGGTTAATAGTGAGGGTTCTGTAGATAGTTGGAATACTTCCATTAGTCTCATGATTCATGAGGCAGCTTGTTGTACTATTCCTGTGAAGCAGGAACCTAGGTCCCGTATGTCTGTTCCTTGGTGGAATAAAGAATGTGATGAAGCTGTAAGGAATAGGAATATAGCCTATCGTAAAATTAAGAAAGTATCCAATTTTGGTCAATGCAATGGAGTTCAAGCGGCTAAGGGCAGTAGCAAGACGAGTTGTAAAGGATGCAATGAGGAATAGTTGGAGGAGGTTTTGTGGTACGTTAGGCCCTGAAACTCCAGTAAGGCATTTGTGCCCAGGTCGAAATTCCCATAGAAACCAGTAGAAACCAGTAGAGACCTTCTACTGGTTTATACTGGTTTCAGGATCCTAGTGGTTTCTATGGGAATTTCCAGTGGTTCAATATATGATTCCATTAGAAACCAGTAGATCCAACTGGAACGAAGACCAGAAGAAGCCAATAGAAACCAGTAGATTCTATTGGTTTTAAGAGGGGTATAAAATTCCAAAGTCAAACCAGTAGAAACCATTAGAAACCAGTACAGTGTCATGGTTTCAAGTAGGGAGTCAAACCTGTAGAAAACAGTAGAAACCTGTAGAGTCTACTGGTTTGAAATGGTGTGTTACATACGAAGTTAAACCAGTAGAAAAACCAGTGAAGACCACTACAATTTTGCATGTAAAAATAACAAGTCAAACCACTTGAGACCAATATAAACCAGTAGAGTCTACTGGTTTAAGAGTAGGGTGGCAATAATGTTAAGTCAAACCAGTAGAGTCCAGTAGAGTCTACTGGTTCAAAGAGATTGGAAAAAACATGAAGTCAGACCAGTAGAAACCACTAGAAGCAATTAGAGTCTACTGGTTTGAATTGGGTGGAAAACGCCATGTCAAAACAGCAGAGACCATTAGAAACCAGAAGTCTACTGGTATAAGAGATTTATAGGGTGGAAAAAATATGAAGTCAAACCAGTAGAATCCAGTAGAGTCTACTGGTTCAAAGAGATTGTAAATAATGCAGTACAACATTAAATATGCAATTCAAACAACAAAAATATAAACACACTTGAAAAAAATTATTACATGATTTTAAGAAATCTTAATTTTTTTTCGATGCATCAATATTATAACAAACCACGGAGTTACGGCAATTGGTTGCAATACTACGTCATACAATTCGGCCCTTGAGTTCAAGCGAGACAACAAAGAGCGCGGGTCAATTTGATTTTCAAGGTATACGACATGCGTGCGTGGCGTGCGACGTGACACATACATCCGGCCAGCGTACGTACGTGCAAACCGTGGGGATCGAACACAACGATATTTCTGAATTATTCCTGTACCGTTGAGTGTTAAAATCGATGAGCTCCGCATATTTCTACACAATAGTCTAGCTAGCGTTTACTTTCATTCTTTATGTAATAGCCCATAAACGTTATTATAAGTATCGTCCACGCGTCTCTCGAAGTGTCAGCATCATTATTCAAGCCATCACTACCCAGTTGATGTTCATGTCGCAACTTCGAGCAATGGCACAGCCAAAATTCTCGTACGCTTACGTGCGTTTCAGAGACGACAATGTCCATTAAGCCATTGTTCGAACCAGTGATATTGTGAAGTTCGATGAAGCCAGTGGGTATTGTGTACTATCAAAGCAAACATGTGGATTTTAATGTCTGAATGATTGATTGTATTTGTTGACATAGAAAATAGTAATAGAAACCAGCAGTGGTCTGTAGAACTATTATGACTTATGGTTGTATGGCTGAAGGTTTGCAGTTTCTTGTGTCTCTATCTTCTGCTATAACTTTCATCTACAAGTTTGCAGATGACACCACCGTAGCGGGCCAGATCTCAAACAATGATGAGATGGAGTACATGAAGATAGAGAGTAACATGGTGTCAAGCCAACAACCTCTCCCTCAATGTCAGCAAGACAAAGTTATTGAAAAAAACCACACAGAGTGCAGGAGTAACTCGGGTCAGGCTGCATCGCTGAAGAAGATGGATAGGTGATGTTTCATGCCGGGACCATAATTCAGACCGAAGGAAACGAGGTGGGGTATACGCTTGAGTCAACATCAATGGTGCTGAAGGTGAGTGCGTCAACTTCCTAGGCATAAATATCACAATCAATTTGTCCTGGTCTACCAACTCTGATGCTACTGCCAATACTACATTCTGCACTCTGGTATTTTTCTTCTTGCACTACCTGTCATACTTATATACTGCTCGATTGTACTCATGCATTATATGATTTGACCAGATAGCATGCAAACAAGTATTTTCATTGTATATCGGAATGTTAATCCTGGCCAAATTGGAGGGGCCAGGACCCTAAAATTGAGTAAAGGCTTCTGGGCTGCTAGACCATTTGTTCAATTTAAAAGTGCCTTCTGTGGAAATGGGACAAGCTGCAGAATGGTGCCAGTTTGTCTAGAGCCTAGTTCATAGCTGCTGGAAAAAAATTGAACATCTGCAGGAATGACAATTATGTGCAAAATGCATAGAATGGATTGGATGAATGCAAACCAGATATACACGTTGTAAATAATGTTTGCAAAACTTTACTTTGCTGGATGTTGATTGGATTAAGTATTGAGCCTTGTCTGGTTTTCTTGCATATCAGGGCACATGTTGCGATGTTCGTTTTCTTTGAGAAACACTGTTTGAATACAATGCATTAGCCACTGTATGATTGGGTTAGGGAAATGTCTGTCATGTACGGGATTAATTGATATCTGCAATTGGATTGTAAAGCGACCACCCCCCATGTGGTTCGGCCCCTCGAGGTTCGGGGACCTATAATAGTCCGCTCCCACGAGGTCCGATGTCGATCTTCTGGGAGAGCACTTAGGACTGCGTGACCTTCTGGAGTGTTTCTGTTTGAGCAAGGCCAGGAGGGCTTGAGCAGGCAGATACGAGGTCGAACCTGCGGTGGTTAGGTACTGTAGGGAACTGTAATTGTGTTTTGTCAAAATAAAGATTTGTTGCACAAGTGCTTGACTCAGTAGTTTTTGATGGTTTAATAACCATTATAGCCGCAGAAAACTGTTTATACTAATGGAACTAGAAACTTCATTGTTGTCAATTCATTTATTTATAACATTCGAAGATCCATTCCACAACTGGGGCAAAATATATACTAGGCAATAGACTTCAGTCTCAGAGGGAGCAGACCGAGAATAAAAAATGGCGGGAAATGGCAGTTTTGTTGGTCTACTTCTCGTACTAATACTACAATCTAAATGGTATTAGAAATGTATTAGAAATTAGAAATGTTAGCTACAATGTAACATTGATTGTGAGACACTGAGGAAATGTGTAATATTTCATGCATACTCTCATCATAAAAATGTGAAAAAAAAAGGTGGCTTCAAAACATTTTGCTCGCCCAAATCGAGCAGACATTTTTTAGTCATTGTTCCAAAACACTTGCCTGACTTTGATTTTCACTTACCCTGAGCAATCAGGCAAATGCTTATGTAGCACCTTGTATGCAGCTTTTTCTGTCACGATAATATGTACTGTTTTAAAATATTTCGATTCTTCTAGACTAACTTACGTATAGAGATCTAGACCTGTATGCCCCTTCAATTTCTGTTAATACTCTTCATCGATGATTACAGCAGCTGCCTCCATTTTGATGAACGTTTATATAATGTATACGAGTAGAACAATCATGTAATCTGTAGCACAAAGAAATGAGACATGGAAATTGGTTTGGAAATTCAAACTTATTTTCCCACTATGTCCAAACAGGGGATGTTGTCAATAGTCAGGGAAAGTAGTTGAGTGCACTAAGCACCAAAAGCAGTCACCTAAAATGTAAATAGAGTGTATGCATGAGCATTTGATAATTCAAATGTCTACTGTATTCATGGCGTCATGATGTTCTTTGTTTTTAATGTTACCAGTATCTTCTTTTTCATGTCTTTCAGAGTATTATACATGTTTCTTGCCACATGATCCTTCTCATTCTAAACCAAATAATGGCAATTGTTTTACACTACCTCATAGAATTCAATTTATTTCCCCATGATGTCGAGAAAAAGCTGTTTACTTGGTATGTTGTCGATAGGGAAAGTAGTTGAGTGCACTATAAAACCAGTCACCTAAAATGTAGATAGAGTATTCATGACCATTTGATAATTCAAATGTGGACTGTGGCATCATGGTGTTCTTTGTTTTTACTGTTACCAGTAGCTTCTTCTTATGTCTTTCTATGTACACTGTATTATACATGTATATTTCTTGCCATGTGATCTCTCTCATTGTAAACCAAAGAATTATTTGATTGTTTTAATGCTACCTCACAGATTATCACTTGCCAAACAACACAAAGAGTGTATATTTTTTGAACAACTCTTTCTATTGCTGTCATAAGTCAATATCATATTGTTATGTCATGAAATTCCTGTTTTCCTTTCATTTGAAGTCACTGAAATTTCATTGAGTGTCTTACAAGAGCAATCACCTAAAATGTCAAGTAACTAAAGAGCAAGTGAGAATGAGAATCCATTGTAGTACTATAAATGCATGTGTTCGCTACAGGTATTTACTATGTCATAGAACGTAGAAAAATTATTTACTATGGATGTAAAGTAAGAATTTTTAACTGGCAAAGATGCACCCCGTTAAAAGTGCATACATATTGGTGTGCTCACTAAAGTAATATTCTTCGTGGTGCCAAGCAACGGAGTTGATTTATGATCCACCTACTGTATCTGTATTAAAAGTTCATCATCGAAGTCACAGATATTGAACATGTAAAAAAAAAATCTTTTTTGTGTGTGTATGCAATTTATATAGCATGAGTTTGTGTGATTGTTTGTGGAATGTGTTGTTGTACGTAAGCCTCCATTGGTTTTTTAGCATTCAGATATGTTTATGTCTCATTCGACCTGCTGGACTTCTGGTGGCATCATTCCAAATCTACTTTTCCTACCAATGTCCTGCCGATGTGCATTCTAACAGTCCAGTGAAGCATCCAAATACTCTGAAACTGCTCTTTACTGGAACTCTTCTACTGGATCCAGTAGGGATTCCTCCTGGTTTCTACTGGTTTGTACTGGTTCCAGTGTGATTAGCTACACTGGTCTTCTACTGGTTGTTGTAAAAATTCCTACTGCTTTCTACTGGTTCATATGGGAACTTAAATTGGTCTTTACTGGTTTCAGTAGGAATTGCAACTGGTTTCTACTGGTTCCTATGGGAATTTTAATTGGTCTTTACTGGTTCCAGTAGGAATTCCAACTGGTTTCTACTCGTTCCTATGGGAATTTTAATTGGTCTTTACTGGTTCCAGTAGGAATTCCTACTGGTTCCAATGGGAATTTTAATTTGTCTTTACTGGTTCCAGTAGGAAATCCAACTGGTTTCTACTGGTTCCAGTAGGAATTCCTTCTGGTTTCTACTGTTCCATGAATAATTTGTACTGGTTTCTACTGGTTCCATGAAGATTTGTACTGGTTTCTACTGGTTCCAGTAGGAATTCCATCTGGTTTCTACTGGTTCCATGAATAATTTGTACTGGTTTCTACTGGTTCCATGAAGAATTTGTACTGGTTTTCTACTGGTTTCCAGTAGGAATTCCATCTGGTTTCTACTGGTTCCATGAATAATTTGTACTGGTTTCTACTGGTTCCGTGAAGATTTGTACTGGTTTCTACTGGTTCCAAGAAGAATTTGTACTGGTCTGCTACATGGCTCCAGTAGGAAATCCCTATTGGTTTCTACTGGTATTATTTCACTTTCCATATTAAAACCAGTAGAGAATTGGACCAGTAGAAACCAGTAAGACTCTACTGGTTTTAGCACTACTGGTTTCTATTGGAATTTCGACCTGGGTGGTCAGCTGTGCGTAGAATGTCAGGAGTATATAACAGGAGTTTGTTACCAGTGTTGCAGAAGGGTGAGGTGGTAGCAGTTTCCAATAAGGAAAAAGCAGACGTGTGTTGACAGTTTTCAAGCAGTGCACAGATCAGAGAGCATGGGAGTGGAGAGGTGTAGAAAGATAATCGAGCTGATGGCAGTTAATCAGTGGAAGCTGGAGAGGAGTTTAGTAAATGATAATACCTTTAATCTGTTTTTTACCATAAAAGAGTTGAAGGATGCAATTATGAACAGGGCAAATACCACCCTGGGGAGAGATAGGTTGTCGTATGAGTTATTTAAACATCTGGATGATATTGTACTTGATGAAATCTTAGCTTTGTTTAATACTGTGTGGGCAGAGGGTTATTTACCAAAGGAATGGAAACATGCAGTCATGGTCCCTATTTTAAACCGGGCAAAGAGGCATCTGACCTTAGTTCATATCGCCCTATAGCGCTCACAGCAGTGCTCTGTAAAATTATGGAGAGGATGGTAACCAACAGACTAGTTTATTTTTTAGAAACCAGAGGACTATTTGTTGATGTACAGAATGGCTTTAGGAATGGAAGGTCTACAATGGAGTCTGTATCAGTTTTGGATCAGGATATTAAAAGGGCATTTAGAAGCAAGGAAATAGTAGTGAGTGTATTCCTTGATATTGAGAAGGCATATGATTCTTTGTGGAAGGAGGGATTAATTATTAAAATTTTTGACTTGGGAGTCGGGACGAATGTTCAACTGGATTAAGGATTTTTTATTGAATAGAACAATACAAGTAATGATTGGTAGTGTCAGATCAGAGACTGTAGAGATAGAGAATGGTACCCCGCAGGGAAGTTATCAGTCCAGTTTTATTTAATATCATGATAAACAACATATTTTGTAAATTAGAGAGAGGATTTGGTTTGTCTTTGTTTGCAGATGACAGGGCCATCTGGAAAAGAGGTCGTAATGTAGAGGTTGTTTTAAAACAGATTCAAAGAGTGTTAGTGTCTGTAGAGGAATGGAGGAACACATGGGGCTTTAAAATCTCTGCCTCTAAGACTACATATATGGTATTTGGTTTTAAAAGAAAGTTATCTAAGATAGGGCTGGATATGAATGGGTCTCTATTGAAGAAGGTAAAGGTTTTTAAGTTTTTGGGTGTTTGGTTTGAAGAGCGTATGACTTGGACTGTGCATGTAGGTAAAATTGTGTTGAAATGTGAAAAAAGTTCTGAATGTTATGAGAAGTCTGGTTGGGTGTGAGTGGGGGGCTAACAGGGAAACAATGCTGCTAATTTATCAGGCCATGATCAGATCTTCTCTTGACTACGGGTGTTCTGTGTATGGGTCTGTGTCTAAAACTGTTCTGGCTAGGCTTGATGTGTTGCAGGCAAAGGCTTTGAGGCTTTGCTGTGGAGCCTTCAGAACTTCCCCAGTCCCTGCCCTGATTGTTGAAATGGGAGAAATGCCCTTATGATTAAGGCGCATTAAGCTAGGGTTACATTACTGGGCTAAACTTTGTGGGTGTAATGATACCTTCCCAGTAAGATGTTTGTTACAAGCGGTTGATGATGGTAACAAATATAACACATTTTTTGTCATTATAAATCAGTGGGCTAGGAAGCTGGGTTTGGAACAAGGGGGTATTATAGAGCATACAATATGGCTACCTGTGCCCTATTGGGTTCTTCCTGAACTGTTTATTGAGCTTGCTTTTCTTCAGGAAAAAGATAAGCGCGAGGTGACTCCGAGAATAGTGGAATATATTAATTCAATCAGTGAGAACACTTTGATTGTTTTTACAGATGGATCTAAAGATCCAGTTAGTGGGAGAGCTGGGTTTGGAGTGCACGTGGAGCACCTTGGGTTGAAGATTGGCCGACGCATTTCTGATGGAAGCTCTGTTCTCACGACTGAATTAATGGCAATTCAATGGGCTCTATGGTGGATTGAGGAAGCCAGTTTTAGAGAAGTCATTATCTGTTCTGATTCTGCAGCTGCTCTTGAAACTTTAAGAGTAGGGAAATCTAACGCTCGTCCTGACATTCTAAATGAAATCTTGAGTGTATTTTCTAGAATTGGGTTTGCGTGTAACATCACTTTTTGCTGGGTTTCCGGGCATGTTGGGGTGAGGGGGACCTCGTAGCAAAGGAGAGTTTAAGAAGAGAAATAGATATCCATGTATCATTGAGGAGAGTGGAACTGAGAGAAATAATTAAAGAGGGCTTAACAAAAGAATGGCAGAGGATGGGAAAAGGAAGTCAGGGGTAGACACTACTTTTCTGTACAAGCTGAAGTTAGACAAATATGTTTCTGTACATCTCTGTCCCGTAGGGACTCAGTTAGATGTGTAGATTGAGGTTGGGACATTGTGGGTTAAATTACTGTTTGTGCATTGTAGGGAAACATGTTTCTGGCTTGTGTGAATGTGGGAATAAGGAGACAGTTAAGCATGTTTTCCTAGAATGTAAAAAGTATAGGGTAGAAAGAAAGGCATTGTTTGCTAGACTGACAGGACTTGGAGTTGAGGCTTTTTCTGTTTTATCTTTGTTTGGACAGTGAGAAATCAGCTGATATCCAGGGCTGTTCTTCAATTCCTGTATGTTACAGGACTGTATGTAAGAATTTATTTCAAACTTTGACCTGTGGAGGGCAGTAATACGCTTAGCAGCGTCTACACTGCCGGAATCCTATAAGAAGAAGAAGAAGAAGGAGTCTATTGACTGCAATCCGTTGCCCAGGCCGGCGTCAATGGCCAATTGAATGCCTAATGGTGAATCCTGATGTCCTACAAGTCTATTTGATAGGAACTTAATCTAACTGGATAGAGGAGCCCAATTTCTCAAATAAAGTTTGAGACTTAACAGTGGGTTTTAGCACATACATAACCAGTGTTTTTGAACTGTGAATAGTTCTCTTTGAATGCTTTTTGTCATCATTCTGTTATATTGCCTTATCCTAGCAATGCCTCCTCATCCCCCATGATCACTGTAACTAGAATACCCTACTAAGTAGCCTATTCCCATGAAACAGCCCTGAACAAGGTACTGCTGGCACCCATGAAGCAGCCCTGAACAAAGGTGCTGCTGGCGCGGCCTTTCCCATAGGCCAGTATTTGCCATAGATTTGGCGTTCTCATGAAGCAGCCCTGAGCAAAGGTGCTGCTGGCACAGCCACTCCAATAGGCTAGCCTGCCATAACTTGGCATTCCCCTGGAGCAGTCCTGAGCAAAGGTACTGCTGGCACAGCCTCTCCAATAGCCTGGCACTGCCATAGCTTGGCATCCCCATGAGCAGCCCTAAGCAAAGGTGCTGCTCGCACAGCCTCTCCAATAGGCTAGCCTGCCATAGCTTGGCATCCCCATGAGCAGTCCTGAACAAAGGTACTGCTGGCACAACCTTTCCAATAGGCTGGCCTGCCATAGCTTGGCATCCCCCTGGAGCAGTCCTGAACAAAGGTACTGCTGGCACAACCTTTCCAATAGGCTGGCACTGCCATAGCTTGGCATCCCCATGAAACTTTACTGCTGGCACGTGCTCTCACATTAACCCACGCTGACCTAACTCCTGCTGAAGGAGTGTCTCTAGATTCATTCCCAGAGGGGAAACCTCCCAACACCTTTCTGTATTGTACTGAGCAGTGGGAGGAGGTTACAGATCTGTCATTTGTGAGATGGCCCCATCTTACACCACGTAAGCAAGATTTCTCTATGCTCCCAATGCATGTCCTCAAATGCTCCTTCTCCACTATGACCAGTTATGGGCAAGAGTTGTTCAAGAAGACTGAACACATCTTTGAATCTTTTTCTCTGTTCCTCTAGTAATTACCCTTGCAGGAACTTGGAATAACATGACTGTTTTGGAAGACTGGTGTAAGGTGTATGGAAACAACATGGCCAGCATAAGGTACCTATCCAAGAGTAACTATGGCCCCAAGGCTGGAGAAGTGAGCCTGGGAGATGATGCTAATATTTGTTCACCTATCCTCGTGAATTGGGAGGACTCCGGAGAAACACGAGTGGTATCTTTATAGTGCCTTGATGTCTTTGCAGTTTGTCTAGGTCTCAGAAGTAGGTGAGTAGGGTTGACTATTGCAGGGATCTCTTCATCGTAGACCATGAGCTTTCTGCCAGGTTTAACATCTAGATCTTCAAATGCCTTAATTAAATCTCTTCCTTAATCAACCAAAGGTTGTGTTGATACAAGGATTTGCATCTTTGACATCTGCTTTCAGTGAGAAGTGGCTCCTATGGTATGGGAAGTGGTCCATGTATGCTGTGAACCAGTTATCAAATCAGGGGGGGGGTGCAGCAGATCAGGTTGAGAGAGGATCTGGGTCCTGCAGATGTTTTGTGTAACTATCAGTTCTTTGTCGGGACCTACCTATTCTGACCATGTCACACAGATAGGCAATCTTTATCCATGTTAAAGTAAGTAAAGTAAAGTATCCTTTATTGTCATTCAGACCTTTTGGTCTGAATGAAATTTCATTCCTGGCAGTCATACATTTAATAAAAAACAAAACACAATAAACACAAATTGACATCCACCACAGTGAGTTCACCAAGCATGTTAGGGTGTAGAGAGCCATAATTAGAAGGTACGATATTAATAGGAGGCTTGGATCTAACCAAAACCAGCCTTCTAACCATTTCCATTGAATATATTGATACAAGCAATGATTAGCTTTGAAATCATAAGGTACAGCTGTGTAAAATAAGACTGCTCTTTATTAAGAAAGTAGTTGTCATGTTACAGGCAGTTACTTTACACAAGTGGTCTGAAAACTAATTATTATTTGTACAGGTTGTTAAAGAATATTCAAAAGCTATAAGATAATGTGGATGTCAATTAAAACAACAACCAATTTTTAAAATAGAGGGAAAAAAAATCACATTTCACTTTCTTTAAACTATGCTGCTGATGACAACAGATGATTGTTCATGTTAATTGGCCCTTATTGTAACATCTATCAATGGTACTTTATTGTCACATGTACCTAGGTACTGTGAAATTCATTTTTGCATACAATTCAGTAAAGTTTTACTATACAGATAAAGAGTAGCAGGAATCCTAACAAACTACTCGGACATCATTTTATCCTATTCCACTTAGATTTTCCCATATATGTTATAGTTATGGCCGAAAATTCGGCAAACCTCCATGGAAATCAGATGCTTGGTTTAGTGTTATATAGCAGCATTAAAGCAAAAACATTTGCAAAGCCAAACATATAACTAACAGCCAAGTACATGATTGATGGTGACCATACAGAAAATTGCTGGTGCTAAAAGAATAAAGAAGGTTCAGTATCTACAGTTCAACATGTAAGTTCATTGATGTCTTGGTGTACATTTTATTGTGAAAAGAAAACATAACTGGGAATCAAATCTTTAAGCACTGTTATAATTTATCATTACCTCCCAAACAATGTTCATGTCTGTCAAATATTTTCAAGTAACTGTTAATCTCTATGTAATGTGAAAGAAATGAATTGATAGCTTAAAGCCATCCAAGAGAAATTCAGAAATAATTAGACCATTGCAGGGTATCTGTAGGTCAATTTGAAACTAAAAGAAAGATGTCATTGCCTTCAGTAGAATGCTTGCTTTGTATCTGGTCTTAAACAACTGAACTAAAACAATGGATATGTGTTCAATCCAGAATGTGTAATGTTAGAAATAAATTGGAATGGATGAATAATTCACTTACACCACAGCTTTTGGTCAGCTTTTGAAACATTAAGCATGAACTACTGCTTGAAAGCATTATCTGTTTAAGTGGAGGAAGATGACTTTCTGAACTTTGGAAAGGCATGATCAGATGAGAAAATATAGTCACACAGATTAGCAATCTTTATCCATGTTAGCGTGTAGAGAGCAATAATTAGAAGGTACGATATTAACAGGAGGCTTGGATCTAATCAAAACCAGCCTTCTAACCATTTCCATTGAATATATTGATACAAGCAATGATTTTGAAATCACAAGGTACAGCTGTGTAAAATATGACTGTTCTTTACTAAGAAAGTAGTTGTCATGTTACAGGCAGTTACTTGACGCAAGTGGTCTGAAAACTAAATAGTATTTGTACAGGCTGTTAAAGAATATTCAGAAGTTATAAGATAATGTGAATGTCAATTAAAACAACAACCAATTTCTAAAATAGAAAAAAAAAACACATTTCACTTTCTTTAAACTATGCTGCAGATGACAACAGATGATTGTTCATGTTAATTGGCCCTTATTGTAACATCCATCAATGTTACTTTATTGTCACATATGCCTAGGTACTGTGAAATTCATTTTTGCATACAATTCAGTAAAGTCTTACTATACACAATCATAACCAAGTAGAATAGTGTAAGAATAGCAGATTGAACAGATATAGCACCACTTGTATCTTTCAAGTTTCAAAGTTCTCAAAAATGTAGTCTCAACCTGACCTGAAGAAGGGTACCGACCCAAAATGCCACTTATCCATGTTCTCCAGAGATGCTGCCTGACCCGTTGAGTGACTCCTGCATTGTCTTTCATTGACATGGACATGACAGGCTGATGGGCTCATTTCTGTCTTGTACAACTCTTATAACTGACTCCATTGACCTCCAAGTGGCAGTTAGTCAAGGCAAAATGTAAGAACAAAAGGCAGCAATTTGAGTTTATTCCATAATTCAATTAGTTCATGGCTAATCTGCATCTCAATTCGATTTAGCTACACTTGATCCAAATCCTTCAACAGTCTTGCTTAGCATGCCTTAATAATCACCATTGCAAAATTTTCATTTGACCTACGAACCACACTCATCTCGCGAAGAGAGTTCTCAATTGCTAATTATTTCATGAATGATGTCTCTGTTTCTAATCTATCAAATCCCCTTTTCAATTTGAGCACCTCAATGAGATCATTCCACAACTTTCCAAATGTAAGAGAATAAAGGCCAAGTGTATTGACCTTGGGGCAGGCTGAACCATCAACAGATAGATTGTGTAAAATACAACAGACTGCTGGAACTTTTGACACCCAGCCTGTTGTAAAGTTGCTCCAGAGGCACTGCCACTGTTGCTACAGAATGCCAAAGTGTTCTGTGACATTCCATGTGGCAGCACGATATTCATTTTAAGTGCATTGTCCATTTGTTAAAGTTTGGCCCACTTGCTTAATTTATCCTTGCTAATATCTTAATTTCTGTCATTTACACAACTTGTGATGCTTTCTAGACATTCACAACCATTAATCTCAATCTCAATGTTTGGTATTTGATTAATCTCAACCATTAATTCGCAATTGTGAATAAATCCATGGCTTCTTATTATTTCATACATTTCATTGACACTGTGGTTCAAAGAACATTTGCTTGGGGAGCACCACTGGTCAAATCTTGCCAATCCACTAATTTGGACGAACATTATATGAGTTGCAAAACCTGCTTCTCATTCACTTGCTCACTTCATTAACAAAAAGATTTTGCACTCCAATTTTTCTTTCAACAGTCATAAATTTTCAAGGTACAGTATTTAATGGTGCATTTTAATACTATCCCATCTAGTGGGCTGGTGTAACATCCCACATTAAGACTTCACATTATTAGAGGTATCTCCTCCCAGATGAAATGTTAAATCAAGATTCAATCCTCTTGAATGATTCAAGTAGATACTAAATACTGCATTGAATTTATTTGAAAAGGAGCTAAACATTCTGCTTGCTTGACCATTCAACCTCACCAAACCCATGGGGCCAAATGCTGCTGCTGTGGTAGGGGGCTTTCAGCCATTTATTGGGTGAGGATTGTTCAAGTCATATAATATACATGCCATTTGCAGGTCACCTAAAGTAACGTTGTATCCCAAGGTAACTTGAATAATGAGGCCTTTTACAGCAGCAGAGCTTTTGACGATGAAACGATATCAGATGGTTGGGCCAGAATATATCCCATCATTGATTAATCAATTGAATAAAGTTTTGACAGCTGGCTAAATCATGCTTTTCTTCTTCTTAGGCCCCCTTCGGTCATGGCTGACCATGGGTGTCTCCAGGGTTGGAGAACGCCAGTGCGTGACTTTGTTTAACATGGGGAGACTGGTGCACAGACAGACACCACACGGTCCTTGACAGATCTGGGTGCGGATCCAGTGGCATGGCGTCCAAGACGACCGGAGACCCTTTTCTGCTTCAACCTTCATTTGGCTTCCCAGCCGTTGTGACACTCCACTAAGGTCAGCCATCATCCTCTGCCTGTTCCACCATTGTGGTCTTCGTTGGATTGCTCTTTGTCAGTGTCCTCCCCCTCGATCTTACCGCCATGGGTCGCTCTACCAGGAGCATAGCTCCAGACGGCATCACTCTCAGGATCTCAGGACCACACAAGCTTCTCCAGCATGACAAGGTAACAATCCACGGAAATATATGCTTTTCTTACGTGATTATTAATCCTATTAAAGACTTGGAGTGCTTCTTTCAAAAGCTTAAAATCAAACAATTACCAAATCTTGAAAATTGTTTAAGCAATTTAGTGGTGGGGGGTGGTGTAATAATGTTGTAAGCTCAATTAATGAAAGCAATATGTAAATAATCATGTATTTATCCATGCATGGTTTTGTCTCTGGTGGAATGAATTGGACTGCTGTTGCTGTGCCAGGTTTAGTGGGCAGATTTCCAGCTTAAGTTCTGGGGGATTGTAGCAATTCCACACTTTGTCACTGGGCTCCATGCCGCAGCCTTTCAAAGTCAGACAAGAGACCTCGAATAGCTGTCAAAGAGCAGCCAGCTAGTTTGGGCCTTCTGCATTTGTGTGGGAGTCTTGCACTTGGTGGCTTAAAATGGAGCACTGCTGGTTGATCGGAACATTTCCCAGCCAGCCCTGGTCTATTAACAGAGCATTCATCTAGTTGGCATTGTTCACTTTTGCTGAATGCAAAATGCCACTGCATTTACTGCATGTTAACAATCATTGCAATTCATTATACGTAAAGTGTTTGGAACTAAATCATTCTCTGTGTAGTCTGCAGTGAATTTCCATCTATCACTGGTGAACCTGCCAGGCTTCAATTTACTCTTGCTGGATTTATTTAAATACTTCAAAGGTAGTTTGCATTTTAGTCATGCCAGCTGTGCACTGATATTAAACTCAAATCTCCAAAGCTGAAAATAAGCTTTTAAGGTCCTGCCACTGCATATATATTTTCTCTGGTTTGCACTATATATGTACTTTGATTTGGATTTTCAGCAGAATCACAACAGTTGATCATGATAGAAAGGAGGGTATCTCTTAACCCTGACAAGGTTCCAGCTTTATGTCAATGTTATCTTGGTCTACACAATCAGAAATGTATCCTGGTCTTGTATAAATGTAAATCTCCCACTGATTTTAGCTGGAAATGATAACTCAGAGCAAGCATCTGACTATGAAAGCAATAACTCCTGGTGGGCACATGATCGGTTCAATGAGCCTTCACAATTAACTTTAAAAGATTTGGATTATCCTGACTTAAATAAATACAATTTGCTGCTGTTTGGAAAGCATGGATACGCTTTAGACTCATATTGGTCCCCAACTCGATCACCATGACAACAGTGCAAGCTGAGGTGAATCAAAGTACAGCATTTGCTTTTCCTTATGAAAGCTTTTCAAATGAGGACGTGCTGAAATTCTATTAGCTGATGTTTCTGATTATCTTCCTCACCAATTACATTTTCCTTTACTTTATCTATTTCATTAGTGTTGTATGAAACAGTCGTCATTGGTTATCTTCTTCAGCAACCAACCATAGGCTTCCGATTGAAGTGTGGGAAATGGTAAACCATAACAAAGATACTTTTAAGAGTCAGTTGGACTACACCTCACTGGAGTAGCTACCAGCCATTGTGGCAACGATTTGCATCAACTCAGTGTTTGATCCACTCATACCATGATCGTGGCTGACATGAGAAGTATTATCTTTTTGGGAGTGTGTGCAGGACTTTATATTTGTTAACTAATAGAAGAATGTATGTGTATTTTAATTGGATATAGGAGCAGGTTCTATGAGCCTACAGCACCATTCCTTAAAATCATGGTGGACATTATAGATTGACTTCATTTTTCCACACTCTCATCAAACCTCTTGTTTCACTTCTATTTTTTCAGAAATCTATTTTATATGGGGGAAGGGATACCACCATATACAAGAGTTGGGCAAACAGATGCAAAGTGATCACAACCACCCTCCTTCCTTCTCCTCCACCATCAATCAGTCTGTTTTCAACAAATATAATGACTGAGCTCTCACTACTCAGGAGTAAAGAAGCCCAAAGATTCACCATCCTCGCAATGGGAAAAAAAAAAATTATGAGTCCTAATTGGCTTATCACATTAATAAACCATGCTTGATGTTCCCAGATTCTTGTCCTAAAAACATCCTCCTTAAATCTGGCCTCTCAAACCCTTTATGAATTTTGGTAAACGTGGATGATATTTCCTCTCATTTGTCTGAATTCCAGAGACTACACAATCTCTCCTCCTACAGTAACACCAACATCCCTGGAACAATTTATTAACATTACAAACATTCATCAGGCTGCGCGTGCACACATTGGTAATAATTTTTGGATGACATTTTGGAACGAGAGAAGGAGATTGGGTGGAGACACTTTGACCCTGTTTGCCCAGTAATAGTATATAGCCAGAGATACTAGGTGTTCCACAGAGGTGGGATGGGTTAAAATGGTAAGCACTAATGGTATCCCTCTGACACATTTTCTATGACACATGTTGACATCTTGGACCTTCTGTTTAATTTCTATCATTGTATACTTACAAAATGACCTCCTTTGTGCATTATTCACGTGTGCATTCTTGAGCAGCATGCTCCCGCTTTTCAGTTACAAACTCAACATATCGACACAGTTTGTGACCACCCATATGACTAATTGATATTCAATATAACTAGTGGACTTTGAGAGCTTCCAGGTGCGGTATTCATAAAACTGCTTGCATCATTTGTTTCTCATTTCAATAATTGTCTGTTAATTTATATGCAGTTAGTAATTTCAACCATATATTCTTTTCCCCTTATTTAATTTGGAAAGACATATCACTGATATTTAATTCATATTTCACATGTGCAGATTCCCACACAGACAGGAAGAAGTTTTTTTTTTTTGCTTTTGAAATCTGATCTGCTAAGAATAATAACTTGGACATAAAGTGAACAGGAAAAAGAAAAACATGGAATACCATAAACCAAATGCTAGATTTCTGTAGAATCGAAAGTCTCAGAAGGGATACTAAATTAAATGCGTAGGAAGGAACTGCAGGATTAAACTGAAGATAGACACAAAAAGCTGGAGTAACACAACGGGACAGGCAGCATCTCTGGAGCGAGGAAATGGGTGATGTTTGGCTGAAGAAGGGTCTCGACCCAAAAAGTCAAGCATTCATTCTCTTCAGATATGATGCCTGTCCCACTGAGTTACTCCAGCTTTTTGTGTATACATTTAATGTCACATGAGTTGTGCATTGGATGTATAGGGTAACTTTGCTGTGCAACAAAGGTTAAAGAAAGGAGAACACCATGGTGAAACATGATTCTTCACTTCCAGTAATGTGTAATATTTGTTCTGAAGTACAGTGTCTACAATGTATTTTTATTTTTTGTTGGCTCAAAAGCAACTGTGCCAATGAATTTGCTTTTTGCTTTTACCCAAAGAGATTCTTGGAGTCCAGAGAAATGGTAGGTAGGCAGACTGATTTCACTATCCAGGAAGTCAGAATTTTTTTGGGGGCTTAAATTATGCTGGATAAATTTAAGAGCATACATGGTCAAACCACACCACATAATTCAGGTTTGTAAAGGAATCAGTGATGGAGCTCAATTCTATTAAGTGATTAGTTAATTGAGGCAGTCCCTCTGGTACTTTATGGGTTGTTTATGTATATAACTAATTCAATGGCTACTGAAGTGTCGTGCCAATAAAAATAAAGAAAACCTAACACATTTATGGAATAAATAGACATGCTTGGCTTAGTATGAGATCTGAAACAGTTCTAATAAAAATGCACATAAGAATGAGTAATAACTTGGTGACAAGACTGAACTATTCCGACATCAAGCTAAGATATTGTAGTTTTCTTCATGTACCAAAAGGACCATTCAATTGATATAGAAATTCAATCTGCCACATCATATTACAAGAATCACTTGCCTTTCATTATTCACTGAATGTTATTCACATTATTCCCTTTATCATGTATCTGTACATTGTGAATGTTGATATATATTAATGATTTAGACGATGGGATTGAAAGTAACACTAGCAAATTTGCAGATGACACAAAGCTGGGTGGCAGTGTGAACTGCGAAGAGGACGCAAGGTGGTTGCAGGGTGACTTGGACAGGTTGAGTGAGTGGGAAGATGCATGGCAGATGCAGTATTATGTAGATAAATGTGAGGTTATCCACATTGGCAGCAAGAACAAGGAGGCAGATTATTATCTCAATGGTGTCAGATTAGGAAAAATGGAAGTGCAACGAGACCCGAGTGTTCTTGTACAACAGTCACTGAAAGTAAACATACAGGTACAGCAGGCAGTGAAGAAAGCTAATGGCATGTTGGCCTTTATAATGAGATGATTTGAGTATAGGAGTAAAGAGTAGTTACTTCTGCAGTTGTACAGGGCCCTGGTGAGACCACATCTGGAGTTTTGTGTGCAGTTTTAATCACCTAATTTGAGGTAGGACATCCTTGATATTGAGGGAGTGCAGCATAGGTTCACGAGGTTAATCCCCAGGATGGCGGGACTATCCTATGAGGAAAGACTGGGCTTGTATTCATTGGAATTTAGAAGGATGAGAGGGAATCTTATAGAAACATTTAAAATTATAAAACGACTGGACAATCTAGCAGTAAAATAGTTCCCAATGTTGGGGGAGTTCAGCACCAGGGACCACAGTCTACAAATAAAGGGGAGGGCATTTAAAACTGAGATGAGAAAAAAACGTTTTCACCCAGAGTTGTGAATTTGTGGAATTCTCTGCCACAAGAGGCCAATTCACTGGATGAATTTAAAAGAGAGTTCACGAGCTGTCCAATGGCGGCGACCTAATCCGAGAGTTAAGAAGTTTGCCTTCGACCTTCAAGCTCAAGGGCACTCGCCTGGAAAAACTCGAGCTGGATCGACCATCTGCATTGAAACCGCGAGCGACACAGACACAGACCAAAGGCGGGGACAGGGAAAGCGGGGCAGTGCTGTCTGAAATTCACACCCGCAAGAAGGTAAACGGCTGCCACAGTGCAAGGTAAGTTCTTTAGAGAGCATGGAAGGCGAGGGAGATAGGGGGGAGAAGGAGTGGAGACACTTTTAAGAAGTATAATAAAGTTTAGCGGGCATTTTAAGGTCAGTTTTGCTTAGACCTGAAAGCTCCAATGAGCCAGTCAAAATGCATGGTCAGAGAAGGAGATTGCCTACGGCTGCCCTCGACTGCCTGTAACTAAATAGCGACCTCACTCCACTGCACTGAGTCAAAAAGAACCATGGCGACCACATTTTACTCGCAGAAAAAGTTTCAACATTTTTCAACATGTTTAAATTTTTTCCGCGACCTAGCTGAGGCTACGAGTATTCAGGAACTTCCCTCGTGCATGAAGGAGTTCCAGTGACCTCATAGGATCTCCTAGGACTTTGTGTCGACCATGCCGAGAGTTTGCGTCGAGGGAAAGCTCTTCTAAACTCGCAGATTAGGTAGCCACAGTGGGACAGCCACTTTAGATACTCTAGTGGCTAGCGGAATCAAGGGATACTGGGAGATGGCAGGCACGGTTTATTGATTGTGGATGATCAGCCATGACCACAGTGAATGGTGGTGCTGGCTCTAAGGGCCAAATGGCTTCCTCTGCAACTATTTTCTATGTTTCTATGATTGTTCAAGTTCAAGTGAGTTTATTGTCATGTGTCCCTGATAGGAACAATGAAATTCTTGCTTTGCATCAGCACACAGAACATAGAAGGCCTACAAAACAGATCAGTGTGTCCATATACCATATATAAATATATATACACATGAATAACTAAACTAATAAAGTGCAAATAACAGATAATGGGTTATTAGTTATCAGAGTTTTGTCCGAGCCAGGTTTAATAGCCTGATGGCTGTGGGGAAGTAGCTATTCCTGAACCTGGTCGTTGCAGTCTTCAGGCTCCTGTACCTTCTACCTGAAGGTAGCAGGGAGATGAGTGTGTGGCCAGGATGGTGTGGGTCTTTGATGATACTGCCAGCTTTTTTGAGGGAGCAACTGCGATAAATCCCCTCGATGGAAGGAAGGTCAGAGCCGAAGATGGACTGGGCAGTGCTTACTACTTTTTGTAGTCTTTTCCTCTCCAGGGCGTTGAAGTTGCCGAACCAAGCCACGATGCAACCGGTCAGCAAGCTGTCTACTGTGTACGTTTAAGACCGAGATGAGAATTAAGACCGAGATGAGAAAGACTTTCTTCACACAGAGAGTGGTGAGTCTCTGGAACTCTCTGCCACAGAGGGTAGTTGAGGCCAGTTCATTGGCTATATTTAAGAGTGAGTTGGATGTGGCCCTTGTGGCTAAGGGGATCAGAGGGTATGGAGAGAAGGCAGGTACGGGATACTGAGTTGGATGATCAGCCATGATCATATTGAATGGCGGTGCAGGCTCGAAGGGCTGAATGGCCTACTCCTGCACCTAATTTCTATGTTTCTATGTTTCTATGTTTACTGTGCAACTGTGGAAGTTAGAGAGAGTCCTCCTTGACAAACCCGCTCTCCGTAATCTTCTCAGGAAGTAGAGGCGCTGATGAGCTTTCTTGATAATTGCATCAGTGTTCTCTGACTAGGAGAGATCTTCAGAGATGTGCACGCCCAGGAATTTGAAGCTCTTGACCCTTTCAACCATCGACCCATTGATATAAACGGGACTGTGGGCCCCCAACCTACTCCTTGCAAAGTCCATAATCAGTTCCTTGGTTTTGCTGGTGTTGAGGGCCAGGTTAATGTGCTGGCACCATATGGACAGTTGCTCGATCTCTCTTCTGTACTCTGACTCATCCCCTACAGTGATATGTCCCACAACAGTGGTGTCGTCAGCAAACTTGATGATGGAGTTTGCATTGTGACCAGCTACGCAGTCATGAGTATAGAGAGAGTACAGCAGGGGGCTGAGCACGCAGCCTTGAGGTGCTCCCGTGCTGATTGTTATCAAGTCTGACACATTTCCATCGATACAAACAGACTGTGGTCTGTGAATGAGGAAGTCGAGGATCCAACTGCAGAGGGATGCGCAGAGACCTAGTTCTGCGAGTTTGGTAACCAGCTTGGAGGGGATGATAGTATTAAATGCCGAGCTGTAATCGATGAATAACAGCCTGACATATGAGTTTTTGTTGTCCAAGTGGTCCAGAGTGGAGTGGAGTGGAGAGCCAGCGAGATCACATCCACCATTGATCTGTTGTGGCGGTAAGCGAACTGCAGTGGGTCCAGGTTTTTGTCGAGGTAGGAGTTGATTTACGCCATTATCAACCTCTCGAACCACAAGCGTTAGTGCCACAGGTCGATTGTAATCATGTACTGTCATTTTGCTGACTGGTTAGCATGCAACAAAAGCTTTTCATTGTTCCTTGGTATATGTGACAATAAACTAAACTGAAACTAAACTCAAACAGCACATCTGTGGGAGTGGGAAAATTATGAAATTAATGTGGTCTATGTGTTGGGCAAATTCCCAGTTTTGTTTTTGTACTTCGGTTGTGAAGATAAATATGGTTTGGTGGAGATCGGGCCTGTGAAAAAGAGGAGCAAGTTTCTGTTTATAACATCCATTCTTAAGGCCTTTTGCCAGGAAATTTAAAGACTGCCTTCTTCAGGATTTCTTTATAACCATCATAAGATAAATCAAGAAAGATAATTATTACTTCTCCATTTCCCTTTTGTTCTTATTTTTCTTTCTTAATTCACTTCAGATAGTTTAGTTTCATTTAGATGTATGGCATGGAAACAGACCCTTCCGCCCACTGTCCATGCTGAATATCAATCTCCCCTTCACATTAGTTTTATATAATCCCACTTTCTCACCAACTCTCTACACATTAGGGGGCATTTTTCCAGTGGGTAATTAATTTATAATATAGCACATTTTAGGGGATGTGGGAGGAGACTTCAGTAACGAGGAAACCCATGCGACCACAGGGAAAACATGCAAGCTCCAGACAGCAGCACCTGAGATCAGGATTAAACCTGGGTCTCTGACGCTGTGAGGCAGCGACTTTACCAACTACACTATTGTACTGCCACAGTTCTACTGCAATTAGCAAGTCTTCACCACTATCCCTCAATTACATAAATACCATGTGTATCATTCAGACTCTCTTAACCACCAAGATGCAGAACAGAATGCCACAGGAGATTCTTCTTCCCTGTGGCTATCAAACTGTACAACTCCTCCCCTTCTGTCATGGGGTAGACTGAGACTGACACCCCTTCCACCCCAAAACTTTGCTCATCCACAATCCTTCCCACTCATCACTTTAATTTCATTTTTCATGTATTTTGTGTTTTATGACTGTTGGCAGATCAATTTTCCTCCTAGGATAAATAAAATTCTATTGTATCGTATCGTCATCTTCCTTCTGTCACAGACACTCTCTCCATATCCTCCACTGCCTCCCTTTCTGCATTATTAAGAAACTTGTTTTCCAACATTTCTTGGTTCTTATCGAAGTTCATTGACTTAAAACAAAACCTCTGCTCCCTCTTCTCAGATGCTACTTGAGAACATCCAGAATTCGATCATTTGGTGCATATTTCAGTTTATTTGCTTTTTGATGAGTAAACTATTCTTTGCACCTGTACTTTATTTCTCTCACTTTAGACTTATGACCTCTTTTGATGAGTAAACTATTCTTTGCAAAAGAAACTTTATTTCTCTCACTTTAGATCTATGACCTCTGGAATGTTCAATTCTGGGGAAAAAGCCTCTCACTGTGCCTATGCCCCTCAGAATGTTATGTACTTCTACTAAGTTGTCTCTTCAGCTCCAATGTTCCTTAGAAAAAAAAAACTTTGTCCAACCTTCTCTTTAGTTTAGTTTAGAGTTACATCTTGTAAACATGCCCTTCAGCCCTCCTGAAACATGTCCTGCGATCACCCGTACACTAGTTCTATCTGACACCTATGGTCAATTAACCTACAAACCTGCCTGAAACCGGAGCGTCGGGAGAAAACCTCAGGAAAACGTACAAACTCCGTACAGATAGCACCCACAGTCAGGATTGAACCAGGTTCACTTGCATTGTAAGGCCGCAACTCTACACTTTGTCACTGCTCCGTCCTTATTGCTAATACTTTCCAATCTAAGAGTCAAAAAAGAGTCAAAAGAGTTTATTGTCATGTGTCCCTGACAGGACAATGCAATTCTTTCTTTGCTTAGCACAACAGAACATAGTAGGCATTGACTACAAAACAGATCAGTGTGTCCATATGCCATTATATATGTAAATACACACATGAATAAATAAATTGATAAAGTGCAAATAACAGATAAAGGGGTATTAATGTTCAGAATTTAGACCGAGCCAAGTTTAATAGCCTGATGGCTGTGGGGAAGTAGCTATTCCTGAACCTGGTCGTTGCAGTCCTCGGGCTCCTGTACATTCTACCTGAAGGTAGCGGGGTGATGAGTGTATGGCCAGGATGGCATCTATGGCAATCTAGGCAACATTCTGGTGACATTTTTCTTGCCAGTCTCCACAACATTCACATCCTTTCTGTAATGCAGTGACAAGAACTGTACGCAATATTCCAAATGTGGCCCACCCAACCAAAGTTTCATACACCTGCAACATAGTTTCCTTACTTTCATGCCCAATAGATTTAATGTGTAGGAAGGAACAGCAGACACTGGTTTAAACCGAAGATAGACACAAAAATCTGGAGTAACTCAGTGGGACAAGCAGCATCTTTGGAGAGAATGAATGGGTTCCTTCCTTCTCTGTGATGCTGCCTGTCCTGCTGAGTTACTCCAGATTTTTGTGTCTATCCTCTACCCAATAGGTAAAGTTCTAGACAGGTGGCTTCCAGAGTGGGGCTGCTGTCCCCTGGTGGATCAAAGCATATT